>CM076574.1:1034854189-1035459868 GCA_034641835.2 Pinus albicaulis | reverse complement strand
GAGATCGACTGAAGCAGCGTTTATCTACTTCGCTGATGCATAGCAACAGCATTTCGAAGGCTACCTGGCGTGACTTCAGACTCCGTCTATAACAAGCAAACGTTTTGAGTTTCTCCCCAGTATGGTCGCCACTATGTTAGCGCTCAAATCTACCTCAGGCTGAAATGAAGCAAACTCAAGGCTACATCAAACCACGCTCAGCCTCGTAGCTAGCCCTACGAGGACAGGAGAGGGCTCTCTCCGTCAATCTCGAGAAAATGAGCAATAGGAAGCGAGATGACTTACAATAAGAACTGATTTTAGGCTAGTAAAGAGATAGGTATGTTTGTTTTTTGGTTTTTTGGGTTTTCGCTGGAGTAATGGGAAAACAAATTTTGGGTCCGGGGATAAGGTCAGACCTTTGCAGATTTCAAGTTGGGGCGAGGTAGGTGAATGTCTCGATGCTTTTGATTGGATATATGGACAGATTAGACCGACGAGGAGCTGAAGAGGGCAAAGAAGAACTTGGATCCTCTCCAAACAGCTGAAAACATATAGAACTAACTGAATTCAAAGGCCAAGCACTGTAAACAATGGATTCAACCTTATTCACTCATTCAATTTAGTTCAGAAGCATAATGAAAGGATGGCATACATTAAACATGAAGAAACTTATAGTAAACAAAGAAGAAACACCATCAAGAACAGAACACCACAAGGATCCCAACAAGTGCCGCAAAACCCCTGATCTTTCCTTAGCCAAAATATGAAAAGTATGTACAATGATATCAAAAGTATCCCAAGAGTCCAACCTCTCCAACCTCCGAAAATGATTGAGAAATTACAATATATAGATCACTCTAACACCTTTCCCCACCTCTAGGGGTCGAATTCCCTCTTCAGGGATCAGTTTCAACCAATTCTATTCATGGAACTACAATCTAGGCAGCTAACAACTTGCCTCTAAAAGAGTGGAAACTGATCCATTACATGATTTTTACCTTTTTTGTGAGTGAATCTTCTAGAAGAGATAAAAATAAGCCAAAGTTACATGCCCAATATACATTTACATCATAAAAACCCAAAAATTCCATCCACAAACAAAACTGGCCCATACTAGGCGAAAATCTGAGCTGGCAGTTGAAAATTCAGCAAAAAATTTAAGTGGGTCGCTTTTGAGCCGAGTGGGTCGCGCGTTTTCCAGCCTGAATTTGAGGTACTTCCCGGCATCCAAATTGAGCTCATGATAGCTCGTTGGAAAGCCCTGGATGTTGACTATCCAACCCAAGTGGAATTTATGAATTTGGAGCTCATTTGACCCTCCAAAACCTCATTCTCCCAGAGGTACTTCCTGCTGGTGCAAAAGGTGGCAGCAAGGTGGTTTTCATGGTGTTTTTGAGCTCTTTGACCATCCAGATTTTGATGAAATGCTTAGTTGATTTCTGAGGATGCATAACTAACCATGAAAAATCCAAAAATGCAAAAATTTCCTCCAGTAAGTGTCCCAAAAAAAAGTGAGCGTATGAGGGTGAGACCCACTTAACTGAAAAACCTGTTTTTAGACCAAAAAATTTCAAAATGACAAAATTTTCTCCGAATTTGCTCAAATTCGGAGTGAAGACCCCCCATCATGTATCTTTCTCAGCCAACGAAGCCTCGGCCAAAATAAAAAGTGGATTAGGCCTTTTCCGCCGTCTTAGTGCTCTCCTGGTGCATGCAGCTCCTGTGGTGAAAACACTGTCTCGGTTGTATGTGTTGGTCTCTATCATGGTGTCACAATGTGTATGAAAGTATAGCTGATCTGGTTATGATGAAAACAAGAGTTTGGTGTATGCTCCAATGCCAGATGTGTCACATATATGTCAAGGTGCTATAGGGAATATCACAATGGGAAAAGGACTGTCACAAGGAGTTTGAATGGAAAATAGCCACTCCTTGACTACATGGGGATTTGACACATGAATAGGAATGAGTGTAGTGTAGTGTAGGTCAATAGAAATAGCCCTTGCAGTGTTTGAAAATGTCAATGGAGGATGTGGACAAGTGAAAATGGGACTATGTCATAACATGAATGATGAATAGTGTGAAAATGACAATGGCAATAACAATGAGAGCAGTGATGTAATGGCAATGAGAGAGCGTGAGGCTGAGGTAAATAATGAGCAGGGACACCACAGAAAGTAGAGGCATGAGCATATATATCAACAACACAACCTTGGAAATCCTTCACAAGACTATCAACATGTCTCTCAAAACCCTAAAAAGTGAATTTGCAATGAACATAGGTTTTACGTTTCTCCACATCAAACATTTGTTTCTCCACTTTCAAAACACCATAATCATGTCCAAAAATCACTGAGCAATGTTTAAAAACCTACTTGCAAGTTTTTGGAGTCAACTTGAATCAAAACTGGGCACAAAACACAAATTTATGGGCTTTGTTGTTTAAGTGGGTCGCACCCCTCAAGTGGGTCGCATTTCCCTCTTGCCACATAGTGCATTTTTCAGGAAGCTTTTGGAGGCCTTCCCGGTGTCCAAATTGAGCGTGTGATAGTGCGTTGGAAAGCTCTTGGAGTCTAATTTCCAACACAAGTGGAATTATGAAATTTGGATTTGATTTACCCTGTCAAAAGTCAAATCTTTCAACACTAGTCAAAATGAGCAGAATGAGGCTGCCTCAAGGCAGAGCGCTGTTGCAGTCAACTTTTGAAGGTCTTCCTCAACTCCAAATTGAGCTCATGATAGCTCATTGGAAAGGTATTTCTGTCTAGTTAGCCTTTGAATCATCAAGTAAGTTATTTAGCCAAACATGCTAGGAGAAAAATTGATTTTCCCAAGGTCACTTCAGAGGTGCATTCAATTCTCCTGAGGCAACGGTATTTTTGATATTTCTCTAAAACCATGATACCTGTGTAAAAAGTGAAGGAGGTTTTTCTTCCTTGGTATGTTTGTGACAAAAGCCTCTCTTAGTTTCCCAAATTTCATCTTTGATTGCTCTGAAACATATTTTTAGTGAAACCGATCCCGATGCTGAAACATCTTTTTAGTGAAACCGATCCCGATGTGTGGAACAAGGGATTTTGTCGAAATGAAGCGAAATGAAGGGGATAGGGGGCTTATAAATTCTTGGGGAAATTTTGGGAAGTAGGGAGGGATGTTAGGAAGCAGGGGAAAGTGGAATCACAGAGATTGAGTGAGGGGAAGGGGTCCAAAAGGGCAAAACACAGGCCTAGCCTAGAAAATTGTCAAGTTGTGGCAAGAAACTAGGGTTTGTGCAAAAATGAGGAATTTGAGGGATATCAGTGATGGGAAGTGTTTAATAAGGTATATTAAGGATAGGGGAAGGTGTGTGAACATCAGGATACAAGTTTTTCCAATGATTTGACCGTCCAAGAGAAATTACCTCCAAAACCCTAGGAGAGGGAAATGGACCTTACCTAGGCACAACTGAAGCATGAACGAGGTGTAAAATGACTCTTTGGAACCTGACATGATGATGAAAACCCTATGAACGATGGTACACTCAGCTGAATGGTGACATGAACCGACATTTGGACAACTTTGGAAGGAGTGAAAGCAAACCCTAGACCTAATGCCTAGTGACCAAATTTTGCTTGAAGACTCAGTGAAATGACAAAATTTGACCTTGACACCTTAAAATCACTTTGTAAGAGCATTTTTGATCACTGGAGGAACGCTGCAAAGACTGACTCTAACAAAAGTCACCAAAGGGCCTTACTCTCAATCAAAATGGTTGTCTTGTCCTCTACAATCTTGTCTTTCATTAGAGTGATCGGTGAAATTTAAATTTATTTACTTGTTGCAATAATTAATTAGAGTTTACAATGTAAGTGTCGTAGGATATGTAGGATTTAGTCCATCTTATTCATGTAGAAATTTGCTGAATAATGATTAATTATCCACCGAGACTATCCTGATCACATACAATTCGAATTTATATGCAACACTAATATCTTCCACTCAGATCATCAAACATGCGGAAATAAAATCAAGCGATAACACATCAAATCATCATACACATTAACACAGTATGTATGGGAAAGCTTATCGCTGAAAACCCCACAGCTATTGTGTATATTATAATGGAGAAATCATGTAACAAACTCAGTACAATACTCCTCACAAGTACTCAGTACTTTCTCATAAAGTTACACACAAACTAGCTCAGTTTTGAACAGGTTACTGGTTCAAAACTCACCACCAATTGCCTTGCCTCTATTGCGCAATCCAGGCCTGTCTATATAGATATCCAAGGTTCGAATCTCCTTGGCTTGAAAACGCAATCATCATGGGCAATTCCTCCAAGTGTGGTGCAAATCTCATGCACAACTGATGTCTCCACTGATAGCTAACTCCACCCTTTCATCTACCTCTTTCACTGGTCTCCACTGAACTGATCATGCACTGTAGTGAGCTGATGTGTTCTTGAGTTGAATAATGAGTTAATAATTAATGAATTAAATAATATTTAATTCACTCCACTCATAACTAATTGATTAGCTAGTTAAACTAATCTCAACTAGTTCAACTAAAATAAACAGAACACAACTCCACTAGCTGTCCCATTAACTCCACCAAACTTCTGCCACTGAAGTCCTAACTGAAGTCAACCATGCATGATGCCATCAAACCCTTGGGAACCACGTGATTCCTCTGTCAGATGCATGAGCCACTTCTGTAGCTCGAACTGAAGTGCTCCAAGAGAGTAAACTGTTGTTTATAGTCCAAATATTATTAAGGGTAAATAATATTTGACTTCCCTATTTTTAGAAGAGGCAGTCTAAAAATAGCCTTCGACCTCTTCGACCTAAAAAATAGAGTCTCATCTATTTTTACCAACATGACCAATGCTCCAAGAATCTCAAACTGGAATCCCCGAATCATGCTCCATATGTCTAAAAATAGACATAGTCTAAAAATAGACTTTGCGCCAGAATTTGCCTGCGGGCCCACTTAGTGAAGGCGACTTCATTTCACTAAGCTCCATCATCTTGCTGCATTCTCAACACTCCCTCTCACCAAGATATGGATTATCTGCAATCCCTATCCTGCCTCTGTGGAATTCGAACTTGCTCCTGGTGAGCGCCTTCGTCAGGATGTCGGCATCCTGATCCTCCGTGGGAACATATGAATGCATCATGATCCTCCGCTGAACACAATCTCTGATGTGATGGTACCTGATGTCGATATGTTTGGACCTATCATGAAAAACTGGATTAGCCGAGAGCTTGATGCAGCTCTGGTTATCACAGTAGATCACCGTAGGCTCCAAATGCAACCTGAACAAACCTGCGAGGATCTTCCTCATCCAAATAGCCTCACATGCAGCCAAGCTTGCTGCCATGTACTCGGCCTCTGCTGAACTGAGTGCAACGGATCTCTGCTTCCTGCTGTACCAGGAAACTGCTGTCGACCCAATGCTGAAAACTCCTCCAGAAGTGCTCTTCCGGTCTGTTGGGCTCCCTGCCCAATCTGCATCAGTGAAACCAGAAAGTTTCACTCCATCCTCCTGTATGTACCATAGACCATATCCCGATGTGCCTCTGATATAGCGCAATACATGCTTGCCCGCCTTCCAAAAGAGCTTGGTAGGCTTAACCATAGCTTGCGAAAGCCGGTTAACTGCATAGCATATATCGGGTCGAGTATTGACCAGATACATCAACGACCCCACCAACTGTCGATAGACAGTGGCATCCACTACCTCCTCCGAAGTAGCATCTCCCTTCCTCCAACCTCCAGGAAGAGGGGTATCAACAGGCTTGCAGCCCTGCATGTTGAACCTCCCTAGAATCTCCCGGGCATACTTGCCCTGAGAAACAAACAGTCCTCCACTGCGCTGCCAAATCTCCAATCCCAGGAAATAATGAAGGATGCCCAGGTCCTTCATCTCAAACTCTCGTGCAAGATCCTCCTCGCATGAAAGTATCAACTGCTCGTCGCCAGTCAAAATCAGATCATCTACATACAGTACGATGATCAACAGCTTCCCCTCCACCACAATCTGGTACAGGTTTGGATCCGCCTCACTCTTGGAGAATCCAAGCCCGGTGAAGTAGATGTCTATCCGAGTGTACCAAGCACGAGGTGCTTGCTTCAGCCCATACAGTGCTCTCTTGAGTCGGCACACATGCGACTCACTGCTGAAGATCTCAAAACCTTCAGGCTGCTCTATGTACACTTCTTCCTCAATAACTCCATTGAGGAACGCAGTCTTCACATCCATCCGATGAATGTGCCACCCCATCTGCGCTGAGAGAGCAAGGATCGTCCGTATGGAAGAGTACCTTGCGACAGGTGCAAAAGTCTCCTCATAGTCAATCCCCTCGATCTGTGAGAAGCCACGGGCGACAAATCTCGCCTTGTACTTCTCCACACTCCCGTCAGCCGCCTGCTTCACCTTGTAGATCCATCGCGAACCTACAACTGATTTCCCAACCTGTCTTGGGACAATCTCCCATGCACTGTTCCTGATGATCGAATCATATTCTTCGATCATGGCATCAACCCATGCGGGTTCCTCCACAGCTTCCTCAAAAGAGGATGGCTCCGTCACAACACATTGACTCACAGGAGCCATGTATCCAGTGTACCGATCCGGTGACTGTCTCTGTCTGCGCTGTGCTGTAGGTGGTCCTACAACCTTCTCTGCATCCCGAGCCAGTCGCTCAGCTTCTGTAGTGCGCATGTGCCCTCTGATGGTTGGCGCTGCCTGGGTGGTTTCTTCCACCTCTTGAACCTCCTCTTGTGGCTGATCCACATCCGGAAGCTCCTCCTTAGGAACTAACAGCTCCTCATCTGCATGCAAGTGTAGCTCCCTCTCAAGCGAACACCGCATGGCTTTCTCCTCCTGGAATTTTATATCCCGTCGCACAACAGTCTTGCGACTGTCTGGCACATACACCCGATAGTTGTGAGGTGTATCAGTGTACCCCACAAATATTCCAACTTCAGCAGTTGGATCCAGCTTCCTTCTAGCATCCTTCGTCACATGCATGTAGACAGGAGATCCGAAAATCCGCAAATGGGAAATATCAGGCCTCTTGCCAGAATAAGCCTCCTCTGGTGTACTCATGCCAAGAACCTTGTGAGGACAACGGTTCTGCACATACACTGCTGTATTGCATGCCTCAGCCCACAAGTGAGGGGGTAGGCCCTGATCATGCAACATCGCCCGTGCAGCACCCACGATCGTTCTGTTCTTCCGCTCAGCCACCCCGTTCTGCTGTGGGTTATGGGGTGCGATGAGCTCTTTCCGAATCCCTTCTGCGCTGCAGAACTCCTTGAATTCAGCCGAGATGAATTCACCACCGTTATCACTCCTTAGAGCAATCACCTTCTTCCCCGACTCCTCGACCAGTGCTTTAAACTCACAGAACTTCGCGAATGTATCGCTCTTCTTCTGCATGAAGAAGATCCAGCACTTTCGAGAGAAATCATCAACAAAGATCACATAATACTTGTGCTTTGCTGTCGAAGCAACCGAGAAAGGACCACACACGTCTGTGTGAACTCTCTCAAGGATCGTCGTGGCGCGACTATCCTTCTCGTGAAAGGTGGCTTTCACATACTTCCCCAAGGTACACCCCTTGCACTGATCTGACTGCGCAAGAGTGCCCTTAGGAAGCCCAGTAGAAATCTGCTGCAGGATCTTCAAAGCTCCGTGGTGAAGGTGGCCCAATCTCCTGTGCCACAGTTCGCCCTCATCATCCCGGCTCACCACTTCTCCCGCCTTGCATGCCATAGCTGCGCAGCCATCTACCTGCAACTGATAAAGGTTCTTGGTTCGAACCCCTATCTTCCGGGTCTCTCCAGTAGTCTTACTGCGCAGGAAGGATTTTCCTTCGCCGAAGACCACATCATACCCCTTATCCTCCAACATCGCCACAGAGATCAAGTTCTTCTTCAATCCAGGTACATGCATGACATCCCTCAATACAAAGGGTTTACCAGACTCCCTCTGAAAGGATATGGTACCGATACCAGTCGCACCGTATCTACCATCATCGCCCATCTCGATGTGCACACCCAAATCTTTGTCCTCCAGATCTGAGAACAAATCCCGATCTCCCGTCATATGAAATGACGCACCGCTGTCCAAGAACCACACCGATCCCATCACACTTGAAACCAAGCATGCAATCAGTGAAAAGTCAAGCTCGAACTGTGAAGCCAAAGCTTCTCCATCTGCAGATCTTCCCGCTTGCTTGTTCTTCTTCTTCTTTGGACAATTGGTAGCATAATGTCCGTGATCATGGCAGTGAAAACATTTCACTTTCACCATATCCTGCTTCTTGCCCTTTGCACCAAAATGAGAGGTTTTCTTACCCTTCCCCTTCTTTGCTTTGGCAACCAAAGCACAGTTTTCTTCATCAGCTCCCTTTGATGAAGATCCATCTCGAGTAGTCCTCCTTATCTCCTCCTGCATGAGATCCGCCCAAAGGCGCTCCCATCCCAGCAGCTTCTCCCGACCATTGACACTATCTTGATATGAGTGCCAAGCCTTCGAAAGACCAAGGAGAGCCAGGTCGACCATGTCCTCGTCTTCGACAGTCACCCCCACACTTCCCAGCTCATCTCTGCACTGAGTGAACTTCGTGAGGTATTTGGCGATATTGTTGCCTTTCTCCATCTTGATGTTCCTGAGCTTATCTTTGAGCGCCAGCTTCCTTTGGTCACTCTTACTCTGGAATAGATTCGTCAAAGCTTTCCACATTAAATATGGAGTAGCCTTTCCATGCAGGCCGGATACAATATGATCCTTGACGCCCTCCAACAGGATCCTTCGACATTTCGCCATCTTCTTTTGCCACGCTTCGACCGCAGCTGCATCAGTGGGCTTTTGGACATCCGTATCTACAAACTCCTTCAGACCATTATCTTCTAATACTACTTCCATGCGATCCTTCCATGCAGGTTGGATACAATATGATCCTTGACGCCCTCCAACAGGATCCTTCGACATTTCACCATCTTCTTTTGCCATGCTTCGACTTCAGCTGCATCAGTGGGCTTTTGGACATCCGTATCTACGAACTCCTTCAGACCATTATCTTCTAATACTACTTCCATGCGATCCTTCCATGCAACATAATTCGAACTGCCTTCAAGAGCATATTCGAGTCGCAAACCGTTGAAAGACATTTTCAACACCGGCACCAAGAAAACAAAACTGCTGCAAAATTTGAATTCCACTTCAAAGCTCAACCGCTCTAGATCTGTGAGAAAAAATTATTTCTAGCACATAGATCGACTGCAAGGGGCGTTTACTGGATATATCACCTTTCAAAAGAAAGGATGGATCCAGAGGCTACCTGGCCCGCATGTAGACTCTGTCTACCGAAATAAGTTTGTAATCACTGTGATTATCAATCTCTGCTTCAATTGCTCTGATACCATGTAGAAATTTGCTGAATAATGATTAATTATCCACCAAGACTATCCTGATCACATATCAATTCGAATTCATATGCAACACATAATCTCTTCCACTCAGATCATCACACATGCAGAAATAAAACAAGCGATAGCACATCAAATCATCATACACATTAACACAGTATGTATGGGGAAAGCTTATAGATGAAAACCCCGCAGCTATTGTGTATATTATAATGGAGAAATCATGTAACAAAATTAGTACAATACTCCTCACAAGTACTCAGTACTTTCTCATAAAGTTACACACAATCTAGCTCAGTTTTGAACAGGTTACTGGTTCAAAACTCACCGCCAATTGCCTTGCCTCTATTGCGCAATCCAGGCCTGTCTTTATAGAGATCCAAGGTTCGAATCTCCTTGGCTTGACAGCGCAATCATCATGGGAAATTCCTCCAAGTGTGGTGCAAATCTCATGCACAACTGATGTCGCCACCGATAGCTAACTCCACCCTTTCATCTACCTCTTTCACTGGTCTCCACTGAACTGTCCATGCACTGTAGTGAACTGATGTGTTCTTGAGTTGAATAATGAGTTATTAATTAATGAATTAAATAATATTTAATTCACTCCACTCATAACTAGTTGATTAGCTAGTTAAACTAATCTCAACCAGTTCAACTAAATTAAACCGAACACAACTCCACTAGCTGTCTCATTAACTCCACCAAACTTCTGCCACTGAAGTCCTAACTGAAGTCAACCATGCATGAGCTCACCAAACCCTAGGAATAGCGTAATTCCTCTGTCAGATGCATGAGCCACTTCCAAGGCTCGAACTGAAGTGCTCCAAGAGAGTAAACTGAAGTTTAGAGTCCAAATATTATTACGGGTAAATAATATTTGACTTCCCTATTTTAAGGAGAGGCAGTCTAAAAATAGACTTCGACCTATAGGTCCAAAAAATAGAGTCCCATCTATTTTTACCAACATGACCAATACTCCAAGAATAACATACTGCAATCCCCGAACCATGCTCCATATGTCTAAAAATAGACATAGTCTAAAAATAGACTTTGCGCCAGAATTTGCCTGCGGGCCCACTTAGTGAAGGCGACTTCATTTCACTAAGCTCCATCATCTTGCTGCATTTTCAACATTCCATTAGCTGCATATTCACCTGCTGCTTTCTCTTCTCTTGTAGCCTATTCCATTCCACTTTCTTTCTCATAGTCCAACCATACCTCTGGTCTACCTTATTTCTCTGCAACACATCCATCAATAATGCAAGTTGGAAATTTATCTTAGCTTTCTCTTTCTCATATTCTTCATTACTCATCTGTCTCCATATGCCATTTTCTCTGGCATCTTCTTTCTTCACTTTGTGGCTATTTCTCGAACCTCTGCTATGACTATTAGTAGTCATCTTCTTCTTCATCTTCATGAGCTCCTCACTCACTATGAGTTGTACTTAAGCCTCTGCAATAGCAATTCCTCCCTGCTATATTTTCCTCACCAATCTTTCCTCTATACTTGGTCACTTGTCCCCTCTCTGGAACTTTCCTTGAGCATTCCTCTACTCCTTCTAGGCTTAAAATCATATGCATTTTTGAGAACACAACATTCCTCTTGTATTTAAATCAAAAATGAGATGTCAGGTTCTGGCCACACTCTTCTTTCACTCAAAATCCCTTGCCAACTTCTTTCATCACTGCTTCTTAAGGTTATGATCTTATTTTGCTGAGATACTTCATTAGCTGCAATAATCAATCCTCAATATGCCTTTTATCCTGAAAAACTCAAGTCAGAGTTTAAATAAAACAATACATGCATGATTTCACAAGTAGTCTCCATACACTCTTCACATTCGAGTGAATCTTCGTTCTCCTCAAGAAAACAACCATCACTTTGTCAAATTTTACTATCTGATTTTTCTTTCTGCACTTGCCTCCACCTTTTCATATTTATAATCTGACTTCTTCTCCTCTGATCCAAAATCACGTTGAATCTTATTTTTTTCTGCTACCAAATGTCTTCTACATACTTTAACTCTACAATATTCATCAAAAACACTGCTTGTTCTGATTTCTCCTCTGAAGAACATACCAGCTCTAAATTTCTCTGAAAATAGCTTTTACTCGCTCTGATACCAAAAGATGTAACCATAAGGCCGCAAATAACCAAGGATGCAGTTTTAGTGGAATTAACCCCACAATTACCCAAATGATGCAGCACGAAACTGCAATTTTAAACAATACCATGACCCATGGGTTATGGCCCACATAAACTCATTTGCACGCATTGAATTATAATATTGGAATTTTATTCAACATACATACGTTACCAATCAACAGCACTTACTTTATAACAGATATCACATAACTCAAATCACTTACATATACATGTGGAACAGTGGTTTTCAAGTCCCACAATACTTTACCAATCACAATACATCTCCCTTCGCTTGCCTGCAACTTTTAACGTTTAGCAATAAACATATCTCCTATCCTATGTGATATGTGATCGCATCGCATCACATCCAACATAACTTACCATGCGAACCTTCAGTACAAAACATAAAATTTGTGATGGTCGCTAATGCATAGTGCCGACACGTGGCTCTTCCCTCCTCACATCACATATTTCAACCCTTATCGCATTGAAAACAAATTAACTTATCCAGCGAAGTCTTAACATTATCCGCTAATATTTGCGATGTGTGAACCTGCGATTCATCATCCGTCATTGATCTGTGTCTAGATCTAACGGTCCTCACTGCTTTCCCTTCATCGCATCGCAAATAAAATACTTGACCTTGTGAATTGATCTCATTTTTTCATCTCTTGCCTTCACATATGCGATCTAATGATGATGGTTCTTTCACCTTCATGCAGCTCTTCTTCATCTCTTCTTCCTGCACTAATCTTTGTCGTTGAATCTTAAACCTTTGATTCAGTGATTTTATCCTCGTCATTTGATTGCATTCTTTGGAAATATTCTAAGTGTGTTTTTCCTTATTCTAACTTATGTTCTTTATACTGTCAATGCTCTGCAACACTACTATCCTTCCTGCTACTCCTCCTGATCTTGTTCGGAATTCTTCAACGCCAATCTCTCCTGAGATTGTTCTTGTTATTGAATCTTATCCAGATTTATTACACTTGTTGTACGCATTACTCACTATTAAAATCTTGAATACAGACCACCACTCTGTAGTACTTCTCTGAATATAGAATTCGTGATTTGGTTCTTACTCGACCTATACACACATCTACTAGCTCCAGACTGGAATCACACAGATTCTACCCAACCATTAAATCCTTTATCATTCAGAAAGAATTATACGTTCAATTTGAATTCATTCACCATGGCTTATCACACAGAAACCCTAATTCCTTAGTTACGGATCACTCAGTACGTAAAAGGAATGACACACATAGTCACAATGAATTCGATTTCCTCATTAATTAAATAAATGTACAGATAAAAAAAAAAAAACCGTTTACAATCTAGCTTTGGCCTAATGTGCCTTTACATGACCCTTTTCTCTTCCTCTCTCTTTATGCCTGTCAACTTACAATTAAGTTTTCTCTCAAATAATCTCTCTCTTTTTTTTCTCTCTGCTTGTGCCTTTGAGTCTTTACAAATATATACAAAAGGTTATGTAACCAATTCTGGTTCAGATCCATAGGTTACTCAACAAAATCCTAAAAATCCTCTAAGTCCTCAATTAATTCCTAAAATCTCTTATTTATCCCTTGAGGATCTCAACATTCAACTAAATCCTAAGGATCCTCCATAAATCATGAACTACTTTCTAATCTAAGATTTACAATATTTCATAATATCTCAATCTACACTAATCACTCATCAATCACTTGTGTTCTCCTACATTCGAGAACATTTACAAATATGCCTCTCAATATTTAATTACATCATATTCTAAATGTCTCACATAAATCACTCAAACATTGAAAAATACATTAATTAAATACTTAGGAACCCAACTCTCTTGAAAAACAAGACCCCCTAAATTCTACTAAATGTACAAATTTTTGGAACCATGAAAATAACTCTACAGAATTTTTTGTTATGTGTCCAATGTTGCAAGGAAAAGAGGAAATTTGAGTCGATCAAATAGATGGTGCCTCTCGCACCTCCTATATAAGGATTTTTTTGTGATTCCCCATCAAAAATATCCTGTGTTTTTTCTTTCAATATTTCCACTTCAATTTTATTTTTGTTTTATGTGGTAGAGGGAGTCTATGGAATTGATGATAGTAAAGAAAGACAACTAACAGCTACGTTGATGAAGTATTGACCTTAACTCTCAAATATGATCTATTTCTCTTCATCCAAATGCCCCAAAAGACAATTATTAGGAGCACTCAAATTTTTTTTGGAGGTTTTCTTCCCAACCAATCTTTGAGGCATTCATCCACTTAGACCCCATGCCATGACGGGTTGTTTCCAAGATAGTTTCTTGACCTCTTCCCAAACTCTAATAGTAAAATGGTATTTTATGAATAAAGTAGGGATATATTCAACATTTTCCAAGCATAGGTAGAATCTACTAGGCTTGCAAAAAGATCTTTTTTCAATAATATTCCATGTTGGTTCTTTGTTTTCTAAGAGGAGTGATCTAGGTGGCTCTAGAAATAGAAGTGGACTTGAAAAAACTAAAACATAAAATTCAATGGATTGAAGTGAAAATGGGACTATATCATAGTGCTTGTTTCCCTGATTCCAATGGTGCAAACGAAACTCAAATCTGAGTTTGTATGCTCAAGATATAGTCGGTCAAAGTTCTATTCAAACTAGGTCCAGTAGGCATTCATTAACGAGGAAACAATTTGGCAGAGTCTCGGTGCATGAAATCCAACCACCAAAATGGGTATTTTTTTTTCCTTGTTAATTTTTCCAGTGACCCTTAAAAAACACCACCAAAATTTTCTCTATATTTATTATAAAAAATCAAAAAATATAAAAATTTGGGGTGGTGGTAGCCACCCCCCCCCCCCAACGACATTATATTAATACATATGTATTTTTGGGTCGGTGCCATGGTGATGTGTGCCCAACCCAACCATATAACAACATGTATTCAAAATAATGTGGTGGGTGGGAAACCCCCGACGGATCCACATGGAGGGAGCCGACGAGGGTCAAACCCAACCAGCCTAGGTTGGTCGTCCCACCAATGAGTGGCTTTAATTTTAAACAAATGCCACAAAAAAAATAAACCACTCCAAAATTGTAATGCAAATGCGCATAATGGGGGTCCTGCGGGGGTGGAACCCAGGACCTCCCCCCAACCGTAATACTTAACTCAGATACCGCCACCAATAGGCCAATAACCCAAATTTGGTACATTTTCCGGACATTTTTTTATATAAATTGTAAGAATTTTCCATTTGACCAAGTGGAGAGTAGAATAGAGATCCAAGAGTAGAACCAGGAGTGGTCTAAGAGGGTGGAACCCTGAAGAGGGGTAACTACTGATGCTGAGAAAATTCCTTTAGGGTCCATAATTTCTATTGTCAGAACAAGGTCAAATTTATAGTCATTTTTCATTAATTATCACCAAGAATCCAACTGTGTAGCCAGTTTCTCTAGCAAAGGTCTCCATTTTCGGGCCATCCCCAGAAGTGGAGGTATAAGGTGTCATTTTATAAATTTATTGTAATTTATTTCAGCTTCCATTTAATGAAAATATGCCTCCCCACATTGAACAGGGCTCAGAGACGTAGCCCACACTGGGTGAATTCCATAATAAAATCGTCTTGTGTCTCTGGTCTCATGCTTTCTTTTGATTTCCACTTCTTTTTGTGTGTTTAAGTTACTTGGTTACATGCTCTTTCATATGAATTTTTGTATGCATCCATGAAGTAAAATATCTAGATCAATTTTGGTATCAAAGTAGGTCTTCTTGATGTGAGTTACATGAGTTTATTCTAACTAGGAACAAGCTCCAAAGAGGAGAAGGAAAAATTAAAAAAATTGATCCTGAAGCGGGGCATGGACCACGAATATAGCACATGGTAGATGAGGATGCACGAGAGGAAGAAGAGCCAAATTATCGCAAGATATTCCTCACCATGACAGAGAAAGTTGACAAGTTGTTTGCAAAATATGAGAAGACAATCAAGCATGAGAAGAAGGATCCTGATGAACATGCTTTAGTACACCATGGAGGTGGAGTAGAAGAGCCTCCTTTGTCTCCATCCACGAGTGACGGTTCTTCTTCTTCCTGTTCTCATCATTCTAACATACACCATAAAAATACATCTAAGAAGCCATTTTTAAAGGTATATGTAAAGTTTTATTTTCCCACATATAATGGAGAACGTAATGTAGACAAACTAAATACTTGGAATATAAATATTGAGGCTTATTTCTAGATTCAGCAGATCGAGGAGGATGAGTCCAATATCCAATTAGCATATCTTCGATTGAGTGTCGCCCCTCTTGTTTGATGGGAGAGCAAGTTGTAGAAAGGTGCAAAGTCTTGGGTAATCTCCTTTCTTCTTGGTCCAATTTGTTTTCTACATTAAAATGCCAGTTTTTTCCTTTGGGTTATCGACAAAGGGATTTAATGGAATGGAAATATTTGAAACAAGGAAAGGGTCAAAATTTTCAAAGCTTCACAAAAGATTTTAGAAAACAAGCTTCGAATTTTGAGCATTCCACTTAACTCACCATAAACTGTAACAAATTATATTGGTGATTTACATAGTTATATCATGCAGTCTTTGTTGTTAATTGATCCTACTACTATTGATTCGGCTAGTGTGAAGGCCATTCACCTTGAAATCAGTGGCAAGAATAAAAAATAAGAGTAACCAAATAAATCTTATTTCAAAACCTCATAATGGCAAGTTCAAAGGAAAAGGAAAGGGAAAGGACAAGAAGGCAACTACAACCAAGAAAGATGAAGGAGCGAAGATGTCTTGCACAAATTGTAAGAAGGAAGGCCATGATGATGAACATTGTTGGAATTTTCATCCAAAGTTGAAACCAAATATATTTGGTGGAAATAACAAGCAAAAGATGATTGAAACAGTACAATAGGACCTTGGATCCGATTTCAATGACAAGACACAAATCCAGGAAGTGGGCATACAAGGTAAAATTTCTCTTCATGTTAATGAAAATTTTGAATTACATGCAAGTAAAAGTTTTTCAAGTGAGCCTCTTGTTAATGAATGAAAGAGGATTGAATTGTTCCACATTAGAGTCATAATGAAACATACTAAAGTAGAAACCATGTTTTATCTAGGCTCATAACTAGACTTGATTTCAGAATCCTTGGTTAAGAAATTAGGATTGGAGACCAAGCGTCATCTAAAACCCTACACTATTTATTGGGTGTGTGATAATGCTAAATTACACATAACCAAGTAGTGTAGAGATAGATTTTTTATTGCATCCAAACTAGTAGATGAGATTTATATTGAAGTTGTACACTTGGATATTTGTGGTATTGTACTGGGGAGTCCATATTTGTATGACATGAAGGAAATTTTATTTCTCCATGAAAACAAGTATCATCTCATGAAATATGAGGTGGAATACATTGTTAGAGTTCATCATGCCAAAATCAGTGTCAATCTTGTAAGTGCAGGTCAAATGAAGAGATTGACCAATTCCACCAAAGGGTGCATGCTCATGGTTGTGGGAGCAAAAGATTCATAGACATGTGAAGCTTTCCAAGGTTGTGATCCCACTCATAGAAAGGAATTGTATGAAATTGTTTCTAACTATAATGGGATTTTTCATGAACCAAGTGGGTTTCCTCCAAAGATTGAGATCCAACATGATATTCACTTGCAGCAATATGATCCTTTACCCAACATTGGTATGTACAGGTTGTCAGCCATTGAGATGGAGGAGATAAACAAATAGGTGCAGGAATTGTTGAGCCAAGGGGTCATAAGACCAAGTTCTTCTCCATGTGGTTCACCTATTTTGTTAGTTCCAAATAAGGATGACACATGGAGGATGTGGGTGGACTACAGAGAACTCAACAAAATAATGGTGAATAATTGGTACCCTCTCCCTCGCATTGATGGTACAAAACTAAACTTGCGCATGTAGTGGCTATAATCAGGTCAGGATTGCAAAATAGGATGTATGGAAGACTACATTCAAAACAAAACAAGGATTGTTTGAATGGATGGTGACGCCATTAAAACTATGCAATTCTCCGACCACATTCATGAGGGTAATAAATGATATTTTCAAACCTTTTCTTGATGATTTTTTACTTGTGTATATTTATGACATTCTTTTTTTCAGTAGGACATGGGAAGATCATGTGAGTCATGTTTAAAAGGTGTTTGGTGTTTTTATAAAGGAAAGATTGTAGGTTAAAATTTCTAATTTTGAATTTGCTATGACCTCTTTGGTTTACTTAGGTCACATTGTTGGAGGTGGAAAATTAAAGATATATCCTTCTAAAATTGATGTGACTGTAAAGTGGCATAAACCCACCAATGTTACATAGATTCGTAGATTTTTGGGTGCAGTGCAATACTGGAGAAGTTTCATTTCCAACTTATCCATCATTTCATCCCCCTACATGCATTGACAAGTGTGAACCAAACCTTTCAGTGGGGAGGAAAGCAGCAGGAAGCCTTTGATACAATGAAAGAGAAAATCCATACCGCACCATTCTTGGCCCTACCTAACCTACAACAACCTTTTGATGTCGATATAAATTCAAGTCGATACGCCATGGGGGAAGTGTCGATGTAGTAGAGGAAACATGTATGTTACCATTCAAAAACATTCTCCCAAGATGTTGTGAATATCCCACTTATGACAAGGGGTTGTATTCCTTGGTTTAAAGCGTGAAGAAGTGGAAGCACTATTTGAATGGCAAGGATACAATCATTCACATGTATCACCAACCCTTGCAGTATCTCCATTCACAATCCAAACATCAACAAGCACGTCATTTCAGATGGATGTAATTCCTCTAGCAATTTCACTTGGTAAAAAAATAAAAGAAGGGCACCAGCAGCAAAGTGGCAGATATTCTTTCTCGCACTCCTATTTGTGCGTCTATATTTTTGCAAATTTCTTCTTTATATTTTGAAATTTATGTTGAACAATATGTTTATGATGAATATTTTAAAGAGTTTTATGCAAATCTGTCTCATGGTTCACAAGTAGACAATTACCATTTATAGGAAAATTGTTTTGCCATATTGGAAAAAAATTTATTCCCACTAATGAAAGGATACATGTAATCAGAGAGGCACATACCTATCTTGTGTAGGGTCATTTTGGTGTAGGAAAAAATTTGTGTCATTTACATAGGTTTTGTTATTGCCATCACATGAAAAATATTGTGACTCGATATGTAAAGGGACGTGTTTTGTGTTCAATTTGCAAGCCCTCTAATAGAAAATTGGGGCTCTACACACCACTCCATGTTCTGAGTCGTCCATGGGAAAGTGTGTCAATGGATTTTTTTGGTGTTTTTCCTTTTTCTAGGAGAGGTAATGACTATTTGTATGTCGTTATGGATCGATTTACCAAAATTTGTCTTAATGCCTTGTAAGAAGCAAGTAACTACAGAGAAGACTGCTCATATCTTCTTTCAATTTGTATGGGTCCATTTTGGGCTACCCACATCCATTGTGTCTGATTGAGACTCTCGCTTTCTTGGATATTTTTGGACAAGTTTGTAGTGAATGATGGACCAAGCTGAAGAGGAGAAAAACATTTCATCCGTAGTCCAACGTAAAAACAGAGGTTTTCAACTGCACAATGATACATTAACTACGAGGATATTGTGGAAAACATCCCAAGTTGTGCGATGAAAAGCGTCCTTATGTACAACATGCATACAATCGGGTAGTGCATTCATCCACTCAAAGCTCACCATTTGAGACATGATTTGGATATTTTCCAAAGAATCCCTTAAACATGGTATTTGGGAGAGATAAATATTCTAGTGGGAAGGAAGATAGGGACAAGGCACAAAATTCCATTCAGTATATTCAGATGATTCACCACGCAGTGTAGGATCAGTTGGAGAAAATTCAAGCTTGATACAAATCTCGACATGACAAGCACAACGTTGATCACCAATTCCAGGTTGGATATAGGGTGTGGCTCCACATCAACAAAGACATGATGAAAGGGGAAGAAAAGAAGTTGAGGCCAATGCGTTATGGCCCATTCACCATATTAGAGAATATTGGAGACAATGCTTTTCATCTTGATTTTCCAGCATACATGTAGATGTGCTCAGTGGTGAAAGTTGAAAACTTGAAGATTTATGAGCCTTCTTTAATCATGGACACTGACGAGGTTGGACATGTTCCTATAGTGGATGACTTTGCACTTGAATACATGGAAAAAATACCTAAGGATATAATTCTTGACAGGAATACTAGAACTTCACGACGGGTAGACATGGAGTACCTTCGTATTGGTTTCAAGGGAATGCATCCAAGTAAGGCCTGATGGATTGAAAGGTAGAAAGGGATAGATAAATTCCCTCACTTTTCGATTGACTAATAAAGCTTTTGGAGGTCCAAAAGCTCATTAGTGGGTAGGAATTATCTGGGTGGCTCTAGAAATAGAAGTGGCCTTAAAAAACTCAAAAATCAAAGTCATTGGATCGAAGTGAAACTAGCACTAGATCATAGTGCTCTTCGTCCTAATTCCAACAACGTGAAATACACATAAATCTGAGGTCATGTGCTCAAGATATAGTCGGTCAAAGTTATGGCCAAACTAGGCTCAGTGGCAGTCACTAATGAGGCAACAATTTGGAAGAGTCTTGGCACATGGAATATGACCATCGGAATGGGATAATTTGTCACCTCGTTAATTTTTCTAGTCACCCTTAAAAACTCCACCGAATTTTGACTACCCCGCCCAACCGTATAACAACATGTATTCGAAATAATGTGGTGGGTGAGCCACCCTCGACAAACTTGCCTAAACTACCAAATAAATATAACGACACCACATGGAGGGAGCTGACGGGGGTCGAACCTGCCTGACCTAGGTGGGTCAACTCGCCAACGGGCATCCCCAATTTTAAACAAATACCGCCAAAAAAAAACAAGGTGCTTCATAATTGTAACACGGAATCGCATAACGTGGGGTCCCACGGGATTGGACCCCGGGACCTCCCCCCAACTGCAATCCTTAACTCAGATACTGCCACCAATAGGCCAACGACCCAACTTTGGTAGGTCCACCCGATGCTTTTTATATAAACCATAAGAATTTTCCATTTGACCCAATGGAGAGTGGAGCGGAGTTCTAAGAGCGGAAGTAGGAGTGATCCAGGAGGACAGAACAATAAAAAGTGGTATCTTTTGATGTTGACAAGATTCCTTTGGGGTCCACAAGTTCCAGTGTCAAAATGAGGTCAAATTTATAGTCATTTTGCATGATTTTTCACCAGGAATCCAACCGTACAACCCATTTCTCCAGTAGAGGTCTCCATTTCCACATCATCCTCAGAAGTGGAGGTATAAGGTGTCATTTTGTAAATCGCTTGTAATTTGTTTCCGTTGAAATTTAATGAAAAGAGGCCTCCCCACATTGAGCAAGGCCCAGAGACATAATCCACACTAGGTGAACTCCATAATCAAATCATCTTGTGTCTTTGATCTCATTATTTCTTTTGATTTCCTCTTCTTTTATGTGTTTAAGTTACTTGGTTACATTATCTTTCATGCAATTTTGTATGCATCGATGAAGTAAAATATCTGGATCAAGGAGCCACATAAACAATTTATTTTTTGGTGGGCATGACTCTTTCCATATCTTTTGTACCCACCAAGGAGGGAGGAAATTAGGTTGATGAGCAAAGGAGAGATAATTAAATTTTGGACTGTATATGTCCGAGGGGGAAAAGACAAAACTAAGGTGTCCTTAGGTAGAAAGAGAGAAACAATATTGTGATGAAGGGCCCTTTAGTGCACCCTTTCCATTCATCTTCCAGGTCCCATTTCAAGTGTAATTCTGCTACCCTTTTCTACTCGTGTGGTCCCATTAGACCACCATGAACAAACACTTTATATAAGTGGAAAATTACATTAGTATGCAGAAAATGTCTGAGTTTCTTAGATGGTATATGAGAATCCCTATTACCTATCCATGGATATTTCCAAACCACAAATTTTGTACCATCCCCTACCTTCCATCAAAGGCCTTGTAGAATGACAAAAGCATAGTTTTTGTGGCATTCCAGACAAAACATCATGAAGAGGTATATCTTCTTGGCTCTCTAATCCAATCCAATATTGAAGAGGGATAGATATATTTCTTGGACATAATTTGATCCCATAGCCAAGAGCGCTAAATAAGTTTCCAAACACCCTTTGTAGTAAGTACCTTTGAGAACCAATTGAGATTTTTTTAAATTTAGCCTCGAAGCTGCTTCGGGAGAGCTATTGATGACCATGTTGTAAGGGAAAAAGGGTGATGATCCTATTCTCTTTCCTAGATATATATTAAATAATTTTTCTGGATTTTGTGTAAGATACCCAAAGGAACATGTTAGTTTCTTATAGTCTAGGAATAAAAGTGTCTTTTTCTCTTAATATTATTCATCTTGGCAGTTTGTTTGTCAATTTTAGCCTATGAGTCACTATGTTCCATAGTCTAAAGAGTTCCTTATGTAAAGAGGTCAAATATATTCAAATGCTTGTAAATATATGAGTCATGAAGGGGGTCTTTAGCCATGAGGGGTCAAATTTGTAAAATTATAATAGTCCATGAGGGGTCATGCCATGTGTTTTTTAGTAGTTTATACTTCTCATACCTCCATGTTTTCAAACTTAAACATCATGACATGAGAGGGCTTGTGGTGGAATAAAACTCAAAATTCCGTAAAACACCTCTTATTTTTCCCTCACCTGAAATGAAATTTGAGCCCTAGAGAAAGTTGAAGGTGAAAGATAGAAGTGACAAGGCTGAAGATGAGGATGAATTTGGAAAAAAAAAAAAATTTAAGAATGCCAAGCAGCAACTCAAAGAGGAAAAACAGCGATCAAAGAAAAGAAGGAAGAGCAGCCTTAATATCTTGGATGAGGCTTCCCAAAGATGAATTTGCATCAGGAGGGATATGTCCAATTTTGACATTTTGAAATTTTTCCTATATGTTATGTTTTGATGAATTTTGTTGAAGATTGAACTTTTGCAGCAAGATTCTGCTATGCAAGATGAATTTGCATCAAGAGGGATATGTCCATTTTTTACATTTTGAAAGTTTTCATATATGCTTTGTTTTGATGAATTTTGCTGAAGATTGAACTTGTGTAGCAAGACCGTGTTATGAAAGTTGCATGGTGTCATGTATTGGTAAAATGGTGATGGTTTTAAAGGCTTGAAGCATGCTATGTTGTTATAAGGAAAATTTAGGTCTCAAGTTGTCATTCACGATCAATTTGAAGAAGAAAAAGTTCATCACAAGCTTAAATTTTAAAATATGTTGTGCAAGTGGGTATCGGCCATTTAGGAGGTCTAAAATCATTGGATAGCCTACTTCAATATTTCTACACCATCACATAGAAATTTCAAGCCTACCCATTTGATCCATTTTTACATAGGATATGTGCAACCATACAGAGTAGGAGGGCTACTTAGACTTGCTACAATTTTTCTAGGGGGGATGGACCTTAGCCTAAAAGAGGTTTGTGGTTACCCCTGTGATCCTTTTTGCATCCTAGAGGTTAATTAAAAGGTGCTAACATAACCTATGCAAGGGATGCCCAATAAAAAATAATAGCCTCTATCATTGCTTTAAAAATTATCAGCCTTCCATCTCATGATAGCCATATGTTTCACTAATGCCTGATTCTGAGTTCGATCTTAGCAATGAGCCAGGCCCAGTCTTGATTCTCGTAGTTTTTAGGCTTCAAAGAAACCTATATATTTTATTATTTCTCCCAAAAAATATGGGGTGATAGAGAATATTCTAGAGACAATATTAGTATCCTTGGGGGTAAGGTCGTTTCTGATTAAGGAGGATTTTTCATTGTTGATCATCATGCATTTGGGCATAGAGAATAACTCCATAATACAATTTATAGTGAGGATACTACAAACATCCATTGATAGAAAGAGGATGATAACATCCACTAATAGAAGGTGCATAATTGAACAAGCCTGGGAGATCTCAATACCTTTTATAAGATGTTGATGATTTGCATCAACAATGCCCAAATAAGGGCTTAAACTATCAATAGGAAGAGGAGAGGGTATAAGGGACATCTTTGTTTGAACCCTCTCTGGGGGCTGAAGAAAGGGAAAGAAAATCCATTGATTAGGAGGGCCATCAAAGATGTACTAATACAATTGTAGATCCAGGATACAAAAGGAGGGTTGAAACCGAAATGAAAAATAATTAGTCTAATGAAAATGAAATTGACCTTGTTGAAAGCCTTAGATAAATCCACCTTGTATATAACAACCTTTTTCTTCCTAGTATGAATAGAATGAAGGCCCTCATGTGCTAACCCAATAGCTTCATTTATATTCCCATCCTTTGGAAAACTTAATTGTTCTAATGATATATTATTTGATAAGATGGTTTTAATTCGAAGGAAAATTCTTTTTGATACAATTTTCATGTAAATAGAGTTATATAGAGAGATGGGTTGGAACTGGTCAAAGGATATAGTCTTATCAGATTTTGGGATGGGGGTGTGAAAGTGTAATTGAAGGGGGCGAGGATTTTCCCATGTTGTCTATAATATTCCACAACCCATAGTATACCATCTCCAATAAATTAATAATAGACTAAGTAGCCTTAGGGAGCCCATATGGACTGAGACTTTTATCTTTTTGGAATCTATGGAAGACAACAGGATCCATTTTAGGCTTTGTAAGTTCCTTTATTAACACAACATTATCATCATTTTCTACAAAATGAGTAAAGAAAGTCGTTATTTGGATTATCTTGTCTATGTTTTATCTTTTGGATGATTTAAATATATATTAGAAGTATTATACACCTTCATCTAAGTTATCTTTAAAAGATATGGATTTTGATCCAACAACCTTGTTTATTTCCCAATAAGTGTTTGTGGCCTTCCTATGGTTGTATTTCTTTGAAAGAATTTTTTGTTTTTGTCTCTAGCCTCCATCCAGAAGACTCTAATCTTCAAATTCCCTTCTTTCTATTTTTCACAAAGGAGGGCTATCTTCCTCAATTCAAGATCTTTTGGGACTAATAATTTATCCTTAGAGAGTGATGAATCATCCCTATTCACTAGGATATCCTTTAATATTTCTTCTATTTCAGTTAAATAATTTTCATCCTGGTCTTTCTTCTCCCCAAACCATTGCATGATGATTTCTTCAGCCCTTTTAAAATTTTCCTAAAATTGGATCAGAGGGGATGATATTCATGCTATATTGCAGGGAGCCATTGTGTCTTAACGTTTTCAATGAGAGAGGGGTGATAAAGCTAGATTGGATTCAATTTGAAGGGTCCCAGAGGATTTTGTGGTTGGGAATCATGCCCATAATTATCTGGTGATAATTAGATACACCCCCTGAATCTACCCATTGACGAATATGAAAGGGTTGGTCCAAAAAATTTTCAATGATGATAAATTATCCCACCTTTTGAAAATATATGAACAACTAGTTATGTTGTTTAAATAAGATAGGAGTAGCTTTGCAGTGATGACATCTACCATTCCTATATTCTCAATATTTCCCACAAAATAATCAACCATTTGATCATAATGTGTAGAGGGGCCCCAAATTTAATATTTCCCTAATGTAAAATCTAGGGAATCCCTAGGCATATTAGATCTGAACCAAAGCAAGGGAATCTGAAATTGTTTTCCCATAATATTTTCCTTTCCACATACGACCCATAAACATTGAGTCTAGTAAATTTAAAACCATTATCAATTATATGAAATAGGTATCAATGCAAGATCTGGTGGCCCATCTCAAGGAATAGTGGAGGAGAGCATAATTCTAGCCTATGATCAAACCTCTATATTTCCCCAATGCATTAATATGATGAAAAGAAAAATTTGGGAGGAGGGGATAAATAAGGAGCTTCACCTTAGGACCGTTTCTTCTTTCTCTGCCTGCTTGATTTGTGCTTCCCAATCTCTTAATAGAATCTCCTTATGATACTTATCTACCTGAGGTAGATCAGCTTCTTTTCCTGAGTCTAATACTTGCCACTGAAGGTGTTCATTGATCTTCTTTTCAAGTCTTTCACATTCAAGTTTCTGGAGAGATATCTATTGGATAATTATTTTATTTGAATCATAATAAGAGTCAATCATAGAAGCTTGATGACAAAATACTTCCTATTCTTTCCCTAACTTAGCATTTATATCCAGTGCTTCTTTAATAAACTGCTCTAGTTGCAGTTGGCTCTGTATTATAATCTTGTTGTTTCCAATTGTTCTTGTTTCTCATTGATCTCTGTTTGATGTTGCAATTTGAGGCTTTCGAAATCCTTTTGAAATTGGGCCATCTTTGCTTTGATTTTCTCACTGGATTTGGATTTTTCTTCATTTAACAGCCTCTCTAGTACTTATACTCTCGCTTCCATTTACCTTAGCAATGCTCTAACTTCAGTAGATTTATCAATGGTGGAAGTAGCATATGCCCCTGCGTACTGTGGTAATTTATTTAGATGTTATGTAGGGTCATCTAAGGAATCCTTCCATAATACATCAACCGATTCATCTGTGAGGTTTGAGACTGTTTCATCAGTTCTCCTTCTTTTTTTCATTTTAACTACAGCCTTATAGCTAGGACTATACAAAATTTCCAGTGAAGGAATTTCTTCAACTTGTAAAACTATCATTTCTGTAGGGTAGACCGATATGATCTCTCGATCATAAGTTTCTGGAACTTGTTGTAGTGAATTAACAGTTTCCACTATCTTCTAGGAATGTTCGAGTGTTTGAAAACAAGATACTTGATCAGTATTGGGATTAGCCTTAGGAATTTTTATTGCTTCAGAAAACTCCTCCCATTTACTAGAAAAATTATTTATTTGTGACTTTTCAGACTGACCTTAGTGTGTCATGACTGTTCTGAAATTCTTGGGAAGCTGACTCTGTTCCATTACTTTATTTACGCTCCTGCATCTCTACCTCTTGGATTACCTGATCGATTATCTTTTCTCAGTTTTCCTTTCTGGATTTGGGTTCATTCTCAGAATGATCCGAATTTTGAGATAGATGTTGTGATTGACCTAATCCATCCTCAGACATGTCTTTTGCTTCATTATCCAAGCTGAAAATTGGAGTAGGTCTGTTGACATCTTCAATAGTTAACAAATTGAGAGGAACTCTTTGCAATCTCTTATTTATGTATACTTGGAATGCTTCCAAATCATCTTGACTCAATTGGCTGGATGCAAACTTGGTTATATCTAAAAAAAATTCTATGCCTTGGAAGAGATAATCAAATCCATCTGTTTCCTTTACAAAAGGCTTCATTTTGAGCTCTGTAGTGTAATTTTAAATTACATCATTTGGATCGTATAACCTCTTTGGAATTTCTTCCAGTTTCAATAGATTGATCTTGGAAACCTCCTTGTAGGTATGGCCAGTATTATATAGTGAAAAAGTGCCACACTGTACAAGGAAATTAGGCCAAATGGCTTTCTTAACATCTTTCAGTTGCTTAGTGATACCATTAACAAGCTGGTAACTTATCTCTTGTGCAAGCAACTTATCAGGAACATAATAAGGTAGGGCATGGGGAGAAGCCTAACTCTAGAATATTCTGATATATGTAAAATTATCCTATGCAAACCACCTAGCCACATAAATAATATCTGCGGTTGCCTCTTCAGAAACCCTAGGGCCCTTTTTATTGAATATCATTTAGAGCATAGACAATATGACTCCATAACAAATTTTATATAAATTCAGGTGGAAGTTTTAATCCCAGATGTCTCTGTGGTAAATGTGGATTGGGGTAGGGTCTTGGGTAGTCCATTTCCATCCCATGGTAGGAAAACTAGAAGTAAAACAGATGGCGTCCATGACATAGGAAGACATATAAAAGGGAGGTGTTTCTCTAGATGAAACAATCCTTTTATTCCTATATTCTATGATGTGTTTGGATAAACTATAAAATAGGATGTTTTCCCAATTCAGAATTGATGAATTGATGATTGTGTCAACCAATGGGACCCATTCTATTGAAAACCTAGTGGTATCAGGTTTGGAAAACAATCTACACAACATACTAGAAGCATAACGGTAAGGATAAGGAAGTTGGGAAATAGAGTACATACCAAGTTTATCTTGTTTTATTTTTCACTGGTCTTCCTTCCATTCTTTTATGACTTTCATGAGATCTGGATGCTCTGTTTTAAAGCTTTTCAGAAAATATTTGTCACACTTTTGCTATGAATCAGGTAAGTGATACATTGCTTTCAAATCATCTGCCCTAAAAGAACCAATATTCTTACTTCTTGAATCCTTAAAATTTCTATCTTTTATGTTTAAGTGGTTAATTTCCCACTCAACCATATCCGTCTAAGGGAGAAATTTTGAACTTGTGGCTATCTTGTGAACGAATGAACATGCAACGTAAAAATGTGTTGGATCTGAAGAAACAGATAATTCTTCTGAAGCAACTTTATCCATCACTATCAGCTTTTCATCTTCGAAAAACTGATACATTGCTTCCCTTGACAAACTACCACATTCTTTATTGCATGTGGTATCTGAAAATAAGGGAGCCGTGGCTGAATCTTCAGTAGTCGGTATTTGAGAAATAGCTTTGTCTTTCTTGTTTGTCTCTTTGTTCTTTGTTCTGTTGGTTAGTTTCCTGATTTCAAGTATACAGAACAATCATTAGAAATGTAAGGAATAAAGATAAAAATCCGTCGTTAATTTATTTCAAAACATGCAAAAATAGATATGAATCTTATCAAATATAATAACAATCATCGATAATATTTCAAAGTCAGATTTCTTACATCTTCACACGAAATATATATGAATAAACTTAAAGCTGTTAGATCTTGAATTTTGTTTTGATACGATATAAGCCATTTCGCATGCTCGAGAAATTAAATGCCATGAATTTTCATATTGCCATAGAGAAATTTTACCTCTTGTAATGTTTACCCATAAATGTTACGAAATGCGATGTGCCCAAACCACGCAACGCAACTTTTATGCAATAATAGTTTTGTTTTTCGACTAAGTTATGCGAAATGTGAAATGCGCATTCAAAAATCCATGCGGCTGTGCTGAAAGGACTTTAAAGATTTATCTTTGATGCTTTGTTGGCTTGTTGGGTCCGCCCAATTGCACTTATATCTAATTACTTTATGAGTTGATTGTTAAATAAGGTGCGATGCGATAAAGAGTTTATAATGATAATTGAATTTTTTGCAAGATTTTTAAAACATATCTTCGAAAAAAGGTTAGCGCATTTCACAGCTCGCGTAACTTAGAGGATTGTGATTCGTTTTAAGTTATAAGCTATGTGTTTTGCGATGCACTCAAGAAATAAAGTGGAAAACTTTTAAAAGAAAACTTCTATTTTCCTAGTTTTTTGTTTTAAAACGAAAAATAAATTTCCTATTTATTTCTAAAGGGTCCCCATTTATTAAAATAAATGGGGGTTGTTGTATAGCACAAAATTTGGCAATTCACATGGGAGAACCAAATATCTATGACTAACTTTTTGAAAATTTTAAAACTTTTTAAAAATAAAAATAGTTGGAGAAATGAATTTCAAACAAATAATATCTTACTAAGTAATGAAATTCCTCTTATTTATTATTCAAAAGAATCCCTCTTTTAAAGATATAAGTATGAAAATATATATCAGTCTTTACTCAGTTCAAATAGAGAAAGCAGGTGGCTCTTACAGGTTAGCTTTATAAAAATTTACTCTTTTATCACTGGTAGAGCCTATGTTCCAATAACCAATTTAAGCTTTTGGCAGATTTACCTTTTACCCAGCAATGATTCATTGTCCCATCGAGTGTTTCTTAAAATTTTCAAAAAATAAACTCTAATTTTTTGAAACTTTTCTTTTTTTATCATATTTTATTTACCTAAAAGCCAATGTCTTGGTTTGGTAACCAAATGGTGAAAATTTCATTCACTAGTTATAATTAAATTGGTCAAGTTGGCTCTTGATGAGACACCTTATCCTCTTGATATAATCTCAAGTCATTACCTTGTTTTGGTAGGCAGTAATGGTAATTTCAGTTCAACTATTTCCATATGAACATCGCAAACAAGCTCTTGATGAGACTTATTATCTTTTAAGCTTTTCTAATTATAATATTTTTTGAATTTCTTTCAAAAATTTATAATTTTTCCCGAATGGAGTAAATCATTGGTCCTTTTGAGGATTTTGGATGATAATGTCGAGTTTTAGATTGCTTTTCTGTAAAAGATTCTTTACTATGTTAAATGTTATTTTCTTGACTGATAACAGAATATTCATGCTATATAAGCATGAGATAATTTCAGTGAAATTACATCTTTTAGTAAAAATAAAATATATTTGTCTTTTCAAATATTTCGATTGTTTCCTTAACACTTCTTATTTCTATAAGAAATAAATAAAAAAGGATCATCTGAGATTTTATTTTGAAAAGCCAAAAAATTATACTAAGCAACTTTTATTTTTTCTAAGGAAAATAAAAAGACACTAATATACATGATGCGGTTATCTCCTACGAAAAGTTTTTTTTCAAAATCTGCCCATTAACAAGCAAAGAAATTTTTTTTCCTTATAGATCTGGTAATAATAATATTGGTGGGCCTATTTCTTCGATTATTCGAAATGGACCTAGCCACAGTTTTTGAAACTTTGTGTGTTTACCTTTTTCCTCATGCACTTTGTCCCATTTCAATACCAGATCACTAATTTGAAAAAAAAATTGGAGTAACAGAAGTTGATTCAAATGAGCCTTTTACTATCTGTTGGTGATGAGCATGAGTTTGTTTGGCTTTTTCTCTTCCTTCTTCTAACATAATTATCTGACATTGTCTAAGTTGTAAAGAAGAAGTAGCAGATTCATCAATAAATTGTACTAAGGAAAAAGAGGGAATAACTACGTCGGTGGGAAGTACAACCTCTTTTCCATAAACAAGATTAAATGGAGAAGTTCTAATAGAAGTTTTTTAAGTTATTTTATCTACCCAAAGAGAAAAAATTAATGACTTGTGCCAATTTCGTTGATTTTGATCAGTGGTTATTTTGATTATTCTAATCAAGTTCTTATTTGTGGATTATGCCAAACCATTTCCTTGCGGATAATAATTTGCAGAATACTTAAGTTTAAAACCTCTTTTAATTGCAAATTCCATCATAGTGGTTCCTGAGAAGTAAGATGCATTATCAAACATTAAAGCAGTAGGTAAGCCAAACCTGGTTATGATATTTTGATCGATGAAATCAATGATATTTTTAGAGATGGCTACTTTTAGTGGAATTTCTTCCACCCATTTAGTAAATTAATCTATAGCTGTGAGAATATATTTGTGTTGTTTGGAAGAGTTAGGAACAATCTCACCAATTATATCTAATCCCCATTGTTTAAAAGGTTGTTCGATATTGACTGGCTATAATGGGAATGTTGGCTTTCTTTGTCTTCCTGATGTACTTTGACACACTTTGCATTTTCTTGCATATTCATGAGCATCCTTGAAAAGTGTAGGCCAATAGTAACTTGCATGCAGGATTTTGTTTGATGTCGTACCTCCTCCAAAATGTCCTCCAGCTGGTCCATCGTGGAGTTCCTACAAGACTTTCTCTGCTTCAGATTTTTTTAAGCATCTTAAAAGTACATAATCAAAATATCTCCTAAATAACACATCGTTGATTAATTCATATTGTTTGGCCTTTAATGTTAAATCCCATTTTTTTTTGTAACTGAGTTGATTTGGAGCATATCCATTCTTCAGATATAATATAAGATCATCAAATTGTGATTGTGCATCATTGAGGCTTACCTCTGATATGTGTACATTGTTACCTGAATATTCTTCTGATAATAGATGGGATGCTCCTGTAAGCATTCTGAAAAAACCTTGACCTTTAAAAATTCTAGAAGGTCTAATTTCTACATCATATTCTTGTAAAGTGGTCACCCAGTTAGCCCTCTTTTCTCCTAATTCTATTTGTACCAAGAGTTGTCTTACTGCAGTGAATGGAACTATGATTTTAGTGTGATTCTTTAGGAGAAAAGGTCTAAAATGCTTTATAGCCTTAAAGACAGAAAATGCTTGTTTTTCGACAGATGTATAATTTATTTCTGCACCTTGTAAATTTGAACTGAAAAATGATATCAATGCTTCAATTTGTTGGTCATTCAGTTGTGTTAAAATAGTAGCATATGATGTATTCGATGAAAAAGTGTATAATGTAAAAGGATTAAGGAAATTGGGGGTAGTCAGGAACGGAGCATTGACAATTGATTGTTTAATCAAATCAAATGCTTCTCTTTCATTAGGTACCCATTTAAAGACATAATTTTTCTTAATCATGTTCTGTAAAGGTAAAAAAATTTGTGAAAAGCCAGGGACAAACCTTTTAACAAAATTAATTTTCCCAAGGAACGATTGCATACTTTTCTTATTATAAGGGAAAGGAATTCGTTTGATTTCTTCAATTCTTTCATGATCAATATAGATACCACTTTTTGACACAATGAATCCTAAAAAAATTCCTTCATCTAATGCGAAAAATGATTTCTTTGGATTCAATGACATTCCATACCTTTTGCATCGCTCAAAGACTTGCTTTAGGTGATTTACATGATTGATTACTTATTTAGAAAACACTGTAATTTCATCTAAATAAATAACTACTGTTTTATTTATGAGCCCCCTAAAATCTGTGTCCATAGCTCTCTGAAAAGTGGCATCTGCATTAATTAATCCAAAAGGAATTTTCTGATAGGCATAAGTTCCCCACATAGTTATGAACGTTGTTTTAAATCTGTAATCTGGATATAGGAGAATTTGATTATATCCCGAAAATCCATCTAGAAAGGACATGAGTTCAGAACCAACTACTGTCTGTAGTACTTGTTCCATGGTTGGTAATGGAAAATTGTCCTTCTGAAAAGCTTTGTTTAAATTTCTAAAATCAATGCAAATTCTAATATCACCATTCTTCTTCCTGACAGGTACCAAATTTGATACCCATTTAGAATGCCTGACAAAAAAGATTATTTTTTCCTTGAGGAGTTTGTTCAATTCTATTTTAATTTTATTCTTGTTTCCGGAAATAACTCCCTAGAGGTCGTTGGGTCAAAAACCTCCACAGATCAGGGCATGCTATTCAAGAAGGACTCACACAACCACACTTGTACGCTAAAAACTAGATATTATAGATTTTAAAACTCACTCGTAGATCCTACGTTTGATGTAGATCCCGTGGGGTCCAAACCCCCAGCAACCCTTCTTCCTCTTCAACCTGGAAATCAAGAAGAGACATGCACGGAAATCTAGTTGTACAACATATATCTTTCCTAAATTTTAGCGTAATCCATGTCAAACATCAAATAAACAATAATAAATCCTTAATTAACAATATTTTCACATATGCAAGCAGATATTAACACGTGAATTTGGGAACAAGATGGTTCTTCTTCATTACGAACAGCATGTACAATAATAGAAAGGTGGAGAGATCACCTGAATCCTTCCACGATCTTCGAACAGACCGTCGTCCGAATCCGTTCCGCCCTTGCCTCGCTAGGATACTTTCAAGACTTGTGCACACAAGATGACATATAATTTGATGAACATCTCCAAGAAACAAGAGTTTCCTGTAAAAATCTGGGAAGTGCAAGAGGCATGGAAAATCAGACTTGAATTGGGCTCCAACAGAGTATAATGTCTATAATTTTCTCTCTCCCTTAGGCCATGCACATGAGGGGCTTTTATACTCCCTCAAAATAGTTTCAATCTGTTGCAAACAGTTGGCCACGGGCTGGGGTGGTTGAATTACAGGAATAACCATCAACCCAGCCTCGAAAATAGGTATTTTTATATATTTTTTTAATGATTTTAATGGCATACGCGGAAAAGTATCTATGGACTCGCGTATACATGCGGAAAATTCTGGGCATACCAGCGTCTGGGATTTTAAACACTGTTTTTTATGAACTTTATTCAAGTCTGTAGGAATGGGTGCCCAAGGCCAAAGAGACAATCATGAATCACATGAGGGTGAAAAATGATGATATAACAGATGCCCCCTAATATATGAGGTCAGAAGGGGTACATGATGGCCGAAATGTATTATTTGCATAGAAAGAACTTCGCGAGGACAAGAGAGGACTTCACCAGATTTCAGCCTGCCAAAAACCAATGAAAGAAAACAGAGAGTCAACTCATGTCTGAGGCGGGCATACCCATGCTCAGTCAAAAATATATCCATATAGAAAATACAGAAATAGATCTAGAATTTATACAAGTATAGTTGAACTGAAAGTGCACAATGAATCAACTGAGCACGGCCCGGAAGTACAAGTCGGAATCAATTTCCAAGTATCACATATATCAAACTGATCAATAGTGCTGAAAATGGATGTCTAATCACAAAAGTAACTGAATCTCCAAGTACCAAATCATAAGGGGTGAAACACATGGTACACTCACGCAACTCGGGAGCCAACATATAGGATGCTGCTGTACTGACACTGCAACATATAGGGGTGGACGGCATCACTGGCAGAAACTGAATGTACTTTCAAAAGTGAACCGAAAGATGTTGATGCAACCCGAGGTCTTCACCGATCTCGATGGCACAATTCTACACAATGGGAATAAATGAGCTGAAGTCGACCACGTGAGAAATCGTTTGATTACCGGTCAATAATGTATACCGTTAACAAACGCGAGACAACCCACCGATAATTAAAATGAGTGTAAAGGTGCCCCAGTACAATCTAACAAGTGCGAATGAATGAGTTGAAGTCGAACACTTGGAAGAATCTACCAATCAGGAGGCAATGATGAATCCCCACTGTCGATAGCGAAGAGTCTGCCACTGATGACTGCAAACCCTAAGGTACTGACAAAAATACTCTAGACCTTATTCCCAGAGCAATGAGTTGGAGTCGATGGGAAAATATCTGCTGGAAGGAAGGCATTAAGGCATCCCACATCAGTCCAGCGCGAGTGTAACCCGCAGGCCAAGATTTGGAAGGAATCGGACGAAGTAGAGTGACGGAACCAAAACCGAAGTACGTTTCCGACATGCACAAGATGAAGCTAGCGCACGAAAGAAACCCTCTGAACCAACCAATAATGAAAGCTGACACAGAGGCGAGATATCCACCAATAGGGTCAAATGGAAATCAAGGTACTGCACGAATCCCAAGTGTGATAATGTATGCTGACGTCGAACACAAGGAAAACCACTTAGTCAAAGACCCATAATGATGATCAAATGCTGAGCACAAGGTCACCTATCAATGATGGAAATAGGGCCAGGGTGTGGCTCTAGGTTTACTCTTAGAGAAATATGTCATAGTCGATGAGAGACAAACCCGCCAGCAAGAAGTTAATGGAGACCTTCTCAAACCAGCATGAGCAAAATACCAAAAAATCTGATGTGATAGAACAAGACACTGACAAGACCGGGAAGGCTGACTGAATAATGAGTCAAGAGACACCACAGAATGGCCGACTCATGGTTTAACTTCCCTTGAACAAAATCACGACTCGTGATGACCATGGCAGTAAAAAAATGAAATTGTATAAGTCTGTTATGCAGGAGGCAAAAACAAACTCTCCATATGATTGGAAGAGATAACCAACCGGGGGAGAACTGACCAGTGAAACAAGGCAAAAGCTGAACCTAGGTTAAAACTAAAACCATCCCAAATGAAGGAAATATATAAGTTTATGTGCTTTGTTCAAGGGCGACAAACTGATACTGTACTGCCATCAAATTACGAAGTAACATCCTGTTCCCGCTCTTTTTGGTATATTTGATTTTTTTGTCTTTTTCATATAATAAGCCTGAAAAAGAATAAAAGAATGCTATGGTACAATGGATAGAACAAGTATCAAGAAACAGATGAACTAGTTCCTAGGATAGGAACGATCCTATGCTCAATGAAAGGTGGCGGAAACTGGTAAGCGATACTCAAAGGAATGTTCCATCCATGGGAAAAAGGGTGTCAAGTCATGATAGCTAAGTGCATGCAATGGTTAACTTATACAGACAGTCAAGGTCAAAAGATGGCTTAAACATCAAGTCCAAATGAAGTCGGCTAAAGGCCAAGATAAACAAGTAGCCAATATGCAATTCAGTAATACAACTCAACAACACCGGGGAGCCTCTAGGGTAATAGCCAGAAAAATGATAGTGAAGAAGAAGAAGAATGAAGCTTCAACACGTAAGTCATGGCGAGACTAAAGAGGGCTCCCGAGCCTACATAAAATGCAGCATGGGCAACAAGTGCTAGCAAGGAACTAACTAGGAAGCCCATGTAAAGGAAAGCTCTACCACCAGGTCATGATTAAAAATAATCGGCGAGTGAAATGGGTGAAATACTCATGACCTGATGGGATCGACCCTATGGCAAGTGATCAGAATGGAGGCTAGTATGCAAAATGCAACGGAAAGTGGATTCCCTAACCTATATGCCAGTGAAGATCATATACCTGCCATGACAGGTCAGCAGTCATGGATCAAAAACCGAAAAAGTCTCAACTTCATCAAAATGTACCTGAAAATATACCAATATGGGCACTTACAAGCATCTGGGTTATGCAGCTTAAGAAGGATTGAAAAAATAAGCATTAACAAATCTTTGCAAAAATTTTCAAATTCTGGGCAAAAATACACATGCTACCTCACATTTGGTTCATTGTTACTTGCTGATTTGGAAAAAAGAGCTCTGGAGAAAAACCATCTTTCGTCAAAACAGGAGCAATCAGTGATCAAACTTCGCCGAATCAGTCAGGTAAGTTCTTAATCCATCATTATTATAAATTTTTTCCATTAATAGAGTTAAAATTTCGAAATTTTACCGTAGAAATATTTGTTTTAATTTAGGTTTTTGTGCATACGCGGGTTCGTATGGACCAAGCTACGTATATACGCGATTGTGTACAGGGTAAGTCGCGTATGCGCAACCTGAAATGTAAGAAATAGTTTCTAATGGACAAATGAATGAATTTTTTCAGGATGACTATCACCTGGAGGGAACGTGAACATAGTGCAATCGATAATGAAGTAATGCAAGATCAATTATCGCTCAATATCCTCCAAAATTGTGGATTGCTCAAATTTTTCAAAATGCCAAATATGAAGAGTAATGTCCGGTTACTTGAAATGCTAGTAAATTATTGGGAACCGGAGGGAGATTGCTTCGTGATAGATCAAATGCCCATACACATAGAGGTAGAAGACATCTACTTCATTGCTGGACTCTCACGAAGGGGAGACCCAGTAGATTTTCACAGCAAGCCTTTGGGAGGGCTTACCGTGGATGACTATGTCCACGTCTATTGTGTAGAGGGGTCTAAGAAATTAGGGACTCAGATTGCTATAAAAGATTTGAGAGATCTACACATGAAGATTCTTCTATTCACCATTGGCACTGTAGCAGGATCTGCTTCCTTGCATCAGGCATCCAGGACTCAGATGAGCATAGCTGTGGAATGCCTAGCTCACTTATATGATTGGTGTACAGCTCTACTAATGAACATGAAGCAAAAACTGACCTCCATCTGGAAAGAAAAAACAAAACATTTTGAGTATGGGACCATCTTCATGACATTATTCTTTGAGAAGATTCCTGGGCTTTGACCCAAAGTGATCTCTTCCATCAATAGCCCAAGAGACCCAAGAATTGCCCGATGGGCAGATCTGATGAAGAGACTAGGGGGAAGTGAAGTTCCCCAAACCACTTGGGACGACGAGTTCTTCCAATGTTGGGGAGAACAATTCATCGCCATGGAGGACTACCCCTATGCCGGGATGGATTTCCGCGGTGATCCAAACCTCGTCCTTCCACCTAGCGCGGCATGGGGCACAATTGGTAAGATTGCAATTTTTAAATTATATGATTTTTATGATTTTTTCAATATATATGAAAAAATGTGAAAACACAACATGTTTTTTATTGGATTCAAAATGACTTACAACATTATGATGATCATGATACATATATTGGACCAGTCCGTCCTGAGGGCTACCCCGCATAAACGCCGCAGAGGTGAGGCGGATACTGTAGACCCAGACAGGACCCTCCATGCTGTACAGAGGAACTTGGAGGGTTTAACTCGCCAAGTGCCTATGGCTGCAATGGAAGATCTACCTGAGGCCATTCAGAGACGGGTAGTAGGAGTACCACGTGACTGGGTACGATTATACCGTCGTGTCACCACTGCGATTATGTTCTATAGGAACACGAATTTTGGGCAGGGACCACAGGAGTAGATAGATATGATTACCGGATGACTGTATATTTTTTGATACTGAACATGATCGGGCATAAGCCCTAATTTTGTATGATTTATCGATCCAAATTTTGTATATTTTTTTGAACACTCTGATGAGATATATATATACAGCGATTTATGATGTGATGTGACAAATGTATAAAAACTGCATGATGTTTTTGATAATTAAATTTTACTGTATGGAATGATTAATATGCCAATCAATTGCTTGATTATCTAATGAGTCTGCCATCCAATTGTTTCCTCGAGGAATATGAATGAATGTTAAAAATTGAAATGATCTTTGTAACAAAGGTACCCTCAAAAACAACCGAAGTAAAAATGGATCTCGAACCCGATAAGTATTGTTCAACTGCGACACCACCAGCTGGGATTCCAAGAAAACTACCAACGAATCAACACCCAAAGATATTGCCTCCAAGAGTAGATAAATAACTGCAGTGCACTTTGCTATATTATTGGAAGCAGGACCAATGCAGACTCCTCTTGATACTAACAACTGACTAGATGGATGATGAAGCACCCAAGCCGCGGAAGCCAAGTTTCTGGTGTGTCTAATAGCACCATCGTTGAAACCATAATGACTCATGACATTCGACACAACCTGCCAACACAGATCAAAAAAATCACCATCACATCAAAGACCTAAAAACCAGATATGTACAAAAAATAAAAACTACTATATACAAAAGAAAAATGCTAGGCCGAAGCCTAGGCATAATACTTTTTCAAATAGAGCCCATTTCTGGGCTCTGGAAAATCATTTCCTTCAAAATCAACCAAGGCATATGCTCTTTTTTTAAGGACTTTTTTAACGATAAAGGGGACATACCACATAGACTTAAACTTTCCTGCGCCCAAGGCATCCTTCTCTTGGGCATAGACCAAAATAAGGTCACCTTCCGAGAAAACCCTAAGCTTGACCGCCTTATCGTACTGAACTTTGATTTGTTTCTTATGCGCCTCATTCATCGTGGTGGCATCCCGATGCTGCTCATCAAGATGTTCCAGATGAAGGAGACGTTCTTCAAGACTAGAAGTGTCAGGAAGAATCTCAACAGCTAACTTAAGAGAAGGAATCTCACATTCAATGGGAAATATGGATTCCATCCCATAAACTAGTTGAAACGGAGTAAAGCTAGTTGCAGTTTTTACTGACGTTCTGTATGCCCAAAGTGCAGGATACAGCATGATATGCCAGTTGGATCGAGCTTTATTAATTTTCCTTTACAGAATGGTCTTTAGGGATTTGTTCACGGCTTCCACTTTCCCATTGGCCTGAGGATAATACGGAGATGAATGCTCCTACCGGAAACATAATTTTAGAGCCAACTCAGCCATCATGCTATTCTGAAAATGACTGCCATGATCAGTGACAATCTCTCTAGGAATACCAAAATTAGCAATAACCTGGTTTAAAAGAAAAAGAGTTGTTGTCTCACCATCATTCCCAAAAGTAGGCATAGCCTCGACCCACTTCGTAAAGTAGTCTACTGCTACAATAATGTACTTGTGACCTTTAGCCGAAGGCGGGTTACAAGTAGTATAATCAATACCCCACTTTGTAAAGGGACCGACAGTAATGACTGGAAAAAGCGGAGCTGGATGAGCGCGCATTTTTCGAGTATAGACTTGACACGGATGATACTTTTTGACCGACTCCATAAAATCTTTGAAAATTTAAGGCCAAAAGTATCCAGCATGCAAGATTTTTTGGGCTGTAGCAAGCCCAGATAAATGACCACCACAAGCTCCACTGTGGCAATCATTCAACATAGCCTCAGCTTCTTCGAGAGTTAAGAAACGTCTCAGGATTGAATCAACCCCTCGACGGTATAAAGCATCACCAATAATCAAGTAATTTTTAGCCAAGTGACGCAACTTACGGTGCTCATATTTCGAAAAAGTAGAGGGAAACTTCACAGTCTGAAGATACACAATGATATCTCCATACCAAGGATCCTGTGGAGAGATGAGAAATAAATGTTCATCCGGGAAGGATTCATCATAGACTATCTCTTCTCCACAGGGCAACTCGGAGATCAATTCCGCGAAAACTAATGATTTCTTGGACTTGGCAGACATAAAATCAAGATCAAATTCCTGAAAAATCACAATCCATCTATTGTATTTGCCCCAACTCACTCGCCTACTGAGAACAAACTGAAATGGATTGGCTGCTGCCAAAACATAAGTTTTTCGTAGAAGAATATAATGTCTGAGTCGTTGTACAGCATGAACAGTTGCTAAAGCTAGCTTCTCTATCAGAGTATATCGGAGTTCAGGTCCTACCAAGCCTCGACTAAGATAGTATATAACATGCTCTGCCAGAGCATCGTACTCCTGAACCAGAACCATACCAATGGTAGATTCTGCTGCTGCAAGATACAAAAGGAAATCCCTGATATAATCAGGGGGAATCAATATAAGAGCAGAGGTCAATGCTTTTTTCAAAGCATCAAATGAGCGGTGAGCGAAGTCATCCCAAAAGAATGGAACTCCCTTCTTCAACAATCTCATAAATCCTTTGGTAACTTCAGCATAATTTACGATAAATCTCCGAAGAAAAATAGCTTTTCCTTGTAGACTTTGAAGTTGACGAATAAATGACGGGGGAGGCAACCGAAGTAATGCCTCGACCTTGAAGGGATCTACCCTAATCCCTTCCGAAGACACAATGAATCCCAATAACCGACCGGATGTAACCGCGAAAACACACTTGTTCGGATTCAACCTAATCTTGTAGAAACGACATCGTTCAAATACTTGACGGAGGTGAGCAGGATGATCAATTCTCTTTCGAGAACGAGCAGCTAAATCATCCAAATACGCCTCGATAATATGTTTGATGTCATGGAAGGCATATGACATGGCCTGCTGAAATGTAGCCCCAGCATTTTTAAGACCAAAAGGCATCTTCTTGTAAGAAAAGGTACCCCAGGGACAAATAAAGGCAGTCTTATGCTGATCTTTAGGATGGATAGTAATCTGATTGTATCCGGAGAAACCGTCCATGAAGGAGAAAATATCATTACCGGCACACTCATTGATAATCTGATCTATAAATGGTGTGGGGTAATTATCTTTCGGACATGCTTTATTAAGGTCTCTGAAAGCAATGCAAACTCGAATTGTTCCTTGTTTTTTATCCACGGGAACACGATTCGAAACCCACTCCATCAAAGGAACAGGGAAAATAAATCTTGCCTTGAGCAGCTTCTCCACCTCAGCTTTGATAGTTGCAGCCTTCCTAGGATTGACCGGACGAAGCTTTTGCCTCATAGGCTTAGCATTTTCGTAAGTCTTGATCTCATGTTGGACAATAGATGGATCTATACCAGGCATTTCCTCATAAGACCAAGCGAACACATCCCTAAACTCTTTAAAGAGACCGGTATAAATCTGAATCTCTTCAGGGGAACATTCAGCTCCAATGATGACATTCTCTATAACATTGGGATCCCTGGAAATTTTCACTGGGATAGTTGGAGAAATCACAGCCATGTTCCCTTCAGCATATACCTGTGTTGGTGCTAAAGGGTTCAGGACTGGGTGAACAGGACCAGGAGACAAAGGACTTGAAAAACTTGATTCAACCTCGCTCAAATCAAGTAAAAAGTAAGATTGATGATGCAAATCATCCCACGGTCTATATATACCAATCATAGCTTCCAGGATGGCCTCTTCAGATGGAAGAGTGGTATCAATGCAATCCTGGGAAGAAGAAGAACTAAGTGTCCAAGCCGGAGCCACATCGCCATCCAATTTCTCTCGAGAAAGAGGAGCCGGAATGGACTCTGCAGAGTCAACAATAGATTGATAAGAAATCTCAGTTGCAGACATTGGAAACGCCATTCCACCCACTTGACCTTCTGCTAATGTGGAGGTAGGGGAAGGCAAGGTCCAAGGATCTGAAAAATAATGAGTTCTGAAGAACTCTCTTCGAATAGGAGCCCTGGAGGATGAAATCACATTTATATGAATGGTAGGAGGTGGAATATCGAAAGTACCCATCAAAGAAGAATACATTCCAACCCCTAAATTCTCGACAGGCAGCTTGGCATTATCCACCTTTGGAATAGTTGAGTCAGTAGATGCATTTGGGTCTACAGGAGAACAGTCCAGTTGATCCACTGTAACAATCCTCCCTTCGTGAGGGAAAAAAATAACCCAAAATAATGAGGATGCAATGGCATCCATCTCATAAATCCAGTTTCGCCCCAACAGAAGGTTGTAGTCCAAGCTTGCATCAATTATCTCAACCTCTATATTTACAGTTTTCCCCCCAAAACAGATGGGAAAAGCTGGGACAATACCATGCGGTCTGTGAGAATGACCATTAAACGCAGTCAGAAGAGTAGCAGATGGAACAGCTGCGGGAGATCCAATTCCCTTCCAGCATGCAAGAGACATCACACATGTGGAAGCGCCCTCATCAACGACCATTCGAAAGATACTAAATTTCCGAAACGACGATTTGATATGAAAAGGAGTCTCTTTTTAAAATTAGACATATCGAATGTAATCCCAAGAGAGTTCTTTGGATCGACAGCCCCAATAGTAGTGAGCAGAGCACTGCGCTGAGCTGGAAAAGATTGGAGCACCTCAAGAGCTGACATGGCACAAGGACTCTGCGCCAGATCTTCCACAATAGAGTAGTTTTGGGGAGCCCTGGCATTTGGATTAATCGTCATACGCTTGGTAGATGCTTTTGGCATCCGAGGTATAGGCTCAACAGTAGGCCTCGTGATATGAAGCGGCTCAGTACCATCGGGATCACCCTTAGCTTTCGAAGACTCATCTTCGCAATAATCACGGGATCTCGTGGCGATATCCGCATGAGAACTCATCATGTATATGTTTGACGTATTTTCCCCTTCCTGGGTGCCCCCAGAAGAAGCCCCAGTATTTTGATTCGCGCCAACAACTAGTTGTTTCCCTTGGGGAAAAGGGTTTGTCAACACAGCCTAGGAACTAGAAGAACCCTGCTGAGCTAACAAGCGTTGCGCATCCTGAATTTTAGGGCAAAGGTGAGTAATATGGTCTCCAGCACATAACTTGCATGGAAACTTCACTTTATTTTTATCCTTTGGACCCTCACCAACATGCTCGTTGGATTTATTTGCATTACCCTTCCCACTCTTACCCTTTTTCTTATTATTGTTCCATCCCTTATTCGTCCCTTCAGATTGTTGATTTTCTTTAGGGTTAGAAGTTTGAACGGAATTTACCGACAAAGATTGAGAAGGCGATGACTCAGCGGGCACAACCTGACCAGAAGAAGCAGATTGTATAGACAATTGCTGCAATTGACTAAGCAGGTTAGCTGCACCACTATTGATCGACCTAATAAGTCCGTCACCATGAGGACCAGGTTTAGTCTTGGATATGTCTAATTTGGAGCGAGGAGCATTAGGCAAATATTTATGAAGGACACCAGACTGAGAATATATCAATTCAAGCTGTTGGGCCCTAAAAATAGCCTGCTCCTCAGAAAATACCCCTGAGAGGGATACATCCTTAGAAATATCTGCCTGCAGAGATTTCAAAAACCATTCCAAAAGAAATTCTCCCGGAATATAAGCTTTGATGAGCCTCTTCCTTCTCCGCCATTCCTGAATATGATCAGAAATGTGGGTTGCGTCGTCCTGTTTAAAATTAGCTAGGAGTTCAGTACCGGAATCATAACGGACATGCAACTGGAAATGATTTAGAAATATAGTAGCCAGATCTCCAAAAGTAGCAAAACTGCCCCCAGTTAACTCAATGTACCACTTGGCAGCGTTTCCAGTCAAGGTGCGTTGAAACAACCTCAACCTAATCGAATCCTCGATCAGGGAGTTAGATGAACACCATAAATGGAAAGTGGTGATATGATCAGCCGGGTCCTCTCCATTCTTGCCTTCAAACTTTGGAATGTCTGAAGGTAGTTTGGTAGGAACCGGAGGCCACCCCGGACTATATCGGATCAGATCATTCGTCAATTTCGACAAATCTGGCAAGTTCAACGTTGCCAGAAAAGGTAAACGAGGAGGAGCCTGAGGATTCCATCCTTGGTGGGATGAATTCCCAACATTCTGAAAAGAATAACCTGGATTTGATGAGGCACCAGGTTGCCAGAAATAACTCGTAGAAAATGTTGGGCCATAGGACCCAGCATTTGGAGAAGGACCCCCTCCCAACGTAGAGTTACCATAGACTGGACCAGTTCCCCCCCGAAGTAGTGAATAAAGAGGAAACCCCCTGATAGGGGTTACAAGCGTTAGAAAGAGGGGAAAAAGCCTAATAAGCAGTCGACGAAGGGAAAGAAACATTCCCTTGTTGACCAGCGAGAAACTGATTCCCTGCCCCCACTGCTGTGAATACAGGGTTCCAACCTGTAAAGGTAGTCGAACTCTGACCTCCAGACCAAGGGTTAAAACTCTGAGTCTGAGAAGTAAAAAGAAAAGACCCTAAGGAAGGATTCGAACTAGGAATATGCCCACTTTCGAAGGGGAACCCTTGAAAAGAAGCTGACCCACTAGCCATGGAAGACATGGGTGTAGACGCAGTTGCAGCAGCGGAAAAGGAAAACGAAGGAATCCCACTAATGGGCATTCCAAAACAAAAGGGACCAGATTGAGAAGCTTGTGCTTGGGTGAAACCAGAGCCAAACACAGCAGTACTAGAAGCAATCGAAGATATAGCAATTGTGCCACCTCCTTCTACTGAAGCAGGAGTCTGAATGCTTGCAGCACTCACAACCGTAGTCGCGTTCCCAGTCGTGGCCATCAAAAGGTATGAATGAGATGGATAAGGACTTTCTGGTCTTTCTGACTCAGGTCCAATGTACTCAACAACAAACGGAGAATCAGAAGGAAGAGGAGATGGAAGTGACTCAGGAGACTGAGGTACTTCCTCTACTTCTACTTCTTCTTCTGCTTCTCTTGGAAATAATACTCTCGAGGTGAGCGGAGTTCTCCTCTCGGAACCAACACCAGAACCAACTACAGCACCTTCAAGCCCTAGTGGAGAATCTCTCTCCGCTGTGTCAGATACCACTAGGTGATATTCACCTGCTATATTACTCCTACGCCTTCTTGAAGAAGGCTCAACACTTTCGGGAGATAACCCCCGAACTCTCCTCGATCGACGAGGCACTTGATCAACCACTTTAACAGAATAATTAGACTCAAAAAAGTATAAAGCTAAGCAAGCTAGGAGCAAAGAGCACTCACGACAAAAATCCCTAAGATGCAACCAAGCAAGCAGCCTTTAGGTATTTCCGCTCCGGGTGATTAGGACCGGACACCAAAATATGAGAAAGCGAAAAATAGGACCTCCCAAAAGTAGTCTGGGATAATTACAGCCCAGGCCTACTAGTGAAGGTAACAAAAACAGTTACGCTGACCTCCTAACAATAGCCTTTTCCGGTGCAAGTACCCAAGCTTCGCCAGGGCACCCTCCAGAAGTACTATTGGAAGTGATACAACGTTTGACTCAGGTACCACGGGTATTCCCCCTGCAGTCACCTGTGTGGTACCTAGGAATGGAAACTAAGGGTACCAATCCGTGTCAGCAGCCGGGCGGAACGGTATTAAGGCAAGATCCAGTAAATCAGAGAGGGGGTATCTCTCTTCTCAACCTTCACTTCCCCTCGCGTTTGACTCTCTGGAGGAGAGCTTTCCTAGTCCACCTAACGGTGTTGGATTTCACTCATTTAATAAACTTCTATGTTTTAGTTTGAGCGGCCTTGGAGATTTAACTCTCCACTCACCTAATCCAAGGCCCTACAACCTAGCTAGTTGATGTATGACACTTAATAAAAAACTTGCTAGTTGTTTTTAAATTAATGCGCTTATTTAGTTGGCTGTTATATTAAGTCAAGGGAATATGGAAATGAAACTCGTGATGTTTTATGACACAGAAAATAAATTAATGAAAACCAAACTACATGCAGATGCAGTAATTGCCTTTCGATGAAGAGAAATTTCTACACAGGTTCTACGAGACTATTTTTTCTTTTCAGATATCAAACCTCACACTCGCAAAATTTATGAAAAAAACTACAAATGTTTAAGTGCACATAATGCAAATTACTAAGAGCATGCCAATTCTAAGATGCAAAATCTAACAAAGCAAAGAGAAATTCCCTCGAATCCCTCAGTTCTATCACTTTTCCAGTTGTCCACAAAGCTAGTTCCCAAATCAGAAACTCTCAGTATAAAGACACCAAAATATGCTCGAAATAAGAGAAAGAAACCAATGAAAATGCCCTTCCCAAATCAAGTCAGAAACCGAAGGTAAGAAATCTCAACAAGGCTTCAAAAGATGGAAAGAAACCAAAACAAAAAATGCAAAACAAAGGCAATGGCAAAACAAAATGTTTTTGAGCTTTTGAATTTTATAAAAAGAAGACTTCAAAGGGATCAAGAAAACTATCCAATTACCAAGCCAAATAATCTCCGAATTTCAAGCAAAACTCCAAAAATAATGCTCCAAATCTTATAGTGCCACTTAGTAGCAAGATTTATACGAGCAAAAGGAAGACAAGAAAATCAGTAACTCAGCCCAGAAGAATAGCACAATCTTGCAGAAAATTAAACTTCAAAGAACCAAGAATGACTCTTCAAAATTGCAACAAGACCTAGTCCGATGAAATCAAGAAAACCAACTGAAAAGCAGGCAAAAATTGAAGTGCAAAGAAATACATAAAGTTAGGAAAGAGCATATGAGCATAAGCTCTCTGTCCTGATTAAGCAAAATAGCCAATAATCTCCAGAAAGAGATCTTGGTACTCGAACCAGAAATGCAAGCACCAAAAAAAACAAGATTTTCCAAATGAGCCAGTCTTCAACCAAACAAGAGAGAAAAAGACCAATAACCACCTTCAACACAATCCAGAGACTAAAAGGACACTGCAGGAACAGGTCACCACAGGCAGACAAGACCAAAAATTCAAGAAATCAAAAATTTCAAAATTTGCCCAGGCATACGCTACTTAGCAGTTTTGCAACAAGCGTGCATACACGACTGTGGCAAAGGAAAAACGTGTATACGCGACTTCCTTTCACCAAATATGCGTGTATACGCGTCTGTGTAGACGAAAACTAGCATATGGAAAGGTAAATAATGAAAAAAAAAATGATCAAGCCTAGCTAAAGAACCAAGTCTTTAGTCTGACTGAGAAAAAACTAACTGGACTGGAAATAATGATTAAAACTGTTGGAAACCTTTAAAACAACTGAAACCACCCAATATGGGAATCACAAGAATGCGATCCCCAGTGGAGTCACCAGTTCTATTTTGGGAAATAACTCCCTAGAGGTCGTTGGGTCAAAAACCTCCACAGATCAGGGCATGTTATTCAAGAAGGACTCACACAACCACACTTGTACGCTAAAAACTAGATATTATAGATTGTAAAACTCACCCGTAGATCCTACGTTTGATGTAGATCCCGCGGGGTCCAAACCCCCAGCAACCCTTCTTCCTCTTCAACCTGGAAATCAAAAAGAGACATGCACGGAAATCTAGTTGTACAGCATATATCTTTCCTAAATGTCAGTGTAATCCATGTGAAACATCATATAAACAATAATAAATGCTTAATTAACAATCTTTTCACATATGCAAGCAGATATTAACACGTGAATTCGGGAACAAGATGGTTCTTCTTCATTACGAACAGCATGTACAATAATAGAAAGGTGGAGAGATCACCTGAATCCTTCCACGATCTTCGAATAGACCGTCGTCCGGATCCGTCCCGCCCTTGCCTCGCTAGGATGATTTCAAGACTTGTGCACACGAGATGACATATAAGCTGATGAACATCTCCAAGAAACAAGAGTTTCCTGTAAAAATTTTGGAAGTGCAGGAGGCACGGGAAATCAGACTTGAATTGGGCTCCAACAGAGTATAATGTCTATAATTTTCTCTCTCCCTTAGGCCATGCACATGAGGGGCTTTTATACTCCCTCAAAGTAGTTTCAATCTGTTGGAAACAGTTGGCCACGGGTTGGGGTGGTTGAATTACAGGAATAACCATCAACCCAGCCTCGAAAATAGGGATTTTTATATATTTTTTTAATGATTTTAATGGCATACGCGGAAAAGTATGGGCATACCCGCGTATGGGATTTTAAACACTATTTTTTATGAAATTTATTCAAGCCTGTGGGAATGGGTGCCCAAGGCCAAAGAGACAATCATGAATCACATGAGGGTGAAAAATGATGCTATAACAATTCTCCAGATTTGGGTGAATCTTCCTCAATTTCTGTTGTATAGTCTTTTCTTTTGAGATCATAGGAATCGTATGTTGAATCACAGAAATATCATATGTTTTAAGATCAGTATAATCACAAGAAAAGAAACTTTTGTACATTCTAAACAATCTGATGAATGTTAATCTTTCTTCGGAAGATAGACCATGACCTAGATTTACATTTTGAGGTTTTTCGTCAATTCCTAGATTTACTAACTTAAATATTAAAGTAGAGATTTGTGTTCCTCAGTTAGTTACTCTTTTAAACCTGTATTTTAGATCATATAGGTCTTCTAACTTGACAACATATTTGGGAATAGGATCTTCATCTTTTTCTTTCTTAATATGAATGTCATGTTCGTTTTCATCCAAAATTTGACTATCATAAGATCCTTCAAATGTTAAAAAAACTATGATATCTGAATCGTTATTGAATACTCTCCGATTGGTAATATTATCAAGAATAGATGGTCTAAAAATCAATTCAATAGAAAATCTATCGGGACTAAATTCTTGGGATGGGATTAACTTTGAGGCTACATTAGCCAGTAGATCTACACTAGCATTTTGTATTCTAGGTATAGAAGGGATGTTGAAGGCTAAGAAATAAGTGGTTAATTCTTGGACTAATGATTGGTAATGATTTAAATGTCTAGAATTAAAATGAATAGTTTCTTTTACCTATCTAACTATGTTTTATGAATCTCCTAGAATGTTCAGATATTTGATATTAAGATCAATGTCTTTTAACAAGCCTTGAACTAATGCTTCGTATTCAGCTACATTGTTTGTACAATCAAATTCTAATATGTAGGCTAACATGGTATTTTCTCCTTCTGGGTTTATTAAAATACAATCCGCACTTGCACCATCTTCGGATTTAGAACCGTCGAAATAAAGAATCCAAAACAAAGAATTAACTATTTTTCTATTTGAAAGTTTTATACATTTGGAATTATTTGGCTGGGAAAAATTCTCAATCTGAGAAACAACTGCATCATCAAAGAAAGGTGATGGTTGAGCATTGAAATTTCCCAAAAATGACCCTACTGAGTATTTTCCAATAATGTTGTTATTGAACACTACTGGCTCATTTACTCCTTCAATATCAATGATTGTATTTTTCATAAACTTTTCACGGTCTACACGAATTTGATTTGGTTTTCCATTATATGGTAACCACATATGTGACCATTCTGTTGCAAAATAACCATGTAGTTTTTCAGACCAATTTCGGCTTAAAACTAAGCCATAAAATTTAGGAATATCAGCCACTAATATATCAATTATTTGAGTAACTTTGGGGTTTGATGATGATCTGATGGAAACAGAATTTATTTCTCCTACCACCTCTACTCTGGTTCTATCAAGTTATACTATATGAATGGGTGAACTCTGTAGAGTTATGTTCAATTTAGCACAAATTGATTTAGGCATTATGTGTTAGGAAGCCCCTGAGTCTATTAAACAGTTATGGACATTTTTGTTGTAGATCTCATAGGTTAAAAGAAAAGGAGGATTATGAGAGATGGATCGATCACCTATCATAATCAAATCTGTAGCATCAGTTTTCATTGAAGGAAAGGTGGCTTACCCATTTCATTAGTAGCTTGTAGTATTACTGGAGCAAGTAGGTTTGAAGCAGGAATCGCATTTAAATCTATAAGTAACATTTTCTGTTGCTGCTTAAATTTAGTAAGCTCATGGATTGAAATGTTAGCACTTGTTTTCTTCATATCTTAAACTACATACTCAATGATGTTTGAGACAACCATTGTCTTAGATGTAAGTGGATTTTCTAAAGTAACAGGACTTGTTTGTGTAGCTTTTGAATTAGAATTTGTTCTTACCGATTTGTCTTTAGCAGGAGTTGAAACCTTTTGTTTTTTATTCGTCTATGTTTCTTCAGTAGTATTCTTACTCCTTGTGCTCACAAGTAAATCTTCAAGTTTTTCTTCATTTGGTATGATGAAATCCCACATTCCATTTTGTTCATATGATATTTGGAGGTTGAGTATTAGAGGATTGACCTTTCTTAAAACTTTTGAAAGTCTTTCTTGAGGTAGCATTTTCAGCGACTTGTTTCTTAATATCTGCCATCTCGTTTGGCATGGTTTTCAAAACCTTTTGAAGACCCTTTATGTCGAAAGGATCTTTTGGTGCCTTATTTTTAGAATCATCTTTGAAAGTCACTTTCTTTGATTTTTGATCTTTTTGAGAATACTTTTTCTCAAGAGCAGTTATGTGTTTTTCTACTGATAGAGATTCTTTCATATTTTCTGCAAGTGTTTCCAGTTTCTCTCTATCAACAAAAATTGCTATATGAGATGGAAGAGATGAAATATACCACTCAATTTGAACTTTTTCACCAGTAACTATTGTGGCAGGAATTGTATTGAGTAATTTATTAAATATTGAATTGAAATATTTTATCTTTTCACCTGTTTTAGCTTTTAGATTTGACAAATCATTGATGAGCGTAGCAGTGGTCCTGAAATCCCCAAACTTAGCTAGAATTTTTTCCTCAAACATATTCCATCTAGTTATAGAGCGGGTAGGTAGTGAAAAATACTAAGATCCTGCAGATCCTTTTAGAGTATATGGAAATAATCTTACAACGCAATCTTCTTCAACTAATTCATTTAAATTGACAGCTAACATAAAATTGTGAATGTGTTCTTTTGCCGAAATACCATCATCAAGATTAAATTTAGGTAGCCATCTTTCAGGATTTTTGGGAAGAGCATGAAGAGGAGCGGGCATGTTTACAGCCCCTGGATTGCTCCATGGGTTTACATTTGGTGGAGGTACTTGGTCTGCCATTGGATTTTGGATAGGTTGGTTGGGCGAAGTTTGAGTTAAAGAAGAGGTAGGCTGAGTGCTAAGACTAGTTGAAGGGATATTAGTTTGAGTACTAGACCTAGTCAAAGTAACACTAATTGTTGGAATGGAAGTTGTGGAAATGAGTGGAGGTAATGGAAGTGAATGAGATAAGATTTCGCTGGTGATTGACTCTGATTGGGTCCTATTTAGTCTCATTCAAGTATTATCGATTGGAAATTCAAAAGGGATAATTCCTGTCTTTTGACTTTCTAATCGAGTTAGTATTCTTTGAAGTTGTAAAGAAGACGAAATATTCATGTCCAATATTTGAGAAGATTCAGGCTTTTTAGCAGAAATAGATACTCTCTCTATCTTTTCTATCAAAAACTGAAATTTTGGAGAAGCTTGATGGGAATCAAGAGATAGTATGGGTTTAGTATCACTAGGAGACTTAGGAGAAGGATGATCAACTTAAAATTTTAAAGATGAAGATCTAGATAATTTTCTAGAATTTTATGGGGATCTAGAGGGAGAGAGACTCTTCGATTGACCTTTAGATTGATCAGATATTTTTTCCATTCACGGGGGTTCATGCCCTCCTTCTAGCACCAGGATGTTGAGGCCTCAGAATTCCGCTACCGAAACATGGGGGAAAACCACCCGGTCTGGAACTTAAAGCAGCTTCCTTTCCATTTGGTGTAGTGGCTCCGACTAGGGATAATGGGACCAGTTTCCCAATAAGGATGATTTTGAGGGTGTGTGATTATATGGCATGCAAATGGAAATGACTTTAATCTATCATATGTATCTATCTAAAATATTTATTCTACTATATACCCGAGATGTTTCTTCCTCTATGCGATCTGAAAATATATCCTTCAACTATTAGTAATATAGATCATTTAATAGTTGAAAGAGATGAAAATTATGTAAAATGATTCTTCTAACAAAATAGTTTGACTAGACGAATTATGAAAAATATATCGCATTCATATGTGCGATTATACATTCAATAAGAAACTACATATAAATATTATAACGAAAGTGCATGTAACATTCATCTATAATAACGTTTCAAATATATAACGCAACAAAAGTTGACTATCAATCTATAAAGAAAGACTTAATACAAGTGAATAAAAGTACCATATGTACGAATTCCTACTCATGTAAAATGATAGTAAATGATCTTCTCCTTATCACTTTCAAGAAATTTAAAGAGTACAGTATTGCAACATCATTTAAACAACTTCAATTGTCAAAAGATAATAGATGTGTTCCATTAATTCATCAAAGCACTCACAAACTTGCAATAGTGCATTCTTTGCAAATGTTTTTGACAAATTTATGGACCCTTCTCTAAATGCATGACAGGGGTTTAAATACTAAGCTAACTATGTTTTAATAATACGTTATTACAAAAATATAGAGGAGGTTTCGAACAACCATCCTCGTAGGACTAACTTAAACTACAATCTAGGAAAATAAAATAACAATTTTGATTTATGAATTCTGTCGTTTCTTATGGAGTTGTTAACGAAGTTTACAAATATCTATCATAGGCTTGAGTTGAGTTGGCTGTGAAATATTTGATCTGGCCTGTCCCTTGAATACTTAGTTTGAAAGTACGGGCTGTGATATTTTTTTTGAATCTGTTAAGGATTGTGGAATCTGATATTGATGATAAGGTTTGATCAGAAAATTCCAATAATTTTCTTGATCAAACTTATTTACCTTCTTAATTACTTCATCCTGTGTGTCTGATTTCTGCTTCCACTATTATTCTATATGTTTTTCTTCTAAAAACACTTCAGACGTGTTCCCTTTGAGAAGTTCTGCTCTTACCAGTTGTTCACATATAGATTCAATAATTTCATTTGATAATTTAGATGTTTTCGCTGATGCTTTATCTGTCTGCTTGATTTGTGCTTCCCAATCTCTTAATAGAATCTCCTTGTGATACTTATCTACCTGAGGTATATCAACTTCTTTTCCTGAGTCTGATACTTGCCACTAAAGGTGTTCATTGATCTTCTTTTCAAGTCTTTCACATTCAAGTTTCTGGATAGGTATCTGCTAGATAAGAATTTTATTTGAATCACAATAAGATTCAATCATAGAAGCTTGATGAAAAAAATACTTCCTGTTCTTTCCTTAACTTAGCATTTATATCTAGTGCTTCTTTAATAAAATTCTCTAGTTGCGGTTGGCTCTGTATTCTGATCATTGTCGTTTCCAGTTGTGCTTGTTTCTCATTTATCTCTGTTTGATGTTGCAATTTGAGGCTTTCAAAATCCTTTTTAAATTGGGCCAATTTGCTTTGATTTTCTCACTGGAGTTGGATTTTTCTTCATTTAACAGCCTCTCTAGTTCTTGTAATTTGGCTTCCTTTTGCCTCAACAACACTCTAACTTTAGTAGCTTTATCAATGGTGGTAGTAGCATATGCCCCTGCGTACTGTGATAATTTAGTTAAATGTTCTGTAGAGTCATCTAAGGAATCCTTCCACGATATATCAACTGATTCATCTGTGAGGTTTGAGACTGTTTCATCAGTTCTCCTTCTTTTTTTCCTTTTAACTACAGCCTTATAGCTAGGACTGTAGAAAATGTCCAGTGAAGGAATTTCTTCAACTTGTAAAAATATCTTTTCTGTAGGGTAGGTCGGTATGATCTCTTGATCATGAATTTCTGGAAATTGTTGTAGTAGATTAATAGTTTCCACTATATTCTAGGAATGTTCAGGTATCTGAAAACTAGATACTTGATCAGTATTGGGATTAGCCCTAGGAATTTTTATTTCTTCATAAAACTCCTCCCATTCACTAGTAAAATTGTTTGTTTGTGACTTTTCCGACTGATATTAGTGTGTCATGACTGTGCTAAACTTCTTGGGAATTTGACTATGTTCCATTAATTTCTTTACGCTCCTGCATTTCTACCTCTTGGATTACCTGATCAATTATCTTTTTTGGGCTATCCTTTCTGGATTAGAATTCATTTTCAGAATGATCCGAATTTTGAGATTGATGTTGTGATTGACCTGATTCATCCTTAGACATGTCTTTTGCTTCATTATCCAAGCTGATACTTGGAGTAAGTCTCTTACCATCTTCAATAGTTAACAAATTGAGAGGAAATCTCTGCAATATCTTATTTTTTTATACTTGGAATGCTTCCAAATCATCTTGACTTAATTGGTTGGATGAAAACTTACTTATATCTAAAAACTTTCTTATGCCTTGGAAGAGATCATCAAATCCATCTATTTCCTTTACAAAAGGCTTCATTTTGAGCTCTGCAGTGTAATTTTTAATTACATCATTTGGATCGTATAACCTCTTTGGAATTTCTACCAATTTCAATAGATTGATCTTGGAAAGCTCCTTGTAGGTATGGCCAATATCATATAGTGCAAAAGTTCCACACTGTACATGGAAATTAGGCCAAATGGCTTTCTTAGCATCTTTCAGTTGTTTAGTGATACCATTAACAAGTTGTTAAGCTATCTCTCGTGCAAGAAAATTATCAGGAACATAATAAGGTAAGACGTGCGGAGAAGAATAACTCCTGAATACTCTGATATATGTAAAATTCTCCTCAGCAAACCACCTAGCCATAGAAATAATATCTACGCTGGCCTCTTCAGAAACACTAGGGGCCCTTATTGAATATCATTTGGTGCATAGGAAATATGACTCCATGACAAATTTTATAGAAATGTAGGTGGAATTCTGAATCCTATAGGTCTCTGTGGTAAATTTGGATTGGGGTAGGGTCTTGGGTAGTCCATTTCCATCCCATGGTAGGAAAACTAGAAGTAAATCAGATGGCGTCCATGACATAAGCAGACATATAAAAGGGAGGTGTTTCTCTAGATGAAACACTCCTTTTATTCCTATACTCTATGATGTGTTTGGCTAAACTATTAGATAGATGTTTTCCCAATTCAAAATTGATGAATTGATGATTGCGTCTATCAATGGAACCCACTCTATTGAAAACCTAGTGGTATCAGGTTTGGGAAATAATCTACACAACATACCAGCAGCATAGAAATAAGGATAAGGAAGTTGGGCAATAGAGTATGTACCAAGTTTATCTCGTTTTATTTTTCCCTGGACTTCCTTCCATTCGTTTATGACTTTCATGAGATCTGGATGCTCTATTTTAGAGCTTTGCAAAAAATATTTGTCATACTTTTGTTGTGAATCACGTAAGTGATAGATTTCTTTCAAATCATCTGCCTTGAAAGAACCAATATTCTTACTTCTTGAATCCTTAAAATTTCTATCTTTTACGTTTAAGTGGTTAATTTCCCACTCAACCATATCCGTGTAAGGAAGAAACTTTGGCCTTGTGGATATCTTGTGAACGAATGAACCTGCAACGTCAAAATCAGTTGGATCTGAAGAAACAGATAATTCTTCTGAAGAAACTTTATCCATCACTATCGGCTTTTCATCTTCGAAAAATTGATACATTACTTCCCATGAAAACCTACCACAATCCTTCTTTCATGTCGTATCTGAAAATAAGGGGGCCCTGTCTGAATCTTCAGTAGTCGGTATTTGAGCAATATCTTTGTCTTTCTTGTTTGTCTCTTTATTCTTCGTTCTGTTGTTTAGTTTCCTGATTTCAAGTATACATAAAAATCATTAGAAATGTATGGAATAAAGAGGCAAAATCCGTCGTTAATTTATTTCAAAACATGCAAAAATAGATATGAATCTTATTAAATATAACAACAATCATCGATAATAATTTCAAAGTTATATTTCTTACACCTTCACACGAAATATATATCAATCAACTTAAAGTCGTTAGATCTCAAATTTTGTTTTGATATGACATAAGTCATTTCACATGCTCGAGAAATTAAATTCCATGAATTCGCATATCGCCATATATAAATTTTACCACTTGTAATGTTTACCCATAAATGTTGCAATGTGATGTGCGCAAATCGCGCATCGCAACTTTTATGCAATAATAGTTTTGTTTTTTGGCTAAGTTATGCGAAATTGGAAATGTGCATTCAAAAAGCCATGCGGCCACGCTTAAAGGACTTTAAATATTTATCTTTGATGCTTTGTTTGCTTGTCGAGTCATCGAAATTATATATAATTACTTTATGAGTTGATTGTTAAATAAGGTGTGGTGTGATAAAGAGTTTATAACGATAATTGAATTTTTTGCAAGCTTTTTAAAACATATCTTCGAAAAAATGTTAGTGCATTTCGCAGCTCACATAACTTAGCGGATTGTGAGTCATTTTAAGTTATAAGTTATGTTTTTTGCAATGCACTCAAGAAATAAAGTGGAAAACTTTTAAAAGAAAACTTCTATTTTCCTAGTTTTTTTATTTTAAAACTAAAAATAAATTTCCTATTTATTTCTAAAGGGTCCCCATTTATTAAAATAAATGGGGGTTGTTGTATAGCACAACACTTATACATGTCGGTATTTGGTACTCTTGTTGTCGGTGTCACCGGGTTTTTCCGGGTTTTGAAAATGGTTTTCAACCTTATCTTTCCTTTTTCGGATTCCATGATGTGTTAGGATTTTGATATCAATTTTCATCTTTGGAATTTCCAAATGGATTTCAGAATCTTGGGCAGAGGTGGTCTCAAGGAAAATTCCCGAAGGCCTAGGAACCCATTGACCAGTTTTGGCGGGATACACGGTAAAGCCTGAGGGTGGTGTCTCGGTTTAGGGCCTAGTGATCGGGGATTGGATTGCATAAATCCTAAGAGACAAGGATACTAAAAAATCCTCAAGGATAGTGATGGATTTCCGGAGAAATTCCAAGCTCAGTTCATTTTTTTCATCAAAGCACTGGTTTTGGTGTGATCACAGTATGGTGAGGGTGTAGGTGTTTTAACCTCTGGATTCCCTTGTTTGTTTTTGGATTGGTTTATCCATGAGATCCCACATTCATGCTTGTAATATGGCATGGGGGTGAATGGTTGAAGAGATATTTGGCTCAACCATGTCTATAATTGAGTGGTACGTGGAAGTCCTAAACTTGGTCGGTTTTTGTCTATGTTCAATGAAAGTTATGTTCTCTTGATTTTGTTCTTATTAATGTGTGGATTTAATGGTTTTTTTATCACTGTTATTCCCATGGTTTTATGTTGGTTATAAGCATGATTAAATTATTGGTTCATTTCATGGTTATTTCATGCATTTTCTTATGATTATTAAAATAAGGGATGCAAGACCTAATTGATGTCATATATGTTCAAGGAAGAGGCTAGGGATTCTTCTTGTAATGTCTCATAAGAGTTTTCGGTCATTCATGCTCTTTCTTGTATCCTCGACCTGTAGATTTCATTCATGCCAAGTGTTTGACAGAATGTCAGTCCCGGTTGGGAATAGTCAAGCCTAGTCCTGGAGTTAGTTTTTGGTTATTTTGTATTTATTCATGTGTTTGATGGATTCTAAAAACTACAGGAATTTTTGGGCAGTTTCCAAGATTATGGGCTTAAAAATTGCTTTAAATCCCATGAACGCAGGCATAGGTCTAGGTAAAAGGGTCCTTGGACGCACACAATCCCATGTTATGGGACGTCTAGAGCCTCCTAGATGCACCCTTTCCCATATCAAGGCAGCATCCAAGGGTTTTCTTAGGAAAATTCAGTGGGACACAGGGAAAAGTCAACTTGATGACTGGAATAGCCTCTAGGGGTCCTGTAGCAGGTGCATGGAGTCTGTGTTATGGTTTCTCCATGTCGGTTCCACTTCCTTAAAATCACCAAGGAGGTTGAGTCTGATCTTAACTGCCCTCAGTTCATGTTTACCTCGGATGATTGGTTACTTGGGTAGATGTGAGGGGAGGTGTATGTGACAAGTGGTATCAGAGTGTTGTTGCACTCTCCTGGGGAAAAGTTTGATGTTTTCAAGCTTTTTGTCATCATTCATTTGTGGTGGTTGTGCATGTTCCTCTCATACTTGTGGTCGATGTACTGATTGCATCTGTGTGGTGTTGGTCATGGTGAAAGTTATGTTGCCATGGAAGGGATGATGGTGTTGTTGTAATGTGTTTTCATGAGAATATGACTGGTTAAACATGCCAGGTGCTTGCGTATTGTCTAGTGTGCAGTGGTATGGTTGAGTTTGTCATGCATGAGGGCATGGTGTGTAGCTGATTTGTTCATGCATTGATGACTGGACACTAACTAGAATGATGTTTATGTCTTGTTATACCATGTGTTACAAGTATATATGTTGTTATGATTATGTTTATACATGTATTACGGATTGGTTTATCTTACATATCAGATATCCTCCTCGAATTATGCTAAGGTACATTGGTTTATTGTGATTTGGTTTAGGTTGACATGAGATGCCTTGCAGGAAGAATCAAAGATGTCTAGCAAGATGGTATACTAAAAATATTCTCCTTATGAATCCGATGAGAAACATGGTGTTGAGCACTCATCTGATTTAACAAATACACTAATTTTGAAGGAAGAGATAAGGATTTGTAAGGCAGACAATGGCAGAATCATACAGGCACAAGAAAAACAAGAAAAATTAAATGCAACAATCCTTCAAAGTTTGTCAGATTTGTAGCGATAGGGGCCACTTCGGATCAGTTATGGACAAGAGGATGGAACTAATGGGACATATAGTAGTAGGTCTCTTGGTGGTTACATTTCTAGTAAAGATTACACGATTATAGGTGGAAGATTTTTAGACACTCCAGATAGGAGAGGTGATAGACAAAGGTACTATTATGGTTCTTATTCTGATAGGCATTATGATCGTCATCGCTATCATCCTTATAGGAGGAGTGACAGGGGGTATTTCTAGATGAGTTTAAGAAATAAAATCCACCTACCTTTGACAAAGAGATGAAGAAACCACAGGATGCAAAGGAAAGGTTGCTTGGTATGAGGAAATTATTCAGGTTGCATGACTATTCAGAAAACATGAAAGCCCTCATAGCTACTGTTATCACCCAAAAAAATTTCAAAACATCATTATGTCAATTATGTTCTTGATCATGGTCTCAAAAAGGTTTGAAAGTCATTTTAGGATTTTCTTAATGGTAGGTCATAGTTTTTATAAGTTTAAAGGACATCATTTGAATTCAAATAAGGTATTTAGAGGTCCACTCCATGATCAAATGCTCACATTTTCCATTTAAAAGTAATTCCATTAGGTTTTGGGTAAATTATTGCAATTAGCCAAGAATCCTCCATTTCGTAGCGTTGCTAGTTTAAAAAAGAGGTTTTGCACTACGAAAGTGCTAATACTTTCGTAGCGCAAACTGCGAAAAATACATTGTGGGTGCTACGAAAGCGCGGTTTCTTAATCATCATGTCAATAAAGCCAGAATCTGTTAGAAATTTGTTAAGAAATAATAGGATAAGGGTATGGTGAGTCAGTTAGAGGTCAGATTCAATGTACTTACCCATCTCATAGCCATCATCATTAGGATAGAGGCATCATTCAGTCATAAGGTGAGATTCCAAATTCAAAATAATCTTGCCTAATTCTGTCATTCTAGTTTTCATATGCCTACACACAATTATCTAAGCTCTGAATCAGTTAATCTAAGCCTGTGGTTGTTCTATACTAAGGCTATCTTCAACATAATCAAGCAAGGAAGTTCATTTATAATCAAGCAGGCATTTCATTTATTTCAAGCGAGGTTCTTCATTTCTTGATCAAGCGAGTTTGTTTTACAGATTCTAGAGAAGCTGACAGGTTTTCAAAGAAGCATGGCAGAGGAGAAGAAAGTCCACAAAGGGGAAAATTGTTTAAGATATGAGCCTGAAAATGTGAAGGCTATAGTTGAGGATCAAACAATGATGGAGGATTTTAGCAAAGTAGGTTGTCTCCGATTTTGTGAAAAGCTACAGGGTTGCTACACTCAGGTGTCTAAAGTGTTTGCCTTACACTTTAGTGGAACAACTACCAAAATTTCCATGTTAAAAGTGCCAGTCACACTTGAGATTATTGCTTCTGTAACAGAAATACCAAGGGGACAAGAGACTTGTTTTAAAGGTTTTAAGTTTGACATGGAACCATGTAAGGAATTCATGAAACCTGAATATGAAGATATGGACCTGAACAATGCAATACCTAGAAGTTGTATCAAATACACTTATGCCAAGCTGTTGTTCAACATTCAAAGATACATTACATGTGAAGGCAGGTACCATAAATTTTATACTTATCATTTCAAGCTACTTTTTCATTTCATAGGTATGATATCACTAGATTTTCCCTTCTACTTGCATAGAAGCCTTGCCAAAATGTCTGATAAACTACAAGCTAAGTCTGATGGTTGTGAAACATCGTTGTTTCACCATGGTTTGATAAAGCTATAGGTTTTGAATGAGCTTCAGAAAATAAGCAGATATTGGTTTTCCTTTTTTTATGAATGTATTTGAATTGGAGAACCTAACGCCAGATAGAAACCCTAAACCTAAAGGAACTACTTCAACACCAGTAGTAGAGTCTAATCAGCCTGTGGTTGTAAGAGAAAAGAGTTTTGTAAAGTTGAAACCAAGGAAATAGGTTGAACATAGGACAGAGAAGATTAAATTTCTTGTTGCAGAAACTCCATCACATGCAAAACAGAGGTCAAAAGGTGTCAAAGAGGCTAAAAAAAAACAAGTGCTGAGCAAGCAGGAAATCTAGAGAGTGACAAGAAGCCAAGGAGTGGCATCAAAAGGAAAAACAATTGTTTCAGGTATAGAGGACAGCATAGTGATAAAAGGAAATTTAGATGAAATCCTTCATGCAATTGATATAGAGGAATCACCCATTGTGCAAGCTGATTTCATTGGAGTAGATGAACACAAACAGAAAAGGGTTAAGTCAGCTATAAAACTTGAATTTGAGGGTGAAAATGCAGCCTTTATATTTCAAGCAAGGAATCCTTTAACTAGGCATGCAAAGAAACTCAAGGAGGGCAGTAAAAAGTTCCAAGAAACTTTTGAAACAGCCAAAGTCCCTGAAGAGGTGGTTTATCTCTCATCACCAATAGTGGAGCATGCAACCAGCAAGATAATGAAGGGAAAAGAACACATGATGGAGAGTCAACATCTTGAAGAGAGATTGAAGCTAGCAAACCAAGAGATTGCAATGATGAGGAAGAGGGCCAGAAAGCATATCATTGAGAAAACAGAATTCAAGAGAATGAAGGCAATATGGGAAGGCCAAACTGGTTCTATGTCTGAGATTCCAAGTAGTGCAGAACTGTTTTTCACATGGACAGTGCCAGCTATCAAAGAAACTAAATTTGTTAGAGTAATCAATAACCACTTGAGAGCCAGTAATAGAAGACTAAGAGGTCAAGTGGAAGATTTCGAGCTACAACTGAACTATCTCAGGATGAACTAAAAAACAAAGGTGCAGAATGACAAAATCAAAGGCAAAATCAAATGGAAAATAAAGAATAAATCTTATGAAAGTTGTGTTTTTAGTTCATATGGCTGATTGTTTTGATGAAACCAGTAGTTTTTTGAAGTTTTGGAAAAATTTTGGTTTGAATTTTGAAGAAATCTGGACAAAACTACTCACTTAGCATTTTCGTAGTGCAAACAGTGAAAAAAGGGTGAAATGCGCTACGAAACCACTATAGCATCTTTTTTCACCCTTTTCCATCCATTTTTGAAGGGAAGATATATGTATTTTGACATGAAATTTCTAGGGAGGATCTTTTGAGTAAATATGAAGATAAATATGGAAGAAAGAAGCCAAAGTTTTGAAGTAAAAAGGGCAAAAAAACTGCACTATGAAAAGCGCTATGAAACTGTGTTTTTTTCATATCACAGTTCTATTTCTGCTATTTTGGACAGTTCGATGGTGATTTTTTACATCTGGCACTTAAGGTTTATTTTTGGCATATTTTTTTTCAGTTCCTGACAATAAATACCTTCTAAGTCATGGGTTAATGGTGGTCAGAGTGTCTTAAGAACACAAAGGATCCAAAGCCTAGAAAACAGGGGACAAATTCCTAGTTTGCAGGAGATCAGCATTAAGGTCATAAAGTGCTAAAGCTTATCGTCTGGAGTCAAAATTATGGGAACACAATTTGAAAATGATGTAATCTAGTTTAGATAAGGTTGTTAATAGTAGAGTTAAGGACTTTGAGTCCTCAGTTTTAGTAGGATTGTTCATTAGGTTTGCAGTTGTCATTTTGTAATAAATACCATGTCTCATGGTTAGGCAAGGTGTCAAAAAGTAGGAATTCAATGTATCTAGATGAGGATAAGGTTATCCTATGATTTTAAATGATCTATAAAGATGAAGAGGTAGAAATGCTATGGGTTGGAAATTTTTTAGCAAAAAGACTCTGTTTACTGTAAGTGACTGTTTTTAGCTTAATACAGAGTTCTCTACTTAGCCAACTCAATATTCATAAAGAGTTATAGTATGTTCTTGTTCTTATGGTGTCTTTTTAGTATCCTATTGCAGTGGTGTTTTCTTATGTTACGCAGAATTCATCATTGATGCTCTGACTTCCTTCATAGACAAACTAAATGTGTGTTTTACAGTTTCACATATGTATTCCTTGACTTGAACTCTGATATGCCTTGACTTCCATGCTAAGTATATTGTTTGGTTTTGCTGAAGCTATTATGACTCCATAAGCCCAATGTACACTTGCTAATGTGATTTACAACCAATATCTATTTTTATCTGCTTTTTACCCCACATAGAGTTAGCCATCTATATTACTATTAAAAATCATTAACCCTTGAGAGAGCCCTCTCAGGTTGAGGAGGCTAAGCCTCAATCAAAATATTGGTTTGAAACAGTTACATGAGATTAACTTGATTGGCAGGCTATCAGGTCTGATTTTGTGATAACAGATACATTCAACCTCAAAGGTAAAGCGAATATTTGGTGGGAATATGTGAAGAATTTAAAGGGTATTTATGAGGAGGAACTAACTTGGAGTGCTTTCGAGAGGCTATTTTGGAAGAAGTATCTGTCAGAGAGGTATTACGATGCTAGAGCTAAGGTTTTTTATGAGTTGCAGATGGGTTCCATGATAGATTATGAGTATAATAGCAGGTTTTTAGAGTTGTTGAGATATGTGCCTTACCCTAAGGAGGAGAAGGCTAAGGTTCAGAGATTCATCACTGGGATTCCAGTAGCATACAAAGACCAAATTGAGTTCAATGAGCCTAGATCATTGGAGGAGGCCATTCAAAAGTTGAAGAATTGTTATGAGGCCAAGGGTAGAACCAGCATCAAAGGAACCTTACAAGATGAGCACACCTGAGTTGGTAGAGTTAAATTTGTAGCTAAAAGAGATGCTTGATAAGAGTTACATTAGGCCAAGTGTATCGCCATGGGGAGCACCAGTGTTGTTCTTGAAGAAGAAGGATGGCACTATCAGATTGTGCATTGATTATAGGTATTTCAAAAAATTGACCATTAATAATAGGTACCCATTACCTAATATCGATGATTTTTTTTATTAGCTGAAGGGAGCAGCAGTGTTCTCTAAGATCGACTTGAGATCAGGATATCATCAGGTACGCATCAAAGAAGAGGAAATCTACAAGATAAATTTCTAGAGCAGGTGTGGGAATTATGAGTTTGTGTAATTCCATTCGGGTTGACTAATTCTCCAGCTACCTTTATGTTTGATGAACAGCATGTTGCATCCTTATTTGGACAAGTTTTTCATTGTGTTCATTGATTATATATTGGTATATTATAAATATGAGGAAGAGCATGCCGAGCATTTGGTGGTAGTGTTGAGATTGTTGAGAGAGCATCAATTTTATGCTAAGCTTAGCAAATGTTGTTTCTTTTAGACTGAGGTACATTACTTGGGACATATTATCTCCAAGGAGGGCATAGTGGCGGATCCATAAAATTTAAGGGCTATCATGGAGTGGGAAACTTCTAGAAATGTATATGAGGTGATATATTGCATGGGTTTGACATGTTATTACAGGAGGTTCATTAAGATCTTCTCATGGATTTATTATCTAATTACATCATTGCAGAAGAAAGGTAAGAATTTTAAGTGGACGAAGGAGTGTGAGACTAGTTTTGAGCAGCTTAAGCAGTTGTTAACACATGCTCCAGTGTTAAATATTGCATATCTAGACAAAGAGTTTATAATATGTACATATGTTTACAAAAGAGAGCTTGGTGGGGTTATTATGCAGGATGGATAGGTTGTATGTTACGAGTCACAGATATTAAATGAACACGAACAAAACTACCCAACGCATGATCTTGAGCTAGGAGCGATCATACATGCATTGAAGATGTGGATGCACTATCTTCTTGGCAGGAGATTTGTGCTTATGAGTGATCACAGTCGATTGAGTTACTTGTTTAATCAACAAAATTTGAATGCTAGGGAAGCTAGATGGTTGGCCACAATCAATGAGTTTGATTTTGAGATCAAATACATCAATCGTAAAGAGAACAAGGTCGCAGATGCTCTTAGCAAGCGGATACAAGTAAATCACATTGCAACTATGAGCTCCTATGGGAAAAATTTACAGGATGGGATCTTGTAGGAAGGTCAGCAGGATGTTAGGTATATGGAGCTTAGGCACATATTGCAGCAAAGTATAGGTAGTGGTATAGGTACAGGTGTAGGTGTATAGAATGTGGACTATTGTCTCATAGAAGATGGATGGGTTAGGTTTAGAGATAGGATATATTTTCTAGAAAACAATGAGCTCTAAAAGGTGATCTTGAGGGAGTTTCATGTGAAACCATATGCTAGACACCCAAGCTATCAAAAGACATTAACTACAGTGAATAGGTTCTATTATTGGCTGAATCTAAGGAAGGATGTAGCAGCATTCATGGCTAGTTGTTTAGACTATCAGCAGGTAAAGGAAGAGTGTAGGCACCGAGGTTGTCTACTATAACCTATTGCAATTCCATAATGGAAAAGGAAGGTCATTTCCATGGACTTTATCACAGGTTTTCTAAGTACAGTGAGACAAAATGACACTATCATGGTTTTTGTGGACAAGTTGACAAAGGTTTCACACTTCATTCCAGTGAAGACTACCTATTCAGATAACGATGTAGCACAAGTTCTCATCATAAAAATAGTCAAATTACATGGTGTTCCAAATAATATTGTGTCAGACAGAGATGAAAATTTCACCTCCAAGTTTTGGAAGGATTTTTTGGCAGGTTTGGGCACAAAGTTGGCCTTCAGCACAACTTATCATCCATATATAGATGGACATACTGAGAGGGTCAATAGGATCTTGGAGGAAATCTTGAGGATGTATATGATGCATCAAAAATGGAAGTGGGAATGGTATCTACCATTGGTTGAGTTTGCATATAAAAATTGGTATCAGGAGTCATTGGGTACAAGTCCCTTCGAGGCACTATATCGGAAAAGTTGTAATACTCTCATTATTTGGACTGATCCAGTTAACAAGGTGTTGATTGGACTAGACATTTTGGAAGACATGAAGCATGAAATGAAGGTTATAAAGAAGAATCTAAAGGAAGCTCAGGACAAATAGAATATTTATGCAGACCAACACGGGTTATTTAACGATTTTCAAGTTAGGGAGCATGTATATTTTCAATCAAGCCCAAGAAAATCTCCTTCAGGATCGGATAATGTGCCAAGTTGGCACCATGTTATTGCGGGCCTTTTGAGATGCTTCATAGGATTGGACCAGTAGCATATCGAATTGCACTACCTCCAATAGTGAAATTCCATGATGTGTTTCATGTTTCATTACTTAAAATGTATATAAAGGATGTTGATCATGTTATTGATTAGTTTTTATTGCAGGTGGAGCAAGAAGGATAATTCAAGTCAGAACCTCAGTGCATATTGCAACGGAAGCATCTCATGCTCAAGAACAGAGCCATCAAGCAGGTTAAAGTGCAATGGAAGAACTTTAGGCCCGATGAAGCTACATGGGAGATGGAAGATCAAATGTCAACCATATATCCTTCATTGTTTTCCATTTGAGGCAAAGAAATTTTGGTTTGATGTTTGGTATATGTTTGGAATGTGTTTTGGTGATGTTTTGGTATATTTACTTATGTATATGGATGTAAATACCAACATGAGCTAACTTATAAAGCTCCAATAAGTGGTATGAATGTTGTATGGTCATGTTATCATGGTTTTTGCTTTTGGGTTGGTTATTCATTGTAATTACTGCATCGAGATAAGTTATAAAGCTCCATGAGAAGTATGTTTGTCTTTAGCGGTTATTATAAGGTGCAAGTGTGGTTTAACACCAAGGACGATGTTCCCTAAGGGGGAGGTTTCTGTAACAGACTCGAGTTAAAAGTTCATGTAATAAAATTTAATAAAGGTAAAATAAGACCACACTTAAGGGACATTTATTCCAAGTTGAATGTTGGCCAAATATATCCTAGAGGGCATCACTGGATATGTTTTTATGGCTAAGGAAAATTGGAAAAGGCAATGGTTAAGGCATTAAAGAGGAAAAAAGTATTTTTGGCACATTTATTTGTGAAAATAAAGGAAATTAGGAGAAAAGGAAGGTAAAAGGTGACAGGTTTCATGTGAGGAGGAAAATGAAGGAAAATAATGTAAAATGAAGAAAATAGAGACCTAATTGATAAAAAGGCTTATGAGGATCAGTTGGTACCTTTTGTTAGTTCAATTTTGGCGTGCTCTCATTATTATCTCTCTCATAACCTTGATACTTAGAGTTTTCTTGGAGCATTTCAAAATTGAGCCAAGAAATATGAAATCAAGGAAATGAAGTTCAAGGAAAAGAAAGGAAAGCCAAGATCAAGCAAGTAATGGTAGGATCTAGTAGCTTCAACATAAATGCCTACAGTTAACATATTTCATGTGTGATTTCCTAGCTAGTTTGGACATGCATGGGTTATGAATGTTGGTATTTGGTTCTATTTTTTTCGGTGGCATGGTTTTGCCAGGTTTTGACAATGGTTTTTAGCCTTGCCTTGATTTTTTCCATATGCCATCGTGTTTTGGGATTTTAATTGTCAGATGGTTTCAAAATATGGGGCAGAGGTGGTCTCCAGGAAAATTCCCAAAGGCCTAGGAATCCCTTGACCAGTTTTAGTAGGATACATAGTAAAGCCCGAGGGTGGTGTCTCAGTTTAGGGACTAGTGACCCATGATTGGATTGCAGTAAATGTTGAGAGACAAGGAGACTAAAAATTCCTCAAGGATAGTGATGTCTTTCCGAAGGAATTCCAAGATCGGTTCATTTTTGTGATCGGACCACCGATTTTGGTGTGGTCATGGTATGGTGAGGTTGGAGGTGGTTTAACCTATGGATTCCCCTGGTTTTTTTTGGATTGGTTTATCTGTGAGATCCCATATTCATGCTTGGAATATGGCATGGGGGTGACTATCTGAATAGATATTTGTCTCAGCCATGTCTATAATCGAGTGGTATGTGGAAGTCCCAAACCTGCTCGGTTATTGCCTGTGCTCAATGAAATCTAAGTTATCTTACTTTTGTACTTATTAATGTGTGGATTTAATGGTTTTTATCTCATTGTTATTCCCATGGTTTTATGTTGGTTATAAGCATGGTTAAATGACTGGTTCATGTCATGGTTATTTCATGTAATTACTTATAATTGTTAAAATAAGGGATGCAGGACCTAATTAATGTCATATATGTTCAAGGAAGAGGGTGGGGATCCTTCTTGTAATGTATCATAAGAGTTTTTGGTCATTCGTGCTATGTCTTGTATCCTAAACCTACATATTCCATTCATGTCAAGTGTTTGATAGAATTCTAGTTTGGTTGGGGATGGTCAGGCCTAGTCTTGGAGTCATTTTTTGGTTATTTGGCATTGTCTTCATGTGTTTGATGGATTCTGAAAGCTACATGAAGTTATGGGTAATATACGAGATTTTTGGCTTAAAAAGTGCCTTAAAACCCATGGACACAATTACAAGTCTAAGAAAAAGCGTCTTTGGTTGTGCACATGCCCAAGATGTGGGAGCGTCCAAAGTCTCCTAGACACATTGTTTCCCATATCAAGGGAGTGTAGTTTTCTTCAATAAAATTTAGTGGGATCTAGGTACAACTCAACTTGATGAATGGGATAGCCTCTGAGGGTCTTGCAGTAGGTGCATGGAGTCTATGCTATGGTTTTTCCGCGTTGGTTCCACTTCCTTAAAGTCACCAAGGAGGTCAAGTCTTCTATTAACTTCCCTTAGTTCATGTTTACCCCGGTTCATTGGTCTCTTGGTTAGATGTGAGGGGAGGTGTACATTACATATAACTCAGGATTTCTTGTGTGTTTTTTAGCCTAATTTGATGGAAATTAAGTCAGGGAGACCCGACGCTAAATTTAGACAAACAATAATTCTTTACATTGCCATATATCCCATTATTTTCTATGAGGAGTCAAATTCATAAGAAAAACACAATATATTCTCAATTTCTTGAACTATCTCATCCAATGAGAACAATAAATGTATAACTAGGAGTCTAACCCATACAGGAACCACCGATATCTACTCGAAATGAGCATAAAAGTACATTATCCATATTTTTAGGAAGTTTTCCTTGGAAATCCACTTGCATAGCTGGTATAAAAGCTTGTACATGTCCTCCCTAGAGTGTGTGAGCCAAATTAGCCAAACTTTTGTTAAGATAATGCATCAGGGCAAGTAAATTATCATTGGAACGAAATGTTTGGCAATCCATCTTCTTGTGACTTCCATTTCCATCCTCTTACTAATGAACCTACCAATCACTACTACATATTTCATCCTGGAGATGTCTTTTAGCTTGATATTACCTCTTGAAACCAAAGTAGGTTCATTTTCCTTAGACTTCACACATTTCTTACTTAATTTTGGAATAGTCTTCGACGCCAAATATAGCGAAGGAGATCAAAATTTTAAGGAAGTCCTACAACTTTACATCTCCTAGGTAAAAATGTTGCACAAAAAATCATCAGGAGAAGACAATCTAGGTGTGTGTGGGGGGGGGGGGGGTGGTTAACTGGGAGAAATGTACACGGAACGTCGAAACTTCCTGATGGACAAGGAGAAGCTGGAAGGGAAGTAACAATTGAATGAAATATGGATTCAGAGAGGGATCCTATGTAGAAATTTTACAAAATATATGTATATCATGGATTCAATCCGATCTAACAATGTACTAAAGCTAGATACTGAATCGCTTCTACAAATCAATTGCAGAAATTAAACACAATCGCCAATCACATGAAGGAAAGAAAGAATCAAATCAAACCACAACACAGATAATTTCCTGGGGAAATCTTGATGCTTAAAACCCCACTATCTTCTGCTGTATATTCAGCATGGAAACATGAAACAATTACAATGCACTCTTCTCACAAGAGTCTTTGGCACTCAGCTAATTGTCTCGCATTGTTTTGAACAAAATTGGCTAACACTTAGCCAATTCTCAGCCTCTAAAACAGCCTACCTTTCTTGTGACATTCCATATGAATGCAATCCCTAAAGAATAGGAATTTTGGCCTTCCTAAATTGTGCAAGGATCATGGGAAATCCAATATGTGTTTGGTTGTATGGGTGTAACCCAATAATCCTACAACAGATAGTTAACGTCCCTTTCACCTTTGTCTCAACTGGGTCTCCACTGGAACTGACATGCATGCAGCTAATAATAGTAAATCATCAGTTGCATGTTAGATCACTGATTTTGAATTAAATAATATTTAATTCACTTGATCTCTCACTAGTGCAACAATCAGTTACAACTAGCTCAACTGACTTTAACCCATCGATTGAGTTAACTGATTTCTCATGCATTAACTAATGCACCAACTGTAATTCAAACTCTGTTACAAGTAGAATTACTCAACATGCCTCACCAAACTACCCTCAACTTGAAATTCATGAGCTAACTGAGTTTATCACACTGAGTTAACTATTACAAGTGAGATAATATTACATTTTAGTGCCCCCTTTAATTAAGGGAAAATTAAAATAGACACTGCACCAAATTTAGCCCACACCAATGTAGGTGGTGCTAAGACCTGTTGGTCCCACACTAGTGTAGGTACTGATAGGACCCATTAGTCCCACACTAGTGTAGGTGCTTAAATTTCTTGTTGGACTTCGACACTCCCTCTCAACAAGAAACAAATTATCTGCCACCTCGATCATGCCTCTATGGTATTCGAATTTTCTCCTGGTGAGCGCCTTCGTCAGAATATCTGCATCCTTATCTTCCATGGGAATGTACTGAAGTAACATTATGCGCCTCTAAAAAAAATATCTAAGATGGTGGTACCAGATTTCTATGTGCTTGGACCTATCATGAAGCACCAGATTAACCAAGAGTTTAATGTAACTCTAGTTATCATAATGTATCACTGTCAGATCCATATAAGAACCAAACAAACCAACCAGGATCTTTCTCATCCAGATGGCCTCACATGCAGCTTGACTTTCTTCCATGTACTCTGCCTCGGCTAAACTGAGTGCCAAAGATCGTTGCTTTCTGTTGTACCAAGAAACTATTGTTGATCCTATAGTGAATATCCCTCCTGATGTGATCTTTCTATCTGATGGACTACCTGCCCAATTTGCATCTCTGAAGCCTAGAAGTTTCACTCCCTTTGTTTTTTTGTACCATAATCCATACTCTGTAGTGCCCCTAAGATATCTCAAGACAGGTTTCCCCACCTTCCAAAAGAGCTTGGTCGTCTTAACCATATTTTGACTAAATTGGTTAACTGCGTAGCAAATGTCTGGTTTGGTGTTCACTAAGTACATCAGTGAACCTACTAGCTTCTTGTAGACAGTAGCATCTACTACTTCTCTAGAAGTAGCATCCTCTTTCTTCCAATTTCTTGGAAGATGAGTTTCCATGGGTTTACAACTCTCCATGTGAAACTTACCCAGTATCTCTTTGGCATACTTTCCCTATGAAACAAAAATTTCACCATCCCGCTGTCATATTTCCAAACCAAGGAAATAGTGAAGGAGTCCCATGTCCTTCATTTTGAACTCCCTTGAAATATCCTCCTTGCATGATTTTATCAGCTACTCATCACCTGTCAAAATTATATCATCAACATAAAGTAAGATAATCAAGAGCTTACCATCAACCACAATCTGGTATAGGTTTGCATCTACCAAGAAGAAGGTGCTTGCTTCAACCCATACAGTGCTCTCTTAATTCGACACACATGCGACTCACTATAAAATATATTGAAACCTTCTAGATGCTCTATGTACACTTTGTCCTCAATAACTCCATTGAGAAACGCAGTTTTCACATCCATCTGAGGAATGTGCCACCCCATATGTGCTGAGAGTGCAAGGATAGATCTAATGGAAGATTACCTTGCGACTGGTGTGAAAGTCTCATCATAGTTGATCCCCTCAACTTTTGAGAATCTTCGGGCCAAAAAATTTTCCTTGTACTTCCCCACACTCCCATCAGTAGCTTACTTCACCCTATAGATCCATCTAGATCCAACCACTGATTTTCTGATCGATATTGGGACCACATCCTATGCACTGTTCTTGATGATGGAGTCAGACTCCTCTACCATAGCATCAACCCAAATTGGTTGTTGCACTGCTTCCTAAAAGGAAGATGGTTTTGTCACAATACACTTGCTCATAATATCCATGTATCCAATAAACCTGCCTGGAGACTACCTCTATCTGCACAGTGAAGTAGGGGCTCATACATTCTTTGTTGCATAAGTCTTAATATATCAGCGTTCATGATGCACCTTCTATCATTTCTGGTGGATGGCTCTACATGAGTGTTTTATGCCACTCCATGATCCTCTGCATGTGGCTACTCCACATCTTGAGGCTCATCCTTTGGAAGAAAGAGTTCCTCCTCTAGATGAAAATCTAGCTCCCTCTCAAGGGACAATCGCATGGCTTTCTCATCATCAAATTTTATATCCCGCTGCACAATTGTCATTCTAATGTTTGGAAAATACAACCAATAGTTGTGGGGAGTTTCATTGTACCCCAAAAATATCCCAATCTCAATTGTTGGTTCTAGCTTCTTCCTAGCATATTTGGTCACATGCACTTAAACAGATGAGCCAAAAATCTTAAAATGTGAAACATAGAGTTTCTTACCAGTAAAAGCATCTTCTGTTGTACTCATGCCAAGTATCCTATGAGGACAATAGTTTTGCACAAATATTGTTGTGTTTCATGCCTCCACCAATAGATGCAACGATAGGCCCTGATCATGAAACATCGCTCGTGCTGCACCCACAATCATTCTGTGCTTTCTTTCTGCGACCCCATTATGTTGTGGGTTATGAGGCACAATCAGTTCTCTCTGAATTCCTTCTTTGCTGCAGAAGTTCTTGAATTCATTGGAGATGTACTCACCACCATTTTCGCTCCTAAGAGCCTTCACTTGCTTCACCGTGTCTTTCTCCACCAGTGATTTGAACTCAAGAAACTTTGAGGACATCTGATCTATCTTCTGCATGAAGTAGATCCAACACTTTCGAGAAATTCATCAACAAATATCACTTAGTACTTATGCTTTTTTTTCAAAGCAGTAGAGAATGTTCCACACACGTCTAAGTGAACTCTCTCAAGGATTTTTGAAGCTCGGTTCTCCTTCTCATGAAAGGTGGCCTTTGCATACTTCCCCATAGTACATCCCTTGCATGTGTCTGACTGTGCAAGTGTACCCTTGGGAAGACCCTTAGAAATCTGTTGCATGACCTTCAAGGCTCCGTGGTGAAGATGGCCCAATCTCCTATGCCATAACTCACTCTCATCCCAACTCACCACTTTTTCCACCTTACCCATCAATGTTTCCCAACCATCTACATCAAGTTTATAAATATTCTTAACTTGAATCCCAATCATCTTGAATCCCAACATCATAGCCTATATAATCCAACATTGCAACTGAGACTAAATTTTTCTTCAAGCCTGGTACATGCATTATTTTATCACCAAATTGATCCTGATAGGCTACTCATCAATCAACTTAATGTAACTCTTTCAAACCACTTTTAACTGAAGGTTAGCCTCTTCAGTTTGAGAGGGCTTTCTCAAAGGGGATTTATGTTTTTCAATAGCAACATTATTAGATGGATAAATCTATGAACCGTGACTTGGTTTTTATTGATTTCAGTTGAAAAATGAAAGGCTTTCTACCATTGGGCTATGGGGTCAACATCAGTAAACTTGACGACAACAATTCTTCTCATGGAAGCTGAGGCGAATGAGGTGTTTGATGTTTTATTTTCTCTATATATTTTATGTCTAATATTCTACGGTTATTTTTATCTCTAATTACTCAGAACTCATGTTATCATGTTCATACTTCCTTTAGAGGTTAAATTGTTGTGTTTTTTCATATGCCATGTGTATGTACCATCCTTGCTTCATCATTTAGCTCATTGAAAATAATTGTTGATCCTAATTCAGTTTCAATAGAATAAATGGAAAAATTTTGAGGTTTATCCTTGCTACTTACCATGTAGGTCGTCCAAACATAGACTCATTACCTGATATGAGTGTCATGCATCCAACTCAACGTGAATACCAAGACTAAAGTGGAGATTATATATTCCTAAAAAGTAGGATCATGTTTCCTGAATCTAGGGGGTGCTTTAAATATGTTAGTGATGGTGAATGTCTCTCAAACATGTGATATCTATTATGTAACTATTTTACTATTGAGAAAATTGAATTTAATAAATAGGAAGTAAAGTCCTATTAGGAATGTGACTTTTTAAAAGATAGTTGTCTTTTCTTTGTTTCAGGAAAGTAGTTTTAGTTATGTTAGGTGTCAAAGTTAGAGTTAGAGGATCTAGCCAGCTGGGAATATCATTTCTAATGTAAAGAAAGTATATTTATAGACAGAACATCGAATATCAAAGGGTTGGAGAATATTGCACCAAATTTATAATATGTTATATTTTATCATTTTTAGTAATATACAGTGACATTTTACTTCCAGACTTAATATTTGAATGAGGTGTTTGATGTTTTATTTTCTCTATATCTTTTATGTCTAATATTCTACAACGAATTTTATCTCTAATTGCTCAGAACTCATGTTATCATGCTCTAACTTCCTTTATAGTTAAATTGTTGTGTTTTTCCTATGCTGTGTGTATGTACCATCCTTATAAAAACCTGTATTTGCCTCAGCTTCCATGAGAAGAATTACTATCATCAAGTTTATTGATGTTGACCCCATAGCCCAATGGTAGCAAGCCTTTCATTTTTCAACTTGCAATCAATCAAAACCAAGTCACAATTCATATAGTTAGCCATCCAATCCTTATTTATATTGAAAATCATAAATCCCCTTTGAGAGATCCCTCTCAAAATGAAGAGGCTAATATTAAGTTACAAGTGGTTTGAAAGAGTCACATTAAGTTGATTGATGAGCAGCCTATCAGGATCAATTTGGTGATAAAACATTACATATTTTAATTAAAAAGGTTTACCTGACTGTCTCTGGAAGGTAATGGTACCAATCCTGGTAGAATTGTACCACCTGTCATCACCCATTTCGATATGCATCTGGAGATCCTTCTCCTCCAAGCTACTGAAAATTTCCTTGTCTCCTGTCATGTGAAAGGAAGCACCACTATCCAAGTGCCACACTGATCCCACTACACTTAACACCATGCATGAAATGAGTGAGAATTCAAGCTCAAATTGTGAGGCCAAAGCCTCACCAGCTACAGATCTTGAAGCCTTCTTGTTCTTCTTCTTTTGTGGACAATTATTGGCATAATGTCCATGCTCGTGACAGTGAAAACACTTCACTCGGGACATGTCACTCTTCTTGCCATCTTTACCGGACTCAGATTTGGAATGGAATTTCTTTCCTTTCCCCTTCTTCGCCTTGGAAGCCAAAGAAAAACCTTCTTCATATTCATTCTTAGATGAAGATCCATCCCTGGTATTCCACCTGAATTCTTCTTGCACCAAATCCAACCAAATTCATTCCCAATCTAGCAGTTTATCCCTTTCATTGACAGAGTCGTGATGACTATGCCAACTCTTGTGAATTCCTAGAAGAGCTAGGCTTACCAAATCATCATCAGGAATAGTAATTCCAATGCTCCTAAGCTCATCTCGACATTGGAAAAACTTTGTTAAATATTTTGGCATGGAGTCGCCTTTCTCCATTTTGATCTTCCTTATTTTATCCTTCAGTGCCAATTTCCTATGGTCACCGCTGCTCTGAAATATATTTTTCAAAGCTTTCCACATTGCATATGGTTTCGCTTTACCATGGATACTTGAGAAAATTTGGTCTCGTACTCCCTCCAATAATATCCTCCTCGCCTTTGCAACCTTATTTTTCCGGGCATTAAGATTTGCAGCATCTGTTACAGTGGGTTTGGGAATGTCATTATCAATGAATTCCTTCAAGTCATTGTCTTCTAGTACTGCCTCCATTCTGTCTTTCCAAGAAATATAGTTAGAGTCGCCCTCGAGTGCATACTCCAATCTCAAGCCATTGAAAGCCATTTCGATCATAAATCACCTATCACACCAAGAATTTCTTCTGGAAATTCGAATTCTATTTAGTCACAAAATGAGCTTCTTCTTTACTGCAGTAAGTTCATGTGCTTTGATACCATGTATAAATTACACAACATATATGTATATCATGGATTCAATCCGATCTAAAAATTTACTAAAGCTAGATACTGAATCGCTTCTACAAATCAATTGCGGAAATTAAACAAAATCGCCAATCACATGAAGCAAAGAAAGAATCAAACCAGACCACAACACAGATAACTTCTTGGGGAAAGCTTGCTGCTCAAAACCCCACTATCTTCTATTGTATATTCAGCATCAAAACATGAAACAATTACAATGCACCCTTCTCACAAGAGTCTCCAGCACTCAGCTAATTGTCTCACATAGACCTAGACAAAACTGGCCAACACTAAGCCAATTCTTAGCCTCTAAAATAGCCTACCTTGCTTGCACAATTCTTGATGAATGCAATCCCTAAAGAATAGGAATTTTTGCCTTCCTAAACTGCACAAGGATCATGGGAAATATAATGTATGTTGGGTTGCATGGGTGAAACCCAATAATCCTACAACTGATATTTAACATCTCTTTCACCTTTGTCTCAACTGGGTCTCCATTGGAACTGACATGCATGCAGCTAATAATAGTAAATCATCAGTTTCATTTTAGATCATTGATTGTGAATTAAATAATATTTAATTCACTTGATCTCTCACTAGTGCAACAATCAGTTACAAATAGCTCAACCAAATTTACTCACCTCGATTGAGTTAACTGATTTCTCATGCATTAACTAATGCACCAACTGCAATTCAAACTCTGTTACAGCTAGAATTACTCTGCATGCCTCACCAACTACCCTCAACTCGAAATTCATGAGGTGACTGAGTTTTTCACACTTATTTAACTATTAAAAGTGATTTTGAGATAAGATTACATTTTATTGTCCACTTTAATTAATGGAAAATTAAAATAGACACTGCACCAAATTTAACCCACACCAGCGTAGATGCTGCTAAGACCTGTTGGTTCCACACTAGTGTAGGTGTTGCTAGGACCCATTGGTCCCACACTAGTGTAGGTGCTGAAATTTCTTGTTGGACTTCAACAACCTATCAGAGATGCAAGAAGAAGAGAGGGTTTGCAGGCAATTAATGTAATTGGGGTAGGGTACATTGATCGGGGAGGTGGAGGGGGACAAAGAGGAGATGAAAAATGAGTCATGAGGTGGAGCTGCAAACACATAAATTTTGTAGACACATAAAGTTCACTTTGTGATCCGGATTTATGCAGGAACGCTACAAAATACAAATATAACCATAAATATAAAAATGCAGTGGAAATAACACTTCATTTCATTAATATCAAAGAACTAAAATCTGTTTATAGACAAAATGGAAATAAACTAGCTAGGGCACTGGTAGCTTATCTTTGAGAAGAGATGTGGTGGCTAAAGGCCTCTGAAATCTGTGTTACAATGAGGCCTGAAGGCCTATATATTATTTAGAAACAAATTAAAACCCTAAAAATCCAAAAACCTAACCCTAGGAGATGAAACGCCAGAATATGGGCCTCGTTGGGGTAAATTAGTACATCAATTTCCCGGGGTTGTAACTTTGGCATACTATCTTCGTTTGACGCACATGATACATTGTTAAAAATATCTATCTGAGTACTAAAACTTCTAACTGAAAATATCAATTCCGAATCGAAATAATATTCACCGAAGAAGCGATGCCAAAAAAAAAAAATTTTAGGGCCTCAAAACAGCTCCGGAAGTTCAGGACTCGAAAAATTGCTAAAAATAGTAAATTGTGCTATTATTAAGGAAACTGAAAAAGTAAAAGAAACAATGGTAGGGCCCCAAGTGGAATAGGCAGGTTGCCACCAATATCCGCCTGGATCAATCCTCCCCCCTTAGGAAGTAATGGTCCCCATTGCGTTGAGTTCCTCCATGAGATGAGGAAACTTTAGTTGAACTTAGTCCCTAGTGAACCACTTGCCTTGGTGCAGTAGTTGGCCATCTTTGACCACCCGATACAGTTGGATATTTTGCTGGTGATTGTTCTTGATTTGAATGTCCATGATACAATTTTTGGTGGCCTCTTCCATGCAGTTTGGGTTTAACTCTGTTTGTGTGAGTTGTTCTGCAGTGTCAGAGGTGTCCAGTAGAGGTGGGAAATAGGCCGAAAATAGTCCACATTGAATATTGGGTGCAGACCAAGGAATGGTGGAATACTGAGCTCAAAGGCATTGTTTCCTACAGCCTTGCTGATGATGTATGGCCCATATCAGAGAGGGTGAATCTTGTGGTGGGGTCCAGTGAGGCGCTCCTTCTGCAATTGTAGCCACACTTTGTCACCCACCTAGAAGCGGTGTGGCACCCAATGTTGATCATGTCATTGCTTGTACTTAGTGTTGGCTCTATCCAATATGTCATGAACTTGCCGGCAGATTTGTTGAATGTGTAAAGTTGTTCGCTTTGCCAGCTTCAGATTGGACATGAGCCGAATCGTCCTGAGTAGCCACAAATGGCATGGCTACGTCAATGGGACATAGTGGCTGGAACCCCAGAGCCACCTAAAGAGTGTTGTGGTCAGTTGAGTTGTAGCAAGTCTAATTATAAGTGTGTTATACATAGGGAAGGCTCTCATTAGTTGAGCATGGATTATTTGAATTGTACATGCGCAGAATGTGTACAATCATCATGTCGATGACCTCTATCTGGCCATCATTTTGGGGATGGAAAGCTCTAGACTTGGTGAGTTTGGTGTCCAGCATTGACCAAAGGCTGGACCAAAGTGTGTTGAGGAACCTTTTGTCCTGATCTGAGATGATATACTTTGGGATCCCAAAGTTCACCCACACTCATTTAAAGAAGAGTTCAGCAGTGGATTCTGTTGTGATATTCTTCTTGCAGGCCAACATAATGGCCATCTTCGAGAATCTGTCGACCACCACAAAAACACAGTCATTTCCATGCTTAGTAGAAGGAAGGCCCGACATGTAATCCATGGAGATGGATTCCCTAGGTTGACTAGGGGTAGGTAGCGAAGTATAGAGGCCTTGCTTCTTGATGGTCAGTTTGGAAATGGAGCAAGACTGCAGGATCTGATGTACTTCCCAACATCATGTCGAAGGTTTTGCCAATAGAAATACTTCTGCAGTACTGAGACTGTTTTCTCGACCCCAAAATGCCTAGCAACTCGACTGTAGTGTGCTTCCCAAATCATCTTGGCACACTTGCTTGAAGGAACAAAAAGGTGTCCCAGGTGACATAGCAGTGCATCCCGGAGGTGAAACTTTGGAAATTTTGTACCCTCCAAGAGTGTCTTGTATGTGTGCTCGAATTCAGGATCACTCTTATAGAGAAGTGGCCAATCAAAAGTATCATGCCCACAAGAGTTGAGAATGGTGGTTAGCGCCACGCTCGGTGGTCAACTGAGGCAGTCTGCAACATTATTGTTGTTGCCCTTATTATTGATGTTCAAATGAAACTGTTGCAGATATGTGGACCACTTATGATGGCGATCATTCTGCAACTTCCCTTGTGTCTGTATGAACTGCAGGGGTCGGTGGTCTGTGTGGATGACTGTTTCCTTCCACAAAATGTAATACTTCCATTGGAAACACGTCTGCACAATGGAATACATTTCTTTGTCATAAGTGGGATACTTGCGGACTATGTTGGGCAGTGTCTCACTGTGATATGCCACTCGATGCCCCTATTGAGTAAGAATTTCCCCAATAGCATATTCAAAAGCATCTGTCTCGTTCTCAAATGGTTGTTGCAAGTCTAGTAATGTGAGCACTGGGGCAGAGCAAAGGCGGTGATTCAATTCTATGAACACCTTCTGTTAAGATTCCGACAAAAATAATTTTTATTTCACTCCTCCCTTGGTGACTTGACTCAAGGGCCAAGTGATATGAGAGAATCCCAACACGAACCTACGGTAGAAATTAGCAAAACCCAGAAAGTTGCGAAGCTCTGTTAGAGTGGTTGAGGCCGGCTAATCCTGAATTACTTGGATCTTGGTTGGATCCACATGCACCCCCCCCCCGTTCATCAATAATGTACCCTAGATACTAAACCTAGGTAATGCCAAAAGTGCACTTCTCCAAATTGGCACACAAATTGTGTTGCCGTAGTGTTTGGAGGACCTGTCGGATGTGGTGGAGGTGCTCTTCCAAAGTCTGGTTGAAGATCAGAATTTCATCCAAGTACACTACTACAAATGAGTTGGTGAATGGCCGAAAGATGTCGTCCATCAACCTCATGAAGGTTCCAGGAGCATTCGTCAACCTGAAAGGCATGACCAGCCATTCGAAAAGGCCATCCTTGGCTTTGAAGGCAGTCTTCCACACATTGGATGGTTCGATTGGTACCTGGTGATACCTAGACTTCAATTCAATCTTGCTGAAATATTTTTCCCCTTTGAGTTGATCCAGAAGGTCATCAATCTGTGGGATCGGGTACCTATTCTGGACAATGATATTGTCCAACGCCCAATAGTCAATACAAAGTCTCCAATTCCCATCATTCTTTTTCACTAACACGGTTGGGCTCCCACAGGGCGATGAACTCAGCTGGATGTGACCTTTCTGCAACAGCTCCTGAATCTGCCTCTTGATTTCATCGTTCTCCATAACATAGCTTCGATAGATCGGTCCATTGTGCAATGGCGCACCAGAGGTCAGATTGATGGTGTGCTTGACCTGAAAGTGCAGAGGCACCCCTGTGGGTGAGGTAAATATGTCCCCATACTCCTCCATGACCTGTCCATTTGTTGTTTTTGTGCGAAGGATCCCTATCTGGAGGTCATGGCCACAGTATTCTTCTTTCCTTAAGGGTGGATCCTCAGGGAAATAAATTTCCCGGTTTTGTAAATGAGCTAACTACATTGTTTTGCAATAACCAAAGAGATAGCCACAAGAAGTGGTGCCTTTGGTATCCTTTACAACTTATTTCCCAAAGTAACAATAACAGTGTGAGGTTGGGATTCATACATAGCATGTCGCTTCCACAAGTATGGTTGGCCTAAAAATACATCACAAACATCAAGAGGAGAAATGTCACATAATACCTCATATGTGAAGGGCTTGATGCTGTAGGGAAGGTGGCACTATTGGCTGATGCGGAGATCCTGTCCTTGGTGATGCCACCTGATGGTGTATGGTTGTGGGTGTGTTGTGGTCGGAAAACCAAAACACTTCACAACCTCTGTTCAAATGAGGTTCTTTTGGCTCCCACTATCGCCAATGAACTGTAGCAGGGAACCCTTTACCCACATCTGAGAGTGGAAGAGATGCTCCTCCTCCTCTGGATCTTCCAGTTCCTCCTTCTGGATCTTTGTAGTGGAAACAGTGGCATTGGGCTCCGTATCAATAATATGCTTCCCTTTATCATTCCCCTTGTTAGGTTATGATTCAGATTCAGAGCATCCATCTGATTCAGAAGCCCTCATCTCGGCCACCAATGATTGCTTGGACCGACACTCACTTGTGTTGTGAGTGGAGCTCTTATGGAACTCACACCACTTTCCCATGTCCTTCTTAGGCTTCGTGGTGTTTTTCTTTGCTTGTAGCTTTGGTAGGCTATCTTGGGCCGCCATGCCTTGGCTTTGTCCTTTTTTATGCAGTTTGGGGGTGTTATCACCTAGATTGACCTCAGAATGAATGAAGGCAAGCCAGGGTAACTACAAACCATGCTTAACCTTGTAGCTAGCCCTACAAGTCAGGGAGAGGGCTCTCTCCGTAAGAAATCTTAGTCAAGGATGACTACGGAAAAAATATTTTAAGCTAGGTATAGTAGCTCGAAAGGTCTTGATAGATTTTGTTGGTGTTTGCTGGATCAGATGGAGCTGGGCAGTTTAATTCTAGGAAATTAAATCAGAAATGTAGGGTATTCTATGGGGCAAGGTAGGCATGAAATTTAACACCTTTGGCTTAATGATGTGAAGTGTTTAAGACTGGTGAGGAGCTAAGGATGGCATATGAGATGAATCCTTCTCAAATAGTAGAAAACATAAAATATTGAATGATTTCCCAAGGCAAAGCATTGTAACAATGGATTCTACCCATCTAACTTGAAAACATTCAACAGATATCAATGGAATGAATGATGGAAAACATAAAACATTTAACAAATGATTACAAAAGAAGAAACTGTGCTAAAATTCCATACCACAGGGATCCCATTAAAATATCTGCAAATCTTATTAATTTCATGCCAAACTAATTACAAATAATTTATAATCAAGCTTAGAGCGCCCAAGTGATTTCAACTTTCTCAAATGACTAAAAAATTACATTAAATAGACTAGCCTCAGGGGGCGAATCCGTAAAACGAGGATCTGTTTCACTTTCCCCCAAAATAAAACCTGAAGATAGAAAAACCCAAAAATATACCTCTGAAAAAGCGAAAACTATACACTCGACCATCTCGAAGTATTATTTGTTACATTTACTCCAGCCAATGGAAAGAAAACAAATCTGGAACCAATTTGCTGCCACATTTATCGTTTGCTGTCGTTCATGGGCTAGTGCAAAAGTGATTTCTGTCTTTACTCTTTCTCACGGCCTTCAAGAGCATCTTTTCCTTTTGCCGAAGAAAACCCTTTTAAACATACCAAACGAATATGCCTCATTCACAGAGAAAAACCCTTTTTCCTTTGAAAAGAGCGGAAAGAGAAATGGTGGGCCATGGGAATCGCAATCGCAAGCGAAAGAGGAGCGGGAATGCTTCGAGCGGAGGAAATCACGATATGCAATGAGAGATGGAGTGATGGAATATGGTGTGATGCGATGAAACGATGGGCGATAGAGCGATGCGCGATGGTGCGATGATCGCATCCGCGGTGAACAGGAAGGCGGGGTGAGTACTGGCGGGAAATGCGAAGGCAATGCACGATGGTGCGATGATCACATCAAGGAAGTTGGGAAAGTGGGAGTTAAGCACCAGAGGTTGGTGCGATCGCGCAATACGATGGAGGATTATCACATCAGCGGAAGATGGACAGTGGAGTTAAGCGTTGTGGAAATTTTGATAATGCGATGGGCGATGTTGCGATGCGATCGCATCAGCGATGATTAGTCGCATCGGGGTTGTAGGAGACGGCAATAGAAAGGAAAAAGGGACTTTGAAGTAAAGGAAAAATACAGAAAAAGGTAAGGATTTTAAAGTTAAAAGCCAGCGAAATAATGGAAAAAATGGCGGGGCTGTACTTTTTGAGTCATTTATTCATCTGGGCATATTTTCCGATCCAGAAGCTGATTTCAGGAGTGTGATATACCGTTGGAAATATTTTTCTGAGCTGCTCCTGATGAACATGATTAGAATATGATTTTCACTGAAAATCATGTGTAGAACACTTTTTAAAACCAGACAGAGAAAAAGCCCCTTTGATCCTTGGTGACATGCTGCAAAAGACTAACATTGGCTTTATGGAGATAGCAGCTTTTGAAGTTCAACTTATTACATATGGAAACATAAAATTGCATAAGAAATGATAATAAAACAAAGTACCCTATTTTCACCTCAAAACATGGTTTTGAGGTGAAAATTACATTAACCTTTAAAGAACAACTCTTTGATTTTTCGAGATACTATGCTTTGAGTTTATTTGGCATCCTCATGTCCTTGTTGATATTTATCGATACTTTCATCATCAATTTGACTATGGTGAACCCTAAAACCTAATGAGACCAAACCTTATGACCTAATAAAATGAAGTGCAGAGTGAAAATGAATCATGACCGAAGACCATAGAGAGGAGAACCAGCAAATATTTTTCATGAGGGAAAACTGAAGTGACCCCTACCATCAATGGATCCATAACCTAATGGAATGATAAAAGTTATAGTATGAGACTCCTATTATGCAAATGCAAAAGAGCATATTTTGATCACTGATGGCAGTATGACAAGACTGACACTAACAATGGCTCCAATGGGGATGGTAGCTCCTTGGAGGTGCCAAGAACACCGTAGACCTAGTAGCCTTATCCATTGGGCAATACTATCAAAATAATTCAAAGACTGAAAACTGACACAATGCAGACTGACTCGTGACTCAAACCATGACTGTAAACTAAATCAAAACCTGCGAAACCTTACACATATCATTCAAGTTTTATAGCCTTCACTTCGGGCCCCAAGCTTCAATTACTGTGTACTTGAGATCTTACCAAAAATTCATATGGTATGTACAATGATTGTGACAAAATTTCAAAGAACCACCTTAAAATTAGTAGTGCTTCAAGAGCCTACCATTCACTGGCCCTCCTGGGCAATCTTGACCATCCATCTTTGTGAGCAGAAAAGAATTCTACCCTCTGTATGCTAAAATCTTATACGGTTCTTTCCATAGGTTATCGAACTTACCATGCTTTCCTTTGTCCTCATTTCGTGCATCCCACCTCAGCACCACATCTTCTAACTGAAATTTTTCTGCTTTGATTTTGTGGTCATAGATCTTCTTTATTTTTTCCTGCAATCGGAAAGTGTTTTGAGAAACTTCTTCCCTTATTTGCTAAAGGTGGATCATTTGATTGATCCTTCGCTGAATATCATCCTCTTCGTTGCCAGCTTCTTGTAGTAATCTCATGACCGGAACTGTAAGTGATGTAGGAAATACTGAATCAATGCCATAAACCAATTCGAATGGTGACATACCTATGGATTTCTTGCTACTAACTCTGTCGGCCCATAATGTGTTAACAAGTTTCCGATGCCAATTTTTCTTATTCGCTTCCAACATTTTCTTGATTATATTCATCAAAGTCTTATTTGATGACTTTGCCAATCCGTTGCCCTGCGGGTAATATGTTGTTGAATGGCCTAGTATAATATTTTACTTATGGCAGAATTCCATCAGCTTCTTGGATTTAAATGCCGCTGCATTATCTATTATGATCTTGTGAGGGCAACCAAAATGAGAGAAGATATTTGATTCTAAAAATTGAATGATTATCGTATCCGTGGCCTACCTTGCTGGAATGGCCTCAATCCATTTGGTGAAATAATCGGTAGCTGTCAAGATCCATCGATGCTGTGCTGATGATATGGGATGGATTTCCCCTATGAAATCAAGTCCCCACTGCTAGAAAGGTGCATTTACTTGAACTGGTTTCAAAGGAAGAGGAGCAGTTTCCTTTTTCCTTGAAAAACTTGACACTCATGGTAGCTCATCGCTATTTTATACAAATTTGAAAATAGAGTTGGCCAATAATATCGTGCTCTCAATAATTTATTAGCTGTTGTTTTCCAAAAAAAATTACCACCATAATCACCTATATGAAAGTCATGCATCACCTGCTGAGCCTCGTCTTCAACCAAAATATTAAGTAGAATACCTCCTGGATCTTTCCAATAAAGAGCATTGTTTAAAATACAGAATTTAGCAGACTTGAGTTTTAGTGATCTACCTTTGCTTCTAGACATCCCTAGAGGTGGCGAAAGATGTTGAAGAACATAAACTATGTCTGAATACCATGGTGATTGGAGAAATTTTTTTGAAACTGAAATAAGAGAACCATCATCCTCATCCTCCGACATTTTTGATATGAGATTTATGTCCAGGGCATGCAAGTTTGATTGCGCCATTAGTTTTTCCAAGCCCTGTCCTTTGATTAACTTTGTGGGTTTAATCTCCAAATCATATTCCAACATTGCTACTATCCACTTACCTCTTATTCCCTCAGGATCAGTTTGCATCAGAACATCTTTTACTACTGCATTAGGAAAATATGCTATGGTATGTGAATGCAAAATGTACACTCTAAAATCCTTTAATGCTTTTATAAGAGCCAATGCCTGTTTTTCAATGATATTATAACGCAAGGTAGCATCTCGAATAGTCCTACTGAAAAAAGAAATGGGTTGTTCAATCTGATCTCTCTTTTGCATCAATACCGCAGCCATGGTATGCTCTGATGCAAATGAAAATATAATGAAATATTGAGTGTAATCAGGACTAATCAAGACTGGGGATTTGGACAAAGAAAAATTTACCAAATTAAATGACTTCATAGTATTCTCGCTCCATTTGACAGTGCTGTCCTTTTTCAGCATATTAGTCATTTCTCGTAAATGTTCCGCCAAATTGCGTATAAATCTGCGTAAGAAGTTCATCTTACCATTGAATGCCTGAATCTCCGTTTTGTTACGTGCAAAATCTATGTGCTGAATTGCCTCCACTCTTGAAGGATCAATGCAAATACCGTCTTTAGAAATGATGTGACCAAGAATCTTGCCCTCATCCATAGCAAAAATACTTTTCTTCGAGTTGAGAGAAATCCCAAACTTTCTGCATCTCTGAAATACAATCCTCAAGTGGTGCAGGTGTTCATCATGAGAACTAGAAAATACTGTCAAATCATCTAAATAAACAACTAGAAAAACATCCTTCTCATTAGAAAAAGTGATGTCCATTTCTCGCTGAAAAGTGGCTCCAGCATTCTTCAATCCGAATGGCATTTTGGTGTACTAAAAATTTCCCCAAGGTGTCGTAAAAGCAGTTTTGTCTTAGTCTTTTTCATGCACCAAGATCTGATTATAGCTTGAGTAACCATCGAGTAGTGACATCTGCGATGCTCCAACTACTCTTTGTAGAATATGATCTATCTTCGAAAGTGGATAGTTATCCTTTAAGGATACTTTTTTGAGATTCCAGAAATCTATGCACAACCTTATTTCTCTTGTCTTTTTGCATACGAGACTAAATTTGAAATCCAATCAGAAAATCTAATTGGAACAATGATACCAGCTTTGAATAATATATTTAGCTCTTTTTCAATGGATGGAAGCAGCTTTGGATTGATCCTTCTCAGCTTCTATCTAAATGGCTTCTGATCTGGCTTGATAAGATTAGTATGCTAAATTATATTTTTGTCATATACCTTCAAATCTGAATAATCCCACGCAAACACATCAGAAAACTCAGAAAGTAATCTAACATATTGGGCTTTTACCTCGGGATAAAATGCTTTTGATAACTTCACAAACTTAGGCTTGTCAGTTGTTCCAAGATTTACATCCTCAACTCCTTTATCAGTAGGCACCAAGCTTGACTTTATTGCAACATCATCTTAATCAAAAAGCTCCTCTAAAGGTATGATACCTCTAGGAATAACATTATCTTTCAGCTGCAATACATCCATCTGATTTGCTTCAATATCTTTTTCATCGGTATCATGATCACCATCTATGAAAGCATCCTTGAATTTTCCTTCATTCTGCAAAAAAACATTGATTTCGTTGTCATCCCAAAACACTTGCCAATACCTTAAATTATCCAGAACAGCAGGCCGATGTTTGACATGAATTTCAAATTTGCTGCTAGAGTTCATTGGAATCCTCAAATTGCTTACAGTAGTGGCGAGTGAATCTGCAATAAGATTCTGAATTCGGGGTACTGTTGTCAAAGTATATTCATAAAACATTCTCAGGATGTCTAGGACCACATTTCTGCAGGCTCTCAATAGCGAATGCTTTGCTTGATACTCTCTTTTTTCCTATTTGATTACCAACTCTGAATCTCCATAGACAGAAATCCTTTTTGCATTTAACTTCTTCAAAATTTTCAGACCTGCAATCAAAGCTTCATACTCTGCTTCATTGTTAGAACAGTCAAAATCAACTTATAAGCACATACTCTAACATTACTAGGAACTCTGTCAGGCTGGAAAACAGGGCTCTGAATCCATATTCCTATACCAGCACCGTCCTTACCAACAGCTCCGTCAAAATCCATGCTCCAAAGACCTGCCTCCTCTTCTAGATGCTGAAATTTTGTTTCTTTATCTACCTTACCTTGACTAATCTTTTCATTTTTTTGCTATTCACTATCCTTTTGCTGCTGGCAGGTTGAAAGCTCAGAAAGGCTTGCTACTTTTTCTTTTTCTTGGTTAAGGACTTCCCTAAAATTCTCTGAAATTTCTAGTACCTCATCTACTTCTACTAACTGAACATCCTCATCATTCAAAACACTATCTGAATATAGTACAAATGATTCTAAATCTGTATGTACAACATTTATTGGATGATTAACTAGCTTCTCTTTTCTAGTGATCATATATTTCATTTTCTTCTCCCTGTATAGCTTTCTCAATTGACCGAACATGGGAATGGTAGCATAAGATAAATCAAGTTGTATAGTTCCCTTAATTTTTGCACCCCACGATCTGGACAAAAGCATACCAAACCATGGTGGAATGTTAGAAACAACCACATCCATCAAAACATTCTTGGCTTGGATTTGATCTAAAGATACTACCAAGTCTTTGATAAGACCAATACAACGGACCCTACCGGAGTCAAAGGAGTACAAATCATGGTATTTGCGGGTAATATCAAGACCCAACTTCTCCATAATGGCTTTAGGCATCAAATTGTGAGAAGCTCTGAAATCCAACATAGCATTATGTAAAATGTACTCATGCAATCTAAGACTCAGATAAAAGGGAGGGACTTCACTATATTCAGACTGACCTTCTATGGCGGGACCAAAAATGAGTTCAGGATGATCATCTTCAACATTTACCATATCTAACATAGGGTATATTTGCAAAATTCTGGATACCTGATGTTTATAAGTGCTATTCTTCACCAACTCAGCTAAGGGAATGGACACCTTCAACTTAGCAATTTCATTTTCTAAATTAAAATATGAAACTTTTTCTACCTCTTTGACGGGAATATCTTTCTTCTCCACTTTCTCCTTCGCTGTACTTGGCTGATTATTTTTCTCATTTGCAATGTTATTTGTCGAGCATACTTTGCTGGAAGTCGAATCAACGGGTTCTTTCCCTTTCCTCTGAATATTTGAAGAGTCATTATTTGATAGCAGCTCTTTCCTTTTCTGAATGGGATTGATTGGCACATCTCTTCTCCTCAAATAATATTTCTTCTACTGTGTTGTCAAAGCGTTCATATATCCTCTTTGATAATCATCAGACTCTTCCTCCAAAACTACGTCATTTGCCAATATGAAATCTTCATCGCTTTGAGTGTTTGGAACCACTGCATATTCTTCATCTTTTGTTAGGAAAATGGGCATACCATCAGCAGTGAAAAAATGATTTGCTTCAACTACCAGATCATCATCACCTGTTTCCATTCCCTGAACATAATTTTGCTGCAAAGGAGTTCTGATCTGCTACTGTTGTGTTGTTTGGTATTGCATTTTATGTTCCCTCTGCTTGATTCGGAATTGGGGCAGCTGCTGTCCTCTGAAATTTGGATTCCTAATTGGTGTTTTGGGTCTATATGAAATAGTCAAATGGTCAACCATATTTTCCACTGTTCGAATCAAAGTATCCATCTTAGCATCTGAAGGGGATACTTCCTCCTTTACAGTCACTCTCTTTTTAGATCTCGTCCATGCTCTTTTAGCCAGCAGATTCACTTCTACGCTTACAGCGTTTTTCTGCATATCTTCAAGTGTGATAGGATCTCGTTCTCGTAACTAATATGCCATGTCAGCATCGAAACCATCTACAAATTTGAGCAAAGCTAACCCCATGGGGGGTTTGAGGTTGGCCGGAATAGCATCGTACGCTACATTAAACCTCACACAATAATCTTGTACACTTTCACCCACATTCCTTTTGATATTTTCATACTCAGACAAAATTTGGAGTGGGTTTTTCTTTACCTCCCACCGGTCTAGGAATTGTGTATGTAGCTCCACCAAAGTGTGGATAGAGGCTGCTGGAAAGGCTCTGAACCATTTTCGAACTTCACCTCCAAAGGTTTTGACAAACAAACTCACAATCACATTTTTTTTCTCTACCTCATGAAGGTCAAAGAAGTCATACATTTTATCAACATGTTGTTGTGCTATAATTCTTTGAGTGGCATCAAAAAGAGGTATTTTACTTTGGTAATTAGCAGGCATATCATTCGGATTCTGAGGTAAAACCAGGGGTGTATACCGAGCAGCCATGACTCGAGGCAGGTGTAAGACAACGTTTGAACTACTAGGGTTTAAGAGAGTTGTTGATGGATAAGTAGGGGTGATAAGTTGAAGGGGAAGGGTAGTTATAAACGGAAATTTGGAATTGACTTCAGAACTTGATGGGAATATTGATGAATTTAGGGTAGTGGATGCTGATTCTGATGATTCTAAAAGCTCAGGGATATTGGTAGCAGTGATAGATGATTGAGAAGAATTTAAGATATAATCATCAATTGATCTGTTTGCCTTTTGAACTTCAAGATCTACAAGAAACTCCGGGTCTAAAACTGTGTCATCAAGGGCAGTTTCAAATTTGGTTTTGAATAGAGAAAGCTCAAAATAACCATCAAAAGGGAGGTCTTCAATGAACAACCACTCACTGGGACAGGAAATTGATCTGAAAATAGGTCTAGGGCTCACTGAACTTTCTTGTATTCTGATTATTCGTGGAATAAGGTTAGGATTTTCAAATACAAGGGGAGGATTTGGATCAGGATTGGCCCTTGTGTATTTTCTCGAAGCCAATGTGCTCATATTTCGAAATTTTTACTTTGCAACGTTCTATTTCAGCCTAGCAAATTCTGAAACCCATCATCCAAAGTTCAAGAATTTATATGGAAGATATTACTGGGGTGATCATTCTTTTGTTTTAGATTTTTCCCCAGTATGGTCGCCACTATGTTATCACCTAGATTGACCTCAGACAGAAGGAAGGCAAGCCAGGGTAACCACAAACCACACTTAACCTTGTAGCTAGCCCTACAAGGCAAGGAGAGGGCTCTCTCTGTAATAATTCTCAATCAAGGATGACTTCGGAAAAAATATTTTAGGCTAGGTATAGTAGCTCGAAAGGTATTGATAGATTTTGTTGGTGTTTTCTGGATCAGATGGAGCTGGGCAGTTTAATTCTGGGAAATTAAATCAGAAATGCAGGGTATTCTATGGGGCAAGGTAGGCATGAACTTTAACACTTTTGGCTTAATGATGTGAAGTGTTTAAGACTAGTGAGGAGTTGAGGAGGGCATATGAGATGAATCCTTCTCAAACAGTAGAAAACATAAAATATTGAATGATTTCCCAAGGCAGAGCACTGTAACAATGGATTCTACCCATTTAAATTGAAAACATTTAACAGAGATCAATGGAATGAATGATGGAAAACATAAAACATTTAACAAATGATTAAAAAAGAAGAAAATGTGCTAAAATTCCATACCACAGGGATCCCATAAAAATAGCTGCAAATCTTATTAATTTCCTGCCAAATTGATTACAAATAATGTACAATCAAGCTCAGAGCGCCCACGTGATTCCAACTTTCTCAAATGACTGAAAAATTACATTAAATATACTAGCCTTAGGGGGCGAATCCATAAAAAGAGGAGTTGTTTCACCTGCCCCCAAACAAAAACATGAAGATAGAAAAACCCAACAATATACCTTTGAAAGAGAGGAAAATTTACACACTACCATATGGAAGTATTATTTGTTACATTTACTCCATCCAATGGAAAGAAAAAAAATCTGGAACCAATTTTCCGCCACATTTATCGTTTGTTGCCATTCATCGGCTAGTGCCGAAGTGATTTCTGTCTTTACTCTTGCTCGCGGCCTTCAAGAGCATCTTTTCCTTTTTCTGAAGAAAACCCTTTTAAACAAACCAAACGAATATGCCTCATTCGCGGAGAAAAATCCTTTTTCCTTTGAAAAGAGCGGAAAGAGAAATGGTGGGCCACGAACGCAATCGCAAGTGGAAGAGGAGTGGGAATGCTTCGGGCGGAGGAAATCGCGATATGCGATGAGAGATGGAGCGATGGAGGATGGTGCGATGCGATGAAATGACGGGCGATAGAGCAATGCACGATGGTGCGATGATTCCATCGACGGTGAACAGGAAGGCGAGGTGAGTACTAGCAAGAATTGCGATAGGCGATGTGTGAGGGTGCGATGATCACATTGAGGAAGTTGGGAAAGTGAGAGTTAAGCGCTGGAGGGTGGTGCGATTGCACGATGCGATGGAGGATTATCGCATCGGCGGAAGATGGACGGTGGAGTTAAGCGTTGTGGAAATTTCAATAATGTGATGGGCGATGTTGTGATGCAAGCGCATCGGCGATGATCAGTCGCATCGAGGTTGTAGGAGACGATAATAAAAAGGATAAAGGGACTTTTAAGTAAAGGAAAAATACAGAAAAAGTTAAGGATTTTAAAGTTAAAATCTAGCGAAGTAATGGAAAAAAGGGCGGGGCTGTACTTTTTGAGTCATTTATTCATCTGGGCATATTTTCCGATCCAGAAGCTGATTTTGGGAGTGTGATATATCATTGGGAAGATTTTTCTGAGCTGCTCCTGATGAACATGCTTAGAATATGATTTGTACTGAAAATCATGCGTAGAGCACTTCTGAAAACCAGTCATAGAAAAGCCCCTTTGAGCCTTGGTGACAGGCTGCGAAAGACTAACATTGGCTTTGTGGAGATAGCAGATTTTGAAGTTCAAATTATTACATATGGAAACATAAAATTACATAAGAAATGATAATAATAAAAAAAGTACCCTATTTTCACCTCAAAACATGGTTTTGAGGTGAAAATTACATTAATATTTAAAGAACAACTCTTTGACTTTTCGAGATACTATGCTTTGAGTCTATTTGGCATCCTCATGTCCTTGCTAATATTTATTGATACTTTCATCATCAATTTTACTATGGTGAACCCTAAAACCTAATGAGACCAAACCCTATGACCTAATAAAATGAAGTGCAGAGTCAAAATGAATCATGACTGAAGACCATAGAGAGGAGAACCAGCAAGTATTTTACATGAGGGAAAACTGAAGTGACCCTTACCATCAGTGGATCCATGACCTAATGGAATGATAAAATTTATAGTATGAGACTCCTACTATGCAAATGAAAAAGAACATATTTTGATCACTAATGGCAGTATGACAAGACTGACACTAACAAGGGGCACCTTTCCCTTGCTTTTGATTCGCAGATCCAAAGTCTCACTTCTTCTATTTGAATTTCTGCTCAATCTTCGCAGCATACCGCTATGTCGTACCAAGCGAGGAGATGTCGAGGAACTCCATTTCCTCCTGAATGTATCTGTGCAAAAAAATACGGTACTTCAACACCAAAGGTTTCTCCAAACCTTTTATACCCAACTTTGTGCATAGGGTATGGAACATATTCGTCAGCTCGTGTACATCTTGATCCCTTTTATGTCGCAACGTAGTCCATTGTATGTACTTGTCCTCATAGCTTCCCACGGGATAATATTGTTCCTTGATGGAATCTCGAAAATAATTCCAAGTGGGTACGGCCAAGAACACAGAGGGTTCCCCCTCGTCCTTTTTCTCACAGTAGGTTTCTGACCAGTCCTTGACATGGGTGGTAGCTTTAAGGAGTACAAAAATAATCTTCTCCTGGTCGGAAAAGTCATGAACTGAGAAATATACTTCTAATAGATTCAACCATATATCTACGGTGTCTGCATCTATTTGGCCCTCAAATATGGAAATTTCAAAGTTCACTTGTACCTTAAAAGGAGTTTTGCGTCCAGAGTGGCTATTGGATGCAGATGTGCTGCCAGTGGGTAGTCGTTGAAGGATCTGGGAAAAGCTATCCATCATTGCGTTCCTTTGTTTTTCGAGGCCTCCTCAAGAAATATTTTGATAATATCTCCTGCTCCCTCATATTTCTTTTCATCCCCCATGGGTGGCCGTCAGGGTTTGCGAGGTTGATCTTGCAAAGGTTCAACCAGATCAAGCCCTAACTCCTTATACCCTGACCTTGTTGGGGACATGCAAAGAAGGATAGAGAAAGAGCAGACCGCTTTGATAGCACTGATCTGGATTTATGCAGGAATGAAACATAATACACATATAACCATAAATATAAAAATGCAATGAAAATAACACTTCATTTCATTAATATCAAATAACTAAAATATGTTTACAGATAGAATGGAAATAAACTAGCTAGGGCATTAGTAGCTTATCTCTGAGAACAGATGTGGTGGTTACAGGCCTTTGAACTCTGTTTTACAATGAGACTCGAAGGCCTATATATTATTTAGAAAAAAATGAAAACCCTAAACATCCAAAAGCCTAACCCTAGGAGATGAAACACCAGAATATGGGCCCCATCCGATATTGGCAATATGATGCCGAGTGTTGTCCTTGATGGCAACCCACTGAATGAAGATGAAGACATGCGACTATTGACATGTGCTGTCCTTGATGGCGAACCACCTGATGAATTTATTCTTGACCTGATGGACTTGGTAAACGATGTAAATCTGATATGAAATGATGTTTGTTAGCAATATGATGTTGAGTGTTGTCCTTGAATGGCAACCCACTTGATGAAGATGATGGCAACATACTTGATGAAGTTGTGCTTGATAGAATATGTTCTTGATGAAGTAAATCTGATGTATCTACAGTGTGTACAGAAGGCAATGAAGAAAGGAATTCAGCATGTGCTAAATCTTGATGAAAAGAGTATGTCTCTAGGCATACGCAGATTTACCTAAGGGAAGTCGCGTATGCACGCGGTAACTCTTAAAGTGCAAAACCAGGGGTAACCACCATGGTATTGACCCATTGTATTGGGTAATGATTCGTCTAAATGACCCCGTCCAGGAATACCATCAGAAGTAATGTGGTTTTCGCTCATGGTATTGAAAAAGGGTAAACCTATATAAGGAGAAGAAATTCATTGTGCAAACCATGAGTGTGGGTGCAAGATGTCTGAGCTTGAATGAATACTTCTCTCTGGAGTATATTTGAATGGAAAGGGTTACAGTTGAATGAAAGATCTGAATGTATGATGCACCAATGATGGAGTGATGAAGAAGGGGATCTAGATCTGTATTGTACTTGTATTTGCTAGATCTGTTTATGGAATGATTAGATCTGTGATGAGGCAAACATCTAGGCGAACATCTGTCTGAGGTAAAGGGTAAAATCTGAAGTGATGTATCTGTTGTGAAGAATTGCAATGACATTTAAGTTTGAAGAACCATACGCTAGTTCGCCGAAGAGGAAGCGCATATATACGCGGCTTCGCTGAAGAGAAAGCGCGTATGCGCAATAAAATTAGCTCTGTAATTTGTACTGAAGTATACGCTGGTTTATGTGGACGGAAGCGCGTATATACGCGACATCAGAGAAAGGAAAGCGCGTATGCAAACTAGGGTTTGCTGAAGTCTATGGTAAGAAATGTCTGATCTGTTCTGCTGGTTTACTGATATCTGTCAGTAAGTTATATGTATCTGTTTCATGGTTGATTGTGCTTAAAAGTATGGAAAGGGTCCAGTCTGAAAATATGATGAAACGTGGCCTGCAAGTGGTGTCCTAAAGGAAGCTTTGGATCCAGTGTGAAAATTGATGAAACGTGGTCCATAGAGGTGTTGAGGGTTGTAGCCTTCAGTCAAGGGGTTGAAGCTCCCTTCCAGGTGAGGCTGGTAAACGAGATCAGGGGGTCGTAGCTCCCTTCCAGGAGAGGCTGGTAAACGAGTCAGGGGGTTGGAGCTCCCTTCCAGGAGAGGCTGGTAAACGAGCGCAGGTGGGTGCCTGCGTGCCGGTAGAGTCTGCACCAGCACATATGTTGTAAGATGTTTTCTCTATAATAAAATATTGAAGGCTGAGCAACTGCAGCGGTGGTTTTCTCCCGACTTGGGTTTCCACCTAAAAATCCTGGTGTTCATGTGTGATGCTTTGTGTGATGGTTTACTCTGTTCTTACTGCACAAGTTTACTGTTTATTAAACATCTGATGAATGAATGATGGAATGATTTAAGTGAAGAACTAATGACATAATTAGATATATGTGTATACGCGAGTTTCATAAAGGGTATCCGCGTATATACGCGAGTCTGTTTCAGGAAAGTAGCGTATGGGTTTTAGAAGCAAGAAAAAGTAAAAGTTTTGAATATGCAGTAAATACTGATTCACCCCCCCTCTCAGTATTTTTCCCAACAATTGGTATCAGAGCAGGTCCTTCTGCAGAAGCTTGATCGCTTGAAGGTGATCCGTCGCAATGGGAAGTCAAGAAGGAGTAATGTCTATAAAGCCACCTCTATTCAATGGAAGCAATCTGATATTCTGGAAGGTACGAACAAAAGCTTATCTGCAAAGTCTTGGTGTAGATGTATGGGCAATCGTGGAAGAAGGTTATCAATACCTAGCAAGTATTCCTACTGATGCAGCAGAAAGGAAGAAGTATGAAATCAATGCCAAAGCAGTGAATGTCTTATTAGGAAGCATGTCTGAATCAGAATTTGCTAAAGTGATGCAGCTACATTCAGCAAAAGAAATATGGGACAAAATCATTCTGAGCTATGAAGGAGATACAAAGGTAAAATGTGCAAAACTCCAAACTCTTAGAATTGAATATGAAAATTTGAAGATGCATAGTGATGAAAGTGTTGCTAGTTTCTTTCTTCGTCTAGATGATATTGTAAATCGGATGAGAAATTTGGGTGAAACCATAACCGATACTACTTTGGTGGAAAAAGTCTTAAGATCCTTGACTTCAAAATTTGACTCTAAAGTTTCAGCTATTGAAGAAAGGCAAGATCTGCAAACTCTTACTATTGTTCAATTACATGGTATTCTGACTGCTTTTGAAATGAGACAAGGAGGTCCTTCCCAAATCAAAGAAGTTGCTTTTAAGGTATCTGCAAGAGGAAAGGAAAAGGAAGTTGTCAAAGAATCCAGCTATATATCCGAAGAAGAAGAAGCGAATTTTGTGAGAAAACTCCAACTAGGTACTGGAAGATTCAAAGGTAAGCTTCCCTTCAAATGTTTTGAGTGTGGAAAAGTTGGTCATTATGCTGCAAAATGTCCTTATAAAGAAACATCCGCTAAAGGAAAAGAAGCAACAAGAAGGAATAAGAATCGATCTAGCACAAGAAAAAGTTACTATATTAATGAAGACAGTGATGGGTCATCTGATAGTGAGGAAGAATGTGAAAAAAATATTAAACTGCTCATGGCAAAAGAATCTAGAGAAGAAAAGGATACTTTTGTGGATGCTCTGGAAGACAATGATTTTCTTGAAGAAAACAATCAACTCAAAGTAAGCCTAGAAGAAAAGAACATAATCATAGAGACTCTTGAAAAACAGCTTGAAGCAAAGGAAAAACGCATTGAGGAATTGGAGTGTGAAGTAGTAAGTCTAAGGAAAGATAATGAGAAAGCAAAAACTCTCAATCTTAAATTTGCTAAAGGTTCAGAAACCTTAGATGAGATTATCAAGATACAACGGTCTCCTCTTATAAAAACAGGTCTTGGATATACTGGGGAATCTTCCCAGACTTCAGCACCAAATTATCTGAAAGCAGCCACAGCTGGTGCACTACATTCAGCCACTCAGCAAGGGAACAAAGGATATTTCCAGGTAAAGCATGATCATCTCAATTCAAAGAACACTAACAAGAAGATCTTTCAAAGAAGCTACAACCAACAGGTAAACTCAAATAGAAGATTTCATGATCGCAGAAATTTCTACTTCAATGGACAATGTTTCTCATGTCACAATTTTGGTCACAAAGCTGTTCAATGTGTTGCATATAAAACCATCATGACAAGAGAAGCAAGAAAGAAAAGAATAAATATTGAACCAAAGAGGAACACCTATAACAACTTTTCTCCTCTTCAAAACGAAGTTGAATGTACTTATTGCAATAACTTTGGTCATGAAGAATCTGAATGCAGGAGCAAGGTCCAGCCAAAAGAACATGATCCCTCAAGCTCTAAAGTGTGGAAAAAGAAAGAAATACCGGTTGAAAATTGTGGGATAGAATTATTTGCAGAAGATGAAGAAAATCAATGGTACATTGATAGTGGGTGCTCAAGACACATGACAGGTGACAAAAGCAAACTCCTTACATATAATGCTCTAGAGAAGGAAAAGAAAGTTACATTTGGAAATGATACTCCTGTTGTAATTAAAGGAAAAGGGTCAGTGTTTCTAAAAGAAAAGGTGAAGGCTAATGATGTCATGTATGTGGATGGATTAAGGCATAACCTGTTAAGTGTAAGTCAAATGTGTGATCAAGGAACAGAAGTGGTGTTTAGTTCAAAATAATGCGTGGTTCGTGATCTTGATACAGGTAAAATCATTATAAAAGGAAAAATAAATCCAAGCAACCTGTATGTACTGAACGGCATAGATCAATGTTACTTGAGCAAGTCTTCAGAAAATTGGCTATGGCATAGAAGGCTGGGGCATCTGAGCTTCTCTCAAATCAACAAAGCAAGAAGACTTCAAGCTGTTCGTGGTCTTCCCAATATTAATCTACCATAAAGTATCATATGCAAATCTTGTCAATTCAGTAAGCAGACCAGAGTACGATTTAATGCCAAAGAAGGATCATCAAGTGAGCCTCTTGAACTCATTCATACTGACATATGTGGACCTATGAGGAAAAAGTCACCACGTGGGGAAGAATACTATATCTTATTTATTGATGATTATTCTAGAATGTGTTGGATCGGGCTCATTAAACACAAAGATGAAGCATTTGAAAATTTTCAGATCTTCAAAGCATTAGTTGAAAATGAATTAGATCTAAAAATCAAGTGTCTTAGATCCGATCGAGGAGGAGAATATACATCAAATGAATTCTTTGAATTTTGTGAACAACATGGCATAAAAAGACAATTCTCTGTAGCAGGCACTCCACAACAAAATGGCGTAGCAGAAAGAATGAATAGAACAATTCAACAAATGGCTAGAGCTATGCTCGATGATTTTGGAACTCCTGACATGTTCTGGGGTGAAGCAGCACATACAGCAGCTAACATTATCAACAAGGCTCATGTTCGGGTAAATAGTGACAAAACTCCATATGAACTCTGGTATGGTAATTCTCCCTCTGTGAAGCATTTTAGAGTTTTTGGAAGTAAATGCTTTATCAAAAATAATGATGAAAAACTTGGCAAGTTTGAACCTAGATCAGATGAAGGGATATTTCTTGGTTACTCATCCTCAAGAAAAGCATACAAATGTTACAATAAAAGGCTTCAAAAGATTGTTGAATGTATTGATGTTGTTATTGATGAGTCTCCCACAGCTCCTAAAGAAGAAAAACAAACAACAAAAGAAGATGATGGTGACCTATGTCCTTCTACATCAAATAGAAATGATATAGACAGTGGATCCACTGAAGAACCTGAAGATGATCTATCTGGAAAAGCTCCATCCAGATATGTTCAAAAGAATCATCCTGAATCTCAAATTTTGGGAGACAAGGAATCATGTGTACGAACAAGAAGAACTCTTGTGGGATCTTCTAGTCATCTAGCACTTCTATCCACAATTGAACCACACAATGTCAATCAAGCTAGCAAAGATGAATGTTGGAAGCAAGCCATGAATGAAGAGCTTGATCAAATTGAAAAGAATGATACTTGGGAATTGGTACCAAGAACACATGATAAAAATGTCATTGGAACTAAATGAATTTTCAAGAACAAGTTAAATGAGAATGGGGATGTTATAAGAAACAAAGCTAGACTGGTTTGCAAAGGGTATACTCAACAAGAAGGTATAGACTTTGAAGAAACTTTTGCTCCTGTAGCTAGACTTGAAGCCATAAGAATGTTTCTTGCTTTCTCAAGCTATCAACAAATCAAAGTTTATCAAATGGATGTTAAGTCTGCTTTTCTTAATGGTGATCTAGAAGAAGAAGTATATATAGAACAACCAGAAGGATTCATTTTGGGAAATGATGCAAATCTTGTTTGTAGACTTAAAAAGGCTCTGTATGGACTCAAGCAAGCTCCAAGGGATTGGTATTATCGTCTTGACAAATATCTTCATCAACAAGGTTTTTCAAAAGGGTCTGCTGATAGCAACTTATACACAAAGTTGAAAATGATAAACTATTGATTGTAGTTGTATATGTTGATGATATCATTTTTGGGAGTAACGAAGAATCTATGAGTCAAAAATTTGCTTCTGTCATGCAGCAAGAATTTGAAATGTCTTTACTTGGGGAACTAACATTCTTTCTTGGCTTACAAGTGCATCAAACTACAGATGGTATATTCTTATCACAAGAAAAATACCTTAAGCAAATTCTGAAGAAGTATGGCATGGAAGAGTGCAAACCTGTAAGTACACCAATGATAACCGGATGTAATCTCAGTTCTCATGATGATTCTCCCACGGTGAATCAACCAGAATACAGATCTATGATAGGAAGTCTACTTTATCTCATTGGGACTAGACCAGACATTATGCATGCAGTTGGGATTGTTGGACGATTCCAAGCTAATCCAAAAGAGTCTCACCTTCAGGCTGTTAAAATAATTTTCAAATATCTTCAAGGAACTCAAGACCTTGGTCTATGGTATCCAAAGAATGCTGATCTTACTCTTCATGCTTACACTGATGCAGATTGGGATGGAAGTGTTGATGATCGGAAAAGCACTAGTGGTGGTGCATTCTATATGTGACCCCGGTTAGTATCTTGGTTCAGCAAGAAGCAAAATTCTATTGCCTTATCTACAGCAGAAGCAGAATATGTGGCTGCCGCATCTTGTTGCACTCAACTCCTTTAGATGATGCAAACCTTACAAGATTTTCAAATCAAATGTACACCTCCTGTCCCCATTAAGTGTGACAATACAAGTGCCATCAGTATTTCAAAGAATCCTGTTATGCATTCGAAGACCAAGCACATTCCCATCAAGCATCACTTCTTACGTGAACAAGTGCTTGAGCAAAAGGTGAAGTTGGAGTATGTTCCCTCCAAAGAACAAGTTGCTGATATCTTTACCAAACCTCTGCCCAGGGAAGCGTTCGAGTATCTAAGACAGAAGCTGGGAGTGTTCTCTGCCAGTCAAAAGCACAAATCTGCATAAATTTCGAAGATGGCATTGGATACACGGATTTCCTGAAACACAGTCGCGTATATACGCTCGTTCATGCACAGAAAACCACGTATGTCTGATTGTTGACATTTTTCTGTTTACAGTCAGCTCTTTTCAGCACAGCTGCAGTGCTGTTTGGTATCTCTGATACTGTTTGGTATCTCTGGTGGTGTTTCAGTTCTCATAATTCTTTTTCTAATGTTTTGATAAATATGCCTTGATGATTTGTTGGTGAAAGTGTTCAAGATGCACAAACTAAGGGGGAGCCTTAGTCATATGAAAAGGATGCTTGGATGCACAGTTTCAGGGGGAGCATTAGCTTTGCTGAGTATAATGCATTGTTGGCATTATGATGGTTCTAAAATATGTTCTCTTTCTTGAGGACTTTCTGGTGTTGGTCTTAATGTTGTATTTGTAGTTTGATGAAAAGGTCAAGTTGAGACCCATGATGTAAAAATTGTAATATTCAGTCATGTAAGGACTTGTCAAATTTGTAAACCCACTTGGTTGGGTAGCTGAGTCAATTTTTGTAAACCCACTTGGTTGGGTAGCTGAGTTGAAATGTGTAAACCCACTTGATTGGGTACTTGAGTCTCATATGTAAATCCACTTGGTTGGATATTTGATGTAAGTATGCGTCTTTGGTGATAGGAAGTTCATAGAGTTATGTACTTCATTGGAAAATATGTTTGAAGATTCAGCATGAACTCAGGGGGAGCTTGGTCACTTCAGTATATATCAGATCTGCAGAACGTTTCTTCCACATGCGGAGAACAGGGGGAGAGTATGTTGGTTTTGATCCACCCTTTGCCCTTGATGTCAAAGGGGGAGAATGACATGGTGTTTGAATAAAGTCAAAAATGGGCACTTCTTACGTGAACAAGTGCTTGAGCAAAAGGTGAAGTTGGTGTATGTTCCCTCCAAAGAACAAGTTGCTGATATCTTTACCAAACCTCTGCCCAGGGAAGCATTCGAGTATCTAAGACAGAAGCTGGGAGTGTTCTCTGCCAGTCAAAAGAACAAATCTGCATAAATTTAGAAGATGGCATTGGATACGCGGTTTTCCTGAAACACAGTCGCGTATATACGGTTCATACACGAGAAAACCGCGTGTACGATTCTTGTCTTTATGACTGAAGGTCGGCCTCTCTTGACTGACTACGGTCTTTGTTTGGTATCTCGTCTTTTATTTGGTACCTCTGGTGGTGTTCCGGTTCTCATAATTCTATTTCTAATGATTTGATGAAGATGCTTTGATGATTTGTTGGTGAAAGTGTTCAGGATGCACAAACTAAGGGGGAGCCTTAGTCATATGAAAAGGATGCTTGGATGCACAGATTCAGGGGGAGCATTAGCTTTGCTGAGTATAATGCAGTGTTGGCATTATGATGGTTCTGAAATATGTTCTCTTTCTTGAAGACTTTCTGGTGTTGGTCTTAAAGTTATATTTGTAGTTTGATGAATAGGTCAAGTGAGACCCATGATGTAAAAAATTGTAATATTCAGTCATGTAAGGACTTGTCAAATTTGTAAACCCACTTGGTTGGGTAGCTGAGTCAATTTTTGTAAACCCACTTGGTTGGGTAGCTGAGTTGAAATGTGTAAACCCACTTGATTGGGTACTTGAGTCTCATATGTAAATCCACTTGGTTGGATATTTGATGTAAGTATGCGTCTTTGGTGATAGGAAGTTCATAGAGTTATGTACTTCATTGGAAAATATGTTTGAAGATTCAGCATGAACTCAGGGGGAGCTTGGTCACTTCAGTATATATCAGATCTGCAGAACGTTTCTTCCACATGCGGAGAACAGGGGGAGAGTATGTTGGTTTTGATCCACCCTTTGCCCTTGATGTCAAAGGGGGAGAATGACATGGTGTTTGAATAAAGTCAAAAATGGGGCATGTGACATGGTGTCATTGTATTCATCTACCTATCTGTTGTGGTAACCAAACACCATCGTGGTTGCCATCAAGTCCAAAGGGGGAGATTGTTGGCAATATGATGCCGAGTGTTGTCCTTGATGGCAACCCACTGAATGAAGATGAAGACATGCGACTATTGACATGTGCTGTCCTTGATAGCGAACCACCTGATGAATTTATTCTTGACCTGATGGACTTGGTAAATGATGTAAATCTGATATGAAATGATGTTTGTTAGCAATATGATGCTGAGTGTTGTCCTTGAATGGCAACCCACTTGATGAAGATGATGGCAACATACTTGATGAAGTTGTGCTTGATAGAATATGTTCTTGATGAAGTAAATCTGATGTATCTACAGTGTGTACAGAAGGCAATGAAGAAAGGAATTCAGCATGTGCTAAATCTTGATGAAAAGAGTATGTCTCTAGGCATATGCGGATTTGCCTAAGGGAAGTCGCGTATGCACGCGGGAATCAACGTGCCAAGTCGCGTATGGGCAAAAGCGCTCTTAAAATGCAAAACCAGGGGTAACCACCATGGTATTGACCCATTGTATTGGGTAATGATTCGTCTAAATGACCCCGTCCAGGAATACCATCGGAAGTAATGTGGTTTTGGCTCATGGTATTGAAAAAGGGTAAACCTATATAAGGAGAAGAAATTCATTGTGCAAAAGAGGAGCGTGGGTGCAAGATGTCTGAGCTTGAATGAATACTTCTCTCTGGAGTATATCTGAATGGAAAGGGTTACAGTTGAATGAAATATCTGAATGTATGATGCACCAATGATGGAGTGATGAAGAAGGGGATCTAGATCTGTATTGTACTTGTATTTGCTAGATCTGTTTATGGAATGATTAGATCTGTGATGAGGCGAACATCTGTCTGAGGTAAAGGGTAAAATCTGAAGTGATGTATCTGTTGTGAAGAATTGCAATGACATAAAAGTCTGAAGAACCATACGCTAGTTCGTCGAAGAGGAAGCGCGTATATACGCGGCTTAGCTAAAGAGAAAGCGCGTATGCGCAATAAAATTAGCTTTGTAATATGTACAGAAGTATATGCTGGTTTATGTGAATGGAAGCGCGTATATACGCGACATCAGAGAAAGGAAAGCGCGTATGCAAACTAGGGTTTGCTGAAGTCTGTGGTAAGAAATGTCTGATCTGTTCTGCTGGTTTACTGATATCTGTCAGTGAGTTATATGTATCTGTTTCATGGTTGACTGTGCTTAAAAGTATGGAAAGGGTCTAGTCTGAAAATATGATGAAACGTGGCCTGCAAGTGGTGTCCTAAAGGAAGCTTTGGATCCAGTGTGAAAATTGATGAAACGTGGTCCATAGAGGTGTTGAGGGTTGTAGCCTTCAGTCAGGGGGTTGTAGCTCCCTTCCAGGTGAGGCTGGTAAACGAGATCAGGGGGTCGTAGCTCCCTTCCAGGAGAGGCTGGTAAACGAGTCAGGGGTTGGAGCTCCCTTCCAGGAGAGGCTGGTAAACGAGCGCAGGTGGGTGCCTGCATGCTGGTAGGAGTCTGCACCAGCACATATGTTGTAAGATGTTTTCTCTATAATAAAAGATTGAAGGCTGAGCAACGACAGCGGTGGTTTTCTCCCGACTTGGGTTTCCACCTAAAAATCCTGGTGTTCATATGTGATGCTTTGTGTGATGATTTACTCTGCTCTTACTGTTCATGTTTACTGTTTATTAAACATCTGATGAATGAATGATGGAATGATTTAAGTGAAGATCTAATAACATAATTAGATATCCGTGTATACGCGAGTTTCATAAAGGGTATCCGCGTATACGCGAGTCCGTTTCGGGAAAGTAGCGTATGGGTTTTAGAAGCAAGAAAAAGTAAAAGTTTTGAATATGCAGTAAATACTGATTCACCCCCCCCCCCTCTCAGTATTTTTCCCAACATCCGAGTAAATTGGTACATCAATTTCCCAGGGTCGTAACTTTGGCATACTATCTTCGTTTGATGCACATGATACATCGTTAGAAAGATCTATTCGAGGACTACAACTGTTGATTGCAAATATTGATTCCGAAACGGAATCATTTTTGACAGAGAAGCGATGCCCAAAAAACGTCGTTTAGGGCCTCAAAACGGCTCCGAAAGTTCAGGACCCAAAAACTTGCTAAAAATAGTAAATTGTGCTATTATTAAGGAAACTGAAAAACTGAAAGAAACAATGGTGGGGTCCGAAGTGGAATAGGCGAATGGCCACCAATATCCACCTCGATCACTTTGATAGGACAAAGGTTTCGGGGGTGCTAGATTTGGGAACCTTGCAAGAGAGGACCATATGTTAAACCCTTCATAGGGCTCTTCATAATAGTCAACTTGCTCTAAATCTAACAAGAATATAGAGAGGTCAGGGCCTAGGCCCATAGGCCCTGTTCCAAATTTGTTGAAACCTAAACCCTAACTAAAGAACTAGGTTCCCATATATATATATATATATATATATATATATATATATATATATATATATATATATATATATATAGATATATAAATTTAGTTATATACTATATATATAAATTAATTTATATATAAATTTAGTTATCTAATATATATATATATATATGTTAAGTTATATATAAATTTAGTTAATTAAATGTAATCTTGGTGATTTAGTTAATTAAATGTAACCTTGATAGTTAGGAGAAATATTAATATTCTCTCCACTTGATTTCAATTCTAACCTATGACATATTACCATATATTTATAATAATAATGGCTTCAAATTTTAATGTAAAAAGCCAGTAAACCCAATAAATAAATCATATCTCCCATTTTAAATGAACCATTATATTGAGTTGCAAAAAACTTATGGACACATTAAATAAAACCATATCTCACATTTTAAAGGAATCAAATAAAAAAAATTGTTTCCTTTTTTTTTTACTCCATAAAATTTAAAACTAAACATAAGAATAAATTTTGAATCAAAATATTCTACTTCAACAAAATTATAATAATTTTTGGATTTTTTATATAATTTTATAATATTTATAAAACCTGAAATATTAAAGATACATAAAATGATATTAATTAAAAAAATGTTATACAAAAATTGATTATATAAACACACACATGTAGAAATAAAAGATAAGATAAATACACACAAATTTATAATAAACGGGAAAAAATTCTTATATAAATAGAAAGTAAAAGTAGCTACTACAACTCTCTAAGTGAGACCCTATGTTGTGGAGGAAAATAATAATTAGTAAGAGTAAAGAAAATCATTTGATTCCTTGAAGAACTTGAATTCTTACTTTAAAAACCTTTATGAATATCCTAACACAATAGACATCATTTTGAATGCCCCTGCATAGGATGATATATTTTCTTTGGAAGATATTGACTTTTGGGTTAAGAAGCTTGTTAATGGGAAAGCTAAGGGAATTTAAGGGTACCAAGCTAAATGTTTTAAAATGGGAGAACCTATACAAAAACTCTTTAATTTGGAAGTGAAGCAAGGCTTCCCTAAGCCTTCAACGTAGAGACTTATTATGCCTTTCTTTAAGAGGGGATAAAGCATTCCATTTCACTATAGGATCATTATGATTAGTCACATTTTATCCAAGTTTAATGGACTTATTTTGGAAAATAAGATTGGCCGTTTGGCTTGAAATCCATGGTAAAAGAGTTTAATACTCAACTAGGTTTAGGAAATATCATTCATCTAAATACCTACTACTGGAAATTAAACATAATAACCAAATTTAACAATAAAATCCAAGCCCTAAATTTCATTTAACCAGAAATAACAATTTAAAAAAAAAAAATTATATCCTAAATTTATGAATTAACCACATAATCTAAATTTTAACAAATTATTTTCAAGTACTTACCTGAAAATCATGTTTAGGGTATCTTTGGTTTGTTTCTGCTCCCACTTCTGTCCTGCTACCAAACAAACTTTTTCCACCCAACCTATCTAGTTCTCAGATCCATGAGACTTAAAAAATGGAAGTCTTCTGACCCCTGTACCTAAATATCCAAGAACAATCAAGCTTAATATTCCTTTATGTTTATGACTCTGTTTGAAATTTCTCCTCCATCTGTGTAATCCTCCCAAAAAAAAAAAAAAAAAAACTCTTCCCCCTCTATCTCACATCCGTTCTCCTTGTATTCCTCGTACCAATGTTTCCCGGTTATCAAATATTTATTCCCTGATCTCCGGTACGTGGAATCCAAAAAGATCTTTTTTTCTTTTAGAGGTGTTCAATTGAATTCATGGAGTTGACTATGTCCTTGTCCCAAATTTAATTAAATTTTAATGCATACGTACTTTGTTCATTATTATTCTGTTCCTTTAGATAATATAACATATGTTTATCATTAAATTTCTTTTATTTATACGTTATTTCCTTTAATTCCTTTATATTTTTGTTTAATATAAAACACATAATTTTATTCATCTAATTAATAATTAACAATAATTAATTAATATAATATTATGTTATAGTTACTATTTAGTTAACATAAAAAAAAAAAAAAAATCTGAATATGGGTACTTCTATATTGATACAAAAATAGAATTACAGAGAGGCCGAGGCCTCAAGAGTTCCAGCCCATTGCTACGGCATTCTTACATAGCAATCTGATAATTGACCATCAAAACAATTAGGAGGCAGACCATTAGAGCTTTGAAGAACATTGATCCTGTCTGTTTCTAAGAAATGATTGACATCTATGACTGGAAATTGAACAGACCTTGACAGTATGACCCCTATAGAGTAAGCCAGAGTGGCAAGATTCTTACAATTTCGATCCATAACAAAACCAAAAATGACAGTTCGAAAACCTGTGACCAGAGCTAGAACAAGGACATAAACCAGATTATGATTCCCACGCAGGGGAGACCGGTCATATAACAAAAGAGTGACCATAAGAACAGAAGAACAATTAAGCAGCTGCACCATACTGAAAATGAACACCTTCAGGCCGACAGAGACCAAAAACCGGAAGCGCAAACCTGGTTACACTTTAATGAGCAGAGGGAGGATCTTCCTTGACAATGAGGCAGCCAAATTTGTAGGGATCATCATCTTCAGGAGGAGGGTCGTCCTGGCGCTCAGGTCCGTCATCAATTGGAGCAGAGGAGCTTGCCTGAAGTCCCATATTGGCCTCCTTTCCAGAAGTAACATTCTGTTGGTTGTCCGCCTGAGGGTTGTTGTGCTCGACGTCCGCTATGGGATCCAGAGAAGCCTCCGTAGTATCCCGGACATGACCCGAGGAGACCTGTTCTGAGGAGGCTGCCCGAAGGTCGATGGTAACCGTGGCAAGGAGAGAGGTGTTGTTAATACTGCAGGGGAAATGAAAACGAGCATGGTGAGAATGCGCCCTGGAAGACAATCGAAAGTGCCCAGCGGGATTAAAACGATTACGACCCCTACCACGACCTCTTCTTGAAGCATGAAAGCGGACTGGTCCGAATTCAGAAGAGTAGGACGAAGAATTGGAAGTGGAGGGGGAGGACCTGCTAATTGCACGCCCACTGGAACCACCTCGCCTACAACGCATTCTCGGGCGAAGGCGAGGCATGGTGTTGTGAACAGGGGGAACAACAAGAGCAGTATGAACCTGCGGATGACTGGTAGGCGAAAAGGATGGGCGAGAGAGATTACAGGAGGAGCAGTTGGTGAAATGGAAGCTCGGCAGAATGTCAATGCAACAGCTTAAGGCGCATCGAGACCCTGTGCTGGTGCGTGAGCGATGCTCAGCAGCAGCAAGGGAGCAACATACGCGGAGAGGTTTGACACACAGGAACTCGTCTGAGCGCGCCATGACTGAAGTAGGAATGAGCAGATATCGGGGAGTGAGCTCCCATAAAAATTCAATTAAGAGCTGAACGGTAGCATTTAAGAGCAGGAGCATGCGAGTATGGGTGGCGGTGGTGATGAGCCACGCGCCAACCCACCTGACCAGCTGCTCGCATTTAACCATAAGGTATAATACTTTGTATTTACTTTTATTCTTAATAATATGTTAATTATATATTATCATGGTGGTATATATAGCAAGTAATCCATCTCAATATGTTCACTATATTTTGGCGAGTTTAGGTTTTTATTCAGTATGTCAATAATTGGTTAATTAGCACATATATTAGTGCAATGCATGTGATGCATGCATATGTAGATATCATATGCATGTCTCAGATGCATGATAATAATCATATTCTATGTGTAATCCAAGATGGGTCATTACAATTCAACTATGGACCATTTTGTTACTCTTAGGATAATTGCATAGGAATACTGCAATAATAAAATTGATTTCTTTTGTTTTTTTTTTTTTACTTTTGAAATTATTTTGACATTATTCCTAGAACAAAGGTATGGAAGAGGCAAGAAAAGATAACGGTTTCTCTCAAGTCAAGGTTTGTTATGAAAAGATCTATGAGAAAGTTATTGCCAAGCTTAGGACTAGAGGGTTGGCGAAAAGAAAATAATTGTAATATCAAATTCAAGCAAGGGTGTATATTATCACCTTCCCATTTTTTTATACACATTAATAAGTTAGAAGAACGTTTGAAAGATGTATATTATGTTGGCCCTACACTCACTTGTATGATCATAAGTCTTCTCCTTTATGCTAGAAATATTGTTCTTTAGGTTGTTGGGTATGTGTTATATTCTTTCCATGATTAGTTGCACGTGCAAGTAGGTCACAGGGGGGGGGGGGGCCGCGACAGTGATTAGGAGTTCATAAATTTTGCTCAAAATTGAAAGTTACAGGATTGGGTTGAAACCAAGATGGTTGTGTAGATCTCGTCTTCTTAATTCTGGCGTCGTGATCGGTTCAAAAAACCAATGTCGTATGAGGGAGATATTGCGTTCTGATCGAATTCCCAAATAGGTAAATTTTGCGACAGGGTTGACTAGGATGCCCAATCAGCATGGTGGATGTATAGTCAGCAAAAAGGAATATTCTAAAGAATATTCCTTTTCTCCGGGCCAATCAATGGATGATAAGTGGCACCATTCTATTCGTTGAATGAGGTTGTACGTTTATGTTTTGGGCTAATCAGGGGGTGACACGAGGCTAGCCCTTAGGCCGCCACGTGTCCCCCAAATGTCATATTAAAATTTTTAGGTTGAGGTCCGTAGGGCTCGACCCCACGACCTCCAGCAGTGCAACCAAATGACACAACCGCCTGAGCTGCACAAGTAGTTCTTAACCAACATCGGTCACAGGTTCTATTTAATGTTTATTGCAAATCAGTTTTTGGGGTTGGAACCGCCAGTGGTCCCAACGTGCCAATGGTCCCGTAGGTCGTGGTCACATAACAGCATGCGATCTCAACGTGCCAATGGTCCCGTAGATCGTGGTCACATAACAGCATATAAACGTAACAACAAAATGTCACAACCGATGACTTAACCTCCGACTCCGCAACCGTTATTTTGGGTCACATGCAATGTTTAAATTTTTATAACTTCACGTGGTTACAACCTCTGACAGTTCAAAAACTCTGGTTTAAACTTATCCACAGTTAATACCGAGGTTTATGCCCATGGTTCCACTGACTTTCACAGTTAGGTCTCGTGGTTTGGGTTGGCATGTGGCCACCCAACCACTAAACACTTATTGTAAACAATTAGTTTGGTGGCATTCTAGCAGCGTGCCTAAATTTGGGCGAAGTTAGCTATTTTAACTCCAGTTAAGTGGATTCCTCCACATTTAGTGGATATTTTCTAAGTGTAACTGGGAAAATGAGTAGGAGACTCAATTTTCACCCATTCAGGGTGAATGAAGAGCCATTCTAGACTAATTGGAGCATTCTAGAGCCATTGGTGCAGAGAAAGTAGCCATCATAGGCCTATAACTACATGTATTTGAAAAATTTTGAGCATAATGAAAGATGGACATTCCATTGGGAGTTGGACCAGCAGATGTAGCCCAGGAGGGGTGAACTGCTTCATCATGCCTACTATGTAAATGTTATGTGGTGACTTATTTCTCTGTGTTACACTGTTTTTCAATGTTATTTGTGCTTATTTCATGCTTCTAATTCACTCAAATCATCTACATTTCATGGTTAAAATCCTCAATCTTCAAGAAACTAATGAGACAAGTATGCACATGTTTATAAACTAAAAAGACACTTAGCACAACAAAACTAATACAATCCTTTCATATCATATTGGTATCAGAGCTAGAGTTTATTCTTTGGTGTTGTTATGTGCAAATAATTGTTTAACTGTTTGCAAGTTTTTAGATCCTTACTAGGCTCAAGCTCAAAAGAGGAGAAGGAAAATTGGTGGGAGCAAAAGGGTCTCAAGAAGAGCCAAAGAAAAGGAGAGAAATATTGCCACAATCTCCACCACCTAGTTCACCTCCTAAGGAAGCAGAAGATGCATTAAGCATGTCTCATAGAGAAGGAGAAATCCACAAAGAATTTGATCCCAAAGAGGAAGAAAGAGTGTTCAGGAAAGCATTCCTTGACATGACTAAGATGGTTAGAATCCTTTATCAAGAAAGGAATGAGAGTCTGGAAGGAGAAGGACATGGATCAAACAGGGATCTTTAGGAGGTCACAATGATGAAGATAAGTCAAAGAATGGCAATGGAGGAAATGGAGGAAACGGAGAGCCATCATCCTCACCCTCATCATCATCATCCTCTACTTCTTCTTCAGTACATCAACCACACAAGTCAAATAACACTGGTAAAAGTCCTTTTTTAAAACTTGATGTTAAGTTTGAATTTCCAATGTTTAATGGTGAAGTCAATGCAGAAAAGCTTGATAATTGAATTAGGCAATTGGAGGTCTATTTGAGAATCCATAAACTTCAAGATGATGATACCAAAATCCAATTAGCTTCATTGATAATGGAAGGTGCAGCACTTTTTTGGTGGAAATACAAGACAAAGGAGGAGATCAAGAAGCATGGTAAGATTATTCTATCATGGAATGATTTCATTACTGCAATAAAACAATAGTTTTATCCATTAGCTCATATGCAGAAAGCCATAATGAACTGGAAAACTTTAGGCAATTGAAGGGACAGAATGTGCAAGAATACACCCAAGAATTTAGGAGAAGAACTCTCTTATTAGGGGTAGATTTGAAAAGCCAAGATACTTAGCTCAAGTACATAGGAGGCTTACATAGCTACCTAAAACATATTATTGTCATGCTTAACCCTACTAGTCTAGATGAAGCATGTGTTCAAGCCACACATCTTGAAGCTAGAGGGAAGAACATTTCTGAAGAGGGTAGAAAGAAACCTTTCAAGGGTAAAAATAAAGAGAAGACCTCAAAAGGTAAAAGCAAAAAGAATGCATCTGTTAAAAATGAGTTGATGAAACTCATTGTTGGAAATTACATCCTGAAATGAGGACCAAGAAATAAAATAACAAAGGGAAACATAAAACTACATCTACAACTCAACATGATTTAGGAGATGATTCAGGTGATGAATCTAAGACTACAGCCATGGGATTGAAGAACATAAAGGGAAAATAAATTGAAACTAAACCCGGTACTAGTACATCAAACTGTCACATACATGCTCCAAATGAAGAAGAAAGAATTGAACTGTTTCATGTGAGAGTCATATCCAAGCATGCCAATATTGACACATTGTTTAACAGTGGGTCACAAGAAAACTTAACCTCTGAAGAATTGTTCAAGAAACTTAATCTTGAGCCCATACCACATCCAAAACCATATCCACTTGGTTTGATTTGTAAGGATGCAAATTTACAAGTTTAAAAGAAATGCATATTGCAGTTTGCAATCATTGCACATTTTGTTGACACAGTTGAATTAGATGTGGTTCTGCTTGACATAACAAGTACTGTGTTGGGGAGTCCTTACTTGTATGACAGGAAAGCGATCTTCCATCACCATGAGAACAAATATCATTTATTCAAACATGGCAAGGAGTACATCGTTAGAGCACATCGCAAGAATACAAACATTGTTATGGTAAATGCTGGACAGGTAAAGAGGCTGGTAAATTCAAGTAAGAATTTTGTTCTTATAATGATTAAGCCTAAAGCTGATGTTAATCATGAATCATTTGAGGGATGTGATCCTAAGTTGAAATCATATTTATATGATGTACTTAATGCACATCATGAGATGTTTCAGGAGCCAACAGGATTGCCTCCAAAAAGAGAGATTCAACATGAGATTCAGTTGTAGCAATATTGTCCTCTTCCAAACATCGTTATGTATCACATGTTGATAATGGAGAATGTTGAAATAAAGATTCAAATCAAAGATATTTTGGACAAAGGAATCATAAGGCCAAGCACCTTGCCATGTGGTTCACCCATAGTCTTGATTCCAAAGAAAGATGGGACTTGGCGCATGTGTGTAGACTTCAGAGCTGTGAACAAGATTACGGTAAAGAATCATTACCCCCTCCCAAGGATAGATGACTCACTTGAGCAGCTGAAAGAAGAAAAAAAATTCACTAAGTTAGATTTACGAAGTCAATATCATCAAGTAAGAATTGTAGAAAGTGATATATGGAAAACTGCATTCAAAACAAAACAAGGACTCTTTGAGTGGTTAGTTATGCCATTTGGTTTGTGTAATTAATTGGAAACTTTCATGTGTGCTATGGATAGTGTTTTGTGTCCATTTCTTGATGAATTTTTTATTGTGTACTTAGATGAAATATTGATTTCAGCAAAACAAGAGAAGAACATGTCTTGCATGTGAATAGAGTGCTTGATGTTTTGAAGAAAGAGAAATTGTTTCTTAAGATGTCAAAGTGTGAGTTTGGAAAGACTTCTTTGGTTTATTTGAGACACATTGTAGGAGGAGGAGAGTTGAGAATTGATCCTTCTAAAGTGGAAGCCATTATGAATTGGCCCACACCCAAAACAGTAACTGAGGTAAGAAATTTCTTAGGTGCAGCTCAGTATTGGAGAAAGTTTATTGCCAACTTTTCTACCATCACAACTCCTATGCATGCAGTGACAAGTGTGAATAAAGGCTTCCAATGGGGAGGCAAACAACAGTAAGTTTTCAAAGCTTTAAAATAAAATATCATTTCAGCTCCAGTCCTTACATTACCAAATTTGAGACAGCCATTTGAGATACAAACTGATGCTAATGATTATGCCATGGGAGCAGTACTTTTGCAGCATGGTAAGCCTATCGCTTTTCATTCTGAAAAATTTAATGATGTTGTAACTAATTATCCTACATATGAAAAAAATATATATATTTTTGGTACAAATTGTCAAGAAGTGGAAACAATACTTGATGGGTAAAGAGACAATTTTTCATACTGATCACCAACCATTATAGTACTTGCAGTCGCAAAAAAAATTGCAGCAATTAAGACATTTCAGGTGGATGGGATTTCTTCAACAGTTTCACTTGGTTATAAGGTACAAGAAAGGTATTTTCAATAAATTTTTTGATATTCTTTAAATACCAATCATTAGTGCATCTAATTTTCTCAAAAATGATTCTATTGTACATGAGAGTTACATAGAACAATATGCACATGATTTTGATTTTCAAGATGTGTACACTAGTTTGAGTGAAGGGAATCAAGTTGAAGAAAAAGATTATCACGTGCATAACAATTTGTTGTTTCATTTGGGAAAGTTGTGTATACCACAAGGAGAGAGGCTAAGTGTCATGAGAGAATCTCATTCATCTCTTATTGCTGGACACTTTGGGGTAAGAAAAACAGTGGCGCATCTACAGAGGTATTGTTATTGGCCTCTCATGATAGATAGTGTGTCATGTTTTATAAGAGGTTTTTATATGTGTGCAACAAGTCAGCCTAGTAATAGGAAGATTGAGTTGTACACGCCACTACCGGTACCATCAAGGCCATGGGAGAGTGTCTCCATGGACTTTGTTGGAGGTCTACCTATGTCAAGAAGACAGCATGATTATCTTTATGTAGTTGTGGATAGATTCAGTAAATTGTGTATACTTATGCCATGTAAGAAAACCATTACTCCTGAACAAACTGTTGAACTTTATTTTCAACATGTTTGGGTTCATTGTGGATTTCCAACTTCTAGTGACAGGGATTCCAAGTTCACTGGGAATTTTTGGTCCAATCTATGGAGTATGATGGACATAAATTTGAAAAAGAGTATTTCTTTTCATCCGCAAACTGGTGGACAGACCTAGGTGGTGAACTGAACCGTTGTGCATCTATTGAGAGGATATTGTAGCAAGCATCCTAAGTTGTGGGATAAGCAACTGCTTTACATTCAGTACACTTACAACCGGGCAAAGCACTCTTCTACACATACATCACCTTTTGAAGTATGCTTTGGGTATTTTCCAAAATCGCCATTATATTTCATCTTTGGAAAGGATGTTGCAATTGATGGCCATAGTGATATTGACCAGGCTCGAAATTTCATTGAGAAAATTTAGATTATACATTAACAAGTTCAAGAACAGCTTGAAAAAATTCAAATCAAATACAAAGAGAGGCATGACAAACATAGAGTTGATCACAAGTTTCAAGAGGGAGATGAGGTATGGTTGCACATTAGCAAAGAAAGGATGAAAGGGGAAGGTAAAAAGCTCAAACCCATTCGCTATGGTCCATTCAAGATCATAAAGCAAGTTGGTAATAATGCATTTCAACTTGAATTGCCTTCATATATGAAAATGTATTCAGTTGTTAATGTTGAAAACTTACGTTTGTATGAGCCACCTTTGATCGATGATCAAGGAAGTGATGTTCAGCTACCTTCTATTGAATATTTTTCGCTAGAATTTCTAGATGAGCTCAAGGAGGATACAATTCTTGACAGGAGGACAAGAGCATCCAAGAGGGGAAGTGTTTACTACCTTCAAGTTGGGCTCAAAGGCACTAAACCAAGCAAGTCAAAGTGGATGGAGGTTGGAAAGGTGAGGGAGTTGTACCCTCATCTACTGAACAGGTAATCAAGTCTTTTGGGGTCCAAAAGCTTCCCAATGGGGAGGAGTGATTAGGAGTTCATAAATTTTGCTCAAATTTGAAAGTTACAGGATTTGGTTGAAACTAGGATGGTTGCGTAGATCTCATCTTCTTGATTACAACGCCGAGAACGGTTCGAAAAATTGATGTCGTATGAGGGAGATATCGCATTCTAATCGAATTCCCAAATAAGTAAATTTTGCGGTAGGGTTGACTGGAATGCCCAGTCAACATGGTGGATGTACAGTTAGCAAAAAAGAAATTTCAAAGAATATTCCTTTTCTCCAGGCCAATCAATGGATGACAAGTGGCACCATTCTATTCATTGAATGAGGTTGTACATTTATGTTTTGGGCCAATTAGGGGATGACACATGGCCAACCCTGAGGCCACCACATGTCCCCCGAATGTCATATTAAAATTTTTGGGTTGAGGTTCACAGGGCTCAACCCCGCAACCTCTGGCAGTGCAACCAAGTGACACAACCGCCCGAGCTGCACAAGTAGTTCTTAAACAACATAGATCATGGGTTCTATTTAATGTTTATTGAAAATCAGTTTTGGGGGTTGGGACCACCGGCGGTCCCAACCCGCCAGTGGTCCCGTAAATCATGGTCACATAACAGCATATAAACGTAACAACAATATGTCACAACTGACGAATTAACCGCAGACTTCGCAACTGTTATTTTGGGTCACATGAAATGTTGAAATTGTTATAACTCTGTGTGATTACAACCTCCGAAAATTCAACAACTCTGGTTTAAATTTATCCACATTTAATATCGGGGTTTATGCCTATGGTTCTGCCAAATTTCACAGTTATGCCCCGTGGTTTGGGTTGGCATGTGGTCACCCAACCACTAAAAATTTATTGTAAATGATTAGTCTAGCAGAATTCTAGTAGCGTACCTAAATTTGGGTGGAGTTGGCTATTTTGACTCCAATTAAGTGGAGTCCTCCACATTTAGTGGAGCTTTTCTAGGTGTAACTGGGAAAATGAGTAGGAGACTCAATTTTCGCCTATTCAAGGTGAATGAAGAGTCATTCTAGACTAATTGGAGCATTGTGGAGCCATTGGTGTAGAGAAAATAGCCATTATAGGCTTTTAAATACATGTATTTGCAAAATTTTGAGCATAATGAAAGATGGACATGCCATTGGGAGTTGGACTAGTAGACGTAGCCCAGGAGGGGTGAACTGATTCATCATGCCTACTGTGTAAATGTTATGTGGTGACTTATTTCTCCATTTTAAACTTTTTTCAATGTTATTTGTGCTTATTTCATGTTTCTAATTCACTAAAATCATCTACATTTCATGGTTAAAATCCTCAATCTTCAATCAAACTAAGGAGACAAGTATGCACATGTTTATAAACTGAAAAGACACTTAGCAAAACAAAACTAATACAATCCTTTCAGATCAGATAGACCCCCCTGTACATTGTGACGGGCGCAACAGGGGGGTCTCAAGGGGGGCGGCATCCCCCCCTATTAGGATCTGGGACAGCGCCTAGGGAAAAAAAATTGGACCCTATTTTTCGGTTGGCGAACTCGCCCATGGTTTTGTGCATGGGTTTCCACATGGTTTTGGGGCATGATGGTTTTCGGCCCTGGTATTTTTTAGATCCGATCAAGGGAAATACGATTATGTTCTAATCTAGGCTTAATAGATTGTGATTTATGAATGCTTCGACATGTATATATATGTGTTGTAACACTAAAAGGAATATAATGAAAAATCAAGCTGGTAGTCCTGATTTAGGATCCAGGGGAAAAATCTTTGTGTATATTTCTTTTATGTTTTATTCTCTCGCTATTGTTTATTTTATGTTTTAAGATTCGTTTGTAGATAATTTATGTATAGGGTTAAAACCTACATTTTGCATCAGATATGTTTCAGCTTCAAGGGGACGCATTTGTTGCTGAGGGTTTTTTTGCTCGGGCCTGTGGTAGACCCTGTTCAGTGGGAGATCTGTGGAATCGATTCTTCTAATGAAATAATATGGTGAGCAGTAGAAAGATAGAGATCGAGAAATTTAATGGTCATGGTTTTGAGTTGTGGAAACTCAAGATGGAGGATCTACTGGTGGATAAAGATCAGTGGATCATAGTAGATTCGAGTACTAAACCAACGGCAATGTCAGATGAAGACTGGAAGAAGTTGGATCAAAAGGCAAAGAGCACAATACGGTTGTGTATCTCATATTTGGTATTGTTGAATGTATATGGGGAAGCTATGGCGAATACTTTGTGGGACAAGCTAGGGACTTTGTACCAATCTAAGTCTCTCGTGAATAAATTTTTCATGCGGAAAAAATTGTATACCCTAAGGGTGAAGGATGGAGACTCAGTAACAGAGAATTTAAACGCCTTCAATACTATGGTAAGTCAGTTATCATCTGTTGATATTAAAATCTCATATGAAGATAAGTGCGTCAATTTGTTATGTTCTCTACCAAATTCTTGGGACGGTCTGGTTATTGCAATAGGTAGCAATACAACTACCTTGAATTTTGATGAAATTTTCTGAGCTTTGCTATCGGAGGAAATGAGATGGAGAAATATGGAGGGCCAGAATGGAGATTCCTTATCTGTATGAGGAAGGTCCCAAAGCAGATACAAAAATAAGCCTTCGAGTGGGAGATCTAAATATCCAAGAAATTTTGTAAAGGTGTGCTGGAAATGCGGAACGGAAGGGCACTACAAAAAGGAATGTGGATCTAAAGCTCCTGAGAAGGGAAAGGAATATTATGATGCTCCTTCTGCAGAGGCAAAAACCACCTCAGATGAAGGTGGGGATGTGTATTTGGCTTCTTCTTCAAATAAACATGTAGATTATGAGGCATGGTTGATTGACTCGGGTGCATCCTTTCACTTCACTCCCCATAGGGAGTGGTTCTGCGAGTATAAGAAGTATGATGGTGGTGATGTCTTCTTAGGGGATGATAGGAAGGAAATAATCATCAGATGTAGAAAATTCAAGCTAACGCTACAAGGTGGAAGGATTAGAACACTTCCTAGTGTTCTACATATTCCTCCATTGGCCAAAAATCTGATTTCTATAAGCAAGATGGATGATGCAAGTGTAAAAACAATGCTCGAGAAATGAACTTGCAAGATGGTTTGGGGAGCACTGGTATTAATGCGGGGAGTTCGGATTGGAACTCTATACAAGCTTCAGAGTAGCATTGTTATTGATGGGTGAAACAGTTATGTGGTTCCTGAAAGTGGAGCGGAAATTCTAGCGATCTCTGGAGAAAATACCATGATATGGCATCAAAGGCTTGGACATATTGGAGAGAAGGGCCTTCGGATACTGCATGGTAATGGTATGGTAGAAGGTATGTCCAATTTCTCTCTGGATTTATATTTCTATGAACATTGTGTATATGGGAAGCAGAATCGAGTGAGTTTTCCTTCTAGTGCTAAGAGGGCGAACAAGATATTAGAGTGTGTGCACAGTGATGTGTTTGGAACTATGTCAGTTCCATGATTGGGTAAGTCTGTGTATTGTGTTTCATTCATAGATGACTTCTCAAGAAATACATGGATATATTTCTTAAGGAATAAATATGAATCCTTTGACAGATTTAAAAAAATTAAGGCTCTGGTGGAAAACCAGAGAAAGAAGAAGATAAAGGTGTTGAGGACAGATAATGGTGGAGAGTTCTGCAAGAAGGAATTTGAAAAGTTTTGTAAGAAGTGTGGTATATCACGACAGAAGACTACTCCATACACACCTCATCAAAATGGAGTCACAGAAAGAATGAATAGAACACTGATGGAAAAGGCAAGAAGCATGCTCAGTGGTACCGGGTTAGGACAGGAATTTTGGGCAGAGGCAGTGGAGACTGCATGTTACTTGGTTAATAGATCACCTTCATTAGCGTTGGAGGATAAGACTCCACATGAGGTATGGATTGGTAAGAAACCCTCTCTTTCACATCTAAGGTTATTTGGATGTGATGTATATGTACATGTTCAAAAGGAGAAAAGGACCAAGTTGGATAATAAATCTGAAAGGTGCATCTTTATTGGGTATAAGGATGGTTTAAAAGGTTACAATCTTTGGAACCCAGAAATAAGGAAGGTTATGTACAGCCGAGATGTGGTGTTTAGAGAGGTAAAAATATTTTGTTAAAAATGAAGTCCTACCAGAGGAACCTGAGAAGATATAGTTTTAGCTAAAAGAGGATGAATCAGACTCTATGACAGAACAAGATTCAGAAGAGGAAGAGCCACAAACTCCAGTTGTGAGAAGATCAGTTCGGGAAAGAAGAAAACCAGAAAGGTATAATCCACCTGATTTCTATTCAAATTTTTCTTTAACTATCACTGATTATGATCCCAGAACTGTTAGGGAGGCAGTGGATTCAAAGGATGGAAAAATCTGGAAGGAGGCCATCGTTGATGAAATGGCATTCTTGCACAAAAATGAGGCATGGGATCTGGTGGAGTTGTTGACTGGAAGGAAACCCATGGGGAGAAAATGGGTGTTTAATAAGAAGATGAATGTAGAAAGAAAGGTGGAGAAATACAAAGCTCGGTTGGTAGCAAAAGGTTATTCCCGGATACCGGGAATTGATTTTGGTGATATTTTTTCTCCTGATGCCAATGTTATTTCTATTAGATTAATTTTATCTATTGTTGTTGCATTTGATTTTGAGATAGAACAGATGGATGTGAAGATAGCATTTATTCATGGGGATCTAGAAGATGAGATCTACATGAAGCAACCTGAAGGCTTTATGGTGAAGGGTAAGAAAGAACTTGTATGGAGGTTAAAAAACTCTTTGTATGGGTTAAAACAGTCACCAAGGATGTGGTATCCGAAATTTGATACCTATATACAGGAACTTGGCTTCACCAAAAGCAAAGAGGATCAATATGTTTATTTTAAAATAATTGGTGATCGTGTTATTTATTTGGTATTGTATGTGGATGATATGTTGCTGATTGGAAATGACAAAGAAATTATCCAAGATTTGAAGACCCAATTGTTCTCCAAATTCGACATGAAGGATCTTAGTGCTGCAAACTATATTTTGGGCATGGAAATTAAGAGATATCGGGCAAAGAGGAAGCTCTGGTTAAACCAAAGAAAGTATTTAAATACTATATTGAAGAGGTTCAATCGCAGGACAGTAAACCGGTGAAGTTTCCTATTCCTGAAGGTGTAAAGTTATATGTTGAACAATGTCCCAAGACACAAGAAGAAGAGGAGGATATTCCACGTGTTCCATATGCAAGTGCAGTGGGTAGTCTGATGTATGTAATGGTCTATACTAGACCAAACATTGCACATGCAGTGGGAGTATTGAGCAGGTTTATGTCACATTAGGGGAATTTTGAGGTCTAAAATGGGCCTCCTAAGGAAATAATAAAATAATAACTAAACCAATAAAATAATATTTATGAATGTGCAATTAATTTTTTGCACCACAATTCATGTAACCATAGTTAAATTCAATTCAAAAGTTGTACCAAAATAAAATTAATAAAAAAAACTATATTGATGTGACTATAAATAAGAATGGGTTTTTCAAGAAAAAATCATTATCATTGAACAACTAATGCATTTTTCCTTTGTACTTAAATAACTTAAAATAAAATATAAATATAAATTTATTAATTCTTAATTATGTTATATGCTATTAATTAAAATTTATATTATTTAAATTGTATAATAGCATGTAATTAATATATTATATAAAAATAATATAATATAATATAATATAATAAATGTATAGGGATATGCATTGTTTCTTTCAAGAAATATGAAATGACAATAATATATTTTTATTCAAAAAGTGTGAAATGACATTTATTATGAGTACTTTACTTTGACTTTAAAAGTACTTAGAGCACTACCATGGTTAACCATGAGTTTTTATCCACCATTGAGAATTTGACAAGTAAGTACCTTTAACTCAAGAATTGACACCTCAACCATTAGGGATGATGTCACCCCCTAAAATGTTATTGGTTCTCATAAAGTGAACTTTGACTGTACATTTTTCTTAGGAGGCCCATTTTAGACCTCAAAATTCCCCTAATGAAACCAGGGAAGGAGCATTGGACAGCAGTGAAGCGGGTTTTCAGATATTTGCATGGCACTAGTGATTATGGTTTGTGCTACCAGAGAATACCAGGATTGGATAGAGTTTTGGGCATCAGTGGTTTTATTGATGAAAACTGGGTTGGAGATCTAGACTAAAGAAGATCTACAAGTGGGTATGTGTTTAGCCTATTTGGAGGTGCAGTCAATTGGATGAGTAAAAGATAGTATGTAGTGGATCTTTCAACTACAGAGGCAGAATACATGGCAGCCACTCATGCAAGTAAGGAAGGATTTTGGTTGCAAATATTGTGTTCAAGTATGGGGTTGGTGCAGCGAGCTATAAGGATAGATTGTGATAGCCAAAGTGAAATTTTCTTGGCTAAGAACCCTGCTTATCATTCAAAGACAAAGCACATTGATGTTCAATATCACTTTGTAAGAGATATGGTTGAGGATAAAAGGGTGTTGTTGGTAAAGGTGGACACTTTGAAGAATGTTGCAGATACATTGATGAAGTCAGTGAGCACTCAAAAGTTCTCTTGGTGTAGAGAAACAATGGGTGTTGCAGAGCTGGACTAATGACTAAGCTCTCTTGTGCCTCCCTACGGAAATAAAACAACAAGTGGGAGAATGTTGGGTATGTGTTATATTCTTTCCACGATTAGTTGCACGTGTGAAGGGGTCACAGGGGGGGCGATTGCTCCCCATGTACGTTGTGTCGGGCGTAGCAGGGGGGTCACAAGGGGGCAGCAACCCCCCTTGTTGAGGTTCGTGGCAGCGCCCCAGGAATGATACACTTGTATCTTGGTGGTGGAATGAAATTCATAATGATAAAATAAATGATGAGCCGAAATTTTATTTCATACCAGTAAGGAAGAGAAACCCATCTTTATTTAAATTGTCCCTTATGTATTTTCTTTCTGACCATTTTGATAACATTAAGAAACATTGTGACTCCCTTTTGTCATCACAATGACTCTAGTCATCAGTGATCAGTTGTTGACAAGGGTTTGTATTAATTTCACCCTTGTGTATGAGGGTTTCACTTCAGTTGAGTTGTTTACATCTAATTCAAAATACTTTAGTCGTGGATTTGGGAATTTTCCAAATCCACCAATTTTCTTACACAGGGTTTCTACTCAGAGTTATTACCATGTTAAATTATTTTAGAATTATTCCATTACTTGTTAGTATCAATTACTCCTTTATTTACATCTTCAATTTGTTATATTTTTTCTTATCTTTTGAATCAATTATGCATTATGAGTAAGGAATTGACCCTTTACATGGGCTTAATTGTTCTCTAGGTATTTCAAACAAATTCCCTGTGGCGTATTATATGTATACAAATCCCTTAATTTATTTTTTTCTTTTTTAACATCTTTGCAATCTAAACTGTTTTAGTTATTTTTAAATCTCAAAACTTCCTAAAGTTCTTAACTTATATGGATGAAATACTGATTGTTCTAATGCAAGTATTCCAAGAGATTATGGCCTACATAAAAAAAAATGAATTGGTAATCTACATGAAATGTAGAAGAGTGTACATATATTAAAAATTTATTATAAAAAATTAAAAATGAATTCAAGTTGATTGACACACCCAATTTCAATCTTGCACCCCATGATGGGGAATCGACAAATGACACTAAAAATTGAATAATAATAGTGTGTTGTTTATCATGCAACTCACATCACATGTTCCTATACATTTTTTCCCAAAAACTTGTTGTTTAGCATTTCCTAGAAGTTACTTGTAAAGTTAAATGACATGATGTAGGATTTTTCAGGTAAATGTGGATAACTCCATCCATTAGATCCATCCACCATCCATTATTACGCCCACCTCACTATCCATCTGTTCCTCACTCTCCACAAAGTTACCATCTCTTAATGAAATTTAAAATGCACTTAACATGGATATATCCATTTTCCCATGATCTTATTCCTAACATGATCACACTCGCGAAGCTTCCTTTCTTATCAATATCACCTCTTTCTTGGAAAATGAAATTAAAAACCATTCACAAGCCTACGTGATATGTTTGAAGTTATGAAAACACGTGTATTAAGCACCTCTTTAATAGTGAATTTAATTTTGTCATATATACTTATTTGTATATAGAAATAAAAATAGGATATTTAGCATTTTAATACTTTAAGGTTGGTTTAATGGATTGAATTATCTACGTAAAATATGATGTTACAAGGATTATTATTTTTTATTTTGGGTGATGGTAGAGTCACTCTTGGATCTCCTAATTCCCTTTACTTCATGCGTATTCAAGTTTCTATGCATATGACATTTACCAGAGGCCTACCAGATTCCCTGACTACAATATTGTCCACAAATGCATAGTGTTTAGGCTGTACAAGGATAAGTAAAGTCCATGCAAAGGTTCTTACATGTTCCCTCTAATATTTTCCAAATTGAAATTAGAAATGCTTTACTGAGACAGTCAAGATGTGACGTGGGTACAAATTTCAATATATGGCAATAATAGACAACAAACATGTGGGTTTTTTTTGCATGCTAACATATCTTCTTCTAGCCATATATAGAGTTGTGTTGCAAGGTATAAGGAGACTGGTTTGCCACAACATAGTTAAATTTATGTCTTATAATAGCTTTCTACTCTATGAAAGATTAAAAATCCTCAATTATAGGTACAATATCTACAAGGGTGATTCAAGTGAGAAAATGAATTCCATATTTAATGGTATATTAAAATAATTTAAATACTTAATTGAAAAGATCCATTTTTTTTAAGATTGATTTCATTTTTTCTAATAGACCGTTCTAACTTCTAAATTCTACACATGAAAGTTATTACTATTTGTTTTTTTAGATAAGCATGTAAATGTATTAAATTTTTAAGTTGATGTAGTCTTAAAAAATTCATGGAAAACATCATTTTCTCCATCATGTTCAGAGAGCTATGTGGAAAGGAAATCACAGCTGGATCTAGAATATGATGTTTAAGTCCCTAATTTTGACATTGATACTCAAATACATAGCTTGTCAAATGTATTGTGTTATTGGTGGTTCCACAACTAATGTAAGAAGCCACTAGTAACCATACCAACTCTTTTATATAGAATAAACAATGAATCTGAATGAAAGGGATAACCTATGTGTAGCTAAACACGTCATGTTTAAATATCTACAACGTTTTTAATTTTCCAAATCTTTAGGACAATGCTATATACAATAATTTCGATTACTCAATATCTGTATCCTAGCATTTAAAGGTATGGCACTTTTTGTTAGTAAATGTGATGCCTTTAACGTAAATTTCATAGGATTATTTTATATCTAAATTTATACCTCTTTGTAAAATTCATTCATTTATTTCACCTTTTGATAAAATCTAAGGTGAAAAAATCATATGATTTCTCAAGATGTAGTCACTATTGTGCATATTATTCATGGATCGCAAGATTACGATTAGTATCAATATCTTTTGAAATCTATCAAAACATCATTAGTAAGGCATAACTCTCATAGCAATATATGTCTATCTAAAGGTGTTCTTATTCTAACATAGTTGGCAGTCAAAACCAAATACATGGAGAAACCTTGCTTGAACCAAGAAGCTAGTTTCACCTACAAGATTTATGGACCCAAAATGGTGGTTTTATCATGGGAAAATATCAAAAAATTAGTATTTATAGGTGCCTATAGGACCTAGAAAAGCTAGTAGAATTCACTCACATTTATATGTATTGTAATTTTTGTGGGTCTTTTAGCTTATCTGAAAAATGTTTTTATGATCAACTCCTCCAAAATATTCATGCCTAAAATCTAACTGCTCCTCCCCAGGTTCCAACATTTTCCAAAATTGTTAAATGAAGCATATGTGCTTGCAAATTCCCACCATGTTATTTATTTTGGAGATCTTTACTTGTAATTTTCAATTGATATGTACTTTTTCCTGGACTTATGAAATATTTCTGATTTGAATTCAATTCTACAATTTCTAAGTTGCAGGATAAAGTGAAATAATGTTTTGATCACTTTGGATCTTGAAAGCATTCAAGTTTTGAGAGTTACACACATCAAATGCATACATTTTTTTGACTTTAGAATATCAATCCCTAATATAGTTTGTGTTTGTGTTTTGGTATTAAATTGCATATCGTGGTTAGGTTTGTAGTATTAACTTAACATATATAAATCCAAAGAATATATGAGCTAATTAGGGTGTCATACCTTGTGATGAAAACGTCATATGTAATACTATCCATTATTTTTTTTCATAAAATTGAAACATATGCAAATAGTCTCAACTTGAAAACCTGGTAAACTGGATTATAATATTTATTTGATCAAGAAGCTAAGACATGTCTACTTTTAGTCAAAGCATCATTGTAAACTAGGTGAAAGAGACTAGTAAGAAACCCATATAAAAATATGGGGGCACATGAGGCCCAATAATATGAAACGTAAAGGAAAAATAAGGATCATAACTACAAAAAATGAAACAACATTACCTATATGTACATGGAGGTTAATCTCAAGGGTAAACACTAACAAGTGGAACATAGTTGGTGAGAGAAAATTCTCAATTTTCACCAATAGATATTTACAAGTATAACTAAGAAATATTCATATAACATCCTAGAATCTGGAAAAGCCAACTAATACTATAAGAATTTGGTGCTATTAGTTTATATTAAACATGCAACTCTTCTTCACCACGATATCGTTCCTTAACATTGATCAATGAGGTAGTGCTTTTCACCAATATACAAGGTATCCACCTTTACAAGAGTAAATGAAACTAATAGATACTCATGCAACATGCTGGTGGAATTTGGAGAACCCAATTAATGCCTTTGATACCAATATTTGATGTGGGACTTGTGGCCCTCCTTCACCAACATAACAAGCCCCATCAATTATTATTGAAGCACTGCATCAATGTTGGTAAGGAATGGAAATTACCTATTCGGTTGAATGATTTTGATTCTGGGAAATTATAACTCAAAATATTTACATAATGTGATGACAACTCATTGTAGTTCCTTGAACCTTCTATATCATATCATCAAAAATGGCTTATCACTCTTGCTTCCCATCACTTCCTTCTCTAGTGACAAGAACATGTATAAAAATTGGTAAAATTTGTTTAGAATATGAATTGAACGTTTAAATATTCTAAGCATACACTTATGGTTTATCTTTTAACTACATGCATGTTTTAACTTTTATTCTATTAGTTCTACACACGACTAATTATATTATGTTGGATAGTAAAAATATATAGTGATTAATTTATAAATATATGAATCTCCAGTTTAGTTCATACAAAACAAATGAGTGAACCTTACATGCATGCATATATGCCCCAACATACTCACATGATAATGTGTAGTGATATTAATTTAGTTATCAGTAAGAAAAACCATTGAGATGCAAGTTATAAAAGTTGGTTCTACTACAAAGTTAGATGTCACAACTCACAAGATTATGTTGTAGGCATGAAGTGAGCAAATGTGGGTTGCATATGAAGATATTTACTGCTAATGCAAAATAAAATTTATTTTCCTTCTCTCTTGTGGGTTGGGGAAAGATAGGCATGACGATGAATGGATGATATAATGTTATGTTCCTTTGGACATCTCTCAAAAGAGATGTTGGAATATGAAATAACAATTTTATTCATACAAGCCTATTCTTTGTAAATAAGTCTGATGAACCTAGTAGGGGTATGCCTTTCAATTTTCTTTAGTTTGGAACTTTACAAGAGAAGGACTATGAATAACAATAGCTTGCATATAACTTAAACATTTTATTATAAGAAAGTATTACAATGGTAAAAAACGTGTGGATATTTTTTAGAGAACAATTGATCTAATGGGATCTGGAAATAATTAGCTTTAGTGGTGCATATTTAACACTTTATCATGACTTGAAACTTTCTAGTTCATCTGAAACTTCAAATACTATTGACTTCTGCGAGTTCAAATACAAACCTATTCTTTGTAAATAAGTCTGATAAACATGGAAGTTGTAAACCTCTTAGTTTTCTTTAGTTTGGACTTTTACAGGAGGACCATGAATAAAAATAGCTTGCATATAGCTGAAACACTATTTTAGAAGAAAGGACTATAATGGTACAAAATGTGTAGTTATGTTCTATATAATAATTGATGTGATGGGAGCTAGCAATATTCAACTTTAGTACGTATAATATTCAACTGTAGTAAGTATGTTACTGCTAGCCCAGAAATATTTGCATGCAATGGATGTTAGTACTTTATTTTATGATCCAACATGTAATTTTTGGCCAATGATTAGATTAGATCAGGTCATTTGAAAGCTTATTTACTTGAGGTCCTCTTTAGGTTGTTGGTTATACAAACAGATTCTCCATTTTGAGTAATTTTCTTTGATAATGTGGCAGTGACTTTTGTATCAGTCAATATTGTGTTTGTTTGGACGCCTATTCATATATATGGTTGAATTTAGTGTTAAAATGCTTAAAAACCCATTGGGAATGAACTATTTGCTATGAAATGTTCTTCAATATTTAATCCACTAGTTGCATTTGGATTTTTCCTATAATTGTGATATCGTTTTCTTTGTTGTGAGGCTCTATGATTATGGAGGTTGCTAAAAATTCACTAAATATGCAGCTTAGTTTGTGCTCAGGCACATCGTTGAGAGTTTATTAATAATATTTTTAAAGTCTAGCAAGGTCCTATGTGAGGGGTTGCAAATGGAGGCATGTTAAAGTATACATCTTCTTGTCTATCCCTAAAAAAGGAAAATATGTGCAAACATGGCAAAGTATTTGACATGCTTGATTGAATTATACTTTTTGGAAGCAACATTCAACTTGCAAGAATGAAAGAGAGGGGACTTTCTAAATTCTTCTGTTGCATCTAATAATATTTTTCTTTCTATTCCCACTTGGTTTTCTAGATTTTGAAACTGAAATATGAAAGCATATCAATTCTCTCAGGGAGTTGATTTTCTTCTAAAGGAATAAAAAAGACAAGATGGAGAGTATAATATTTTACATGTAATAATCTTAACTTAGCGCGGGATCTCCATGATTAACTTAAACATTTGGTTCATGCCAATATGTACTTTCGTGGCTTGAATCCCTCCTAGTTTAGGCACATTAATCTATGCCAATGGGTTTACTTAGGGATGGAATCCACGAATGTGGGAAGCATCCTTGGGGTTCCTTGAAAGGTTTTTATTGGAAAGCAAATATAGTAGGGTCAGCTCGTAACTTTCTATTTCAGTTTTTTTCTTAATTAATAGGTGTTTTTCAGAGATGGAGTAGATAGAGCAATCAAGGTGAAATTTATCAAGTTCTATTGTATGAGTCAGATGTTATTCAGAAGGTGAATATTTTCTGTTGTATAGGTCTCTCTTGTTTAAATAACTTTCAATTATTTAGATGCATATGTTACTGTTACATGATTTAAATTTAGTTGGAACTCGGTTACAAACCAATTTTAAGAATCTTGCTTTGGCTTTCAACAAGGCGCTTGGTTCCTTATCTTATTTCTACATGGGACGATCCCTGTTGCTGCTTGTAACATGTCATTAGTCAGTATGTGTTAGGGGGAGCCATAGTGGTGTTTTCCCTGGACTGTAAGAGTCACAACCAGTAAGTTCTACATGCCAAAATATGCTCTCCCCAACAACAACGGTGGATGGTGCAACGCACTACTGCAACATTTTGATATGGCTTGCTTATATGAAAATTGTCAAATACAAGAGCGGGATTGTTCCCATCGTCTACAAAAGGTAATTAATTGGCACACGGCCTGTATCTGCTAATTAATGAATTCAAAATCAAGCACCTGCAATTGATTTCCATGAGGTTATGCATGCAACGCAGGGTCCCCTACCCGAGAGAGGAATTCGATTTACAATCAATGAATATGTTATTTTCTAAAATCAACTACTATGGATTATTGATGTGGATTTTCTAAAATCAACTACTATGGATTACAGATAGACCAAAGAAAATGTCTTGCCTCGTTCAAAATGGAAGTTAGAAGAATTAAAACCCCTCTATAGATTTTATTGAACTAAATTCCAGAAATACATTTTCCAAACACAAAAAACATTTTTTTTAATTCGCCTAAGAAGGTGTCTTAATATTTAATATTTATAATAATAATAATAAATATCAATCCCTTAAATTTATAAATTGATAAATTAATAAGTATTATTAAACAATAACATTGTTAATATTAATAAACAATAATATTATTAAAAATAAATAATAATATTATAAAAAAATAACAATATTTTATTAATTATAATATTAATCATTTTAAAGAATGTTAATAATAATAATTTTTTATAATTCAATTATAAATCATTTATAATTGAAAATATTGGATAACATTGAACATTAATTTAACCATGTTTAAATTACTATATTAATATTAATTAATATATTAACATTTTATTAATATTAATATTAATTATTATAAATAAATGACTTTAAATCAATTATAATTTTTTAACTATGGTCAACCATGATTAGCCAAGGTCAACAATGGTCAACCATGATCAACTTTGATTAAAATTTCTTTCATCATGATGAAATACGATGGTAAACCATGGACAATCATGGTCAACCATGGTGAATCATTGTCAACTATGTTTTATAAAATCAAACATGGTGAACCATGGTCAATCGTGGTCAGCCATGGTTGAACGTTGCATTGTGACAAAGGCTCAATATGAAAATCAACCATGACCAGCCATGGCAAGCATGATTAACCATGGCTAGCCATGATTAACCATGGTTGAATCTCATCAACCATGATCAACCTTGATTAAATTTCTTTCATCATGATAAACTATGATGGTCAACCATGGACAAACGTTGCATTGTGACAAACATAATAATCATGGTTGACCATGGTCAATATGATAATCATGGTCAGCCATTGTCAATCATGGTCAACCTTGGTCAACCATGTTTTATAAAATCAAGCATGGTCATCCATGGTCAATCATGGTCAACCATGGTCAAATGTCGCATTGTCACAAAGATTCTGTTGATATGAAAATCAACCATGGTTAACCATACTCAACCATGGTCCAACGTCACACTGTGACAAGGAATGTCTCAATATGCAAATCAACCATGCTCAACCACGTTTATTTTAGGGTTTATATACCTTCAGTTTATAGTTTTCATCCCTTGAGTTTATTATTCCCTTTCGTTTATAATATTAGTCCCTTGGGTTTATTAAGCTAAGGGTTCATATTCCTAGGGTTTAATATAATTCACCTAGTTTTATAGTCCCTTGGTTTTTTAGTATTAATCGCTAGGGGTTATTATTCCCTTAGGTTTATAATATCTATCATGGTCAACCATGTTTTATAAATTCAATCATGGTCAACCAAGGTCAACCTTATTTTATAAATTTAATCGTGGTCAACCATTGTTAATCATGGTCAACCATTGTTAATCATGGTCATCCATGCTCCAATGTCGCATTGTTACAAAGATTGTCGCAATATGAAAATCAATCATTGTCTCAACCATGGTCCAACGTCGCATTTTGACAAATATTGTCGCAATATGATAATCATGGTCAACCATGCTCAACAATGGCCAATCATGGTCAACCTTGGTCAACCATGTTCAATCATGTTTTATAAAATCAAACATGGTGATCCATGGTCAATCATGGCCAGCCATAGTCAAACGTCACATTATTACAAAGAGTGTCCTAATATTAAAATAAATCATGGTTAAGCATGGTCAACCATGGTCCAACGTCACATTGTTAGAAGGATTGTCTCAATATGAAAATCAACCATGGTCAACCATGCTTATTTTAGCGTTTATAATATTTATCTTAAGGTTTATATACCTTGGGTTTATAATATTTATCCCTTGGGTTTAATATTTTTCCCTCGAGTTTATAATATCAATCCCTTAGGTTTATTATTTCCTTGGGTTTATAATATCAATCATGGTTGACCATGGTTAATCATAGCCAACCATTGTTAACCATGTTCAAGCATGATCGAATGTTGCATTGTGACAATGATTGTCTCAATATGAAAATCAACAATGGTCAACCATGGTCCAACGTCTAATTGTGACAAAGATTTTCTCGATATGAAACTCAATCATGGTCAACCATGGTCCAACGTCGCATTGTGGCAAGGATTGTATCAATATGGAAATCAACCATGGTCAACCATGTTTATTTTAGGGTTTATAATATTTATCTTAGGGGTTATATACCTTGGGTTTATAATTTGTATCCCTTAGGTTTATTATTCCTTTGGGTTTATAATATCAATCCCTTGGGTTTATTAATCCAAGGGTTCATATTCCTAGGGTTTAATATTATTCCCTTAAGTTTATAATCCCTTAGGTTTTTAGTATTAATCCCTAGGTTTTATTATTCCCTTGGGTTTATAATATCAATCATGGTCAACCATGTTTTATAAACTCAATCATGGTCAACCATGGTCCAACGTCATACTGTGACGAATATTGTCTCAATGTGAGAATCAATCATGGTCAACCATGGTCCAATGTCGCATTGTTACAAGTATTCTCTCAATTTGAAAATCAATCATGATCAAGCATGCTCAACCATGGTCCAACACCACATTGTGACAAGGACTACTTCAATATGAAAATCAACCATGGTCAACCATGTTTATTTTAGTGTTTATAATATTATCTTAGGGTTTATATGCCTTGGGTTTATAATATTAGTCCCTTGGATTTAATATTATTCAACCATGGTCAACCATGTTTTATAAAATCAATCATGGTCAACCATGGTTAATCGTGGTCAACCATAAGCCAATGTTGCATTTTCATAAAAATTGTCTCAATATGAAAATCCATCATTGTCTCAACTATGGTCCAATGTCACATTATCACAAAGATTGTCTCAATATGATAATCATGGTCAATCATAGTCAACCTTAGTCAACTATGGTCACTCATGGTCAACCATGTTTTAAAAAATCAAACATGGTCATCCATGGCCAATAATGGTCAAGCATGGTTGAACATTGCATTATGAGAAATATTCTGTTGATATGAAAATCAACCATGGTCCAATGTTGCATTGTGACAAGGATTGTCTCAATATGAAAATCAACCATGAGTAACCATGTTTATTTTAATGTTTATAATATTTATCTTAGGGTTTATATACCTTAGGTTTATAATATTAGTCCATTGGGTTTAATATTATTATCTTGGGTTCATAATCCCTTGGGGTTTTAGTATTAATCCCTTGGGTTTATAATATCAATCCTTAGGTTTATATTATTAATAATGGTCAACCTTGGTCAACCATGTTTTATAAAATAAAACATGGTCATCCATGGTCAATCATGGTCAACCATTGTCGAAGGTCACATTGTCACAAAGATTATGTTAATATGAAAATCAACCATGGTTAAGCATGCTCAAACATTATCCAACGTCACATTGTGTCAAGGATTGTCTCAATATGAAAATAAACCATGGTCATCCATGTTTATTTTAGTGTTTAGAATATTTATCTTAGGGTTTATATACCTTGGGTTTATAATATTAATCCCTTCGATTTAATATTATTCCCTTGGGTTCATAATCCCTCGGGGTTTTACTATTAATCCCTTGAGTTTATTTTTATGTTGGGTTTATTGTATCAATCCCTTTGGTTTATTATTCCCTTGGGTTTATAATATCAATCCATTAGGTTTATTATTCCCTTGGGTTTATAATATCAATTATGGTCAACCATGGTCAATCATAGCCAACCATGTTCAACCATGGTCAACCACGGTCGAATGTCACATTGTGAGAATTATTGTCTCAATATGAAAATCAACCGTGGTCCAACGTTGCATTGTGACAAAGATTATCTTGATATGAAACTCAATCATGGTCAAGCATGGTCAGCAATGGTTCAACATTGTGACAAGGATTATATCAATATGGAAATCAACCATGTTCAACCATGTTTATTTTAGGGTTTATAATATTTATCTTAGGGTGTATATACCTTGGGTTTATAATTTTTATCCCTTGGGTTTATTAATCTAAGGGTTCATATGCTCAGGGTTTAATATTATTCACTTAGGTTTATAATCCCTTGGATTTTTAGTATCAATCCCTAGGGTTTATTATTCCCTTGGGTTTATAATATAAATCATGGTCAACCATGTTTTATAAATTCAATCATGGTCAACTATGATCTAACGTCACATTGTGACGAATATTGTCTCAATATGAGAATCAACAATGGCCAACCATGGTCCAATGTCGCAATTTGACAAAGATTCTCTTGATTTGAAAATAAATCATGGTTAAGCATGCTCAACCACGGTCCAATGTCACATTGTGACAAGGATTTTCTTAATATGGAAATCAACCATGGTCAACCATGTTCGTTTTAGTGTTTATAATATTTATCTTAGGGTTTATATACCTTGGGTTTATAATATTAGTCCCTTAGGTTTAATATTATTCCACCATGGTCAACTATGGTCAACCATGTTTTATAAAATCAATCGTGGTCAACCATTATCCAACATCGTATTGTGACAAATATTGTCTCAATATGAAAATCAATCATTATCTCAACCATGGTCCAGCATCGCATTATGACAAAGATTGTCTTAATATGATAATCATGGTCAACCATGATCAATCATGGTCAACCTTGGTCAACCATGGTCAACCCTATTTTATAAAATCAAACGTGCTCATCCATGGTGAATCATGGTCAACCATGGTTGAACATCACATTGTCACAAATATTTTGTTGATATGAAAATCAACCATGGTTAAGTATGCTCAACCATAGTCCAACGTTGCATTGTGACAAGGATTGTCTCAATGTGAAAATCAACCATGGTCAACCATGCTTATTGTGCTTATAATATTTATCTTAGGTTTTATATACCTTGGGTTTATAATATTAGTCCCTTGGGATTAATATTATTCCATTGGGTTCATAATCCCTTGAGGTTCTAGTATTAATCCCTTGGGTTTATTGTTCCCTTGGGTTTATATTATTAATCATGGTCAATCACAATAAATCATGGGTTTATGAAAATCAATCATTGTCTCTACCATGGTCCAACGTTAGATTATGACAAAGATTGTCTCAATATGATAATCATGGTCACCCATTGTCAATCATTGTCAACCTTGGTCAACCATGGTTAACCATGTTTTATAAAATTAAACATGGTCATGCATGGTTAATCATGGTCAACCATGACCAAACGTCGCATTGTGACAAATATTGTCTTGATATGAAAATCAACCATGGTTAACCATGGTCAACGTCGCATTGCGACAAGGATTGTCTCAATATGAAAATAAACCATGGTCAACCATGTTTATTTTAGTGTTTATAATACTTATCTTAGGGTTTATATACTTTGGGTTTATAATATTAGTCCCTTGGGTTTAATATTATTCCCTTGGTTTCATAATCCCTTGGGGTTTTAGTATCAATCCCTTGGGTTTATAATATCAATCCCTTGGATTTATTAATCTAAGGGTTCATCCATGGCCGAGCATGGTCCAACATCACATTGCGACAAAGATTGTCTCATTATGAAAATCAGCCATGGTCAACCATGTTTATTTAAGGGTTTATAATATTTATCTTAGGGTTTAATTATTAATTGAATGAATGAATGATTTAATGAATTATTTAAGGAATTAGTTAATTAATAGTGAATGGAATAAAAATTAATTAATTAATTAATAATGAATGGAATAAAAATGAATTATTTAATTAATTTACAATATTTAAATAACAATATTTATATTGATAAATATTTATATTAAATATTTAAAAATATTAATATAAATATTTAATTAATATAAATATTAATATTTAATTAACAATATTTATATTAATATTCAAATAAAAAATTTCAATATATATATATATTGCAAGTTGGACTAAAAATATATTAATTAGGCAAAAATATTGTACAGTGCAAGGGGCAGAGGTGGCTAAGGAGTTTAGCCAATTCCTGCCCGAGTTTGTCTCCAAAATATCAAAAATAGGGGTTTCCCCTGATGGGGAAACCAACCCATTAATAGTCTAATTAGATCAAAGATAGATAGAATTTCTAAAGTGCTATTGAAAACTAGAAAAACCAAGTTTAACAATTGTATCCAAAAAAAAGACTCTGTAGCATGAGGTAGAACTGTCAGGTCTTTTTGGGGGCTTCATTCTGGATAGCTTCAATTCCTACAGGGTCCTCTTCTATCACTGGGCATCCATATATGCACGCAATCTCTTCCTCTTCAGCTGTGAGGACATGCAGAACCCTTGGTGGAGGTGGAGGAGGGAAATATACAACCAAGACCTCAACATTATTGTCCCTGCACCTTATTCTATCAGCCGAAAGATTCCAGAATTATGCCTTCTGCATAGATGGAGTCTTCACCGGTAAGCTCTCGAGCTTCCACAGTAGTGGCGACAAGGAGTGCGAGATTTTCGATTTGCGGCACTTGTGTTTAGCTTTGGGTGAACCAGGAATGGAGGGTTCAAGGCTGGTGTCAAGGGAGACTTCCTCGCCTAGCATACTAGAATTGTAAGAGGAGTCAAGAGCAGTTCCAAAGTGCCACTGTGCATTATCTCGATGCAAACGAGAAAGGAGAGCTCCCCTTACATTTCCTTGGTGGGGCATCTGGCGTTGGTGAGGAGGCATGGTGCAGCAGGTGTGAGAGGTAGCGATGCAATGGCGCAGAGTGAGGGTGAGGCTCGAAGGAGGAGCCGAGATGGCAAGGCAATGGTGCAGGTTGCAGGAAATGTGAAAAGGGGCAAAGCTCAAAGGAGGAGTTGCGTGGGGGTCTAAATGCTGGAGCGACAGGTGATAAACCCGAGTTGAAGTAATGGCTGGCATTAACTGCTTCAAGTGACGGCGAGATGGCCTTGTACCAACTGTAGGATGGGCAGTAAACTTCTTCAAGGTGGCATAAATTCGCCAAATATTGCATTGAGGAGGTGGCATCCAAACATGGCACCGCCACTTCGAGGTATGTTGTGTTAGTTGCATCCGTGGGAGGTTGAGCATCAGTAGACTTCAAAGGAGGCCTATCGCGCGAGGAGCTGATGGCTTGTGCGCTAGAGGGCCTATTGACTGACACGCGACAGATGTCACCCGGATCTAGGGGATATTTATATTTTATTAATCATATTTAATAATTATTTAATGAATAAATTAATAATGAATGAAATTAATTAATTAATGAATAAATTGATAATAAATGAAATTATTTAATTAATAGATATTTAATGAATGAAATTATTTATTTATTTATTTAATGAATAAATTAATAATGAATGAATGGATTATTATTGTTAAATAAATCATTTAATTAATAATAATCATAATAGTAATCATAATAAGAATCATTGTTATACGCCTTCGGCATATATCAACCACATTTACTATTGTGTTTGTGTGTGTGAATGATATACGCCTTCAGCGTTTATCAACCACATTTACTATTGTGGCTGTGCTAGTGTGTTGGTAATTTCAGGGTTGTGCATCTCTTGAACCCAATTATCAACCTCGAGTTACTTTTTTCGTAGGTTCAAAAACGTCACCATACCAGAATATTTTCAAACAACCATCTAGATTGAAATGCTACAGATAGGAATGGAAATATATTGCTAGATAAGAATATAATTGTTATGGAATACACAACTATTAGTTATCACATGCTAGGTATGATAATCCTCTATTGATCATTATTATATTGTAATCTTCCTCTTATTTTATAGAAGAGTTAGTGCTAATGGTCCTTTTTGATGATCTACCAGGCACTGTAGTTGACTCCAAATTTTTCCATCCAACATAATTTTACTTTTACCTCTACAACCATGCTAGTCTTCAGGTACCATTGATATTACATTTTTCATTTGGTTGGATAACAATTTGATATCTTCTAAGTGTAATATTTTATTATGTTGTCTAACTTAGCAAGAATGAGCATGTTGACTTGAAGATTAACTTATCCCTATTTATGATGTTTACAGGAACTAGTAAACCTTCCAATTATCATGTTCTTTGGGATGAAACCAAATTCACAACTAATGGATTCCATTCCTTAACCAACAATCTATGTTACACATATATCTCTACCTCATCCTCTTTACCCCTAGTGCATTGTGTAGATAAGATAACCTATTTTCAAAATCTTATAATTCATTTCTATTTTGTTTCTTATCAATTTTGACTTTTACTCTGTGTATTGGTTTTTGGGTTGTATATAGAAAATTTTATAGTTTCAAGTTGCAAAATTCATGTTTAAGCAGTAGGATAAAAGTCGAAAGTTTTAGACGGAATTTATAAATAGTTATGTAGTTGTAGTTGCTTTTAAGGTAAATATTAATTAATTATTCAAAATTATGTTAGCTCTTGAGAAATGATTGCTTTTCAGTTTTGAAAAAAGGATGTTTGTGCTCATCTAGTTGAAAAATGGGACCTGGTTTTTGTCCTTAAATTGAAACAAATTTAGAAAAAAATTAATGCCTTGTATATTTTATTGCGTTCCTGTTGACTTGTAGCAGTTTCTTTGTGGTAGATATGCAATTTGTACATCCTCATTTTCTATAAGTAGCCCTCTAATGCTAAAATCATGAATATATACTTGGTTCATATATTTGGGGATTGTCCTTGACATATATATTTTTTGTTATTATGTACAACACCCACAATGTATTATTCCCATCTGGATGCATTTAGGGATCAGTTTTATATGGATCCAAGAACATTAGTAAGTGGTTCCTTATCTAGTGGTGTTCCCGGTAGTCAACTAGTTCAGGTTCTCGAAGCACTAGTGCAACTGTAGGAACAAGTGGTCGACCCTTACCAACTCTAAAAGAAAATGTCAAGAGAGCTATGTTTTACTATTAGATTTGGTACACATATGCTTGAAATTTTTAAGTTTTATATATCCCATCCCTTTGTTGGGTTAAGTAGGAAATTGAGTGACAGGTTAGGTGCATCATTACGATGCTTTCAAATTGTAAAGTTCTAGATTTCAAAAACTTAATATCACACTTAATCACTTGCTTTTCACCTCTTGTATTGTTTGAAATTATTTAATTGGATGTGTGCATTTATATTGAAGAGATAATTAATTTTTATTGTGAACATTTTTGTTGTGTATTTTCATATTAGATGAGCATGAATATTGTATGATATTTTTTAATATAGTTGCAAAACCATACTAATTCATTTATGTTGATTAATAATGAATTGAAAAAAACTCCTTGAAGGAAGGTTTTTTATACAAATATTTGGGAATCTACATCCACTATAAATTCAATTAGAAACATAGAATTGAGAAAATGATGAATGGAGGTTGGAAAATTTATTATGGGATTGAAAACAATTGTAAGTTGGCATATCTTTGGGTTTGGAATAAAATAAGATCCACTTTGAGACTCCCGTCACTTCTATTATTTTATATGGATGTGAATTTTGGTGTTGTAGTATATCTAGAGAGTCACGGAGGAAGATTGAGCAAATCCAAAAACAAGTATCACCTACAACATCAAGCTTGAAGGAAATACTCCCTATGTTATCCTCCTGATTGAAGCAAGCTTTCCTCACATTGAAATCATGACTATGAATACGTATCTTATGTATAAGAAGAAGTTATACAATATGGATGCCAAGAGGTTTCCTAAAATAGTTTGTAACTCTAACCAAAACCCCCACCTTTGGCTCAAGTGAGGGCGGTGTTAGTGTCTATGAGTCACCAGTGATAAAATGTACTCTTTCCATATGATTGATAGGGTATTAGGTAAAATTGTTATAGTTTCAAATAAAATTTGATCATTGGTCAATATCTAGGTATATTACTACTCCCTCCATATTCAAGGTCAAAAAAGGCCATCCTGGTCATGTCATCACTCCTTGTGATAGGTCATCATAAGAGTGTCTTGGTCATTATTTTGTGGTCATAAAATCATGAATATGCATACTGCAAGGTTCAAAGGTCCAAATCATAGTTTTATATATGCATCTGGTGTCATCATTAGGTCGGGTCATTAAAAGTCATAAAAGATCCATGTCATCGCCATAATCACCATCATGGGAGCTAGTGATTGGGGAATAAGGGTTCAAAATATTTCAAAGGTACACTTACCTCTCAATAAAGATGAAACCTTGCATAATAAAGTGATAAAGCTGAAGTACACTATCCTATCATTTCATTTCTCAAAAAGAACATGTGATTTCACTCCATGACCAAAGAAAAAATCAATTTTCCAAGCTATAAAGGACCATTCAAAAAATTCATACACATCATTCCATCTTCCTAGAGCTCTCATTCACCATTAAGCCTCATCTCAACCTTCAGAGCTTTCATCTTTCCATCATCATGCCCTAAATAGCTAGCACACTGCATTTCTGCCTGAGCACGATGTGTTTCTGCTATCACGTTTCATTTTTAATATTGAAGGTCCAAAGGAGAATTAAAAGGTTCAAGTCAGCATTCAACAAGTTCAAGCCACTCAAAAAAATTAACTACAGCTTCTCATTAGCTCTCATTCAATTAATTTTCTTCAGCAAATAGTGAAATCCCTCTCCTAGTGTTTTTGCTATATTTTTTTCTTTCCTTGGTGTTTGGTTTGTTTCAATGAGGAAACTCCTTGTTTTCCTATCCCCCGACCATTTCCCACATTCCTCCCCCTCATTTCCATCATTTTTCACTAAAACCCTAGCCTACGTTGCGCTTTTAAAGAAATTCTAGGCTAGCACTGTGTTTTAACCATTTTCCCACTTCCCCTCACTCTTTTAAATATATTCCACCTCCCAAGTGTCCTTAACACCTACCCCTACCCACTATAATTTTCCCACAAATTTTCCTAATCCCTATCCCCTTTTTTCCCTTCCCTAAAATAGTTGTCCCTTTTTCCCTGTTTTCCCAATTCTATCCTACCCTTTCCTCCTACCAAACCTAGGGTTTTGTCAAGAAAAATGAACCCATGGACAATGAGAAGAAGAAGTGTAATAAATAAGGGAAAATCTCCATATATGAGCCAACTCGTATCCAGGAGATCATTGTCTCATCATTCATCAAGAAGTATTTTGAGGATGTGGGTTAGCTAGGGTTTTGTGAAAAGATTCAAGAGGTAGGTTGTCATGCCAAATTGACAAGCCTCTGTTCCACTAATTTTATGACGAATAAGAACAATATAGAAGAGGTAAAGACTAGTGTTTTCTCCTGACAGTGTGGAAATATTTCAGCCTAGTATCGTTAGAAAAGGAACATCAGGACACCAGCATGATGCAGCCTTGCATGAGGAAAAACAAGTACCTTTTGATGATGTCATGGCTGACCTACCTGAGCATAATAAAGATAAGTCAATTGAGCAAATAATCTGAGAGAAATAGGTAAAAATCAGAGAGCTTAAGGATAATCTCTTAAAAGAAAACTTCATGATATCATTTTTGCAGAAAGAGAACAAACAACTAAAGGTAAATCAACTACTCCTAAGAAAACCTAAGGAAAATTTGGTGGTAGAGAAGGATAAGGGTAAGGTAGTGATATATGTGGATCATATTGAGTACAAGGATGTTCAGATGAATCCAAGGAGGCCAAAGACAAGAGGACTAGCAAGACAGAAAGAACAGGGAAGTGGGTCATCTTCTCCCCTAGGTCAACAAGACATTGACGACACTATTGCAGCAGAGATTGAAGAAGACAGATTTTTGGCTTGGGGTAATCAATGAGCACTTGGAGAATCTCCTCAAGAAGGAAAACAGAGCTACCAACCTTCAAAGACACATGGCTAGACATTATTTCACCAGGAACTAGATTTCCCAAATTAAGGTTAGGAATATGAAAAAGAAGCTTAAGAAAACCATAATCAAGCTAAAAAAGAGAGAAAACCTTGATTTGATTGCTAATGCATCATTGATTGTCTAATCCATCACTTAGAAAGCAAAATTAACACGTTTTAAGCAAGTTTGAGAAATTTTGGTTAAATTTTGGAATTTTTGACAATTTCATGATGCATAGAAGCGAAGCAAGCTCACGTTGCGCTTCTTCTCATAGCCATGAAATGACAAAAATTTTGAATGGATGGATAGATATGGGTTATTACATCTCAGGTATACATTTATTTTTCCATGTCACTTCACAGGTTGCAAGGAAAAGCTTAAAAAATACCTAAAAAACATGTTTCTGCCACCTTTTTGGACCCCTCACTGCGCTTCTGGAGTAGCCTTGGGAAAACTAATTTTTAGGTTCCTTGGAGAAGTATTTTTGTAGCTTAAAAGATTTAGAGGGCTAGTAGACATCCTAAGCTATCTTAATTAGCCTTTAGTTCAGAAAAAATATTAAGGAAAACCCCTCAAAAATTCCCTCAAAGATCACGATGTGCTTCTGTCTCTCACATTGCGCTTCTGAGAAATTTCGCTGAGCTTTTGTCAACAAGTCAAATTTCGAGTTTTCTCAGTCAAAGTCATTCTCTCATGATGTAATTTTTCCTTTTATGAGTTTAAATGATGTAATTGAATGTAATTATGCTTGTAAAGGTTAATTTCATGTAAATTCATGGTCATTAATGCTTGTAAAAGTCAGTCAAAGGCTAAATTGGGAGTTAGTTATTAACCTCCCTAGTTTTAGGTTTGGTTAGAGAGATTTGTGTAATCAGTTTCGATCATGATGGATTCGAAACCTGAGAGGGGGAATGTAGTTTTTGATATATATGTATATTTTTTAAAGCCAGATCCAAGGTTGGACATTGGTTAGACAAAGGCTTGGAGCTAGTGTACAACATATTTTTGCAGGAAATATACAGGAAGTTGCAGCTATTATCTTGGGATTCATGTGGTATGCTTTAGTGATAGTTTTTCTCCTCTGTTTTATCATCATATTGAATATGTATTTCTCCTTATTACCATTAGCATGCTTTCATGTGATTATCTCATGATTTTTTAAGCAGACTTCATAGTTTATATACTTTGTTTTGATGAGATTTTCATGTTTATGTCTCATTTATTTTGATAAATGAATCATAATCTTATGCTCATTTTGATCTGTCTCCACTTCAACCCTATACCACAATGACAACTCAAATATGTCATTAAATAATACCTACCTTTCCCCATCTTATCCATGCAACTGATCATTTGAAACCCTGGCCTAGTTCCCTAGACTTTTGAGTCTGATCCAGCAAAACCCTAAAAATCAAACCGTAGTGAGTTGAATATCTAGCCTAAGATATATTTTCTTCTCTAGTCAATTCATTGGTTGTGAGATTGTAGAGAGAGCCCTCTCTAATTTTCTAGGCCTAGCTACCAAAGCCAAATTTTGTTTGAGGTTACCTCCTTCGGTCTCCTTTTCCAGCCTTGGGACACTGTGGAGGATAACATTTTTGGCGTCGTTGTCAGGAAGCGAAGATATAAATATTACCTGGGAAATCAAAACAAATATTAATTCTGCTTTCTAATAGTGAACAGTGGTCAGGCACAATAAGGTTGTGCATCTTTCACGTGGCGACTCCAGTGTCGAAGAATCTAAAAGTTCAGAGTTTTCATGGCAACTCCACTATTCAAAAACAGGTAGCTTGAAGAACTTCTTAGTGACTTCACTGTTTTCAAGATGGATTCAATTGCTAGAAGGTATTATCCTATGGATATATCTCACATCTCTGGTTTTCCAAACCTGATGCCTTGTGTTGATTGGTTAACTTATCTGCCTAAATTTAAATATCAAGAAGGAGAAGATGCTTCTCTTCATTTAATTAAGTTTCACATGCACGTATGTAGACTAGAAGTTGTGTTTCATGAGGATTCATTAATGAAGATGTTTATGGCAACTTTAGAGGATAGCGCAAAATCATGGTATGAAGGACTGCGAATTGCTATTCTGCGTTCTCTTCAGGATTTCTATGCAGCATTTTGTAAAAATTATAAACAAACTTATCCTTCTATAGTGTTGATAGAAATTTTTTGGGGAAAGTTTGATGAGATTTTTCAGCATATGGGTATTGGAATCCATGATCACGATTTAATGTCTTATGAAATTGAAAAAGCTTTGTTTAAGCTATCTTTTCCTCAAGAGGAAATAAAAGAGGTGTTTTTCCATGACATTCAGGTGTATTCCCAACAGACAACAATTTCTGCAGGTGGAAATGAAACTAATCAGATTGTCAAGGATCAAGACGAGAACAGTGAAAGAGAAGATTTTTTTCTAAAGAATCTTGCAAAAGAATATTGTATTCAAGAAAAATTCCAGCAAACAATGTCTTCTTTGACTGAAGATAATATTAATAAAAAATCAATTGATGAAGATCATGATCATTCCCTTGAATTATATGAAGATATTTAGAAATGTTCATAAGACCAATACATTGATGAGGAGTGGCATTCATATTTTTCTTCAAATATTTCATTTCTTGGATTTTTGTTTTAGGAGGAAAATTTTCCATCTATATGGTCAGAATTTTTTGAGGACCAAGAGCACACTCTTGCTGAAATTAATCATGAAGAGCAGCCAGTTGCAATAGAAGGATGTTTCTTGATTCCTCCAAATCAGCAAGAGCTAATTTTTCATGATTTCCAAGATCATGTAGAAAATTTGTTACAACCAATAATGAAGGTTGATGTTGCATCATTAATTGATGAAGGTGATCAGTTTCATCACATAAACAAACCAACAGTTTGGAAGGAGGTTTGTTTTCCTGTTTTAAATAATCCATAAAAGCTTATGTCGCATGTTAGCCATGATCATTTGGCCAATTTGTTGCAACCATCTAGGAAGATGAATCTTCTTGTATTTATGAATCATGAGCACATGTTCAATGGAAACTTGGAGTTGCCTATATTTTTCTTTCTCTATCTGCTCAAGGAAAGTGTGAGCAGGATTCAAGTAAGTAGCCATTTGTTGGATTGGCTACATTGGAGGGATCATTTCACATGATTGTATATATATTTAGCAGGTGGGCAGTTATCATCAATATTTGAAAGCCCGAAATGAAGGCCCTAAGATCCCGGTGGTCTACTTCCATAAGTAAGTTTGTTTAGTAGTCGGTTTTTGAGTAAAATTCAGTTTTTGTTTCAGTTAGTCCTTTAAGTGTCTAGTGTTTTATTTTGACTCCATTTCCCAATGGATGAGACTACTTGGTCTATGGTGTTCTTGACACCTCCTAAAGGAGCTGCCATCCCCAGTTGGAGCCAATATTAGTGTATATGAGTCACCATTGACAAAATGTAATATTTCCATATGATTGATAGGTTCTTAGGTCAAATTGTTATAGCTTCAAATAAAATTTGATCATTGGTCAGTATCTAGGTATATTATTGCTCCCTCCATATTCAAGGTCAAAAAATGTGATCCTGGTCATGTCATCACTCCTTGTGATAGGTCATCAGAAGAGTGTCTTGGTCATTATTTTTTGGTCATCAAATCATGATTATGCATATTGCAAGGTTCAAAGGTCCAAATCATAGTTTTATATATGCATTTTGTGTCATCATTAGGTCGGGTCATTAAAAGTCATAAAAGAGCCATGTCATCACCATAATAACCATCATGGGATCTAGTAATTATGGAATAAGTGTTCAAAATATTTCAAAGTTACACTTACCTCTCAATAAAGATGTAACCTTTCCTAATAAAGTGATAAAGCTGCAGTACAGTATCCTATCATTTCATTTCTCAAAAATAACATGTGATGTCACTCCATGACCAAAGAAAAAATCTACTTTCCAAGCTATAAAGGACCATTCAAAGCATTCATACACATCATTCCATTTTCCTAGATCTCTCATCCACCATTGAGCCTCATCTCAACCTTTAGAGCTTTCATCTTTCCATCATCAAGCCCTAAATAGCTAGCACACTGTGTTTCATCTTGAGCACGTTGAGTTTTTGCTAGCATGCTGCGCTTTTAATCTTGGAGGACCAAAGGATCATTAAAAGGGCCAAGTCAGCATTCAACGGGTTCAAGACACTCAAAAAAAGTAAGTACAGCTTCTCATCATCTCTCATTCAGTCAATTTTCTTCAGCAAATGGTGAAATCCATCTCCTAGGTTTTTCGCTATGTTTTTGGCTTTCCTTGGTGTTTGGCTTGTTTAAGTTATAAAACTCTTCATTTTCATGTCCCGCAACCATTTCCCACATTCCTCCCCCTCATTTCCATCATTTTTCCCTAAAACCCTAGCCGACGTTGCACTTTTGCGTAAATTCTAGGCTAGGACTGTGTTTTGGCCCTTTTCCCCACTTCCCCTCACTATTTTCAAGATATTCCACCTCCCAAGTATCCTTAACACTTACCCATACCCCCTAGAATTTACCCACAAATTTCCATAATCCATATCCCCTTCATTCCCTTCCCTAAACTAGTTGCCCATTTTTCCTTGTTTTCCCCATTCTACCCTACCCTTTCCTCCTACCAAACCTAGGTTTTTTTCAAGAAAACTGAAACCATGGACACTGAGAAGAAGACGTATAATAAAGGAGGGAAAATCTCCATATATGAGCCAACTCATATCCAGGATATCATTGCCTCATCATTCATCAACAAGTATTTTGAATATGTGGGTTGCCTAGGGTTTTATGAAAATATTAAAGAGGTAGGCTGCCATGCCAAGTTAACAAGCCTCTTTGCCACCAATTTCAGGAGCAATAAGACCAATATAGCAGAGGTAAAATACTAGTTTTTTCTCCTGACAATGTGGAAAGAGTTCAGCCTAGTATTGTTATGAAAGGAACATCAGGACACCAGCATGATGCACCCTTGCATGAGGAAGAATAGGTACCTTTTGATACTATCATGGCTGACCTACCTGAGCATAAGGAGGACAAGTCAATGGAGAAAATAATCCAAGAGAAAGAGGTAGAAATCAAAGAGCTTAAGGATAATCTCTCAAAATCAAACCTCGCGATATCATTTTTGCAGCAAGAGAACATACAACTAAAGGTAAATCAACTGCTCCTAAGCAAGCCTAAGGCATATTTGGTGCAAAATAAGGATAAGGGTAAAGCAGTGATAGATTTGGATCAGCTTGAGGACAAGGATGTTTAGATGAGCCCAAGGAGGCCAAAGACAAGAGGACTAGCAAGACAGAAAGAACAGGGAAGTGAGCCATCTTCTCCCCTAGGTCAACAAGACATTGATGACATTATTGCAACAGAAACTAAAGAAGATAGAGATTTTTGGCTTGGGGTAATCAATGAGAACTTGGAGAAGCTCTTGAAGAAGGCAAATAGAGCTACCAACCCTCAGAGAAACATGGCTAGACACTATTTCCCTAGGAACTGGATTTCCCAAATTAGGGTTATGAATACGAAAAAGAAACTTAAAAAAACCCTAATCAAGCTAAAACAGAGAGACAACCTTGGTTTTATTGTTGATGCATCATTAATTGTCTAATCCAACACTCAGAAAGAAAAAGTGACAATTTTGGAGCAAGTTTGAGAAATTTTGGTCAAATTTTATATTTTTTGGCAATTTGACAAATTCATGATGCAAAGAAGCGTTGTGAGCTCACGATGTGCTTCTTCTCATAGCCTCCAAATGAGAAAAAAATTTCATGGATGGATAGATATGGGTTAGTACATCTCAGGTATACACTTATTTTTCCATGTCACTTCACAGGTTGCAAGGAAAATCTCAAAAACTACCTAAAAACATGTTTCTACCACCTTTTTGGACCCCTCGTTGTGCTTTTGTAGTGGCCTTCGGAAAATTAATTTTTAGGTGCCTTGGAGAAGGATTTTTTCACGTTTGAAGCTTCATAGGGCTAATAGACATCCTAAGCTATCTTCATCAGCCTTCAGTTCAGAAAAAAGATCAAGGAAAACCCCTCAAAAATTCCCTCAAAGATCACATTGCGCTTTTGTCTCTCATGCTGCGCTTCTGAGAAATTTTGTTGTGCTTCTGTCAGCAAGTCAAATTTCGAGTTTTCTCAGTCAAAGTCATTCTCTCATGATGTAATTTGTCCTTTTATGAGTTGACACGATGTAATTGAATGTAATTGTAAAGGTTAATTTCATGTAAATTCATGGTCATTAATGCTTGTAAACGTCAGTCAAAGGCTAGATAGGGAGTTAATTCTTAACCTCCCTAGTTTTAGGTTTGGTTATAAAGATTGGTGAAATCAGTTCCTATCATGATGGATTCAACCCTTGGGAGGGAATAATGTAGTTTGGTATCTATATGTAGCTTGTTTAAAGCAGATTCAAGGTTGGACATCAATTAGACAAAGTCTTGGAGCTAGCGTACATCATATTTTTGCAGGAAATATACAGGCAGTTGTAGCTATTATCTTGGGATTCTTGTGGTATGCTTTAGTGACAGTGTTTCTCCTATGTTTTATCATCATATTGAATATTTGTTTCTCCTTATTACTATTAGCATGCTTTCATGTGATTATCTCATGAATTTTCAAGCATACTTAATATTTTATATGCTTTGTTTTGATGATATTTTCATATTTATGTCTCATTTCTTCTGATAAATGAATTCATAGTCTTATGCTCATTTTTATCTCTCTCTACTTCAACCCTATACCACAATAACAACTCAAATATGTCACTGAATCATACCTACCTTGCCTCATCTTATCCCTGCAACTGATCATTTGAAGCCCTGGCCTAGTTCCCTAGACCTTTGAGCCTGATCCAACAAAACCCTAAAAATCAAACCCTAGTGAGCTGAATATCTAGACTAAGATCTATTTTATTCTCCATTTACTTCATTGGTTGTGAGATTGTAGAGAGAGCCCTCTCTGATTTGGTAGGGCTAGCTACCAAATCCAAAGTTGTTTTGAGGTTACCTCCTTCGGCCTCCTTTTTTAGCCTTGGGACACTATGGAGGATAACAGGCGGCATAAGGATGCCTAGTCTTGGATGGACAATTGGGGAATAAAGGAGGAGATCATCTTGTAAAATCCAAATAATATTAAAAATATTATTACTTCCAAATTTAAGGAGAAAATGTGGGGCAATAAAGAGTTAGAGTGAAAAAGGACTAGTAAGAGGTGATCAACTAAACTTTTTTTTCTATCTTAACTAGTGTTAAGAAAAAAACGAACATTTCTAAGATAAAATCTAATTCTCATAGTGAATCGCAGCATTGGTCAATTCCCAAATTTCCATGGAATGAAAGAGTTTTTCACATGTTCCATTCTAAGAGGGTTGAAGATGAAAAATATGTTCTCTTAGATCATCCATCTTATACTCATATTCAATCTAATTTTCAAAAAAATTGTTACACTACCAACCTTCTTCATCTTTTAAGTCAACAAAACTATGGTAATCTAGGAAAGATTCTCACTTCTTTTTTAACATAGAAATAAAATGTTAAAGAATTTTGATTAATCTCTTAGCGAATTAAAGCACAATAAACCATATAAAGTCTAATGGTTAGAGGGAATATTATTCTCCATACTAAGGTTTCAGCAAAAGACATGTTGCAAAAAAAAACCATAAATTAAATCCTCCATTTTAAAGAAATCATTATATTGAATTATAAAAGTGTAAAGAAATCACAATAATTATTTATTTATTTTTATAAACCTTTGTAAACACCAGAAATAAAATCATATCTATGAGTGTAGAGAAATCATAATAATTTTTTATTTTATACTAGTATTTAAAACTATCCCATATATATCGTGTGAGCAAATTTTAAGTCCTTTGAACCAAAGATTCCTCCTCTACCATACTTTGGGGTTGACCCCAACGCAACAATTTTATGTGAACGAACCTTTTTATGTGAGGAAAGATTTATGTTGTGCTCCAACTAATGGCCATTGCACCGAGTCGATTCACAATAATAATATGATATGTATAATGATGAGGAATCTCAAAATAATATTGGTGGATGTTACATAAAGTTCAAATGATTATGGAGCTGTTGGAGAGAATAAAGTGGATGAAAGACAAAAATTATTTTCTGGTCTATTGGTCATTAAATGTGGTTGGACATATATTTCTCATTGTTGGATTTAAATTCGGATCTAATGGTGGGCAGTATATGTCCAGCGACATTTAATAGTCGATAGATCAAGAAATAAAGCTTTCGAAAAGAAAGTTGAAAGAAAAAGATCAAAATGAAATTTAGAAGATAAAATAAAACCACTTCTTCTAAGTGACATCGGAAATTGAAATGATAAAAAAAATAAGATCTAATTAATTTGATAATTTTTTGAAATAATAAATAATTAAAATAATAATAATAATATTAAAACTAATTTAATAATCAAATAATTTTAAATTTTCAAAAAATAAAATAATTAAACAATATTGAAAAATTAATTTAAATAAAAAATAAAATAATTAAATAATATTGAAAAACTCATTTAAATAATAAATAAAATAATTAAATAATATTGAAAAATAATTTAAATAATAAGTAAATGATTTTGGTCCACATATGCTTGAATTGGTAGTGAATAGGGGTAATGTGAAGACACTTTTTCAAAAAAGGGTTAAGTGTGTAATTAAAAACATGAAGGTTTTTTTTTCAAATATATAAACTAGCAATTGCACCAGAAGTTGCAAAGGAAACGCCGTAAATTCGAGAAACATTGTGAAATTGGTGGGTCCTATTTTATTTAATTTGAGGATATTTTATTTAATGTTATGCATCATATATAATTCATTAAGTAATTAATTAATTTTAGAAGTTGTAATATATATATTTTTTGGTGCCATTTTTGCCTACCTAAAAATATATATAATTTATAAATTAGGTGGTTTGTGTAGGTTATAATTTTTTATAGTGTTTTTTTTATTTTGACAACTCAATTGTTAAATTCTAGATGCATTGTGACATATAAATTCGAAAATCATTGTGAAATTGTTGGGTCCTATCTTATTTAATTTGAGGATATTTTATTTAATGTTATACATCATATATAATTCATTGAGTAAGTAATTAATTTCATATATAATTCATTGAGTAAGTAATTAATTTTATAAGTTGTAATATATATATATTTTTGGTGTCATTTTTGTCTACCTAAAAATATATATAATTTATAAATTAGGTGGTTTGTGTAGGTTATAATTTTTTATAGTGTTTTATTATTTCGACAACTCAATTGTTGATCACTCAATTATGAATTATTATCTAAATTATGAGATTCAAAATTTAAATTTTCATAGGTCAAAACATCAAAAAAAACAATTTTATACTCAACCTAGAATCTAACTTCTCCATGACACTAACTTACAAAATTAAACATAAAAAAATAATATGCTATACTTACTAGATTAAGATCTCAAATCCTAAAATTTTATTTAAGATAATTGTCAATATTTTTCTTATCAGTGTGTCATGAATTTAATAGCTTTTTGAAAGAGCTTGGTTGTGGCTAGGAAAATGTGTAAAAAATTGTACTCAACTTGAAGTTAACACAAAAGTTAAAGAAATCTAATATTGAATAAAATATTTCAATATTTACTTTAAATAAAATAATTATATATTAATTTTATTTTTAGTGAGTCTAATGGTTAAGAGCATGGATTTTCTCTTAAAAAAATTATAAATTTAAATCTACAATAAAATAAAATATGTACACTTCACTAATTTTTAATAATCAAATCTTTGCAAAATTAAAATAAATGTACATTTATTCTTAAAAATTTCAACTTAAATCCTAAATTGAACATAAATTTTAAACTTAAATCCTAAATTAAAACATAAAAAGAAAGACATGTAATACATCTTCTATTTATTATTTCTATTTGGCATGAGTTATTCATATATAAAATTTATTTTTTACTTGTTTTTAACCATGTAGATTTTATAAATAAAACCTTCCCATATTACTTTTAAATGGTACAATCCAACGGTTATACTTATAAAAAGTCTAATCCAGTGTCTTTTTCCACAAATCATCATATTAGTGATGACAATAAGCTTTAAAAAAATTCCAAACATCTCCCATTGATTCCAAACATCTCCCATTGACATTAACATTCGAAAGTAAAAGATAATATAAATCCAATACAATTATAAACATTTAGCCATTATATAACACCCTATATGATATTAATTTATTTATTAATTAAGTGCATATTAATGAAGTGCTATTCGAACAATGCAAAAACGGAAACTCAACGCCGTTCTTCTTTGTCTCTCATACGTGGTCATTTCATGGAGATTTACGTTCACAATTAGGACACTGTCGAATCAACTGACTTGTATTATGTTGTTGAACGATTATAACGCGGATAGACTGTTGTTACCTCTGTGGTGGACAGTATGCTGTTAAGTTTAAAATTTACTGATATTTCTCCAATTTAAAATTTAAATTTTGCACAGCCGAGCTTCCGCGTATCTCCCCAATGTTTCTCTGCAATTGAACCAATAAACGCCTGAAATTGAAACTGTCAATGAAACTCTCTCGAGTTCCTTTCCATTTCAATGAAGCTGGTCTAAATGGTGGTTGGTTCTTTTCTCAATCCATGGCATGCATCTACCAGAGTCGAGCCCAGTGCTGCAGGACGCACGGAAGCCATGCCATGTCTATGCTAGTTTCAAATCTTCTAGAGCAGAGTAGTTAGTAACTGTCGTAATTGTCGTTGTTACAGTTATATTTCAATCAACGATTCATATTGTCTCAATTGTCTAACAAGAGATCGGATGGAAAATATTAAGACAGAAAAGCATTTAGGAAATTTGTTTTCAAATAAATACGCCTTAGGACGTAAATATGAAATCAAATTATTTTATATTATTTTTCTAATAATAATCAATGACTAATCTAAACAAAATACAAAGTCAATTCACATCCGTATTAAAGACTAATCTAAACAAGACCCAAGGTCAAATCACAACCCTATCTTGGGTGCCACTGTTCACCTAGATTTCAAGTTTTTCAAAAATTACGACCTTTCAAACTTACAAGATTTTTTCTCAACACTAATATCGAACTTACACAATTTTTTTTTCCACAAAAGCTAATATCTCCTTAAAAAAATAAAACCGAAGTGCGTAAAAAAAACCAATAGATTCCACTTAAACTATTATCTTTTAACAATTATTTAATTTTTATTTATATATATAATAAATAATTTAAAAATAACATTATTAAAAAATAAATAGATTTGAAAACTCAAAAACACTCGTGAGTTGGAAAAGACATCTTGAGATGGTATATAGAAACTCTCATCTATCTTTTGACCCGTTATTTGCATTCGAAAAAAATTAGTTTAATATCATATAATTTTATTCTTTATTCTAATAAAGAGCTATATTAACAAAATTGTTTTACTAAATTTATTCATATTTCTTTATTAAATATTAAAATAAGAAAACTTATTATTAATAATTTAAATATTAAAATAAGAAAACTTATTATTAATAATTTTAAATATAAAAATTATAAAACTTATTATTAATAATTTTAAGTTAATTATATATGTTAACTTAGATTAAAATGTTAGATATGTTTTTTTTAAATAAATATATTTATGTTTTTTTTAATATTGTATCTTTTTAATACATAATTAAATTATTAAAATAATAAAATTTATTATTAATCATTTTAATTTAATTGTATATGTTAATTTAATTGAAATGATAAATATGGTTTTTTTTAATATATATATATATATATATATATATATATATATATATATATATAAAAGACAATGCCGAAACCCCTCAATACTTAGATATATTTATGTTTTTTTTTTCATCATATTTTTTAATAATTATTTTAAATATTAAAATAATAAAACTTATAATTAATATTTTTATTTTTATTTTATTTATCGAATTTTATAACCTAACATAAAAAAAAAAATATTATAAATATTAAAATTAAAATTTATATTTAAATAAAAAAAATTGTAAATAATATTGTTTAAAAAATTTCATATAACTTTTTTTAAATATGATACTTTTGAATGGAAACCAATATTTCCCAGTCTATTCGTTATTTAATGCTTTTAAGACCGTACCGAAAAAAATATTTTAGTAGAAAATGTTACTCATTAAATGTTTGGACTGTGGAGCATACTCTGGTTTTCTCGATCTATCTTAGAAAATTATTAATATTTTCTAAAGGAGGTTAAGTAATAGGTCTATGGTGTTAAAAATCAAAAGAACACGGAAGTTAAGTAATAGGTTTATGGTGTTAAAAATCAAAAGAACACAGAGATTAATATATTTGGAAATCTCGCCACTGTGTAGCCATGTAATAAGCCTGATGGACAATGTGTTGAGTCTCTTGCCTAGGCTATTGTCTCCTAAGAAATAGATTCCAGTTATGTAAATAAGTGGTGGTGATTTAATTTCCATTTTGAATTTAATGTTGGATTAAGAGGATAAAGCATTTCACTCTTATAAATAAATTTATAAACGCTCATTTCAATTTAAAATATATATTTTTGAAAATATAATGAATTTTTAAAATTTTTAGCAAACAAACAATAATGTAACTTAACTTAAAATTATCTAAGTTTTCATAATTTTTATAATCAACACTATAAAAATATTCTTATTAATATTAAGATTTAAAAATAATAATTTATATATTAAAAATATAAAATATATAAATAAATTTATAATGATAAATCTATTACTTAAACTATTCTAATGGTAAATATATTCATTATATTAATAGATTATTATTATTTTTCAAAGATGGAAAGTAATATCTTCTTTAAAGATGTAGTTTTAATAATAATTTTTACTCAAATGAAAATTCGAATAAAAACTTATTTGTCGAATTTGAAATAGAAATTGTTTCAATTTTTTTTTAAATTGAATAGTAACTAGATATAATTAACTCTATCTTCTCGAAGTTTGAATTTACAAATGGTATTTACAAATATTCTATGGGTACATTTGTAGATCTTCTTACTTCATGCTCCATTTGCTTGTATTTACTAATTGCTCTGTTTTCTTGTATTTATCAAGGTAAACATTTATGAATATTACCTTCATGTCTCTCTTCGCCCCTAATTAATGTGAATACAGGAAGGTCAAAATTGGTTTATTATCTCCAACTATCCTTGAAAAAGTGAGCATAACAAAGTATATTATACCAGAGCAATTGAAATGTAAATGGTAAATACATTCCAATATATTATACTCTTTGAAAAATATTGTATTATCATTCATTACTTAGTAAGTTCTATAAAAATATGAAATAAGAATTGATTACACAAATATTTGTTGAAAGTGTCATTAAAATATTATTTTTTAAAATTAAACGAATATTTATAATTTACTAAAATTTTATTTTTATTTAAATTTATTTTTTTAAATTAATTATATATTTAAAATTATAAAATTTAATATATAAGACATTATATATTTAAAATTATAAAATTTAATATATTTATATTTATTGTAAAATAATTTATTTTAAATTAATAAATTAAAGTTTATTTTATATTATTTCTAAAATTATTTTAAGTCTAACATTATTTATAATATTTATTAATTAATTTAATATTATTTCTAAAATAATCTAACATTATGGAAGGGATGGAGCTCCGAGATCGCGAAGGATTAGGGTAAGAGCTCACTGTTAACCGCAGGACCGCAGGCTGTTGTCCATAAACCGGCCTGTACATGTACCGGACGACGGGGTCGAGCACGCGCCTGCCCAGCTTACAACGCCGATTAACAGCCGGTTGACCGACATGGAGGGTTTTATGGATACGGACCTCGTGGATTATTTCGAGGATCCGCTGGAAGGGCATATAATATTCGGCAGCCCTAATTTTACGGTCCCAGTTTCTGTTCCACCGACTGCAGCGGAGACTCACGCTCTGGACACCTCTCCTGTGGTTTCCCTTCCAGATCCGCACTCCCTTCGCGCAACTGCCTCGCCGCCCGGACTGGAAGCCCCGCCCCTCTCACCTGCTCCGGCACCCCTCCTCACTTCCCTCTCTCCCGATTCTCTGTCCTTCGATCCGTTTCCATCTCCACCACACGATCCAGCTCCTGCACAAGAAGGAACCCGGGTGACGGAAGCACAAACCCTCCAGGATACAGGGACGCGGCCATCAGATTGTTTCGGCACCCCGGCCATTAATGTAAAGCCCACGAAACCCTCCCTCCCGGATGGGGTAAAAAACCCATTTGTGGATCATCCGTCGGCGCCACGAACGAAGAAGCGGAAATCAAAGTGTATCAGAGCGACGGCCAAAGATATTACCATAGCATTCGGCGATCCATCGGACCTAGGGGAAACAATGACCATGGCACGAACGGTATTGGTAGGACATGTGCGGGGGCGTGTTTTCTCAGCAGGCAGACTGACGCAATGGGTAAAAGAAATCTGGGGGGCCCTGCTCATAGAATTGCCGGAGGTTCATGTTCTCCCGAGGGGGTGGTTCTCCTTACACTTTGCGAAAGAGGGTTACACAGATTTAGTACTTGCAAAGTACTGGCACATCGAAATGGCACCAGTATTACTTAAGAGATGGAGCCCCCTATTTGATCCCGAGCGCGAACAGATAGGAGCAGGACCTCTGTGGGTGCGTCTGCCAGGGCTGCCGCTACAGTATTGGAGTGAGGAAGCACTCATCCGAATTGGAAATGCACTGGGCACGTACCTAGATCATGACCGCTCGTATGTGGAAACGAAGAATCGAACCCTAGCACGTGTACTGGTGCACTTGGATACCCGAGACGGACTGGAGGAAAATATTACTTTGCAATGGGGTAAATACAGCAGAACTCAAATCCTCGACTACGAAGGTGTCCCTTTTCGCTGCAATCGCTGCCACCAAGTGGGACACCTCTTCAAGGATTGCCCACTGAACAAAAGCCCGGAAGACTCTCCAAAATTTTCGCCCTTATCATCCAGAGGAGTCTCGCCCATCATTCCCCGCCCATCTCAGGGTAATGCATCAGCTCAGGGCTCTCCAGCGAAAGCTGGACCGAAAAAGCTAGACTCGCCTTCTCCTCCACTGTCAAGGGCTCGGGCAGCTGCAGCAGCCGCGCAGGCCTCGGGCTCTGTTCCTATCCCTCCCGCTAGTTCTTCTGGCATCTCATCTGATTTCGTTTTTTCAAATGTGACTTGCACCATGGCGCATTGCTCCATCCCCGCGCAGGCCTCGGGCAGCTGCAGCAGCCGCGCAGGCCTCGGGCTCTGTTCCTATCCCTCCCGCTAGTTCTTCTGGCATCTCATCTGATTTCGTTTTTTCAAATGTGACTTGCACCATGGCGCATTGCTCCATCCCTTCACCCCCCTTGATCCCGTCTACTGCTCCGCCCTCTTTGCCTCCCGCATCCTCGCCCTCCTCGATTTCATCCTCCGGGAAGCCCTCCTCCCACCCTTACTCCCTTCGCCCTCGGCCCTCTCAGTCGGACGCCTCTGGACCGCAGGCCGGTTTGGGTATTGTCCCACTGGGCCCTGGATCTCTGTCCTCCCGGGGCAGAAAAACCGATCTTTCCAAAGCCATTAGGCGAGTAGGAGCGGAAGTCGTATCTGGGCGCCAATCCACCATTGCCGGGGTCCTTAGAGCTGCCAAATCCCCGAGGATCGGCCCCCCATGAAGTGTCTATCTTTCAATTGTCGGGGCCTGGCTAGTGCCCCAAAGAAACTAGCTCTCAAACGACTTTTTGAGGTCGAATTACCTGATATCATTCTCCTTCAAGAAACACTTGGCCCTGCCGAGGCTATATCTCTTTCCTTAAACACTCTGGCAGCCAGATGGAAGTTCTTGGAAATTTATGCTAACGGAAGATCGGGGGGACTGGCAATTGGTTATAACCCAAATTCTATCAGGCTGGAATCCTCATGGGGTGGTCAAGGTTTCATGGGAGCAGACATCTTTTCGGCGGATCTCGGCCTGTCCCTTCGTATTGTCAACATAAATGGTCCATGCCAACAGAGGGAAAGCTTCTGGAGACAATTCTTCAATTGTAATCTAATGGCTCTTGATCGAATCATTCTGGGAGGAGATATGAATTTTTATATGGGATTCAGGGAATCATGGGGTTCAATGGCGCAAGTGGACACCATCACAGAGTTCATGAGAAATACCTTGGATCAGAATGACTTCATCGATATACCTATGCAGAAACCACTGCCCACTTGGAGAAACAGAAGGGTGGGAGCATCTGCATTAGCTCGTAGATTAGACAGGTTCCTGATGAAAGGACCCCTGATCCATCAGTTACATTTCTACAAGCAATGGGTGGGATCAGGAGGCATATCGGATCACTCCCCTATCTTATTGGAAATCCTGGGCCCTCACCATAAGCCAAAAGCCCCATTCAAATTCAATCATGTGTGGCTTCAGGACCAAGACTTTACTAAATTGGTTACAGACTACTGGAAAGCGCACCCCATTGACAGAGAATCATCTTTGGCTAGGGGTTTCTGTAAAAATCTTACTGAGTTAAAACACCTAGTTATTAACTGGGCAAAAGAAAAGAAAGCAAGAGAAGATGTTCAGATCACACAAGTGGAAGAAGAACTGAAAGTTCTTCTGGATGAGCGGAATCTGGGTTTCGTTACGGGAGATGACAAAGCCCGACTGGTGGAATTGGAAAATCAGAAGAACCATATTCTCAGGCAGAGGGAGGAATCACTCAGATTGCGCAGTAGGGCAACTTGGCTGAAAGCAGGGGATGAAAACTCAAGATTCTTCCACAATTATGCCAAGGGAAGGAAAGTGGCAAACACTATCTGGAATCTACCCCTACCTGAAGGAGGTTTTGCGGACTCCTTCAACAAGCTCTCCCAGCTTGGAACAGAGCACTTCAGAGGTTTATTCAAGAGCCCTGCTGGCATGAATTTGGCAGAAATCATCAATGTGGCCACTCATTTCCCTAGATTTGTAAATGATGAGGACTCTGCAGATCTCACAGCCCCTGTCTCTATGGAAGAACTGGAAAGCACTCTTAAATGGTTCAAGAAAGAAAAGAGTCCTGGGCCGGATGGTTGGACTATAGAATTCTATATTGCCTTTTTTGATCTCATGGGAGGAGACCTGCTTGGGGTGATTGAGGAAAGCAGAACATCGGGGTACCTCTATAACGCCATAAACTCCACCTTCATTGCCCTCATCCCTAAATCCGACTCCCCTACCTCCTTTGATGATTTCCGCCCCATCTCACTGTGCAATGTACTATACAAGATCATCTCAAAAATAATTGCTAATAGGATCAAGCCCATTCTATCAAAGCACATCGCCCCCCACCAATTTGCTTTCCTAGAAGATAGGCAGATTCATGAGGCCATTGGATCCGCCCAGGAAGCGCTTCATTCCATCTGGACTAAACACCTCAAATGTATACTCCTGAAGATCGATCTCGCAAAAGCATTTGACCGTGTCAGCTGGCTTTATATCAAAATGATCCTTATCCATTTGGGCTTCCCACATCCCCTCATAAATTGGATCATGGCCTGTATAACTTCACCCTCCTTCAGCATCCTGATTAATGGTTCTGCCTCCCATTTCTTCCACTCAGAAAGAGGGCTCCGACAGGGCTGTCCACTCTCGCCTCTCCTATTCCTATTGGTCATGGAAGGTTTGAGCCGTCTAATCATCACTGCAAAAAGGGAAGGGGCTCTGAGAGGTCTTAAGATAACGGAAGAATGTTACCTCACTCACCTACTGTTTGTAGACGATGTTTTAATTCTCTTGGATGGCAGCATACAGGACTCCACAAATTTCTCCCGCATATTAAATCTTTTCTCACAAGCCACAGGCATGGAGGTCAACCGGATGAAATCTACCATAACTCTGGCCAGGACCACTGTAAATGAGTCTCAAACTGCCCGGCAGGCTTTCCCATACACCCCACAATTATTGGACAGGGGGCTAAAATACTTGGGTTTTTGGTTAAAACCCACAAGCCAAAAGATTGCAGATTGGGCTTGACTTGTAGCTAAAGTGGAAAAAAGGCTATTCTGTTGGAGTCACAGATACCTCTCCAGGGCTGGGCGGTTAGTCCTGATCAAATCAGTGCTGGAAGCAACCCCGGTATTCTGGATGGCGCTCGCCTGGATTCCTCGGCACATATTGGCTCGTCTACAGCAATTATGCAACATATATCTATGGGTAGGTAATCATGACAAGCGTATCTTCGCCTGTATCGGATGGCAAAAGATAGCAATCCCGAAGAATTGGGGAGGCTGGGGGTTAAAGGAGCTCCCTATCTTCGCACAAGCTCTGGCTGCGAAAATGAGCTGGGCACTGTTAACATCTCAGAGTTTATGGACCCGTCTCACTTATCACAAATACATCTGGCCTCTCACCACCCTGGACTGGATCAGACTTCCAAATTGGAACAAATCTGGCATATCTTCCATTTGGAAAGCTCTAATTCACTCTCTTCCCTTAATAAGAGACAATCTGGTATGGAGAATCAGGGATGGTACTCGAGCTCGGATCGGTCTTGACCCTTGGACTAACAGCGGCGGGCGGCATATCCTCTCACAAGAACTGGTGGAATACCTCCTTACACAGGACATCAAAGTAATTGCGCAAATTGCTGATCCTGAAAACTCTGACATATTCCACCAGGCATGGAAAATAGTGCATCGCCTAAATCTGCCCCGAAGATGGCACCCTGAATGGCAGGAATACAGAGAGGCTCTGATCGAATCACATATCAGAATCATAGAGGGGCCAGACGAGCTCATATGGAATCAAGTCGAGGACGGAAATTACTCTCCTAAGGCAGGCTACAATCAGCTCATTAGTCATAAGAAACCTGATGTCTTAGCTAGCTGGTGGCATAACATATGGAAACTCTCTGCAGCGCCACGCTCAAAACTATTCACCTGGTGTATCTTGAGGAACAAGATTCCCACGGGGGAACATCTTATGCACAGGGCACAGTATGGACCTACTTGGTGTGTATTATGCAAAGAAGCCTCAGAATCCACGGAGCATTTATTTTTGAGATGCAGAACAATTCAGAATCTCTGGTCAAATCTTAAAAGCTTCATAAATTACACTGGAAATTGGGATGGAACAGACCTCACAGAAGCTTGGATAGAGTGGGAAAGGAGACACAAGGGATCGAAGATCACCAACCTGCCAATTATTGTAAACTGGCTCTTATGGAAGTCAAGAAACCGCATAATTTTTGAAGACAAGCAGGTTCACTGGCCCCTGGTGGAGGCTGGTATTATAGCTGCATTCAGAGAACTACCTGACCCACACCCTCCAAAAACCCGCCTCCCAAATCCTCCCCCATGCATTGATCATAGCGCCCCATGGGCATATTTTGATGGTGCTGCAATCAGACAGAGCTGTGGGGGTGGGTTTATCATACATAAATCTGAGCATCATTATTATAAAATAAAGGCGGGTCTGGGCACTGGAACCAACAACTTTGCTGAGCTTATCACTTTGAGACATTTACTCCATTTTGCATTGGGACATCACTGCACTAGCATCAATATTTTTGGGGACTCTCAAATTATCATAAATTGGTTCAATGGAATATCATCATGTCACATCCATACACTCAGCATTATCTTGAATGAGGTTCTCGAACTCAAAGCAGCTTTTAACAATATTACATGTTCTCATATCTACAGGGAACATAACAAAGGCGCTGACAAATTATCCAAGGAGGCTGCGTTGATGGACAAAGGTATTTGGGAGATCACAGAAATTCAAGACGGCCCGAAAATTTCTAAAATATTATCCATAGTCCGCACATAGACCGGGATACCGGACTTCTGCAGGGTCATCAAACAATCTGAGATTTTTTGCATGTATGTAGCAGATGGGGGAATTTTGATAAGCCTAACATATTTTGAAAACGATGAGATGTGTTGAAAGAGCATCTTATGTGACTCAACGGGAATGCCACTGTGCTCGTGCGAAGCCCGAAATCTCATACGAGAATCTTTGCACAAAGGGTACAATGTAACGTGGTGTCGGCATGTGAAAGCTTACCACAATATGTGATACCATATCAATGAAAATTGTGATTATCTGATGGAAAAAAAAAAAAATCTAACATTATTTATAATATTTATTAATTAAGTTTATATTATTTCTAAATTTATTTTAAGTCTAACATTATTCATAATATTTATTAATTAAGTTTATTTTAATTTGATAATTAAATTTATTTGATATTATTTATAAAATTATTGCAAATTAAATATTTAAAAAAATCAATTATTTATAAAATTATTTCAAATTAAAAATATAAAAATTAATATAAACTATATAGTTGAATTATAAATATTTTTAATCAATTCTCTCCTCTCAAATTTTAATAAATATTACGTTTTGTTATTTATTTATTTAAAATTATTTTTCAAAAAAATGTATTTAATTTTTATTTTTAAAATCAACCAAAAATTAAAAATTATTTTAATATTTTTCTTGATAGGGTGATAGACCGAGGTAGCATTAGGATCAATTGGGGTCTGTGCACACTTGTGTGGAGTGGAAATTCCTTTAGGAGAGCAGATGAGTTATTTATGTTTTGGTTCCTACCATGACGATGACTATTTACATTTTGGTATGGGAGATAGCATGGCGATGGTTGGTCATGTTACACCTGTGTAGGATGGAAATTTGGAAGAGCTAAAAGGAGTGTGGAAATCTAATGTGGAAGCCTGGGTGGTTCTCTATGGAAGGTTGGCTAGTTTAACAATTCAGTAAGGCAGTTTAGGGGTAGCAAATCTAGGACCCTAGCACAAGGAGTTCTAGCCAAAGGATTTATCGAATGTCTGAGGAGTTACCAATGTTGTGGGCTCTTCGCAGGGTAGATTGCTATTTGGAATGTGAAGAGGCATTTGTAATGAAGTTCGAAGGTCATGATTGAAGGAAGTCAAACAATCATGCGCTTTGTTATCTTTGTTAAATTTGATAACATAAAATAGGGTCAACAAATTACAAGTCTTTGGAGACTCCAAAACAATGATAGAATGGGTAAAGACACACATTGACTTCATTGCATCATATTGGGACCTCTTGGAACCAATCAAAGATGTTTCAATCCAATTCCCTGATATAACATTCCAACATGCATACAAAGTAATGTTATTAAAATTAGTCAACCCAAGCTTGAACTTGGTCGAGTTTACCAAGTTGACCTTCAACTATATGGAATTGGTGCTGTGCTCAGGTTGGTGACCAATTCGGTACCAAATTGACCAATTCAATATATAAATCAACTAATTTGGTACCAAACCAGTCCAACTTGACCGAGTCTATACCTACTCAGCTAAGTCGGGCATCTTCCTCACAATTGATGTTGCATTGCATGTCAAAACGAAGATGGCTTGATTTCTCTATGTAATTAACGATATATATGAAGAAAACTATGAGAGGAGTTATGAAACTTCTTACTTTGATAATGTGGTATTCATTACAAGTATTTTTTATGGTTATGGCTCCACTGTCATTCCTATAGGAATGTAATGTTGCCACTTTCTTTTTAGCATATGATGTTTTTACAAACAAACTTAGCATTTTTAGCAGTTCAATTGCAATCTTATTCCACTCATGAGTTAATTTTTAGACAATTAGCAACATGCAAAAGAATTCCCTTCCTCTCACACCACTCACAATTAGTTCTAAATATTATTGGAATGGTTAAGAAATAACGCCTCTCAATGGCCAAATCCTACAAATTCTACATTAGAAAATATATAATAGTTTATCCATGTTGGGCCCAAGTGGATCCCAAAAAAGAGAAAGAGAAAAGAAACCTAAAGCTAGATTATCTCATAATAGAGTAATATTTGTACTTTGCTTATTGGTAATAGATTGCAAGGCATATTTTAACTTTTTATTTTTTAACTGAGTAAAGTATAAATTATACAACTTCATTGTGAAGTAATTCAATATCAAATTACCAAAAGTTATGATTTATTTGTAAATTTTGATTAGTTTTTGGATAACTTTGAGAGGTTGGTTTGTTATTTGTTTATAATAAATTAGTTAAATTTATAATGTAATATTTATATTTATTAAATTTTAAGTTTGATTAGTTTTGGATAATTTGGTTTGTTATTTCTTTAGTTAGATTCATTAAGTTTGAGATTTGTATTTATTAAATTTTGAGTTTGATTTATTTTAAATTTAAATTTATCAAAGTTATAAGATATATTAAAGTTTTCTTTTCTTTTTTCCTTTTTTTAATTTAAAATTTAAATAAATATTTACACAAGGTTTTGGTTGAGATTTGATTGGGTTGATAAATTTTCAATTAAAATGGATTTAGATTGATTTTCTAAAATAAATAAATGGATTTGATATGTTTTAAATGAATTTCATATTTTAAATTAGAAAATACTATTAAGAGGACCACTTTAAAAGATACATGAAAATTAAGATGAATGGTATACTGTTAATTTTATTGTGCAAATGAAAGTTACATGTTATCATTCCCATATTTTTATATTCATCACATGAGAAATGAAATTGATTTCAATTACAGTTAGAAAATTCATCTAGAGATATTGTAATAAAGGTAAGGTCATATCATGTATGTCTTGCTTTTGTATATAGTAAATGAAATTGATTTCAATTACAGTTGGAAAATTCAACTAGAGATATTGTAATAAAAGTAAGGTCATATCATGTCTCTCTTACTTTTATATATAGTAGTTTCTTTCTCCCAGTGCCATATTTTTCTCAAAATTATATTTACAATATATTCCAAATTTTTGGTTTTAATGCATTTTTTTTCTCCTTAGATGATATTCCTTTGGCCTATATAAACAATATACTAGATAATCTACAAAACGAATACTTACCACTAGCTTAAATCAAAATTAACATTATTTTCCTAAAAGTAAACTACAATATCTAGGCATAATTGTATAGAATCACCAATCTCTTTCTTGTAAGGTTGGAGTTTTTTCAATGAACTACCACCCTTTAAATAATTAGGAAAGAGACTTGTATGTAAATATGGTAGTTGTTGGATTCTTTGATTAACTCCATTCTAAATTAAGAAATATGTTTGATGGGTCTTCAATTAATTCTTAATTACTTAGTGGATAGTTGAGAAGTTACACATTTAATTGTCAATTTGATGTTCATATGGAACATGTGAATTTTCATGCATTGTATATCCAAACACAAATTGTTAAGTGTTGATTAGGTTGCAGTACTAATTAAGTATGATAAAGCTAGATGTCCATGCTCTTTCTCAAGTCACCAAACCACACTTACAGGAAATGAAAGATTCACACTTGCATGAATCGAAATATCACACTTCACAATTGTAGGAATTGAAATGTCACACTTCACACTAGCAGGAAATGAAAGGTTCACACTTGCATGAATCGAAATATCCCACTTCACACTTATAGGAATTGAAATGTCATACTTCACACTAGCAGGAATTCAAAGACTACTACGACACTCATGCAAAAATGTATATCATTCTTTGTTAGATAGGTAATCACATAGACAAGAAAGTAAATCACTATGCTGAAAAGCAAACACATAGGAATGAAACTAAAACAATCTTCTTGGAAAGTGAACACACAAACAATAAAATAAATGGGTGTCTTGATCAAGTTAACTGCTCATTCCTAAAATTTGTAATACAAATGCTCATAAATTGATGAGATACTAGCAAATTGTGATAAAGAAATCCTAACTCACAAGTTAAATTAAGACTAATACCATAAAATTGGAAAGAGAATGAATCATTGTTTGATTCAATCAACACATAGCATTAGAAAATATAGTAAATCACGATGAATGCATGAAGCTCATTTACACTTTTTTGCAAGCACATGGGTTGGGAGGGGGGGAATATATCTCAATCGAGCAATATTTTAGCCCCTGATTAAGCTATTTGAGGGCTTAAAAAAGAAACCCTGTTGGTTGGAAGGGATCAATCAAGCCCTTGATTAACTATGTCAAAAGATAAATCAAGGGTTTGTTAAACCCTCATTCGAGTTATTTCAAAATTTACCCTAAGCACTTGATCGAGCTTTTTAAGTGCTCAAACGAGCTCTCGAGGGCCTAAAAACATAGTTTTAGCTCCCCTCCTACAAATTTATTTGCAAAACCATCTTCTAGCATGCTGAACTCAATGAAATATTTATCCTAAGGTGGCGGAGTTGATTGCATGCACAAAATGGAAATGGAGCAAGAACTAGGAAGCTTATTAATTAATAGCATTTAGAATTACATCAGTCTTCTCTTCATTCACTTATGCATTCCCCTTGGCTTGAGTAAAGGAAGGTATTATACAATGCTTTAATCTCTCAATTTGATCATGACATCAAGAGACAAACATGAGAATATATGATTTTAAAGGTGTTCTCCCTTCATTACAACAACATAGTCAAAATATGGAAAACTTGGGCATCTATTGATTCATTCAACCACTACGATAGGAAAGGAGGTTGGGTCAAATTAGTTACAGTTAAGCTCTCCATGTTAGATGACCACCCACCCTTTTCATTTTCTCCATTGCATAATTAAGTGGTTCATCCCTTCATTAAGTATCTAGTAGTGGAAATTATGCATATAGTAGTTGATTTCGTTGTGTTGCTAGAATTTTCCACAACATTGTAGTAGTTTCTTCGATGGTCGATGTGTTAAGGTGTTGCAACATTAGTTCTCGGTTTTGTTTTACCACCAGATCTTTTACAAAATTGGTATTCAATTGTGTTGTAGCATTAATACTCCAATGTGCTATGACATCGATGCTCATAATTGTGTTGTAGTAACATTATGCTAGAGGTGTTCTAGCAACAATGTGTTGGAGGTGTTGTAGTAATTGAATGTATGGTGTTGCAACAAAGAGAGTTGGCTTAAACATAAAGGTGTTGTAGCAACACTAAGGTGTTGCAACAATTAAATTTCTCCAAATATTTTGTCATTGCCTCCAAGGGTACTTGTAGGAGTTTTTCTGAAGTATTTCTCGTGAGTTCTCATTAGTTAGCATAAAAGGTAGACTCTTTCCTTAATACATAAGAATACACATTAAAAGTGATATAACTACAAAAATATTGTACGTTGGAAAAAAATGCATCGTTGTGAGGAAAAAAAGTTATAATTTGGTATGGAGATGGGAAATAAGTATAAAAAATGTGGTGAATCAGTGTTGAAAGGATGCCAATTTGTGCACCTATCATCTTCCCCCAGTCGAAAGCATTGCATCTACCCATGTAAATAGATATTCAGTGTGAATGAGAGTGAGAGTGACCCCCATGGAGGTTGATGATGTTGTTTCAACCTCCCATACATCATGGGAAAATAAATAACATTTTATCCTCTCAATGTTCCTCTAGCAACTGACCTCTTCCTTCAATGTTCCTACGTGTTCCTCAATTTTTCTCTACCAAGTGATGAGAGGGATCAAATCCCTTTGCATCTTAAGATATTTTCATCTCAACATATTTGATCCCTCTGGAGATTTGGTTGATCCGAACTTAAGATGCATCTAGACTAGTTTAAATCCTCTTTTAAATATGTTTTATTCCACATGAATACCATTGGAAATACCATGGGTTCTCATAAACTTGGAGCTAAATAGAACCACTAGTAACTTGATCAAGACCACTTTAAAACCACTAGTCACTTGACCAAGTCCACTTTACCTTAACTAACGAAAGAAAATTAATAAAAATAATAATAAATTAGAATTTTTATTTTAATATATGGTTATTTTTATTTTTATTTTTATTTCTAGTTTACATTAACTACCCAAAAAAAATTGAATAAAATAAATAATAACTATAATTTTTGTTTTAACATAAAAGCTAATTTTTTATTTTTATTTTTTTATTTCTACCCAGTCAAAAAGATCACACGGCAGAGTTTTAAAACATCTCTTGCATACTCAACTCCACAACACCACTAGGGGAAATGAGGTGTAGTCAACCAAAGTATAGCCTACTCAACAACTTATAACCAACTATAACATGTTAGTCCACAACTTGTAATAACATGGTCCATGCATGTAACAACTTGTAAAAACTCAGTCCAAGCCCTCAACTACCTCAGACCTCACATGACTCAAAACCATTCCCTCGTGCCAACAAAAATCCTCTCGATGTTCTAAAATACTCACAAGGACCTTCACATTGCAGGAGTAAGCCCAATCATAATTCCAATCCCTACCTGAACTAGTAGTAAGGAAACCACAAGAGACCTTGCTGCCTAAATCACGACTTGAACTAGCTAGAGAAAGTGAAAAAACCACAGTCTCATTGTTCAACCTAGAACAAGACTTGAGCAGGATAAGGGTCCCAGTCCCTTTGTCGAAACTAGATCAGAATCCAACCTATTAGTCTCACATATAGAAGTTCATGAACCACATTGAATTATCCTTTCACAACGATACCTTGAACATTCAAGAAGATCACCCTACCATGGTATGTGGCCCACATGTAGAGGAACAACATGAGGATATCCCTCCTTTCTACATCACCCTCAATATTAAGATAAAATTCTTCACAATTTTATGTTAGAATCAGGAGTGTCTCACAACCTCATGCCTAAATCAGTCATGCTGGAATTGGGCTTAAACATCACCAAACCTTACCATGACCTTTATTCATTTGATTCTAGAAGTGTCAGGTGCCTAGGTCTCATCAAACACTTAGTGATATCTGTTGAAAATGGCAACAAGAAATCCTAAAAATCGCATCAAGAAGGATTTTAATTTAATTTTCCCTTAATTAAAATAGAAGTAAATTGTAATTCCACATCACATGACAACTTATACGAGTTAACTAAGTCATGAAGACTTAGTTAGTTCAGTTAATTCGAGTTGAGAGTCTAATGGGAGGCATGTAGAGTGTTCCCCAAATTTTGAGGGCCCACAACAATATATGCTTAAGATTTGGCAGCATGGAAGAAGAACGTAGCAAAAGCAAGAAGGATTCCATTGGAAGGAGTTTGAGATCATACTGTCTCAAACCTCCATAGAAAGCCAACTCTATATGCTACGTGGAAGGACTTAACCAATTTTTTTCATAAAAACAATGACCATAGGAAGTTGGCGCTAAAGGAAAAACTCAGAAATATCAAGATGGAGGAGGGCGACACAATACCAAAGTACATGACCAATTTCACCCAATGTTAGGATGAGCTTGGAAGTGTTGGTGTTACCATTGTTGAGGATGATCTCGTGAGCCTAGCACTTCTAGGCCTTCCCAAGCGTTGGCATAACTACTAGGATTCAGTAAATGGGAGGGAGAATTTATTGGAGTGGGAGCGAATATGGTCCAACTTGGTGCAAGAGGAGATAAGGCAAAACACTAAAGACGATACCTCTTCCAAAGAAACGAAAGAAGACTTTGCTTTAGTCAACAAAGGAAAGAAAGCGAAGGGAAATAAATCCCAAGGTGAAGAGGGAAAGAAGAAATACTTATCCAGCATCAAGTGTTTTTGCTGTCATGAGTTCGGGCACTATGCCACGAAATGTCGACAGAAGAAGGCAAGCAAGAAGGAACCTATAGTTGCAACAAAAGGTGAAGCTCTAGCTTCACAATTTAGGCTTAATTTTACTCACATTTCATGCATGGCAAGCATAGTAATGGGAAGCATGTTGTATCTTGACATCGGTGTCTCGTTCCATATGATGGGTAATAGAGATCTCTTCAATGACTTAGAGGAGAAAGAGCGGGGTTTTTAACTGAGGCTTTCCCTAGATAAATCTTTGTGTCGTGTGATTGAAATTCTTTCTCTTTCTTGTTCATGTGATTTTGCGATTGTAATCAATCTCCGCAATTTGCACAATAGATTCAAGTATTTTTTTGTCATATTACAAGATCAATTTATTCTACGTGGATTTTCTAAATGTCTCACCCAAATCCCCACGAAGAGCATGGTCATGGACATTGTTGTGGCTAACATTCCAGTGGTCTATACAATGTTACCTTCTAGATATTGGGCCAAAAAATTAGGCATAACCTTGCACATGGATTTATCCTATGCAACCATATTGTTATTGGAGGTACAGAGAGGAGACTGTATAGAGAGTCTTAATTCCTATATATTGTAAGTCATGCCAAAAGGTCTACAAATCAACCTCTATATTCCATAGAAGAATTCATTAGCTCTTACAACCTATTCATGAACCCAAAAATGATGCCAAAAGTAAACGAAACTCCCTACTAAGATCAAATAGTTATAGGACAATTTTGTACAATTATCCAAAACAAATAAATGAATAAACATATTTTAAAATATTTCATATACAACAATAATTTATTTGTCATGAGCTTCGTATATTCTATATTTATTGTATGTTATTTAAATTATGTTTATTTTACTTTCATAAAAATAAATCAAAACTATTGTTTTTTTAATCAAAACTTAAGATTTATATTTTTATTAAAACTTTATATCAAAATAACCAATTAACAATTATAATTAAATAACAACAAATTTTCAAAATATATATATATATATATATATATATATATATATATATATATATATATATATATATTTCTAAATTATAAATTATAAATTACAAAAAGACACACTTCTAATAAACATATAAATACTTTTTATTTATAAAATATATATATACATAATCTTTAATAAATAAATAAAATAAATATTATAATTTATTTATATAAAATTTCATTCAAAATTAAAATTATAACCCACTTTACTTATATGAAATTTCAACATATACATTTCAATAAAACATAAATAAATTAATAAAATAACAACCACATATTACTATAATAAAAAAAATAAAAATAAAAAACTCAATCCTTTTTAATCTTTTAGCTCCTCCCAATATTATTGTGCCTATCACACATCCCATTATATAAGTGTATATTGTGGAGCGTGAGAACATATGATGTACGTTTATATTTACAGCCGCCTGTGATGAGTGCGGAATCAATGTAACGACAACAGGGTGGGAGCCAAACATCGGGCGCCAATTGAATTTTAAATTTGCGGGTATGTGTTTTATGGATGACTATGTGATGGACGCATCGCAGATAGCAACATGATGTAAGTGTTTTGGGTGGAGAAAATGTTCATCGGAAAAAAAATTGGCGAGCTTTATTTCCACTGCCATAGGCTCATAAATGCGCCTAGGCAGGGAATGCTTGTGGCACGATGATCAACCGGTTTAATCTAACGGCCGGCATTCCCTGCCTGGGTGCATTTATGGGTCTATGGCAGTGGAAATAAGGCTGGCCAAAAAAATTATGTACACCATTCACAGTCAACGCAAATGTCAGATTTCCTCTCCCAAAACTGTCCTAATCAGTGTATTAATGGGCGTATAAACTTAGAAATAAGGCTTTCCTTTTTGAATTGTAGTGACAGCCATTGGAATTGATTCAATATCACATCAAACAAAGTACATTAATATTTATTTTTCTGAATTACTCATAAAAAGAGGAAAGGTAAACCACTTTAAATTAACCATTATATAATTTTAAAATAATTAGTTGTATATTTTGTATTAAACCTGATTTTAATTGTTTCTTTGATGATGAAAAACTAAGACAATTTCTTGCTAAATTGACTTAATAGGTTTCCCAATTATCACATTTTCTGAACACAGAAACCAGCGGAAATATAGATACCCATTTATGATATCGTGTATTTTCTATATTGACACAGATTTGACAGAGCAATTGCTGCTGCGACCTAATAACTGCTAATAAAATTTGCTTAACTTTCTATAAATATGGCGACAGGTTTATAGCAACAAATGAATTCAAACCATACTTTGACATTATTTTTTAAATTATACTATATTGACATAGATTTGACAGACCAATTTCTGTTGCTGCGACTGCGACCTAATAAACTGCTAATGAAATTTGCTGAACTTTCTATAAATATGCCCATAGTTTTATAGTAACAAATGAATTCAAATCCATACCTGGCATTACTTTTTAAATTATACTTAACGTGCTATCTCATTCTTTCCAAAATCTTAGTGACACGGAATCTGATCTAATATCTGAATAGCATCCTACAGTCCTATTGGACGCTGCAATATTTGATTTCTGGTCCATTATTTATTGCAGCGAATTCGACTTCAACGGTAAAACATGAAGTCACAAAAACCAAACTAAAGATAACGACAAGCTGATGTGATGTGGATCGTCTCTGATCCAGATTTACTGATTTTGGGTTTTTTTTTTTTTCAAGGATATTTGTTATTTCATACAAATTAAAGTATATAAATTATTATTCAAAACAATTTTTAATAGCAATGTTTTTTTACTAAACTAAAACATTAATAGTCAATTTTCATGGAAAAGTATATGAATGAAATGAAATTTAATTTTAATCTTTACAAGACTAAAAATAGTTCATGGGACTATGAGTTCTTTGTTTTTAGCCTTCTGCATTTTAGTTCTTTTTTTCTTCAAATTGATGATGAGATGGCCCAACCTTCCAACAATCTCATAGCTGAAAAGACAATGCCAAAAAACAGATACTAACATATTCTCATAACTTTCTCTTCCAAAATGAAATGTTTTTCCGATTCCACTATTCCACATGTGCAAAATGTACACACTATTTCTTCCCAAGCTTCTTTAGGCATTTTCCACTGTCCTATTTCACAGAAGATGATGCAAGTTGGTTCTTAATTGAGCAATAAGAACATTTGCCCTACATAGAATGTTAGCTCCAATGTACTCTTTTTGTTGGAGATCATAGGTAGGGTTGAATTCTTCAATGTATTACTTCTTCTTTCTACCCAACTATTTTCCCAAACTTTTCCATAACAAAATTCTTTCGCTAGTTGCTATTTGTGGGACAAACATTGAGGTAGATATTCCATTTTTGCATCCTCTCATCCATATTTTCCTTCTTTCACTCATGTCTTCCTTGAAGATAACATTAGGCCATCTACCTACTCCTATTTGCTAAATTCTTTATAGGTATCTTATAAGCCGCACCATAGCAATTGCTTCTATGGGAGTTGGTATTGTTTCACTCAACATTATCTCATAAAGTACAAACTTTTTATTTTGAACTTGAACATGATCAAGCATATTAATTGAATTTTCTCTAAAAAAAAAGTGTTTAAATTTTCTCTAATTATATAACAACATCATTTGAAAATATAACTAACATTCATCATCAACAATTTTTTTATTAATCAGAATTTTTTTTGTAATCACTATATATCCTAGAAACTAAAACAATGCTTCCTCTGATTTTGTATCAATAATTTTCTCTAATTATATAACAACATCATTTGAAAACATAACTAACATTCATCATCAATAATTTTTTTAATAATCACGATTTTTTTTTAATCACTAAATATCCAATGTTTCCTCTGATTTATGTCAACATCAACGTCTCTCTGGATATAGCTAATTATATAACAACATCGTTTCAGAAAATATTACTAACATTCATCCTAAAAATATCAACAAAATTACTAACTAGGAATTAAAACAATGCTTCCTCTGATCTTATGTCAACATCAACGTTGTGGCATATTCACTGAGTCAACATTCTGATCCATATGTTGATATAATTTTATGGTCTAGCACCGGGGAAGGTCTCGAGGAGGAGGTTCTAATGTCGCCAAACGACCGCGACCGTTCTTCACAAGAAGCGCCGTACTCAACCCCCATTGCATGTGATCATCCAAGTGACAGTGCACGAACCACACTCCTGTGCAAAACATAACAAATTAATTTATAATACCTTAAACCTCTGAATTGCGAAATATAAATGAATTGAAGTGCAAGAACAATATGGATGGCAACCAATATATATAATGTTATAGAGGTATTAATGGGCGGGTTGAGTATAGGTTTATCTTTTCAGAGTTTAAATAAATATATATGGAGTTGTTTTTTTTGGTGTCAGAATTTGATGGAAAATTTTGAGATGAAATCTTGATTTGTGTTATTTAAATTGGTTTTTTAATTGTATATATGGATTCAGCACAGTGAAGAATCTCAAGATTTTTTGGAAGTTTTTTCCCTGTGCTGAATCTATATATACATTCAAAAAACCAAATTAAAATCACAAATCAAGATTTCACCTCAAATTTTTAGTTAAATTCTAGTAAAAAAAATCCAAAAATAACACTAAAAACAACTCAAATCAAACTGCCCTGCTCATTAATGGCCCTCATTATATATATTGTATTGGTGAAGAATATTTAAATACCTGGATTGTCAGCTACAAATCTAATGGCTGCCCAACCATTCACTGGAACGCCTACGGTGTTGCGCTCTGGGGGATCAACCAGATTGAATTTCAGAGGGTCGGTTACAGGGTTATAGTTCCCAAAACCTTGTCCCACCACATAAAAGCTGTAACCATGAATGTGCATTGGGTGGTCATCGGCCACGAAGATGCTTGTTGCCTGAAAAACAATTTGCACTCTAGACTTGTATTCGAGCACTGTCAATTTTGTTCCAGATATGGGAGCCCAAAGACTTCGGGGTACATTCTGGCCCGTGTAATTGAATATAACGGGGGGATTTTGAGGAAAATCAGTTGTAAAAACACCATTAATGCCAAAGTAATAAGCTTGAAGCAAGGCTATGGTGGGCAATGCAAAGGATATGTTGTTCATACTGGCTGTAAGCCTGGTTCCGTTGGGGCCTCCACAGGTCTGCCCAGGTGGGCACGGAAGCAAACCCAGTCCCACTGTAGAGATAATGCTTTCATCTATCTTGCGCGGAACCTTGATTGGGTGCTCTCGGGAAGCCAGGCTTCGGAGCCCTCTTCTAAATCTAGCGACGGTTGCGTTGTCGTTGTAAATTGGAAGCCTAGGAAGAATAGGACGCCCTAAATTTTGGCGCCCAACATACTCTAGAATGGCAGTAGTTGTGGTGTTATCGAAGTTGCCTGGTTGCTGAGTAGAATATGCTCGGGCGGCCATATAGTATTTGCCCACAGGCTGGTTGGCAGTGAGAAGAACATCGGCAGTCTGCCCTGGAGTTATAGCTATTACATTGGTTTTATAGGGTTTAGTATAAGAAGCATCCACCGCTACGACTGTAAATTCGTGGCTTGCTATCTTGAAAAAATGCTCGTCATTGAGTGCAGCATTGACCAGTCGAAGAAGGTAGGTTTGTCCACGTTGTACAGGCACGCGAAATGTTCCTGCATCGATGCAACCATTTTTTAATTTATGTGTCAATTTTAAACACAAGAAATGCTTATCACTAGGATTGAGTTTGGATGCCCCTTTTTCCTAAGTAATTTCTATTCTCAAATCTTTTTCATAAAATTTAAATTTGTGTGGGCCGAAAATGAACTCTACTCAAACTAACTAATCTATATTTTATGAATAAATCTTCTCATTCATAAAATTTAGACTTATAACTTCATAAAAGCTAAACCCCAATCAAATCAACTAATTTATACTTCATAGATAATATAATAGTATGTATATACTTAGTATCTGATCTAGAGTGGAGAGATACAAGTTTCCTTATCTATTTATGACTAAATCCCAACCAAACCAACTAATCTATACCTCATAGATAACATAATAGTATATAATATAAAGAAAATATATACTTATTACCTGATCTAGAGCAGGGATACAAGTCTCCTGGCTGTCCATTTATGGTGAAGGCATTCGATATATTGGGCGCAGCGCCGGTGAGATTCGCCTGGTTCACAACGGCTATGGGGTCTCTGTTCCACCATTCCCCTGTTTCAAAAACAACATTACCTCTAATTCAATTCAACCATTACTAGACTTGCAAACATTTGGGTATTGAAATTCATTCATGCTGCTCATCACCTATTAAAATAGGAATTTCTGCTCTGGGTATAGGAAAGGGATATAAGCTTCCTCTCTTAGGATATATGACTAAAGCTCCATACACAGTAGCTCTGAGCCATGAGACATGAGCATGCCAAAACAAGGTTCCTTCCTGTCCAATAATGGTGAATCTGTATGTAAACCTCCCACCAGGTTGAATAGGGCACTGTGTGATATACCCTGTGCCATCTGCCCACCCTGTTCTCAACTGCCTCACGCCATGCCTGACAAATTGACAAATTCAACAGTAAGTCTCAGATTAATTGGATTTATTTTGAGGGACGTCATGCCTGACAAATTTACAAATTCAACATGAAGTTTCAGGTTAATCGGATTTATCTTGAGTGATTTCATGCCTGAAATTTTGACAAATTCAACTGTAAGTGTTAATTTAATTGGGTTGATTAAGTTAATTAGATTTATATCAAGTAATTGGGAGAAAATGATTGGAATCATTTTCATCCAAATTTGATTGGATTCAATTCTGATAAATAATATGATAGATAAACTTCAATCTAATTTCAGTAAATGAACTTTAATATATTATTGTTCAATTAAGAACTAACTTATGCATGTTGGTGTGAAGCGAGTATTGAAAAGGTTTAGAAGGAAGCAGGAAGAGCGATGTGTGTACATTTTGCTGGGCAGGGGCAGTGAGGTCAACAATTTCATTTTTGAATCTTGATGGTTTCAAGAATATGCAAAAAGTTAGCCATGGGAATATGTTAGCATCCGTTTCTTGGCATTGTCTTTTCAGTGATGAGATTGTTGGAAAGTTGGGTTAACTCATCATCAATTTAAATAAGAAGAAGATTGAAATGCAAAAGGCAAAAGGCAAAAAACAAAAAACTCATAATCCCATTAACTATTTTTAGTCTCTAAAATGTTAAAATATCATTTCATTTCATATTCATATTCAATATAATTCCAAATTCCAGTAAATAATATGATGAACTTCATGAACTAAAACATCATGCTATACAATTCTAAAAGATTTTCATTGAGGCTAGAGAGACGATGCCATACCAGTGAATAGTGGTGTTGTACTTGGCTCTATTATAAGTTTTAATGATAAGAGTGTCCCCATTACGAGCATGAATCGTTGGACCTGGTAATTGTCCATTGACAGTGACTATTGTATGCTTCTTGCATAACCTGGTAACTGTCGTCGGTGCGATCTGTGCCATTAAAAATACCAAATATGACAGATAGCTCTTACTTTCAGCAAAAGCAAAGTTTGAAAATAGTAGTGAACCAGGGAACTTACAACGAAGGTATACTTGTGAATATCTGCATTTGTAATGGCAGCAAAATAAGCAACTAATGAGAGTAGGAAAACAAGCATGGATGAAAATAGGCGCGGTGATGTCAATGCCATTGTTGCTGCAGAAACGAGATATCCTGCAAAAAAATAAATTACTGCGCTTGCAAATGAATGAATCTTTCAACTATAGAAGCTTCGGATGTCGAGTGCATGACTAGTGTGTGTTTTCACGGAATATATAAAGGCTAAAAAATGTGAACAGAAGCGTGAAATGGGGAAAACAGAAATGCCATTCATTTCGGAACAGGAATGTCGGAACAGTGAGAGCATTACTCGACGTTTTAGATTTTCTCGGGGTATATTTTTACCTAGAGATCTGGTAGATATGTGGTTTGAAATCCAATAGATATTTCTCAGAATTACATATTGGCTTAATCTGCATTAAAAACCTTGTTCATTAAGTATAGGATGTAGTGATTACATTTAATAAGTAAATATCTACATGTCCAATTAATTTTTAAAACGGTCAATTTGATAACCCAGATAAAAATTTACCCCTATTTATATATATGTTTGAGAGATATTCATTTATATGTTTATATTTGCATAATAGAAAAAGATATCTGTTACATGTATATTTATAAGTTTATATCTTATATATAAGCAATTTCAAATTGGATCTTAAAAAATGAAAGAAATTAGGTACAAAATGAAACTCCAAGTATATATGCATGGTGTTTACCCTGAGATAACATAAATTGTGTTTGCTTTATAAGATATACTAGGTTAAATGTGGGTTTTTGGGCATGTTGAAAAAAGTTTATTTCAGTCCCAACTTACATTATGCAATCCTACATTATGCACCTTAAACTCTAATCTCTAGTCATTCTTTTTCCTAGAATTGTGATTGGAAATGGAAATCTCAAATGGACATTTACCATGACTGTTGAGCGTTCCATAAATTCATAATTAAATCTGAACATGACTAGGTTTGAGTCTTTCAAATCTTGAGATGCAAGCTAGAGAGTTCCATCCTTGTTAAACAATAGTTAATTTATTCAAAACAAATACCTTATATATTATTATGTCTTTCTCTTTATATCATTATTTCTTGAAATATTAGAATCCCCAAATTCCTATTTAAAATGGGTTCATATTTATTTTATTATTTATAAAGTTTTATTTCAATCCAACTCATGGCGTTCAAAGTTGAGATTCTTCAAAATACATTACAACTAATGATTGAAGAACATACTATTGAAAAGCGCATATTTATTCAGTAAACACAAAACTCTAGGAATGCTACAAATGTGCTTATATACAATTTCTAAAATTATTGTATTTTCTTAGTAATAAATATACTAATATATTTTTCTTTAATATTTTATTGTATTTAGTAGTTTTATTTTAGATTTATGGCACTTCGAATTCGGCAAAAATTTAAAATTCAAACTTAGTATTTTTTTTTTTTAATTTTAAAAATTGATATAATAATAACGTTTAAATCGGGTAGTTTAAAAAACACACAAAATAACCAAGAAATTTTGGCAAGATTATGAAAAAATCAGTGAGAAATTTTTGAAAATCCGGGTTATGGGTGTCAAACTTCACGATTTTGGTTGCCCAGTTTTTGATGGTGTTGAATCTATCTCCACCATAAAAAGGAATGATTCAAACACTCCAACTACTTGATTTTTTGAAAAAAAAATTACTGGATTGGGTTCCCCAGAGGTTTTTGATGGTGCTGAATCCATTTCCACCATAAAAAAGAATGATTCGAACACTCCAACTACCTGATTTCTTGAAAAAAAAATTACCAGATTTCCACAAAAAATTGTGCTATTCTGTTGCATCTGTAAACAACTCCCATTTAAATTACCAAAATAAATAAATATAAAACATCATGTGAAGGGAAGTTTGAGAAGAAACTCAACATAATTGTTTTTTACTTCACTAATAGGAGTGTTCATGAAATTTTTACCCTAATAGAATGGTAAGACCAATACTTGGTTGAACATATATAGATAAATGTGTGTAATCAAGATAGGAAAGGAAACATAAATAATTGTAGAATGGGAAAATTTTCTATGTTTCAATTTTACACCTTCCTTGGAGGGTTGGGAAGCCAAGAAAGCTGAAAAAAAAGAGAATTTGTGAAAGCTGATTAAGTTTAATTTTCTAAATATGCTTAATTTCACGAATTTTAAACAAATAAGTTTACAATACTGATTTTCAAAATGTGTTTATTTATTAGATAAGAATTTGGAACAAATAAGTTTTGGAGGAAAGAAGAAGTGGAAATTTGCTTTAATGAATTATATTTGTAAAATTATTATATTATCTAGAGTTATTAAAAATGATTCAAAATATAAAATAAATTAAGAAAAAAATAAACAAAACACACATATAATATTATTATTATTATTATTAAATATATATTCAAATCTTTATTATTAAAAAGAAAAAATATATAATATAAAAATTTTCTCAAATTATATGTTTTAAAAGTCATAGTCCCCAATTATAAAAGCCGTAGTCTAACTAGCCAGAGGAATCGCTCTGAAAATCATGAAAATTCCGATAAGATTTTCAGAAAATCCGGCAGGAATTTTTCTAAATCCATGTTATAACTATCAAAGTTTAATATTTTGGGTGTCCTAAAGGTTTTTGATGGTGCTGAATCCATTTCCAATGTCAAAATCAGGATTCAAACACTGTTTCTGCAAGATTTTTAAATTTTTTGGTCAGTTAAATCAATTTTGACCCGTCGGGCAATTCCTCCGGCTCGTTAGACGACTCCATTATAAAATTGTAATTTTGAAGTAAAACTGAAACCAGGTTTTAACGTCAACTGGGGTTTTTGGAATCGATCCGGATGATCAAATTAAATAAATTTGACCATGCGATTAGCCATCTTGATCAGATTGTGTTATTCTCGGAAAATAGCCGAAAGCATGCACATGTGTAACAGCTATCTGTAAATTTCCGATGTGACATGGCAGGTTAGGTTAAAACTGGCACTTGGAACTTGGAAATGTTTGGAGAGTAATTGTTGGCATTTCAACTGCACTAAATATATTTTCAGAGGGTTTGCTCACCTGATCGAGAAAGCATTGGCTACAAGAAGAAGCGTTGCAATGCACGCATTGTCCTCACGCGCGTAGGGGTCGAATCAGATTTACCTAATATTTTAGTTTTAGAACGGTTCATTTTCTATGGTCAATTTTTTGCAAAAAAATGGATTATATAGAAAAGTATCACAATCTATTTCACCATTGTAAAAGTCACTTACGTCTAAGTCACATGGGCTCAACTCTCCCTCCAACCGAACATAACCTTTGCTGCTCGTACATTGGTAGAATTTGTTGATGAATAATTTCTCACAATCAATGGATCTTTCTCCAATATCAATTGACAAAGGACACTATTGGGCAACTAGTTTAGTTATTTTTGGGCATTGAAGGAACACATAAAGTAAACATGTCTATGATGGCAACGTTGCACCAAAACATTAAGATGATGGGCAACATTGCAACAAAACAATACATTACTAGGTAATGATGGCAACGTTGCACCAAAACATTAAGATGATGGGCAACATTGCAACAAAACAATACATTACTAGGTAATTTCATTCGTGAATATTGATTTTTGATTTTTGGCAGAAGAAATGTATTATCATATTGTTGACATTAATATAATCTTATTCATGAATGTTGATTTTGTATAAACAAAATGTCTTATCACATTGTTGATTTAAATATTCATAATTATATTTTTATGATAATAAATTTTTATTCATTTATAATTTATATACGCTATAATATTTTTAAAAACATTTTGAATAAAGATCATGTGTATATGACTTTTGTTTAACAATCCCAACTTAATTCACAATCTATATAAAAAATAACATTTTTTTCAAATCTGTGCACAAAACTTATGCATATGACATTATGTTTAGTAACTCTAACTTAGCATCAGTGTATTGTGAAACATAACTTTGTACCAAAAAAGTGTCATCTTGATACGCCACCATGTCGCGTTCACAAAAAAAATGTCACCTTGATATGTCATCCCATGGAACCAACAATTGGAACCACAAGAAAACTTAACATTACATTTCTTTGTTATGTAATTGTCACAATTGTATAATTTTTACTTTGGTCTCTTCAAGTTTTAGAGAGTTTATTACAATGATATGAGTATATATGCCTCTTCTTATGAGACTCTTGCAGTAGAATATTTTGTATAATGGAATATTAGTTTCTATAAGGTTTGGTTTTTCTTTGGCACCAATTATATGAATCTTTGTTTGGATTATTTATATTATATAAACCACTACCACCATAATTTTAAGTTTTTTCAATGTTGTGTTTGCTATTTAAAATATTTTTGTTGATTTAAATCAATCTAATATAAACAAAAATATAAGTGGTGAATGCATGTTTAGATTAAATTACAAGAAGCACAAAGTTCAATTGTTAACTCCACAAAATATCCTTCCTCAATAATTAGTATGGCTGCAAATGATGATGAACATTGACATAAACATCATCATTAAATTGAATTAGTCTTAGTCCCTCATTCCCATCATAAAGGATGCATTATAGGCACATGTCAATTCAAATATATCCTAAAAAAGTTTACACCCTCATATGCACCCATGACATTTCAAAATAAAATGTTTAGTGATTATAACTCATTCATTATTCACTTAAAATATTATCATTTCATTTTTTGAGGGAAAGAATGATGCAAATTTGGTAGATGAATGATTATGGCATGTTGAAGCATTTTTTTGGTAAATATTTTTCTGATTAATAGAATATCACTTTTGATCTTTTATAGTTTACTCCTACCACACTATGTTAGTAGAAATTAGACAATTAATAGTTTGTGTTTGAAGATATCCATTGATTCATGGAGAATATTTGTGAAGACATTATAAAATGGACTTTACACTCCAAACAATTATGTTGTTCAATATATTTAATTGATAGAACTTGAGCATTTATGACATGACTTCACATCCACTATAATTTCTATTGTAAATGTTATAGTTAAAACATTATACACCTAAACATTTAACTTTATATCTAGTGCGACTTTTTGAGACATTAAAATAATCACTTAATATGTCGTAAAAAATGTTAGTATAATCATCTTTCAATGCATCATAAAATTGGTGGTAAGTGATGCATAAAAACAAATAGCTCACTTTATCTTTACTTGCATTGGAAATATTGTCTTAGTCACTATCATTTTATTATGCATTTCATGTTGTAGCTTTTATCATAGAGGTCATTTTACAATCCTAGAGTAACCATGCTATCTTTTATCATAAAATTCATTACAAGTATTATGCCAAATTTCATTGTTAGTTATTTTGTTATGACCACTAGGTAAGTGCATGAAGTTGATGGCATCAAAAGTGGTAATCAACATTTGAGTTTTTTTCTTGACTTTGTGAAAACCTAAAATGTGATCATATTTATATATTTTTCTTAAGAGATTTGTCCTTAATAGTATAATTAACAGTGAGGTTGGGAAAGAGAACCATGCTAATGTTTCTATACTTCTACATAATGCATGTGTATTTTTCTCTAGATGAGAAAAAAATCCTATAAAATGCATGCCACATTTCTAGTATGTGTAACACCCATGTCTAACTAGCCATATCACTCATCACAAGTATATATATATATATATATATATATATATATATATATATATATATATATTATATATATATATATATATATATATATATATATATATATATATATTGTCAATATGAAATTATCATCAATAAATAAAATGAGGAAAATAAATAACATCCATTGTTGCTTATGATGTATCTAATGTAAAAATTCTTACATATTCAACACATGCAATTCATTGATAGTATTCATTGGTTAAACTATTCATATGAATATCAATATGAAAACACAAAATGTATTAATGTAATTAAATAAATTAATTGTTCCCTTATCGTCCAACCAAGGAATTTAAGGTTGGGTTGGATCAACTTGATGTAGACCTTGTGCTGCTACCATCCTTGTGCCAAGATTGTCTCGAATGTAACTTACTCACCAATTAACTTCCTAGCCTACTCCTTGGGTACTCTTCTTTCCCACAGACCCCCCAGATTCAATGGAGTTGTAGGAATGATGAATAAGCTAGAAGTGTGGAGGTGGGCTCTCTAGTTCTAGTGGTTCTCGCTCATACTAAAGAACTCTACATATACCAAACTCACAACACGACTCAATTAATTGCATAGAAAATAGTTCAACAGAAGAATACTTCTCTATCACTAAGGTCCTTAGATAGTTATTTCTTATTTTTCTCTTATTTTATATGTACAAAATTAATCAACTCATAAAATGTAGAAATTATACAATATATATGTATATCTTGGATTCACCTGATATAACAATGTGCTAAAGTTAAATACTGAATTGCTTCTACAAATAATTTGCGGAATTAAAAACACAATCGCTAATCACATGAACATGAAGAAAGACCAATCACACACAACATAGATAATTTCTCGGGGAAAGCTTACAGCTAAAAATCCCACTATATTTTATTGTATATTATATCATCGATCATGAAACAATTACATACAAAACTCTTCTCACAAGAGCCCTCGGTACATCAGCTAATTGTCTCACACTATCATACAAAAATTGGCAAATGCCTTAGCCAATTTATTGTCTCCAGACAACCTGCCTTCATTGCGCAATCCCTGCTGAATGCAATCCCTGAATTGATGAAATCCTACCTTCCTTGATTGCGCAAGTATAATGGGCACATCCAATTTGTGTTTACTTGCATGTGTGCAAGCGGATAATGTCACAACTGATAGTCAACTTCCCTTTCACCTAGAACTCAACTGGGTCTCCACTGGATTTGACCTGCATGCAGCTAATATTAGTAAATCTTCAGTTGTATGTGATATCACTGCATGTGAATTAATTAATATTTAATTCACTTGATCTCTCACTACTTGTATCTTCAGTTACAACTAGCACAACTGAGTTTAACTAACTTAACTAGGTTAAACTATTTACAACTTGCACAAACTCATGCACCACTACACTTCGAACTCTGTTACAACTAGAATTACTCTACATGTCCCACCAACCAACCTCTAACTCGAAATTCACTAGCTAACTGAATTTGCCACTTTAGTTAACTATTTCAAGTCCACACTGAGAATATATTATAGTTTAATGTCCATCTAAACTAAGGGATAATAAAAATAGACATGCACCCAAAAATAGCCCTGTGGGCCCCACCCTAGTGTAGGTTAGTAATGCAACCAGGTGCTTAATGAAACCAAGTGCTTAATGCACTAGTGTGGGTGTTGAATCTTCTTGTTGAATCTCAATAAGAAAGGGATTATCCTTCACCCCTGATCATGTCTCTATGGTATTCAAATTTTCTCCTGGTGAGCCCCTTTGTCCGAATATTTGCATCTTGATCTTCTGTGGGAACGTACTGAAGCAACATGATCCTCCTCTGTACGCAATATCTAAGATGATGGTACCGGATATCTATATGCTTGGACCTATCATGAAACACATGATTAGTCAAGATTTTAATGCAACTCTGATTATCACAATGAATCACTGTCAGATCCATCTAAGAACCAAACAAACCAACCAATATCTTTCTCATCCAGATAAACTCACATGCAGCTTGACTTGCTTCCATGTATTCTGCTTCCGTTGAACTGAGTGCCAAGGATCGTTGCTTCCTGTTGTACCAGGAAACTGTTGTCAACCCAATGCTAAAGATCCCCCCTGATGTGTTTTTTCTGTCCAATGGACTTCCAGACCAATCTGCATCGGTGAAGTTATGCAACTTCACTCCATTCGTCTATCTGTACCGTAGACCATACTCTGATGTGCCCCTGGGTATCTCAGGACATGCTTCCCCGCCTTCCAAAAGAGCTTGGTAAGATTAACCATAGCTTGACTCATCTTTTAACCACATAGAAAGTGTTCTCATGTTCACTAGATACATTAGCGAACCCACTAACTGTCGATAGACAGTAGCATCCACTACCTCTCCAGAAGTAGCATCCTCTTTCTTCCAATTTCCTGGAAGAGGAGTATCCATGGGTTTACAGCTCTCCATGTTAAATTTACCCAGTATCTCCTTTGCATACTTGCCTTGAGACACAAAAATTTCACCATCCCGCTGCCATATTTCCAATCCAAGGAAATAATGAAGGAGGCCCATATCCTTCATTTCAAACTCCCTTGCAAGATCCTCCTTGCATGAGTGTATCAGCTGCTCATTGCCATTCAAAATTAAATCGTCAACATTAAGAACAATGATCAATAGCTTACCCTTAACCACAATGCGGTACATGTTTGCATCTGCTTCAACTTTTGATGAAGCCCAGTCTGGTGAAATAGCTTTCTATCCGAGTGTACCAAACACGGGGTGCTTGCTTCAGCCCATACAACACTCTTTTGAGCCTGCACACATGCGACTCGCCGTTGAAGATCTCGCAACCTTCGGGATGCTCTATGTACACCTCTTCCTCAATGATCCCATTGAGAACACAGTTTTCACATCCATCTGATGAATGTGCCATCCCATCTACACTGAGAGTGCAAGGATGGATCTTATGGAAGAGTACCTTGCAACAGGTGGAAAGGTCTCATCATAATCTATCCCCTCAATCAGTGAGAAGCCCTGGGCCACAAATCTGGCCTTGTATTTCTCCACACTCCCATCAGCAGCTCGCTTTACCTTGTAGATCCATCTTGAACCTACCACTGATTTATCAACCAATCTTGGGACAATTTCCCATGCATTGTTTTTGACAATGGAGTCATACTCCTCCACCATTGCATCAACCCAAGTAGGTTGTTGCACTACTTCATGAAAGGAAGATGGTTCAGTCATAGTACATTTTCTCGTGAGAGCCATGTATCCAGTAAATCAGTCATGAGACTATCTTTTTCTTCACTATGAAGTAGGGGCTCCTACATTCTGTGCAGCATAAATTCTCATCTTATCAGCTTTCGTGGTGATCCTTCTGCCATTTCTGATGGATGGCTCTGCATGAGTGGCTTCCTCCACTCCATGAACCTCCTCATGTGGCTAATCCACATCTTGAGACTCATCTTTGGGAATCAGCAGTTTCTCCTCTGCATGCAAGTACAGCTCCCTCTCAAGGTACAACCGCATGGCTTTCCCCTCATCAAATTTTATATCCCATCACACAACAGTCATTCTGTTGTTTGGAAAATACACACGATAATTATGGGGTGTTTCTGTGTATTCCACAAAAATCCTAACTTCAGCAATCGGTTCCAGCTTCTCCCTGGCATCCTTGGTCACATGCACATAAAAAGATGACCCAAAAATCTTAAAGTGTGAAACATCAAGTTTCTTACTAGTGAAAGCCTCTTCAGGTGTACTCATGCCAAGTACTCTATGAGGACAACGGTTCTGCACATAAGCCGCAGTGTTGCATGCTTCCGCCCACAAATGCATTGGTAGGCCCTGATCATGCAACATTGTTCGTGCTGCACCAACGATCGTTCTGTTCTTCCTCTCTGCAACCCCATTTTGTTGTGGGTTATGAGGGGCTATGAGTTCTCTTTGAATTCCTTCTTTGCTACAGAAGTTCTTGAATTCGTTAAAGATGTATTCTCCGTCATTATCGCTCCTAAGAGCCTTCACTTACTTCCCCGACTCTTTCTCCACCAATGCCTTAAACTCGCAGAAATTATAGAATGTTTGATCTTTCTTCTGCATAAAGAAGATCCAGCATTCACAAGAAAAGTCATCAACAAATATTACATAGTACTTATGTTTTGTTGTTGAAGCAATTGATAATGGTCTACACATGAATGTGTGAACTCTCTCAAGGATCCCCAAAGCTCGGTTCTCCTTCTCATGAAAGTTGGACTTTACATACTTCCCCATGGTGCAACCCTTGCACTGATCTAACTAAGAAAATATTGTTCCCATTGGAATTCCAGGAGATATTTGTTGCATGAATTTCAAGGCTCCATGATGAAGATGGCCTAATCTCCTGTGCCATAATTCGCCCTCATCCCGGTTCACCACTTTTTCCGCCTTGCCCATCATGGTAGCTCAGCCATCTACCTCTAGTTTGTAGAGATTCTTAACTCGAATCCCTAACCTCTTGGCTTTACGCATTGTTTTATGTCGCAGGAAAGCTTTTCCATCACTAAAAACAACATCATAGCCTCTCTGCTCCAACATTGCGATTGAGACCAAATTTTTCTTTAGATCTGGTACATGCATTACATATTTTAATTGGAATGGTTTACCTGACTCCCTCTGAAATGTAATGGTACCAATCCCGGTAGCACTGTACCATCCGTCGTCGCCCATATCAATATGCATCTGGAGATCTTTCTCCTCCAAGTCACTGAAAAGTCCCTTATCTCCCGTCATGTGAAAGGAAGCACCACTATCCAAATACCACACAGATCTCAATGCACTTAACACAATGCATGCGATCAATGAGAAGTCAAGCTCAAATTACGAGGCAAGGGCCTCACCATCTGTAGATACAACAGCCTTCTTCTTCTTCTTCTTTTGTGGATAGTTAGTAGCAAAATGCCCATGTTCATGACAATGAAAACACTTCACCTTGGACATGTCCTGCTTCTTTCCTTTAGACTCGGATTTAGAATGGAATTTCTTCCCCTTCCCCTTCTTCGCCTTGGAAACCAAAGAACAATCCTCTTCATCATCATGCTTTGATGAAGAGCCATCTCTGGTGTTCCGTGTGAACTCCTCCTGCACCAAATCCGACCACAGTCATTCCCAATCTAGCAATTTTTCCCGTCCGTTGACAAAGTATTCATAACTGTGCCAACTCTTAGGAAGTCCTAGGAGAGCAAAACCCACCAAATCATCATCAGCTACTATTATTCCCACACTCCCCAGTTCATCCCGACATTGGACAAACTTCGTGAGATACTTTGGAATTGTGTCGCCTTTTTCCATCTTGATATTCTTGAGTTTATCTTTGAGCACCAATTTCCTATGATCGTTTTTGCTTTGGAATATATTTGTCAAAGCCTTCCACATAGTGTTGAACCCTTAGTTAAACTGAGAGGGGGAGTGAATCAGTTTAACACATTCATGAACTTTTAAAACTTTCCTTTAAACTTATTTACACCTTCATTTCATGATCAACTTAATATTTGAGCAATATTAATATGTGAGCAGCAAGTATTAAGCAGATTAGATAATGTAACAGCAAAATTAATATGTGAGCAGCAAGTATTAAGTAGATTAGATACACCATATCAACACATAAACATCATGCACATAGACAACAGATATAAGTGGAAACCCATAAGGGAGAAAACCACATCTTATTATTGTTGTGATGCAAAGGCAAGCTCCAACTCCCTTTCACCACTAATTTTCTGTAGGCTCCAACCTACAGGAGGCTCCTACCTCAATTCTTCATGCTACAACTTGCAAGGAAGCTCCAACTTCCATCTATTTTCTGCAGGCTACAACCTACAGGAGGCTGCTACCTCAGCCAGCTACAACTGACATCTATCAAGCTACAACTTGATATGGAAGCACCAACTTCCTTCTATTTTCTACAGACTACAACCTATAGGAGGCTCCTACCTCAGTCAGCTACAACTGACATTTATCAAGCTACAACTTGATATGGAAGCACCAACTTCCTCACCTTTTTTCAAAGAAAAAACACATGCTGATTTACCTGGATATCAGCTCTATTTTATACCTTCATCACTGTTGTCCACCAGCCTTCATGTCTGCCTTATATCATCTCTGAATCTTCACAGCTTCTCTATCTTCTCCTCCTTCTTCTTACCCTCTCTGCCTCATTTCTCCATTCTCTAAAACCTCTCTATGCATATCTATGTGATATCATTTATAGAGTTCACCTCATGATTGTTTGTATTCCACAGGGAATTCGAAATGAACAGCCATGACTCTTTGACTTCTGCCTTCTCATTTCTTTGTCCAGCTCATTCAAAGGAATATAGCAATATGTACAAATTTCAGTTTTACAGTGGAGTTTTGTTTGCCTACGGAGACTTTCCAATGCATCACAACAATATAAAATAAATAGAACTTTACATTTTTAGTTAAAATAAGAATTTAAATTCAACCCATTCAGTTCTTGGCTCGTTGTGCGTTTGTCTTTTCTGCTGCTGTCACTGTCTTTTTCAGTTTCTGCATACTCTCATGTTTTCCATGCATGTAGAATGCATTTCCCAAATTATGTTCTAAATCTAGCAGCTGTTGTCATGTAATAGTTCTACATACTCTCATGTTCACTGCAATTGTGTATCTGCTGCATATATAACTGCTTTGCAAGTTTATCCCCAAGTAAATCTCAAAGTCTCATGCATATAAAAATGCCTCTCCATTCATTTTCCATGCGCTGGCAATTTAAATAAATGTATGCGATATCTTTTCCATCAAAGGTTAAAATATCTATTTTTAAAAGCTTACAATAAGCCTCATGTGCGGAAGTTAAATTCATGTTCTTAACACTATGGTTAGAACCCACATATTACAAACCCCATTCACAATCTTCATATGCGGGAACTTTTCCTGTTTCAAATATATGGTTAAACCATAGTCCAACCCACTTCATAAGTCATCAAATGAATATTTTAACTTTGGAATACAACTCAATATATCATAAGCCCAAAGCTTATCTTTCGCATATAACAATAATACGCCCAGCAAACAGTTTCATTTATACAAGGTTCGGCTTGCATTTAGAACTTGAAGTATAACTCGTTTTTCCACATATGTTAACATATGTCAAGACTCTATATTGTGCCAAATATCATATCTGGCCCACGGCACTTTAATTTCATTTATCAATTGAGATCTAGATTACATTACATGTGATTCCGGTCCCACAACCCATTCAACACATATCAATTCACATACCTTGTTAACTCCCAAGCAGCTTGACAACGCGATTGTCGTTGATCTTTTGATGGCTAAGATCGAACAGAAATCGCGCTACTAACATGATCATTCCTTTCCTTCCCAAAGTTGCGCAACATTTGTGGTTTTGGAATACCACCATATGCAACGTGTCACTTGGAGACCGATATCACGTTCCAATTTTTAAAACAACTTACCACTCTTGTGGTCACGTGATACTATCGGTTTGACTCATCAAAAACCGCTTTAACACATAGTCGGGCCCACGGCTTTATAATCCTGCCTTAACTTTCAATTTCTATTGGAGACCGTATTAATAAACCCATTCTATTGAAGTCGAATAATGTTCGACTTGCATTGAACCCATTCATGAGATCGAATAAATATTCAATTTGCACTTAACTCCCAAAGGTCTTCTGACTTTACTTATAGAAGTTTGAGTGTATTTAGACTTTGAATTAAACTCAAATTATGATATGGTCCGGCAACATATATCATAAATTATTTGCTCTCACTTTCTGTGTGAATATCCATTCAACGTTTGCCTTTATAATGTTTGATTAGAGCCAAGTTACTAATGACTCACGGCACTTCTATAACCATAATACATCAATACATTACATTCTCCAATCAAGGGTTTGAAATATTACATAAGACCCTTGACGCTAGGTTTTTAAACCCAAGAACTAACATATACGAAAGTTGGGACCCACAACAACCATAACTCACCTTGCCTTAAGTTTCGCGCATCTTCATGATGCAAATTCCATCGATCTCTGATGGCTAGCAATCGGACGGAAATCACATTTTTTGCCGAACAGAACTTTAACACGCAAAAATAATGTGAAATAGAAAGTTTTTAAATACCACTATCACCACATGTCAACGCCTGGATGCTATCGCATTTTTTTTTCGCAATACCATATACCGTCTATTTGTTATGCGAATACCGCCGGTTTGGATTTAAAACCTGTCTTTACTGTTCAATGTCGGTTCCGCTCATCTTCATGGTTCCACCCCAGGTTTCGTTCCTAAACTGCACTATTAACCAACGCATTTTCTTGTATATGTGGTCTTCTCATTGCATCGAACTTTATAACACAATCAGCTTACATCTTCCGCTGGCATACTTGCCTGCAATTAAATCCTCGTTCCGTGTGATACAAATCAAAGCTCGGACAGGCCTAGGGTTTCATCGAACATTCAAACCCTCTCAGCATACATTCTTTGTTCTCGACTTTAACTTCCTCAATTGCGTTAACAATTGTTCCTTCTCCAGTGTTTGTGCAGACTCTATTGTTATATATGAACTTGACTCTTTCGAATGGCTCGGTCTTTATACAATTTCATGCATTTATCCTCTAGATTTATTCCCTTTCTTTTGATTTCATCATTTTTGAAAACAGAGATTTATCTCTATTTAATTAAATCTTCACTGGTGTATCACTCCAGCTCTACGCATTATATGGGTTTTCAAACAACATTACCATATGCCAATCGCCAACCCTGTATTAAAAATTTGAATTCAATCCTTCTCCAGGATGATCGATCCTTTCAGTGATCGATCCTCTTATATATATGAGCAAATTTTGTATTGAATTTCACTACCAATCAACATATTAATTTCTCATACACTCTCTCACAGGAATGTGCATTCAGTGTGAATTTATAAATTCTCTATGAAATGTCTTATATGAAACAGCCCATTCACACAGAAATTAAATCAAACAATGCCATATAATTATGAAATGGATTTTTCATGTATGTAAATCAAACAAGCCCTTGTTTTCTCTAAAACTGAATTCACACACTCTTCACTCTCCTGAGATTCTTGTCTAATGCTTTCTTTGTTGCCTCTCTGCTACCTCTCTGCATCTTTGCTGCTTTGAATGATAGTCCAGGTGTTGCTCATGTCTTCTCCTTTGCCATCAATGACAATATTTCCAACGCATAGCATATGGTGTGGCTTTCCCATGGAGTCTTGAGACAATGTGGTCTTGTACTCCCTCCAACAGGATCCTCCTCGCCTTTGCCACTTTCGTTTTCCATGCATCAAGATTAGCAGCATCTATAGCATCTGGCTTAGGAACATTTTTTTCAATGAATTCCTTCAAGCCATTGTCTTCGAGTATTGCCTCCATCCTATCCTTCCAAGAAATGTAGTTCGAGCTGCCCTCGAGTTCGTACTCTAACCTCAAGCCATTGAAAACCATTTCGATCTTGAATCAGCTGTAGCACTAATAAAGTCTTTCTACAAATTCGAATTCTATCCAGTCATAAACTCAGCTCTTGCTTCACTTCTGCAATTTCCTATGCTCTAATACCATGTAGAAATTATACAATATTTATGTATATCTTGGATTCTCTCAATCTAACAATGTGCTAAAGTTAAATACTGAATCACTTCTACAAATCATTTGCGGAATTAAAAACACAATCACTAATCACATGAACATGAAGAAATATCAATCACACACAACACAAATAATTTCTCGGGGAAATCTTACAGCTAAAAACCCCTCTATGTTCTATTGTATATTATATCATGGATCATGAAACAATTACATACAAAAATCTTCTCACAAGATCCCTCAGTACATCAACTAATTGTCTCACACTGTCATACAAAAATTGGAAAATGTCTTAACCAATTTACTATCTCCAGACAGCCTGTCTTCATTGCGCAATCCCTACTGAATGCAATCCATGAATTGATGCAATCCTGCTTGCCTTGACTGCAGAAGTATCATGGGCACATCCATTGTGTGTTTACTTGCATGTGTGCAAGCGGATAATGTCACAATTGATAGTCAACTTCCCTTTCACCTAGAACTCAACTGGGTCTACACAGGATCTGACATGCATGCAGCTAATATTAGTAAATCTTCATTTGCATGTGAGATCACTGCATGTGAATTAATTAATATTTAATTAACTTGATCTCTCACTACTTGTATCTTTAGTTACAACTAGCACAACTGAGTTTAACTCACTTAACTGAGTTAAACTATTTACAACTTGCACAAACTCATGCACCAATGCACTTCGAACTTTGTTACAACTAGAATTACTTTGCATGTCCCACCAACCAACCTCTAACTCGAAATTCACTAGCTAACTGAATTTTCTACTTTAGTTAACTATTTCAAGTCCACATTGAGAATAGATTACAGTTTAATGTCCATCTAAATTAAGTGATAATAAAAATAGACTTGCACCCAAAAATAGCCATGTGGGCCCCACCCTACTGTAGGTGCTTAATGAAACCAGGTGCTTAATGCACTAGTGTGGGTGTTGAATCTTCTTGTTGAATCTCAACATAAAACACTCATAAAAAATATCATAGACATAGAACTGGCGGAAAAGGCCACATCCTTTGCTATAATCCTCACATATTCTTCATTATTAAAATAATGTTATAATACAAATAAATAGATGAGGAAGTTGTCTCAAGATAGTGTGTCTATCTTGGAAAACTTGGTTGATAAAATATCTCAACCACACACTAATATAGGAGCCAAGTTAGGTAGGCCTAAACTAACTCCTAATTAAGAGGAACCAACTCAATCTAGAAAATTAGGTATAAATTCCTAATTTTCAAGATTTAATTAATTTATATTTTTGGATTTATAATTGTTTTTCTCACATCAGAGTGAGGCTAACATTCCCCCCCTCGATGATAAATCTAAAATAAGAACGAGGAACCATCTTCCAAGTTCTCATGTTGATCCTCAAAAACATTTCCTGAAAAACTGCCAAAGCTGGATGCCGAAAAAACTGCAATCTGAAGAGACCATGAGTCAGTTGCATGTCTGATTCATCTCTGAATTTCGCTTGACAACTTCATCACATGCCAAGCTACAAAAAGATCTATTATAGGTAATTTGGAATGATCATCTCCATGACCAATGAATAGGGTCTATCATCCCCTATCTTTTCAGTTGATACATGCCCTAAGACAAAGAACAAGACAAATCATTCATGACTTTCATCTGCAAAGGTTTCCAAGATTTGTAGTTTATAATATATCATATGAGAGCTCATCAACGCTTCCTCTAAAGGGACTAAGTGCGTTTCATATGCAGGCAGCCCCATTCAAGGCTGCTCTGCAAAGCACTTCCTGACACTCATAGGTGTGTTGGTCACATTGGGAGCGAAATTCTCATTGTTCTGGAATCTCCACTTGGCCAGTGCCTTCTATAAGAGTTGACATGTGTCAAAATTCGAATCCATGTGTCCATTTGACATCTACAAGATTGGAAACATGTCTTGCCTATTATTGGAAATTCATTGATTGTAAAACTACCTTCAGCTCCTCTATAAATTGAGCACAGATCTTAGTGTTTGAGAAGGAAGAATTTGAGTAGAGAAATGTTAGTGGAATTTCAATTGAGGAGTTGATTTGTGTAACATGCTGCTGGAGAGATCTACATTGTGATGAGGCTGGGATGTTGCTGGAGATGGTCACTTTAAATCAATCATTGGGTTGTAACCTCCCCTTCTATCCATTAATAAAGATTGTTGCTTACATTTCCACATATGTATTTGTATAAGCTCATGTTTTCCATACTATGAATTCTTATTTGATGCATATGGTTTATGTTTCATTGATTTAACTAAATAACTTGAATAGACATATGTATTATTGCTATCTTTTGTTGTTTAGTGTTCATCTTTGCAGGAAATATTTTCGGACATCTAGCTTGGATTTGAAGCTACAGCAAGAGCGACAGAAGGAGAATAAGAAGCGCTTGGACTCCAAGTTAGTTCTTCGATCTGTTTTGTGTGTCTATTTACACTTAGAAAAACTAGTCACAAAGTCTTTAATCTGTTGTTCTAGATAAGCACCTGTCTAGGGAAGAATGATTTATCCGTAAGTCATAATTCCACATAACAAATTGGCGACTCTCCTAAGGAGTTTACCCTTCATCCTAGGTGTATTTGCCTCTAATTTTCTCTGTTTATTCACCCAATAGTTTTCACTTAGAAATATTAGGCTTTTTAAAATCCAAATTTGCATTAGAATTGTGTTAAATAGATCTGTTTTTCATTGTACACTGCACCCAACGCACTGTTGGACAATACACAGTGCTTTACATAGCACTGTCTCCCTTTCAGGCCTGCGTTGCATAGCATTGTCTCTCTTTAGAGACTACGTTGCCTCCTGAAACCATCCAAATTCCATTGATTTTGTTATTGCATTTTGTTTCAGTTTGTTCTCTGCTGTGTTTCGAAAATCCTGAGCCTCATATTGACCATGAACTTATCTACCTCTTCCTCCTTTGAAAGAAAATTTTGTTCAATGTTTGTTTAAAGTATTTTTCTTTATCATTAACAAATTAGTTTCAAAGTATTTTCATTGTCGCATTAGATCCATTTTCTTTTGAAAAGGAAATTGTTGTAGATTCTTTGTTTCCTGATAGGAGAAATTGTTGTTAAATTCCTCATTTTTCCTTCAAAAGAGAAATTGTTGTTTATATTCCTCATTTCTCAAAAGTAAAAGGCATTTGTTTTTTTTTTTTTATTTAGTGCACTTAGTTTCTTTTCTGCATTCATAACATTAAAGGAACTAAAAAGAAAAACCTGCATTTGCATGTAGTGGATTGTGTGATTTGCAAAAGGAACAATTATGAAAGTTGCATTTTAGTTTGTGCTCTTTGATTTGTTTGCTCTCAAATTGATTGCTCTTTCCCTCTAGTAGCTAGGATTTTTATTGAAAAACTAAAAGTGAAAGATTTCTTATCATTCTTAGTTTGCATTTTAGGAATTTCCAATTCATCATCGCAGTGAACCTTTGAAAAGAAAATTGATAAACAAGATCAACTTAAAATTTATCTCAATTTACCTAACAAAGCATTGGAACCATAACGATAACATTTAAAAGGTATAGGCTAGAGACGTGTTCCGGCGTCGTAAAACATAGTAGTTGTCGTTAACTTGTCTGTGATGCATTCCGAGTGTGATACCTCACTCCACGTACATAAGTATATCGTAGGTCGTCTACGTACTTTGGAGTATATCGGCCGGTGTTATAGTACGAAAAGTATAAAGGCGTGCTCTCACTGTGCGGTTTCTCATCAGATAGAACTAATACGGAATTGGGCCTCCATGTACCTTCAGGTATATTTTGGAGGACAACTTTTAGGTGTTATCCATCCATAGTGAACCGATTCGACCGCCTTGTAAATTGTGATACACCGAACACAGTAGTCGGGGAGATTGCTTGCCCGTACTTCTTGGTTTGCCAGGAGATATTCTGCAGTTCAGAGTTTCTTGGCAAACCCTTTTATTTTGTTTATTTGTTTTTGGTTAAAATAAATCGGTAATCGTGGAAGAACAAAATCCTTTCCCCCATCGTTCACATAGATTAACATTAAAACCACCTTTACCACCAGAAGTTACTTCTGGTAGGCGAAGGCAATCACACTCTGCTAAATCAAGTACAATTTGTACCTCTGGTGAAACATCATCTTCCCATAAACCAGAGTTAGCTCAAGTTGTTTCTACACATCCCGGTTCGTCTATTGTAGTCAAAATGGAGTCTTCATAGCTACCCGTGGTCACGATCCATCCAATCAGTGAGACCATACCTCCTGGAATCGATGTTGTTCAACCAGAAGTTGATTCAGATCCTGTCTCTTATTTTCCAGAACATCTGAATCCCGAAGTCGAACAACCGGAAGTTGTTCCTACCTTGGTCATCCCACAAATTTCACTAGCCATTAAGTCTCCCATATCACACAATCAACCACCTAAAATATACTTTGGGCCTGACGGTGAAATACTTCCACCTAGTTTAATTGTGATTGAAGAAATCCCAAAAGACGAGACACCTTTACCTCCAACCCATTTTGGAGAGGACCTTTACCTGTACAAGTATTTTCCTCAATCGTCACCATCTACCTTTTTTGATCCCGTTCCTATTCAAACTATCATCGATTCAAAAGGGTATACATTTGGTTAAGTAACCATGCCTAAACCAACATCTTCGGTTTGGCCATCTATTCCAATTACGTCAGCACCTGCCCTTTCTACCCCGTCGATGTTTACAACTTCACCAGAGTCATATTTTCATGGTGTCCCTATGGTCCCATCAGGTTACAAATCATTATTTGGAATTTTCTCTGGTGCATATTCAAACCCATGGACTTTACCAATGTCATCGTCTGGTATTCTAACTGGTAATCCTATAGTGAGTACTGAACGACTTGATTCTTTATACACATCATCAGGGCAATATCAAGCCATTCCTTCTAGGTCTATTCCTTTAAGTACCATATCAACTGGACAACCAGCATTTGGAGAGCAATATTTTCCATCTTATTATCCTCCTCATGCTAGGGGGAAACCTTTGGTCACCCAATATGACAGTACTCTGTCACCTTTTGGTCAACCTAATGTCTAAATGAATGTTTGTCAAGGGCAGCCCACTTTTCCTATCCAACCACAAATGGTTGTACACTCGTATCAACCAGTTCAACCTGTTACACCCACATCATTTCCACTTGTTAATACATCTTTACTTTTGTTACAGAATCAAAATGTTGTACAAAAACCTTATCAAATGGGTCCTTCAACTAAATACCCTCAAATATTGGGTCCACGTACTCCAAATCCTTCGGTTAATTTACAACAACCTATATTCATAATTATTTATTCACAAGCTGGTTTACCATTTTACGGGATGTCACAGCCACAACCAGGTTATACTTATCCTCAACCGAATCCAAGTTATCTTAATTTGGGTTATAATATTGGTGGACAGACCCCTTGGAAGCCTTAGGTGCAAATGCCTCAAACTTCATTTCAACAAGTATCATATCCAGGTTTTGGTCAACAGAATCCTCAAGCGATTGCTTTTCAAAAAAACCCCTATCTAGGTTACCAGCAGCAGATTCCTTACGCTGGTGCTCAAAGGCCTGTTGCTCAAGAAATTCCATCTTACCCTGGCTATGCTCAACCTGACCTTTATAGACAGTTGCCCTTTGTTGCAACTTTAGAGTTACCAGATTTAAATCGGCTAACTAATGATCCAATTAACTATGCTCCTTAGTGGTCGGTGATACCTCACAAATTACCCTCAGATATTCCTAAGTTCAATGGAAACCCTGGAGAAGATCCGTTGACTCATGTCATGACTTATCATTTATGGTGTTCATCAAAATCCCTGAATGATGATCTTGTTCGACTACGTCTTTTCCAGCGTACGCTCACAAGTCCGGCTGCAAAATGGTACATTGAGTTACCTAGAGCTTCTTTTGATAATTTCACTGCCCTAGCCACTGTCTTTTTTACTCATTTCCAGTTACCCATAAGATATGAAACTGGAACGGAACTCTTGACTAATTTCAAACACACTAATGCTACTCACATTTCTGATCATATTCATGAGTGGCGTCGTCATCGTAGAATGGTTAAGACATTTGTTCCAGATCAGCTCCTTGCTGAATGGTTCATTAAGTCCCCGTTACAATCTATAACCGAGGATGTGGCTAAGGGTGGCGTCGTCACAGAAGAGCAAGTTATCGCTCGTGCCCAATATTTAGACTTGATTTACACTCAGTCTGGCATGCTCTATGTAAAAATTCCTAATGCGTCGAGATCTAATTTTATTGTTCCTCCTCAATTGAAGGACTCTCATGTCAGAGACGGCTTGATTGGTAATGCAAGCACACATCATACGACTGCATCTGATCTTGCACCTTCTTCCGAAATTAATGTTGTGTCGTTTGACAAGGGAAAAAGTGACAAGCAACATGGAAGTAAGAAAAAGGGGAAATCTAAGAAAAATCAAACTTCTAACCCACAGGAAAAATCATCTGATCAATCATCTGGACCTAGGAAACCTCGTTATCCATGCATAATCTGTAATGAGGAACACTTTGTTAGGGATTATCCTCACCACGCTGAAGTCTCTAAAATCATCAAGACTTCCCATGCATCAACTGTGTTGACAGACCCATTTTCAAATCCAAACACAAACATGGTTCCTACGGATCCACCTTCAAGTTCCCAAGTACTTATGTTATCCATCAGAAAACCTTCAACAGATATTTTGGTGTCAACAGGTAATAAATATTATGGTAGTCAGGTCACTGATCAACCTAATACCTCGACTACGAATTTGTCTACGGAATTAGTACCGCCTACTGCTATTCCTGAATTAACAATCAATCCACTCAAGGGAGTAATTCACAAATCGACATATAATCCTCGAGCAAGAGCTGCACAAAATTATAATATAGTTGAAGATTTGGCTCAATCTCCTTCAGCTATGTCTGCTCTCGAGGTATTACAAAATTGTCCCTCCCAAAAATAGGCTTTATTGTCGGTTATTGGTGGAATTGATCCGATTGATTCTAATCTTTACGTCTTTAATCATACGGGCTATGTCCCACAACTACCAGCAGAATTGGCATTTTCCATACAAGTAAATGTTCTCAATCACCTTGTTCATCGCACTATTATTGATGAGGGAGCATCTACATGCATTATGTCTCTAAATTGTTGGAAGTCACTTGGCTCGCCATGCTTATCACAATCACCAAAGATGTTGAAGGCTTTTAATGGACGTACATATAAGCCTTGTGGTATTATTAATAACCTGCATGTAGAACTAGGGGGAAAAACAGTGAATGTTGATGTCGAGGTTGTTGATGGACCCCTTGACTATAATATTATACTTGGAAGGCCATGGGTATATGAAATGACTGCAATTTTTTCTACATATTTTAGAATGATTGCCTTTCCATATAAAGGTACTATCATAGTCATTAATTAGTTATCCTTATTTGCCTCCGCTTCGCAGGTAACTGGAAGAGTTATGTTCGTTCACGCACCCCAACTAGCACTTCATAACATTGGTGTAGGACTCTTAAAGGATTCCACTCTCATGGGAACCTTTGCATTACCGCCGCCCGCGACGTCGGCAGAAATTTCAAGTATAGAGACCTGCTACATGATCTCTTCCACTCCATCTGGCTTAAGGGAGAGTATAGGTGATTCTTAAATTGTTACATTGGATGCATTTTTGTCGCCTAGCCCTATTGAGATAACATACCAATCAATCTATCTGGCTTGGGCGACAAATCCGAAATCAGCGTCACCGAGTGTTGGGTTGATAGTTCCTTAGATTTTGGTACTCCCTATGATCCTTTCTCCTCAATTTTCTTAACAGATGAGAATATTTTGGAAGCAATGATGTCAGAAGGAGAACCATGGGAATATTATCATCATCATTCCCATCTTCCTTATTATGAAGAAAAATAACTTAGTGAACTATATCAGCCATCAATCAAAAAATTCTTTTTGAATTCTTTACCTATTAATGCAATCGATTCCGAGCGAAATATGTCAAATTCTGAAAAAACCATTTCTACTGATATTTTGACCAAACCTGGTGTTGTAGAAAATATTCATGTTGGTGTATCTTGTTCTCCATCAGAACTCGAAACATATCACTCTCTATTTCATGAATTTTGTGATGTATTTGCTTGGTCTTACGAGGAAATTCCAGGCATAGATACTAGTATTGTTGAACACACTATTAATATGTATCCTGATGTTAAACCGGTGCATCAACGGTTTCGTCATGTTCATCCGAAGAAAGTCGCTGCCATCAAAGAAGAAGTTGAAAAATTTTTGCGTGCTGGTTTCATTTACCCTATTCCGCTGACTGAGTGGGTTTCCAACATCATTCCTGTCATGGAAAAGCAAGGAACTATTAGAGTGTGCGTCGATTATCGTGATTTCAATCTTGCTTGTCCAAAAGACAACTAACCTACTCCCTTTATCAACCAGATTATTAACGATTGTGCTAGATGCGAAATCTTTTCATTTATGGATGGATTTTTCGACTACAATCAAATCAATATCCACTTAGAGGATCAACAAAAGACAGCATTCATCTATCCCTGGGGCACATTCGCTTATAGGAAACTACCGTTTGGTTTAAATAATGTTGGGGCAACTTTTAGAGACCAATGGATTATGCTTTCAATGACATCAAGCACATTGTTCAACCTTATCTAGATGATTTACCAGCGCATTCACGAAATCAGAATGATCACCCGATGCACTTGAGAGCCATCTTTTTATGCTATCGACACTAAAAAATATGCCTCAATCCACATAAATGTGTGTTTTGTGTTGGTTCTGGTCATTTTCTTGGATTTGTAATCTCAAAAGAAGGAATTTGAATTGACCCATTGAAGGTTTAGACCATTCTTGATTTTCCTACGCCATCAAATTTACTTCAGATACAAAAACTTCAGGGAAAGGCTAACTTCCTAAGAAGGCTCATTCCAAACAACATCAAAATGGCTAAACGATTTACCCAACTATTGAAAAAGGGGGTTCCCTTCCATTGGGAACAAGTTGCACAAGCTTCTTTTGATGTTATCAAGGATACTCTTGTCCAAGCGTCATTAATGTACCCCCCTAATTATCAAAATGATTATTTCCTATATATCATCACGGCTGAAATGACCATTGCTATGGTTTTGGTCCAAGTAGAAGATGGAATTGAACATCCGATCTATTATTTGAGTCGTAACCTAAATGATACGGAAGTTAAGTATTCGTACATAGAAAAGCTTGCCTTGGAAGCTGTTCAAGTTTTCCAAAGATTTCGCCATTATATCCTGCTTCGAAAGACCACTGTCGTTTCAGATTGCAACCCGATGACTTATATCTTATCACGTCAATTACTGGGGGAAAATATTCAAAATGGATTGTCATTTTGCAGTAATTTGATTTGGAATTCTTCAAGTCCAAGTCAAAGAAGTCTTTAGTTTTTGCTGAGCTTCTTTGTGACCTTCCCTCTAATAGTATTGCAACTACATCAGAACCATAAATTCCTGACGAGTCTTTGTTTTTTATCAGATCATCTGATCCTTGGTATGGATATTTCATCATTTATCTCCAAAATCAAACTTTTCTACCTGATACCTCTCACTCTGAATAGCAATGTATTTGATACCAAGACAAATATTATCTGATCGTCGGAGATACACTTTATCATCGTGGTGTCGATACCATTTTAAGGAGGTGCCTCACTCATGAGGAGGTCGAAAAGGTTTTAAATGATTTTCATGTTGGGGCTTGTGGTGGAAATTTATCTGGATACGCTACCGCGCAGAAGATACTTTGCACTGGTTACTTTTGGCCTACAATTTTTTGAGACTGCATCCTCGCAGTCAGAAGTTGTCATGCATGCCAGATTTTTTATTGTAAAATCCACAAACCGCCAGCACCAATGCATCTTGTTGTCTCTGTGGGACCATTTTTGAAATGGGGTATTGACTTCATGACCTGTAACCCTCATTCGTCCGGGGAGCATGGTTATATTATTGTCACAGTTGACTACTTTACCAAATGGGCCAAAGCGATGCCTACATTCAACGACACAGGACAGACAGCTGCATTGTTTTTCTTTAATCATGTTATTGCATGGTTTGGAGTCCCACAGGTTATAGTTACAGATCATGGGAAGAATTTTCGCAACCATATGATGACTGAATTTACTGCCAAGTTAGGATTTTCACATGATAATTCTACTCCTTATTATCCACAATCAAATGGACAAGTTGAGGCTATCAACAAGATTCTTAAACGTATGCTTCAACGAATGATAGGAGTTCGTAAAAGAAATTGGCATTTGATCTTGCACTCTGCCTTCTGGGCGTATCGAACCTCGGTGAGAAATGTGACTAGATTATACTCCTTTTCAATTGGTGTATGGTTTGGAAGCTATCTTACCAATCCAATATGAAATACCATAGTTAAAACTCGCAATCGACTTGTTACCTAACACCTCAAAAGAAGAAGCACGTCTCCTTAACCTCATCCATCTTGATGAAACGCATCGTGAAGCCCAATTGGCCAACGAAGCGCATAAGAGACATATAAAGGCGCAATACGAAAAAAATGTCTAGCCTCGCATTTTCTCAGAGGGCGACTTGGTCCTTCTTTACAATCAAGAAGCTAATGTAATAGGTACAGGAAAATTTGAGCCATTATGGCATGGCCCCTATATTTTCAAAAGAGTTCTTGCTAAGTGTGCCTATGAGTTGGTTGATTACGATGGAATTTCGTTGGCGCAGCCTAGAAATGGGTTGTATCTGAAACGTAACTATGCTTAATCATGAGCGTAGTAATTTTTTGTATTATATTGTATATATATGTTGTTGATTTGCATTTACTATCTTAATTTGTTTTTATAGTTTTCTTAACGTTAGTAATCCGCTTTAAATTTCATCGCAGATGTCAGAATCTTCAAAACCATTTGTTGGATATGCTGATGGTGCTAGTCGTAGTACGTAGAATCTATCCTCTGCAGCGTGGGCCATTTTCATTCTAAACGATGATTTAGTGAGTTTTCAAGGGATTTGTATTAGTATATCAACGAACAATATCGTTGAGTATAATGCGTTGATCGAACTTCTCTGTGATGCCATTTCATTTGGTATTAACCGTATCATCATAAGGTTAGACTTACAACTTGTGGTATTACAACTTACTAGTGTTTATACTGTTAGAAATCCAACACTACATAGATTGTTCCTAAGAGTTAGATTTTTGGAAAGACACTTTTATTTTATTCAATATCAACACATTTCCAGAAATTTGAACACATTAACTGATTCTTTAGCTAATCAAGTTTTATACAGACATTTGCAACATATGTAAAGAAAACATTCACATCATTGAATAGGATTGCACAATAAACATAGGAAAACATTGAAATCATATAGATAGATAGTTATAGGATTTTACAAAATTTGTGCCCAAGACACATTGTTCATCTGACCTCAAAATGTATGCAAAATGTCAAAAGTAAACTAGTGGTGCTCGTGGTAACATGTTATAGATCTAGTTATCCTACGTAGTAACCGCATCCAACGGTTAGGAACCCCAATAGCTGTAGTCGCATGGGTAACTCTTCGATTCGAAAATCCAGAATCCCGAAGGTCAAACCCTCTATGTGCTTCCGGAGCTCAGCCAGAGTCTTAGCCATATCAAGATTCTGAATGACTGCTCTCCCTATAGCCCTCTCCGTTGGCGCATCTTCTTCACGCTCTGGTTCCTCTACTGGTTGAACACGACCAATATATGCATTACATCAAACATTTATTTTAGCCTTGGGAAAACATAAAAAATACAAAAACATTGTATAAACCTTAGGAAAATCAAAAACATGGCCAAAAAATTCTTACCCATTGCACCCCATTGAGCGCCTTCTGGTAATGCCAAATCTGGATCTCCTCGGAAATCAACGCCTACGTATGCATACTGATCAATGGCGACAATCTGTCGTCAGAACCAGGAAAAGAATGCAATCAGGAACACAATAGTTGATTGGCCTGCGTGCCTACTTATGAGTTCTACCCATCTCTACATCCGCGGATATCTAGGATTAGACACATCCAGTGTCACATGTTGTGGTTGCATCAGTGGAATTCGTTCTAAGGAAAAGGATATGAGGATCGAACCATAACTAAAGTTCTTCTTCTTTCCTCCCTTTTCTTTGTTCAGTTGTTCCTTTATTTTAGAAATAACAGCTTCAAACCAATTGAAGACTGTTGGCTCCATACACTCTAGTGCATACTGCATATACGATCTATTCGCTACATGTAGTGTAACGGTGCCGGCAAGTTTTGTGATCATGAAATGGATAGTTATCAAAGGCAAATATCTAAAATCCCGGATGTTTATCATTCCATCTTTGCTTGGCTCTGCCCCTGGATAAAAATGTTGCAAAACATAATCTCTCACTGTCTCTCCTCCAACAATAGACCCTGAGAGTGAAATAGGAAAGTCTCTCCTCAACAAACCTATAATAAAGTATACATCCTTGACTATTATGGGAACCACTTGGTTCTTAATATGAAATGCCTTGATAGCTGGATCCCATGATCAAACTAAGAACTCCAAAAGTTCTATTTTTGCCTCAATTCTTGACAACCTGAAGTACTTTAGCTGTCCACAATCTCTTAGGGCTTTTACTGTACACGGATAATTTAGGGCAATCATATCCTGTTCTTCATGTTCTCTTTCCCTCCATGTAATCATCATTATAATCCAATGGAAACTTGAAATATAACCATAAGAACCATTAGATTCCATTCAATGCAAAAACTTGGGCAAATTTTGGGCATAATGCAAAAAACAAAATTCTAGATTGTGCCCAACACAGTCCCTAACAAGAGACAGTGTGTTGTGTATGCAAGAAACCTTCAATTTACTTGCTATGCAACTTAAGTTTCGACATTCAAGGGTGCGTTGCCCTCTTTTTGGGCAGAATTTACCCTAGGGACCCCAAAACCCTAAAAAAATTGCAGAAATTGGAAATGAAATGATTACTTAAGGAAAGAGGAGGTTCATATCACTAACATGGATCAAACGGCAATGAAATCTGTCCACAAAAATGATCGCAATCAGCAGCTAAAGTTTGGGGGGGAAATCAGGTTCAAAGCTCCAAAATGCAAATGGTAACTATGGAATGGTAATTTAGAGAATATTAAAACACTTTTTAATAGTCATTTAATTATTTGAAATTCGAATTTATTTCTATGACTATGGTTTTATTATGTTTTTTTATCATGAAACAGGTATTTTTAATCCATTTGATGTTGTTCTGAACAGGTCTTACAACTGATGAACAGATTATTCGTGCAGATTTATTTCAAGAATGATTTGATCACAAAGCATACTTTTTCTCCTTATTTTTTGAGCTTTGTTAAAAATTAAAAGGATTTGAAGCGCACTTTTATCTCTTTTTCAAGCTTCGATAACAGTGAAAAATGAACCCCTGGAGTCTTCTTTCAGCTCTTTTCAGACTTCGATAATGTGAAAATATTGCCGAGCACTTATCTTTTCGAGCTCGTAAAATTAAATGAATTGATATCCACTCAGTATAAGTTTAACCCTTTTACGGACTTAGATAGATTATTTACGAAAAAGGAATACCTTGGTAGAACATGACTAAAGAGGTTCTCTCAGATATTATTTTACACTTTTTCGAATCTGAGCAACAACTTTACGAAAAATTACTTTTGGATTTTTCTTTCATCCTCTTTTTCAAACTCTCTAAATATGAAAAAGGACTGAGCCATCACTGTCGTTAATCTCGTTAAAACATAAAATAGCGACGGGCTTGTTGATCATGGCAAGAATCGAGTTTCATTCATCACTAGACTCGTTAAATTATTAAATGGAGATACATTATTCACCCAAAGGATTGAATTATAGATCAAGCAAATGTTATCCTCCTCAAGCTTGTTAAAAATTAAAGAGGTACTGGTCGATAAATGACCGGCGAAAATTTGGGAAAGTAAACTGATCTTTTTATGATTGCAGGTTGCTCTTGAACATGACACTTCACTCCATCACCGTGACTGTTTGGGTTGGGTAATATTCTTGAAGGTTCATCATACCTTCACTTTGGTTTTGGGTCAATGCTGCCAACTCATCTCAGTGTCGTCGATATGTTCAAGAGAAGTCATCCAGTGAATATTCATCCTTCTGCAATACTCATAAACCTTCATTCTCATGACCATCATCCTTGAACATTTCTATATCAAGTCATACCTTTTTCTCTAAAATCAGTAATTCTCGTTTCACAATAAGGTGGCTTCCTATCGACAACAAATCATTATCTAGAAATTTCACTGAGAAACATTATATTCTAGTACCATGAGGCTTGTTACAACATCGACAAGATCCTCACTTCTTGATTTTTGACCGAAATATTTTGGTTGGCATTCAACATCAAATCATCTATTCACGCCTTATGAAATCTACTGCAGTACCTTGAGGGCCATTGACATCAATGGTGGTTCTATCGCATTTTTTAACAGCTCACATCATTGGCTGGTAATCAAACGATGTCTTTCCATGTTCAACTACAAATCATATATTTGCATGGCTAGACTTGTACCCGAATGATTGAGTGAATGAGATAAGAAGACCCCGAATCTAGTTTCAGCCATCCAAGTTGTGATTTCAGGATTGTTGTACACATCATATGTACGGTGACCTTACATACAGATCGTCATTTGAACATGGGCCTATATCTGTAGGCATGTCTATATTGGGCAACATTCCAATGTAGATAACTTTCTGAATTATGTACATGTTACTAGATTGTTTATGTGCTGAACATGGGAATACCTACCCTCAGCAATTATGATCAAGAGGATATGTCATGATGTAATGTATTGTAATATTGATGCAGGTCGCCACTCCGCTTCATCTCCAGCCCATCACAGTGTAAATCATCTCAATCAAAATATTGTTATTATTATTCTGACCTCATGCTTTAGGGGGGAATTTGTTATAGGTAAATTTGGGCATCATTCCTAATGACCTGGTTAACTGGACATCATCTCCAGGACCAATGAATAGGTTCTATCATCCCCTATCATTTCAGTTGCTACATTCCCTAAGACAAAGAACAAGACAAATCACTCATGATTTTCATCTGCAAAGGTTTCCAAGATTTGAAGTTTATAATATATCAGATGAGAGCTCATCAACGTTGCCTCTAAAGAGACTAAGTGTGTTGCATATGCAGGTAGCCCCATTCAACGTTGTTGTGTAAAGCACTTCTCGACACTCATAGGTGTGTTGGTCACATTGAGAGCAAAATTCTCATTGTTCCGAAATATCCACTTGGCCAGTGTCTTCTAGAAGAGTTCACATTTGTCAAACTTTGACTCCATGTGTCCATTTGACATCTACAATATTGGGAATATGTATTTCCTATTATTGGAAATTCATTGATTGTAAAACTACCTTCAGCTCCTCTATAAATTGAGCACAGATCTTAGTGTTTGAAGAAATAATTTGAGTAGAGAAATGTTGGTGGAATTTCAATTGAGGAGTTGATTTGTGTAACATGCTACTGGAGAGATCTGCATTGTGATGAGGTTGGGATGTTGCTGGAGATGGTCACTTCAAATCAATCACTGGGTTGTAACCTCCCCTACTATCCATTAATAAAGATTGATGCTTACTTTTCCACATATGCATTTGTATAAGCTCATGTTTTCCATATTATGAATTCTTATTTGATGCATATGGTTTATGTTTCATTGATTTGACTAAATAACTTGAATAGACATCTGTATTATTTCTATATTTTTTTGTTTAGTTTTCATCTTTGCAGGAAATATTTTCGAACATCTAGCTTGGATTTGAAGCTACAGCAAGAGCAACAGAAGGAGAATAGGAAGTGCTTGGACTCCAAGTAAGTTCTTTGATCTGTTTTGTGTATCTATTTACAGTTAGGAAAAGTAGTCGCAAAGTATTTAATCTATTGTTCTAGATAAGCATTTTTCATTAATAAGTGCCTATGAGGATAGTTCTTTTTTCTTGTGTCAACCTCGTTAAAAAATGAACAAGTGTCTATGAGGATAATTCTTTTTTCTTGTGTCAACCTCGTTAAAAAATGAAACAAGTTCCTTTGAGGATAGTTCTTTTACTTTTTCAACCTCATTAAAAAATGAAATAGGCCTTGAGCATAGTTCTTTTCCTGTGTCAAGCTCATTAAAAAATGAAACAAATCCTCCCCTATAATGAACCTTCATTCCATCCAGCTATTAGTAACCAATAGCTTACTTATATGAATGAAATGAAGCTTGGGGGGCATCTTCTCTTGCAGGGGGCATTCGACATGTGCTCTTATAGGGGGCATTCAAAATATTCTTTCCTATTGCACCCAATCAACAGTTGAAGTTTGGGGGCAAAAATAGGTTCAGAGCTCCAAAATGCAAATGGTAACTTTCAAATGGTAAAAATGAATGGTAAAATTATTTTAATTAGTCATTTGATTATTTTCAAAACATATTTATTGCTATGACTATGGTTTTATTCATTTTGTATCATGAAACATGTATTTTTAATCCATTTGATGTTGTTTGAACAAGTCTTACAACTGATGAACAGATTAGTCGTGCAGATTTATTTCGAGAATGATTTGACCACAAGCATACATTTTCTCCTTATTTTTCAAGCTTTGTTAAAAATGAAAAAGGATTTGAAGCGCACTTTTATCTCTTTCTCGAGCTTCGATAATAGTGTAAAAGGAACCCCTGGAGTCTTCTTTCAGCTCTTTTCAGACTCCGATAAAGTGAAAAGATTGCCAAGAACTTATCTTTTCAAGCTCGTAAAAGTAAATGAATTGATATCTACTCAGCATAAGTTTAACCCTTTTCTGGACTGAGATAGATTATTTAGAAAAAGAAATACCTTGGTCGAACATGACTAAAGAGGTTCTCTCAGATATTATTTTACACTTTTTCGGATCTGAATGACAACTTTATGAAAAAGTACTTATGGAGTTTTCTTTCGTCCTCTTTTTCAAACTCTCTAAATATGAAAAAGGACTAGGCTATCACTGTCGTTAAGCTCGTTAAAACATAAAATAGCGACGGGCTTGTCAATCATGGCAAGAATTGAGTTTCATTCATCACTAGACTTGTTAAATTATTAAATAGTGATACATTATTCGCACGAAGGGTTGAATTATAGATTAAGAAAATGTTATCCTCCTCAAGCTTGTTAAAAAATAAAGAGGTACTGGTCGACAAATGACCGGGGAAAATTTGGGAAAGTGAACAGAAATTTTTATAGTAGCAGGTCGCTCTTGAACATGACACTTCACTCCATCACTGTTACTGTTTGGGTTGCGTAATCTTCTTGACGGTTCATTCATACCTATAGTTCATCATACCTTCACTTCGATTTTTGGTCAATGCTGCCAACTCATCTCAGTGTCGCTGATATGTTCAAGAGAAGTCATCCAGTGAATACTCATCTTTCTGCAATACTCATAAACCTTCATTCTCATGACTGTCATCCCTCAAAATTGCTATATCAAGTCATATCTTTGTCTCTGAAATCAATAAATCCCATTTCGCAATAAGGTGGCTTCTTGTAAATGAAAAATCATTATCCAGGAAGTTCACTTAGAAACATTATATTCCAGTACCATGAGACTTGTTACAGCATCGACAAGATCCTCGCTTCCAGAATTTTGACCGAAATATTTTGTTTGACGTTCGACATCAAATCATATATTCATGCCTTACAAAATGTACTGCAGTACCTTGAGGGCCATTGACATTAATGGTGGTTCTCTCGCGTTTTTTAACATCTCACATCATTGGCTGGTAATCAAACAATGTCTTTCCATGTTCAACTACAAATCATATATTCGCATGGCTAGACTTATACCCGAATGATCGAGTGAACAAGATAAGAATACCCCAGATCTAGTTTCAACCATCCAGGCGATGATTTCAGGATTGTTTTACACATCATCTGTACGGTGACCTTACATACAGATCGTCATCTAAACATGGGCCTATATCTGTAGGCATGTCTGTATTTGGCAACATTCCAATGTAGACGACTTTCTAAATTATGTACATGTTATTAGATTTTTTATGTGTTGAACATGGGAATGCCTACCCTCAACAATTATGATCAATAGGATATATCATGATGTAATTTATTGTAATATTGATGTAGGTCGCCACTCTACTTCATCTCCAGCCCATCACAGTGTAAAGCATCTCAATGAAAATATTGTTATTATTATTCTGACCTCATGCTTTAGGGGGCAATTTGTTATAGGTCAATTTCGGCATCATTCCCAATGACCTAGTTAACTAGACATCATCTCTAGGACCAATGAATAGGGTCTATCATCCCCTATCATTTCAGTTGCTACATGCCCTAAGACAAAGAACAAGACAAATCATTCATGACTTTCATCTACAAAGGTTTCCAAGATTTTAAGTTTATAATATATCATATGAGAGATCACCAACGTTGCCTCTAAAGGGACTAAGTGCATTGCATATGCAGGTAGCCCCATTCAAGACTGCTCTGCAAAGCACTTCCCGACACTCATAGGTGTGTTGGTCACATTGGGAGCGAAATTCTCATTGTTCTAGAATATCCACTTGGCCAGTGCTTTCTAGAAGAGTTCACATGTGTCAAACTTCGAATCCATGTGTCCATTTTACATCTACAAGATTGGGAACATGTCTTGCGTATTATTGGAAAGTCATTGATTGTAAAACTACCTTCAGCCCCTCTATAAATTGAGCACAGATCTTAGTGTTTGAGAAGGAAGAATTTGATTAGAGAAATGTTGGTGGAATTTCAATTGAGGAGTTGATTTGTGTAACATGTTGCTGGAGAGATCTACATTGCGATGAGGCTGGGATGCTGCTAGAGATGGTCACTTCAAATCAATCACTGGGTTGTAACCTCCCCTTCTATCCATTAATAAATATTGTTTCTTGCTTTCCCAAATATTTATCTGTATAAGCTCATGTTTTCCATATTATGAATTCTTATCTGATGTATATGGTTTATGTTTCATTGATTTAACTAAATAACTTGAATATACATCTGTATTATTGCTATCTTTTGTTTTTTAGTGTTCATCTTTGCAGGAAATATTTTCAGACATCTATCTTGGATTTGAAGCTACAACAAGAGCGATAGAAGGAGAATAGGAAGCGCTTGGACTCCAAGTAAGTCCTTTGATCTGCTATGTGTGTCTATTTACAGCTAGGAAAAGTAGTCACAAAGTCTTTAATCTGTTGTTCTAGATAAGCACCTGCCTAGGGAAGAATGATTTATCCGTATTTCATAATTCTGCATAACAGGTTCCATCTGTCCTTTTCTTGAAATTAGCATCCTTTGTCCACTGACAAAATTTGAGAATGCCCACTAGAAAATATGTTGATGATGATCGCCCACTAGCTGATGATGTTGATGATGTTAAAAACAACTCATTGTTGATTTTGCTGATGTTGTCGAAAAATGCTCATTGTTGCTTTTGTTTTCGACCGTCCACTGGCGAATTTACTGATGTTGTCGAGACTTTCAGTATGACAACCACCATCAATTTCATTAATTTCCCCCCCTTTTTCAGCTGAAAGGAGAGACAATCATCTGGAAATTATTTCTGAACTCCCCCCCTTCAGGTGTAGGAGAGTTTCACTGGTGTACTCCCCCATTCATTTGCACGAGAGTATCATCTTCATTTGACTGTCGGCTCCAATAGGTGTGATTGAATTAGGTTGTAGAAATTATTCAATCTTTTGACTGTTGATGACCATTCCCAAGGATCAATCCATTCATAATTGATCTTCAATCTGGCTGGTTGGTTTCGGTTGCAACATTTATTTGATGAATGATTCAGCTTGCCACAATGGTGACAAGGATGGAAATCAAAAAAATGATCTTCCATATGACCTATTCTTTGACAATGTGAGCATTTCGGTTTGACTGCAACTTTGGTTTGCTTGCATGTCGGTTTGTCTGCAACTTTCACATAATTTTTTGATGTGATTTGTTCAAGAAATCCTACACTAACGAACTTGATGGGCTTTGAATAATCTGGGATATTCAAGTTGTCATAATTTTTGTCATATCCTAATCCTTGTTGATTTCTGTTACTTTCAATTTCTTCCCATGACTTGATGATTGGTTTGGAATATATTGAACTTGGACAACTTCGACACTTTATTTTGTTTGGATGAGAGGCTTGGAATCATCATTTTTTTCTTGTATGGGTGAATGGCTTGGAAGTATCACTTTTCTGTTGAAACTCATTTCTTTTTAGTTGCGACTCTAATTGAAGGAACACAATTTTTTCATTTGTATGTTGTAGATGCCTTGAAATATCAGCAAGAGTTGCTTTGCTGATTTGTATTTCTTCAACACTTGATAGGATCAAATTGTGAAGAACTTGTAACAGCTGGATGTGTTTCGCCATGTGAACTCACTCGCTTGTATTCAGGCTCGCTTGTCTTGAACTTTCTCACTTGATTTGAACTTGTTGGATTGAATTTGTTCACTTGATTTTAATGACACGCTCGCTTGCTTTGTTTCTTGAATGGCACGCTTGCTTGTACTGGCTCGCTTGCGCTTGCTTTCAACACTTATTTGAGTTGTATAACTTGCTTGCTTGAACTCTTGAACTCATGCTTGCTTGATTACGATCGCTTGCTTGAACTTGCTTGATTGCTTCCCTGGGACTTTGGAATTCCTTGAATGTACTCACTTGATTGTGCTTATTTGAAAACGAAGGGTATCAAACACTGTCGAAAATGCACCCAAATGACAAATGACAAGTTCAAATAATATGACTCAGTTGAAGACTTACTTGACTTAATTGTCTTAGGTTGACCACCTTATCAATTCAAACTTGGGTATCGGTTTCAACCAAGAATTTACCCATAGAATTCAACTCAGTTACAAAAATGTTTATCTGTAAGTGATACAAAAAGTGTTGTTGATGTCGGCTTATCTTGGAATACTTGATTTTGTAGCGTCTTTAACTTGAATTATTTGATTAAATGATGTGGAATGTGGTTGTAGAATACCTCTTTATCAACTGGATGATGTGTTGCACAAATGCATGTGATTGTTTGTGCTTGTGTACTTAAGCTTGATTACAGGAGCTAGATTACTTAAGTTTGATGACTTGTATACTTAAGCTTTCTTATGTGCATGTAGTTGTTGAATTTGTTGTGTACCATATTACAAAGAGAGTGTCAAAAAACTGAACACAAGTCATGCATACGCATTCACTACACACGGTGTACCTAATATCCCCTTAATCAATTTCGGGCGGATCTAGGACACAAGCACCAAAAAATTATGTTTTATTAAGTATAGGGTACATCATCCTTCTATATTTACAACATCTTCATTAAAGCTTCTCAAGCACAGATTGTGAGAACTCCTTGTCTTCAAAAACTAGATGGACTGACTCAACCTCTCTCAAAGTAAAACATTACTTTGAATAATAACTTATCCTTCTAAAAATATTCCCTTATCACTCCAAAAATCACCTTTAAAAAAGACACTTATCTCTCCAAAATTACAAAACTTTAAAATATCAACCTTATTACTCCAAAAAAAAAAAAAAAAAAACCAATTTATAAATTCACTTTATAAAAAGTGAATCAATTTTTTAATACTTCAATTTTATTAACTTCACTTTTCACTCTACTCACTTATTACTCCAAAAAAAAGTTTATGATAACTTTTTAAAATAATGCTTTAACATAATTCTCATTAAAATAATTATGAGAACTTAATGAAATCATGTTTTCCTTACTACTTATGTATGTAAAGATATACTCACCATTGGCCTTCATGCATATAAAAATTGACGTACCATACCATACGTATCATCCTAATTTTCACCTTAAAAACTATTTAAACTTAGCACTAAAAAAATCATTCTAACTTATTTTCTTCTCCATGAAGTTAAAATGTTAACTTGTTTAAATATACATTTAATTTTGGCACACGACCATTGATTGCAACTTCACGCTCTTCACTCCACACGGATTTTTACTCCACACTAAATAAAACACCGCAACACCGCACAATTGACAGCACCGTTGCCAAAACACATTGGAAGTCTCCAACAACTCGAACAGTCGCAGCAGGGAGACAGACTCCAGCTCACGGATCACACAAAACACCATCAAACCACCATGCAGGGTTCCACTTACTGGTGCAGGAGCTCACAGGGAACAACTTCAAACCCTCGACGCAGTTGCAACCCAAGCCACCGACCAGTTTCCTATAGAAATTCGTGACACCTCCGCTCGATCCGCCGGAAGTTACCCACGCTTAAACCTCCATTTGAAAAACTGATCACAGTCTCCATTTGCACGTCGTATGAGTATGCATGCTATCTCCAGCTCCAGATCTAGAGCTCCATGCTCATCTCAATTACTAAGAGTTCCATGCTACGAATTCCACGCTACCGTGGATTGAAAAATGATTACATCAACGTAGCAACAATAATGCCGCAAGCTACTTCAACGCAGCTCCTCACAACACAAGTTCAGAACCTCGCTATTAAATTTCAAAGTCTGCGGTCAATTTCAGCTCATCATAGCTCGCGAGGCTACGAATTGAGCAGCCTTCAATGATCTGAAGTTGTAACCAAAATCGAGTCTTTGAAAGATTTCGCAGCAATAAATTGCAGTTTTCACAGAGAGCGAGGGTTCAAAGCTTCTCTTCACGGCTTCAGAAAATTATTATAGTGGCCTCATTTCAACGGCCAAGTGCAACTTTGTTTCATACCCGTTACTTTTCCAAGGTTGACTCTTCTACGCAATAGTTACAGGTACTCCATGAAATCTAGAATCCATGAAATTTTTAAACACTGAACATCTCACAAGCTAATTAATTTTCATGAATTTTACCAATGCAAGAAAAAAAAATTGCTTCAACATCTTCACGCTTTTACATTCTCGCCTTCTTCCTTAATGCAGCCTCACAGTCCTCTTCATGCAGGGTCATCAAAAAAAATTTCCACAGTTCTCATATTATGATACTCCAATGCTCCATGGCTCAGGATGGTCAATGACTATGCAATGTTTCAATTATTTGACTCACAGTTTCCTCATGGCACACAAATGCACCAGACTTAGCGTTGGGCACTTACGTTTTTCACTAGTTGATCACGACCCTTGTTGATACTGCTAACAATACGTAGCTCCACATAGTTCCATGATGCAATATACAAACTCTTTTACTAATTGGCTCGTCCAATCTACATGAATCTTCACGCTGGTCGCTCAATTTTATTTTTATTTTTTATCAACAACTTGGATAACAATGATATCAATAAAAACTTTGACACATAACTCTTTAGATATTCAACGCAACTTAGTAGCACAAGAAGGATTTTTCATTCATGTATCAATTCTTCTATCGATGGATATTTCCATTTTCACGGCTCTTGGTTAGGCAAATGCAGAAAATTAATCAACTCATAAAACACTCATAAAAAATACTAGAGACATAAGACTGGCAGAAAAGACCACAGCCTTTGCTATACTCCTCACATAATCTTCATTATTAAAATAATGTTATAATACAAATAAATAGATGAGGAAGTTGTCTCAAGATAGTGCATCTATCTTGGAAAACTTGGTTGAGCAAATATCTCAAGCATGCACTAATCTAGGAGCCAAGTTAGGTAGGCCTAAACTAACTCCTAATTAAGAAGAACCATCTCAATCTAGAAAATTAGGCATAAATTCCTAATTTTCAAGATTTAATTAATTTAATTATATCTTTGGATTTATAATTGTTTTTCTCACATGAGAGTGAGATTAAAATTATAGGAGATTTCCATTTCCCTTTCACTCTTATCACAAACTTATCCCATTATATTGTTTTATTATTATTTTTCTTAGGGAAATAAACTATAATTTATTTATGATATAAAAAAAATTATAATCTATATATGCCTCATGATATTTTGTTGGTTATTTAGTCACTGTAAAAAATTATGACTTGTGAGCAAAAATGACAATCCCTTCCATCATGAGGGAAAGAATAACATTAAAACCTTTACAAAATATAGCAGGTAGGTCCTTCCTTTTCCTCATTGTGGAGTTTTTGTTTAACTTAATAAACATTTTAAGTATATATGCTCCCAACTTGTTACATCAAGTAGACATATTTACAAAATATATTTTTCCAAAAAAAAAAAACCAACAAGATATATTCACTTAGACCCAAGGGTCAAGAAAATATTTTTTCCATTGGCCTTATTTATTTTCTAATACTTCAAATGAGCCTTCATTCAAATCCAATCTAGCATTTAACATGGCGTTTGTTTCTAAATTCCAGTACCTGTAAATGTGATGCAAAGAGATTTAAGAGAAATGAGAGGCATGTTGTAGTATTTTTCAAATAAAGGAGTAAGGGTGTAATTGTGTATTCTTTCAGTTCCATTTACCTAGTTTATTACATTTTGTGAATCCCCATATACTTGTAGAATGGAAATATTTTGAGAGGTGGTAATATATCTCATTTCTAGATAGATTTAGAATTCTATTAATTGATAGAGGCATTTCGAGATAGATTTATATTTCCACCCACTCCACCTAATAAGGGGTATCCTTGAGCCACCCCATCAAATAAAGCCCCAGGTTAGTTTATCTGCATGCTATAGGTGAGAAGAAATATTTTTGTAACGGATGCTATGAGCTATGACAAGGCTATGAATGACTATTTTTGTTTTGGATATGGCTTTATTATTGAAAATAGCTTGGTTTAACTCAAGCAATATTCCCTAGGATATGAAAAGGGGAAGGGATTTGTGTTGGGAATTGTCTTGAGATTCAAGGCAAAGGGAGATACATTCATTTATAAAAATATCGATTCCAATGAAAGAGAGTTCCTTCCAATTGATAGATGTCTCTCCCAACAAAAATTATGAAGGGAAAATTTATGAAAAGATGGTTTATAATTTCTAGATTCATAAAGCAGAGGGGACGTAAGCATGAGCCATGGAAGGAGTGATTTTGGAGGTTGTCCTAGGTGGGGGCTTTGTAAGTAGTAGCCACATAAATAACTTTTCCCTTGGTGGAAATTTGAGCCTCCAAAGTTTTTATCTCCACCAAAGTGGATCCTCTCTATTATCTTCCATTGTTAAGCTCAAGTAACCAAATTTAAGTGAATAAGATCCACGAGGATTGTGTGTGCATATCAAAGTCCCTAGAGTCAGTGAGAGTCCCCTAATATTGTCAAAGAGCCCATCTTATTAATTATTATTTAATTTTCCTTATTTTATTATTATTTTAACCTTCATTATTTTATTATTATTCTTTTAACTTTCCTTAGTTTATTATTTCTTTTAACTTTCAAAATTTTATTATTATTTTTTAACTTCATTTATTTTATTATTATTCTTTTAACTTCCTATATTTCATTATTTCTTTAAACTTCCCACATTTTAAATTATTTCTTTTAAATTTCCATATTTTATTATTTCATTTAACTTCCATTACTTTTTATTACTCTTCAAACCTTCCCTTTTTCTTAACTTTCTTCTCAATTCCTTTATTTTAAAAAAATATTTGACTTCCTTTATTTGTTATTCTCCTCTAAATTCCCTTATTATTTCCATATAACTTTCTTTCTTTCATTATTTTTGTTTTAATTTCCTTAATTTATCATTTTCTTCTCTGGGTTGTTCCTTGATCCCAATTCCATACTTTTCCACATAGAGGTTTCTGTTCATGATTTTTCTATGTTTTGATTAAGTCCAACCCTGATAATATATTTTTCCAAATTTTCCTATTTTTCAAATAAAATTTTACTTTGAATTCACTTTCACGTGTACTTTTTAACTTAGATTCTTTAGCCCATTATCTTGACATTGAATTTAATTGTTTTTTCTTGATGCCAAGGGTGCCACCACAATTACTCTTCAAGTATCCTTCTTCTTATTGATACCAAGGGTGCTAAGTCAATTGTGCCCTTCAAGAACTCTTCCTAAAGTTCCAAAGGTGATGCAACACTTTCCTTTCAAGTGTCCTTATTTTTCTTGTTATCAAGGGTGCCAAGTCAATTATTCCTTTCAAAAACTCTTCATATAGTTCTAAGGGTGCCACAACACTTTCCCTTCAAGTATCTATTACTAATTTAGGGGAACATAGGTATAAAAATGGAGACAATCATTAACTCCTATGTTTCCTCTTGTTGTGAGACATATTTACTAAGGATCAAGGTGTCCACCTTGATTCACACTCCTCAATGAAACCTCGTGAGTGATTGAATCTATAGTTCAATCATCACGACATCACACAACTTCAAGGAGAAGGTTCAAAACCTTCCAACCCAAGCCATGATTGGAGTGCTAATGGGTGGAGTTAGGAGCAATGGCCCCCAGCCCTCCATGAAAATCTAATATACTCCACACAACCCCATCACCCATATATGGGTCATTCAACAACACATAACTTGTGCCTACATCCACTAATTTGTTATCATTATATATATATATATAGTGATAAAAAATTAGTGGATGTAGGCACAAATTAGTGATGACAAATTATATATATGTCATTGATAAATTCAATTTTCAATAACAATTATACTCAATAACCAAACTAGGATCACTATCCCCTCACACACGCCTATGCCTTGTTGTGGTCTCCTGCCACACTTACACATATGGTCATCAATATTAGTCATCACAATCCATACAGGATAACAAACACAAAATTCATCAATTTCAACCAATATCATAACCTGCATCAACGAAATATAGACTGGAAATCAAAATTGCAAGTCATCACCTCTTGAAAATATAACCTGATCATCAATGTCTAATGTCCTCAAAGAGTAAAATGTATGCCATAGTATCTATATAAAAATTCAAGGTAAAATTGAAAGTGTTTGCCTCATAGTAAAGGTAAAACGGGGCATTACATTCACCCACATTAAAATTAAACTTTGTCCCAAATTTTCAAAACAAGAAAGGAACTTACATCATAACGATTACAACCTCCCTAGATATGACAATGGGACTATATTTATTTTCTTTAATCCTAAACCATATAACCTGATGATAGCAAGTTGTATTTAAATTTAATATAATTTACTTGTCAATTTTTTTTTGTGTGATGTTTGTAATGACTCAATTACTACCAAAAGAAGGGTCTAATATCATTTACCCATATAGATATATAAAACTCCTTAAGCGGTCTCCTTCACTTTTCTAGCATTCTATATACAATATTTGTATTTACTTCATTGCATTAACCCGCACTTGGTTGTGACATACGAAATTGAAGAAAATTCATATTATCGGCAAATTTAAGGTATATATTTGATAAGCTTTTTTCGCATACTCAAGTTTTATAAATTAATGCTTCTATGGTCTCTACATAATATCTAGAGTACTTTTATATTAACCTCAATTTCTAGAGCATTATCCATTGAGACATTGATGTTATCAAAAAGAGGGTAACATTCTCTAATTATCATTCATGGAATAACTCATTTGGTTGACAATATTTTCTTCCTGATAGGCTTCATCCTTAATTAGAATTTATAATGAATCTCATCATGTTTCCTACCAAAAAAAACTTCTATGACTCAATAAAATTTCCACAAATGGCTACTAATTCCTAGGATAGCTCAACAAGTGCTAAGTTACTTCCTCATGACACAAACAAAAAACTTCTCTCATGTTCTAGGATAGTTTATGAGTCCTATTCTACTAAAACTGAAATTCCTTCATTCATTGTGAAACTTTCACTTTGCTCACCTTATCCTCTTTGAGAAGTAAACGTATATTACTACCTTTATGTTTATCTCATATTTTAAGTTCGTTATGGTTACTAGGATTACCAATAGTTATTGTCATTATGAGTTTGAAAGTTCACCTTCTTCCTTCCTCCATAACAAGGAAATAAAACTTAGAATTAAATAGATAGATCCTCGTTTATTTATACTTACTAATATCGCCGTGTTTCCCATGAAGAGCTCTTATATTATTCAATAAAAATTATACAAATGGATACTCATTCCCAGGATACCTGAAGAAGTTCTAAGTTACTTCCTCGTGAAAAAAAATAATAATAATAAAAAAATAAAAAAATAAATCTATCATGCTTTAGGATAGTCTAAGAGTCACATTCTATTACAATTAAAATCCCATCATTCATTACGAAACTTCTCTCTGCTCACCTTATCCTCTTTGAGAAGTGTATGTTTATTACTCTGTTTATGTTTATCAAATCTTCCAAGTAACTAGTTATGGCTATGAGGATTACCAATAATTTTTGGCATTATGAGTTTGTAATGTAATGTCCCCATCCACCTACTAGACAATGCTACCACAATATACTAATTTAGAAATATCGAATTCAGCTGCAAAAGTGGAAAAAACATAACCATTCCATGACTATTCTTGAACCTGGTAATTTTTTGGTTAGCATGAATGCATTCAAATTTCTCAAATTGAAATATTTAAGACATATAATCCACAAAAACGTAATTGCACAACAAAATTAATGGCTAATTATCCACATTTAAGCACACTAGAACAAAAACCTAACTAGGGTTCATAGATATATTCATGTAAATAGTTGCATCACATTGTATATAATAAATATAGAATATACCCACATTAGGTTTTATCATCACATCAACACAAATGCACATGAATTTATAGACAAACACTTAAAACATATACAAATTCACATAATTTCAACATAAATTTAGTAATGAGTATGGCACATAAAATGGAACACTTATCTTTCCAAAATAAAATTGACTAGCTACAGGCTCTCCACGTTCCTCTGTACCATATATTGTGTGGTTCATGGATTTCAACCACGGGTCACCCACTAGCTAGGGCTATAACTCCACAGGAAATGGTAAACTAGAAAACAACCATACATCGACAACCAAGGTACCAACATAACCATCATTTCTCAACCCACAGGCTTTGATTCCCCAAACTTGTTCCCATGTGGCTCGTTATAGCTAGCAAGGAACGTCTCAGCTCTGAAATTTTAGGAGGTCATGTTGCTTCAAGAGCTTCTAGGCACCCTGCAGGCCATAAACCAAAACAACTCACAATTCGTCCAGAACCCAAGCTTTGGGCTCACTATTTGGTTTCTCATAGTCAAAATATATCCATAATCATCATCATTAATTAAAACCTTAATAATATTAATCATTTTAATCCATGATGATGATGCCTCTAGGAAAACAAATACTTCTCATAATTGCATGGCCTCTCTCTATCATGTGGCACACACCAAAACCACGTGGGCCCAGGTTCCACTTCTCAATGACATTTGTCACAAAACACCCTATTTCCTATCACTGTGGAGTTGCACTACACCCTATACTCTTTATTATAGAGTGGGATCTACATGAAACAACCTATTTCATATTATATTATTATAAAAATATGTACATCAATGATTTCATATTTACCATCTTGTCCCTCTAGCCACTTAACCAAACTAACATATATGCCTAGGCACACTAACTCGCAAAATAACTCTGGCTCACCAGTCTAACCATATATACATCTGACTCACTAATCAGAATCTGGATTGGGGGAAAAAATGTTATAAGTTAAATTTTCTCAAGATTGCTCCAAACCAAAACAAGCAGATATGATCCAGGTGGATATCGGTGGCCACCCACCTAATCCATTTGGACCCGCGGCATCAATTCTTTCGATTTGTCAGCTTCAGCACAACTTACTATTTTTAGCAGGTTTTCAAGTCCTGCACACCCGGAGCCGTCTTGGGGACTCAATGATCTAGGTGGATATTGGTGGCCACCCACCGAGTCCATTTGAACCCCCACCATCAGTTATTTCAGTTTGTAAGTTTCAGCACAACTTACTATTTTTAGCATTTTTTCGGGTCCTGAACTTCTGAAGCCGTTTTGAGGCCCTAAACGACGTTTTTTGGGAAAAAGGAGAGAACCATGGGTCCATGGACCAATTTTTCTCATTCAAAAGTTTTACTACTCGAACATATCTTTCTAACGAGCTATTGAGCGCGTCAAACAGAGATTGGATGCCAAAGTTACGTCCCCGGGAAGTTGAACCACCAATTTACCCAAACGGGGCCCACAATTTTGGCACTTCATTTCCTAGGGTTAGGTTTTTGGACATTTCGGATTCTACATTGTTTCTCAACAATAAATAGGCCTTCGAGCCTCATTTTAATACAGTTCAGGGGGTTGGGAGCTGACACATCTCTTCTCAGAGATAAGCGCTACCATTGCCCTAGCTCGCCACATCTCTATCATGTCTGCATTGTAACATAGTTCAAGGGCTGGTAGCCAACACATCTCTTCTCAGAGATAAGCGTTTCCAGTACCTTAGCTCATATATTTCCATTATGTTTGTAATAGGCCTGTGAGCCTCAATGTAACACAGTTCAGAGGCCTGCGTACGCCACATCTCTTCTCAGAGATACGCTGCTAGCGCCCTAGCTTGTTTCCATTATGTTTGTAAGCTTATTTCAGTCATTCTTTGATTATAATAAAATGAAGCATTATTTCCACTGCATCTCTGTGTTTATGGTTATATATGTATTATGTTGCATTCCTGTATAAAATCCGGATCAAGATAGGTCTCGTCGTCAGGAATCCGGTGCACTTCATTTCATTGAAAATCGACTCCCTATGTGAAAGTTAGAGCTTGTTGTCCGCTTAACCAAATAGACGAATTTTCAAAAAAAAAGGGTCAAACAGGGTCAAAGGTTAAATTTTGGGTTTTCCTCCGCCCCAATGGGAATTTGACATGTGTCGAGTTGTGGTTGGTCGAATCTCCAGGCTCATTGGTAATTTGTGATTGTTTTGTTGAGAACCAATGTGATGTTGACACATGGTTAGACCGGAGGCCACCACGTTCCCCTCCCAAAGGAAAATTTTTTGGTAAAGTGTGGTCGAATTCAAATTTGATATGGTTCGGAAAAATTTTAAGGGGGAGGTCAGGCTCGACCCCACGACCTCCCCCACACCACGCACCAATGTTACAAATGGACCACAACAATGTTTCTTAATATATAATGGGAGTGAAACATATTTATTTTTTATCAAAGGTTTGGGCAGAAGCAAGAAGGGCCAGCCCTTACCACAGAAACGTGGCTTGTGATCTATGTCAGAGCACTTATTGCTAATGGCAAGTAATTAGACTTTAAACTTGGGTTATGTAACCCTTAAACCATGTATTAAGCGCTAATATTATTTTCTTAAATTCAGATTTTGTAAGCGCACTTAGCGCACTAAGCTACCAATTAACCCATGTTTAACATTTAATTAAACCGCTCTTATTTTAGCGACAAAACTGGCGAAGCCCCCAATTTTGACGCCACTTCCACATTTGGCAGTGCTAACTGGAGTTCTCTCCAGATTTGGAGGGGTTTCTTAGGCCATAATTGAATGAGGCATAACGGGAGAATTTTTCAACCAATTTTGGCTCATAAAGAGTCAATCCTAGATGATTTGAATGCTCTAAACATGATGGTGTAGGTTTCAAAGGCAAAGGATCACTTATATAAGTTTTTTCACTTTGAAGATTAAAGAAGCACATGGCCAACAGGAGAGGAGGTCATGCCTAGTCCACTTGAAGACCATTTTCAGAGCTTGAAGAGTCTATTTTGAGGTTTTTGGGTCTTATGAATCCAATGGAGCAAGTAGTAAAGACATTGGAGCAATGTAGGTGCATGTAATCAGATAATTGACCATTAATCCAAAGAGGGCCTAGCCAGTTGAAGCATGTCCATGGAGATGTAGTCCAGGAGGGGTGAACTATGTTATCAGCTACTGAGTAATGTGTTTTTTGTGTATTATTTCTCTACAATTTATTTGTTGTACATGTGTTTTTAATAGCTAACTAACGCATGAGTTGCTCATAAAAAACACAAAACTTGACACATAAACCCTCACATAACTGGCTAATTTGAGACGATCCTAAGCACATTTATTTAATATTGATGAGGGAGATAGCACAGCAAAACTAGTTTGCCCATATTTAGATCAAGTTGGTATCAGAGCGCAGTTTAGCTCATTTTAGCCCTGAGATTGTTTTCCATGGCTAGCTAGAGAATTAGCTATTGGTTTTGTAATTGTGCAAGGATAATTTAACTGTGTGCAAGTTTATTTGTGTAAATAGAAGCTCAAGATTGAGGACTTATCTCTCAAATCACAACAAGTAAGATTTGTATGCATTACAAGTGTGATGGCAGCTTCAACAAGCATTGTTTCTTGTTAATATTCCTTAGCAAGACTCTTTGATAAAGAGATGTTGTAGAAGCTCTACATCATGAGAGATATGGTGCAAGATTTGGTTGAAGATAGGAAGGAGAAAGCTATACTTCAAGAGCAATTGATTTCCATGAAGGAGGAGAAGCAAGAGCTTCTTGAAAAGATGCATGAGATGGAGACTTGGCTCCATGTTGCAAATGAAAACCTAGCAAGGCTGCATGAGATGGAGACTCAACTCCATGATGCCAAGGAAACTTTAGCCATGTATGTGCATGAAAAATAGGTATGAAATTTAATTTTATCTTCCATTTCCTCTAAAAATGAATGTGTAGATGCTTTTGAAAGACACACTAGAGGAATAGGGTCCAAATTATTGATGAAAATGGGCTATGAAGGTAAAGGGTTAGCCAAACATTCACAAGGCATAGTTGAGCTAATTGTTGTTGAGGAAAGGCCTAGGTATTTGGGTCTTGGTTATGGACAACATGATGGAGAATTCTCCAAAGCTAAGGAGTCACATGAATGTGTTCCAAGAAGGACTTTCATTACATGTTCATTACCTCAAGCTTGTGAAGATTGTGTTCATGAGGAATGCAAAATTTTTACACCCACTTTGCAAGAAGATGCTCATAAGCATGCAACTAATGGAAATGAAAAACAAGAGGATGTTGAAAGCTCTAAAGTCATTGAAGCCATTGCTGGTATTCTGAAGAGAGCAACTACCGAGAAGGCGACAAAGGTGAATGTGCAATGGATAAATCTGCCCTTAATCAAGTTTATTTTGATTATGATAAACATGGTAAATCTTCACATAAGATATGCAGAAAATTTGCATGTTCCTTTTGTTGTTTGAATAACCATACTATTTCGAGGTGTTGGAAGAAGATAGCCATGCACAGGAAACTTTTGAAAAAAAGGAGACAAAAATCCAAAGGTCCAATGGATAATGAAAACCATCTTGAAAAGAAGTTGCAATTGTTTTTCGCTCATTGCCATAAGCAGGGTCATCTTGTAGACAAGTGTTGGACTTTGTATCCAACAAGTTATCCATGACATTTGAAGAAGGTGGAAAGAGATCTTGACAAGAATGGAAAAGAGGATTCCATAATTGATGTGGGTCACGATGATACACATGATGATGTGCAACTGAAATAAGCAACATTGAAGTCGTTTGGAAAGAGATGGTTAGATTTCTTAACCAATTAAGGCCTTGCATTTATTTTTATGATTTATGAAAATCTTGCCTTATTGATGCATTTATTTGCCAATTGAATGCATTTATTTTCTCTTGAAAGTATGTTGTATATTGCATGAAGCAAGATGTTGGAAAATTAGAATTATTTTGACTCACTTAGATGCAGCAAAGATGGAAATTTGTACAATAACTTTTGTTTGACTTGAGAGTCAGTTGTTTGAAGAGACATGTTTTGTCAACTTGTGTTTGGTCGAAGAGTTTGTACACCAAGATGTGAGAATGTATGGAGATTTTCACATGATGTGGCACTTGTTTCTTTGAAGGAGCAAAAGAAATAGGTCGTCAAGTTGTATTCCTTGCATGATGTGTTTTTCAAGTTAATGGTTTTTCTTGTGACAAGATGTCTCGGGATTTTTGAAGGTCCACTCTTGAGCAAGAGGCTCATGATTAGCCTTTATTCTCAAGTCCATGGCATGAGCAGCATTTCAATACTAGAGGATGATGGAATCAAGAAGCGGAAAGTGGACAAGATGCCAAAAATATTGTAGCCAAAACAACATCCATTGTAGGCCATTTGATTTTTTGATGCCAAGAAGCGAAAGAGATGGTGAATGCATTTTTCTAGATGTGGAATTTGGAACCGTGCAGGTAAAAGGAATGGTCATTTATTTTCTTCTGAATACTGATATTGGAACTCATTTTTGTATTTCACTCAGATGGGCTTAACTTTGAAAATTGGTTTCCAAGGAGAAGCTTGCATCGAATGCATGTGTGTGCAAAGCAGGAACAAGATTCTCAGTGGGAAGGTCATCAGTCATTTTTCCAAGCACCAAGGGATCGTTTTGGTATAGCAAGGTGTTTAATCAGTCAACAAGAAGCCAACAAGTGTTGGATTAGGTTAGCAGTGAAAGGAGGACATTGGTTGAAGTGCCAAGCCATTTACAAGGCAAGGCATGTCAGTGAACCCAGGTGGTTGTCATGGATATTTTTCCAAGTAGAATAAAGTTGATAGAACTTGGGAAAGGGAAGAGTATTCATCTCTCATCAAATAAATAGCTTTTGTGGGTCCAAAATCCTGTCAGTGGGAAGGAGTGATTGGAATCTGGAATGGGGGCAAAAATTCGCTAAAAATTCAAAGTGCTCATAGTCGTTCCAAACTAGAACGACCAGATAGGTCTCATCGCCAGGAATCTGGTGCAGTTCATTTCATCGAAAACCAACTCCATATGTGAAAGTTAGAGCCTGTTGTCCGCTTGACCAAACATACAAATTTTCAAAAAAAAGGGTCAAACAGGGTCAAAGGTCAAATTTTAGTTTTTTATCTGGCCCAATGGGAATATGACATGTGTCGAGTTGTGGTTTGTCGAATCTCTAGGCTCATTGGAAATTTGTGATTGGTTTGTGGAGAACCAATGGGATTTTGACACGTGGCTAGCCTAGAGGCCGCCACGTGCCCCTCCCAAAGGCCAATTTTTTGGTAAAGTGTGGTCGAATTCCAATTTGATATGGTTCGGAAAAATTTTAGGGCGGAGGTTGGGATCGACCCCATGACCTCCCCCACACCACGCACCAACGTTACCAATGGACCACAACAATGTTCCTTAATATATAACGAGCACGAAACATATATATGTTTTATCAAAGGTTTGGGTGGAGGCAAGAAGGGTTTTCCCTTACCACATAACCGTGGCCCGTGACCTATGGTAGAGAGCTTATTGCTAATGGCGCGTAGTTATACTTTAAACCTGGGTTATGTAACCCTTGAACCATGTATTAAGTGCTAATCCTATTTTCTTAAATGTGGATTTTTTAAATGCACTTAGTGCTAAGCTACCAGTTAACCGATGTTTAACATTTAATTAAAACACTCTTATTTTGGCGGAAAAACTGGTGAAGCCCCCAATTTCGGCATCACTTCCACATTTAGCAGTGCTAACTGGAGTTCTCTCTAGATTTGGAGGGGTTTCCTTGGCCATAATTGAATGAGGCATAACTGGAGCATTTTTTGACCAATTTTGGCTCAGAAAGAGTCAATCCTAAATGATTTGGATGCTCTTAGCATGATGGTGTAGGCTGTAGAGGTAGAGGCAGAGGGGCACTTATGTAAGTGTTTTTTTTCACTTTGAATACTAAAGAAACCTAGGGCCACCAAGAGAGGAGGTCATGCCTAGTCCACTTGAAAACCATTTTCAGAGCTTGAAGAGTATATTTTGAGGTTTTTGGATATTCTAAATCCAATGGAGCAGGTTTCAAATCCATTGGATCACTTTAGGTGCATGTAATCATATATTTTACCATTAATCCAAAGAGGGCCTAGCTAGTTGAAGCAGGTCCGTGGCGATGTAGCCCAGGAGGGGTGAACTCCGTTATCAGCTACTGAGTAATGTGTTTGTTGTGTGTTATTTCTATGCAATTTACTTTTTGTACATGTGTTTTTAACAGCTAACTAACTCATGAATTGCTAATAAAAAACACAAAACTTGACACATAAACTCTCACATAATTGGCTAATTTGAGACTATCCTAAACACATTTATTTAATATTGATGAGGGAGCTAGCACATCAAAACTAGTTTGCCCATATTCATATCACTCACTAGCCTAACCATTATATACATCTAGCTTACGAGCCTAATCTATATATATATATATATATATATATATATACATACTCAATGAACTGGACCAGAATCAATATCCCCTCACACATGCCTATGTGTTGTTGTGGTCTCCTACCACACTTAGACATATGATCATCAAGATTAGTTGTCACAATCCATATAGGATAAGAAACATAAAAATCATCAATTTCAACCAATATCATAAGTTTATACACACACACACACACACACACAGATATATATATACTCAATAACCAAACTAGAATCATTATCCCCTCACACACGCCTATGCATTGTTGTGGTCTCCTGCCACAATTAGACATATGATCATCAATATTGGTCGTCACAATCCATACAGGATAAGAAACATAAAAATCATCAATTTCAACCAATATCATAAGTTGTGTCAACAAAATATCGACTGGAAATGAAATCCTAAGTCATGACCTCTTGAAAATATAACCTAATCATTAATGTCTAATTTCCTCAAAGAGTAAAATGTATGCCATAGTATCTATATAAAAATTCAAGGTAAGACTGAAACTGTCTGCCTCATAGTAAAGGTAAAACGAGGCATTACATTCACCCACCTTATAATTAAACTTCGTCCTGAAATTTCAAAACAAGAGGGGAACTTACATCATAACCATTACAACCTTCCTAGATAAGACAATGGGACTATATTTATTTTATTTAATCCTAAACCATATAACCCGATGTTAGCAAGTTGTAATTTTCAATTTAATATAATTTACTTGTCAATTTTTTTTGTGATGTTTGTAATGACTCAATTACTACCAAAAGAAGGGTCTAATATCATTTGCCCAGAAAGATATATAAAACCCCTTAAGCGGTCTCCTCCACTTTTCTAGCATTATATATACAATATTTGTATTTACTTCATTGCATTAACCTGTACTCAATTGTGACATACAAAATTTAACAAAATTCACATTATCGACAACTTTAAGGTATATCTTTGATATAAAAAATCGCATACTAAAATTTTATAAATTAATTCTTCTATGGTCTCTACATAATATCTAGAGTACTTGTTATATTGACCTCAATTTCTAGAGCATTATCCATTGAGACATTGATGTTATCAAAAAGAGGGTAACATTCTCTAATTATCATTCATGGAAGAACTCATTTGGTTGAAAATATTTTCTTCCTGATAGGCTTCATCATTAATTCGACTTTATAGTGAATATCATCATGTTTCCTACCAAAAAAACTTCTATGAATCAATAAAATTTCCACAAATGGCTACTAATTCCTAGGATACCTCAACGAGTGCTAAGTTACTTCCTCATGACCCCAAAACAAAAAATCTATCATGTTCTAGGATATTCTATGCGTCTTATTCTACTACAATTGAAATTACATCATTCATTGTGAAACTTTCACTTTTCTCACCTTACCCTCTTTGATAAGTGTATGTATATTACAATTTTACGTTTAGCTCATCTTTTAAGTTGGTTATGGTTAATAGGATTACCAGAAGTTATTGTCATTATTATTTTGCAAGTTCATCTTTTTCCTTCCTCCACAACATTGGAAATCAAACTTAGAATTAAATAGATAGATCCTTTTCTATTTATACTTATTAATCTCTTCGTGTTTCCCATGAAGAGCTCTTATATTATTCAATAAAAATTCTACAAATGGATACTCATTCCCAGGATACCTGAACAAGTGCTAAGTTACTTCCTTGTGAAAAAAAAAAAATGCAATTCTATCATGTTTTAGGATAGTCTATGAGTCCCATTATATTACAATTAAAATCCCATCATTCATTACGAAACTTTCACTTTGCTCACCTTGTCCCCTTTGAGAAGTGTATGTTTATTACTCTCTTTATGTTTATCAAATATTCCAAGTAATTGGTTATGGTTATGAGGATTACCAATAATTTTTTTCATTATGAGTTTGTAATGTAATGTCCCCATCCACATGTTGGACAATGCTACCATAATCTCATAATTTAGAAATGTTGAATTCAACTGCAGAAGTGGAAAAACCCTAATCATTCCATGAATATTCTTGAACCTGGTAATTTTTTGGTTAGCATGAATGCATTCCAATTTCTCAAATTGAAATATTTAACACATATAATCCTCAAAAACTTAATTTCACAACCAAATTAATGGTTAATTATCCACATTTAAGCACACTAGTACCAAACCCTAACTAGGGTTCATAGATATATTCATGTAAATAGTTGCATCACGTTGTATATAATAAATATATAATATACCCACATTAGATTTTATCATCACATCAACACATAAATGCACATGAAATTACATAAAAACACTTAAAACACATACAAATGCACATAATTTCAACATAAATTTAGTAATGAGTATGGCACATAAAATGGAACACTTATCTTGCCAAAAGAAAATTGACTAGCTACAGGCTCTCCATGTTCCTTCGTACCATATATTGTGTGGTTCATGGATTTAAACCACGGGTCACACCCTAGCCGGGACTACAACTCCATAGGAAATTATAAACCAGAAAACTACCATACATCGCAAAAAAGGTACCAACCTAACCATAATTTCTCCAACCACAGGCTTTGGTTCCCCAAACTTGTTCCCGTGGCTCATTACGGCTAGTGAGGAACGTCTCAGCTCTGAAATTTCAGGAGCTCATGTTGCTTCTAGGCCTTATAGGCACCCTGCAGCTCATAAACCAAAACAACTCGCAATTGGTCCAGAACCCAAGCTCTCGGCTCGCTAGTTGGTTGCTCATAATCAAAATATATCCATAATCCTCATCATTAATGAAAACATTAATAATAATAGTCATGATAATCCATGATGATGATGCCTCCAAGAAAATAAATACTTCTCGTAATTTCATGGCCTCTGTCTGCCATGTGGCACACACCAAACCACGTGGACCCCATGTTCCATTTCTCAATGACATTTGTCACCAAACACCCTATTTCCTATTATTATGGATTTTCACTACACCCTATACTCGTTATTGTAGAGTGGGATCTACAACCAACCTATTTTATATTATATTATTATAAAAATATGTACATCAATTATCTCATATTTACCATCTTGTCCCTCTAACCACTTAACCGAACTGACATATATGCATGGGCACACTGACTCACAAAATAACTATGGCTCGCCAGTCTAACCATATATACATCCAACTCACTAGCCTAACCATTATATACATATAGCTTACCAGCCTAATTATTATATGCATCCGACTCACCAGCCTAATTGTTATATACATCTAGCTCACCAACCTAATATCAATGTACATATATTTCCAGCATAAACTAGCAGGGGTATTACATTTCTACCCCCCTCATTATTTGCATTATCCTCAATGTAGCAAATATACACATTTATACATAAATCAAGAAGATGGTTGTACTCCTCCCTCATTGCATCTTCCTGCTCCAATGTAGCCTCATAAATATAAAGCAGGGTCCATGATCTGAAATGGGTGTATAACTTTTTATGCTTTTCAAGCACCTCCCACTCAGTTAAACAAATTAAGATTTAGCTTATACTTGACTGTGCAGAATTGAATTCTTGAAACAGGTGTATGTCTTTTTAAACTGTTTTAAAACTTTATGTGTGAGGAATTAAATTTTTGGTTTTTTTGATATTAAGCAAGTACATAAACCATAAAGTGCAGCAAATAAGCATCGACACATAACAGCAAATTTAATAAAGGAGTTCACCCGAATATCGTGGGCTACGCCTCCTTGAGCCTATGTCAAATGACTTGGCTCTTTGGGATTATGATGGGAAATTTATTTTACAATTTAATAACCCAACTCCAATGGTTATTTGGACTATACCATTGGGTTTAGAATACCATCATACCCCTGGAATGGCTACAATCTCTCTGAAGATAGACCTAGGTTCCCTTAGACTTGACCTCTTCTATCGACACCCTTAAACTTCCCTTAGCTTCTATATGGCACTAAATCCTTAAGATTTTCTATCCCTGAAACCTCACCTACTATCTCTAACACATATCAGACATCCAAAATAGACTGATCATTTTCTCAAAATGAGCTCTAGCTCCCCAATCTAGGCCTCCATCCACTGTTGGCTCTAGGCTTCCCAAAACTTCCCTATGGCTTCTAGACCTTCAAAAGTCTCCAAATTGCTCCAAAAATCCCTTAAATGGATTCAGAATATCCAAAATAGTCAAAATAGATTATTCACTTACTGAAATTGGCCTCTGCTTGCTCCGGTCACGCCTCCAACACCTGGTGGCACCCCTTAGCTCTAGGTTCACTGAAAAATTCTATGAAGCATATTGACCTTCAGAAGTCTTCAAAAGCTTCTTAAAATCCTTCCATTGGATTCATAAGGCTCAAAATAGTCAGAAGACACTACTTTTTTGCTGAGAATGGATATTGGTTGCTCTATATAGGCCTCATTCTCCTGATGGCACCTGGTGGCCCTAGTGGGCCCTGGAACTTCTTTGAAGCATATCTACCTTCAAAAGTCCTCTACTGGCTCTGAAAACCTCACCATTAGATCCAAAATGTCTAAAACATGCAAAAATGACTATTTTTTTCTTGAGTAAGGCCTCTAGCTGCCTTCGTTAGGCCTCATTCTGCTGTTGGCTCCTGGTGGCCCTAGTGGCCCCTAGAACTTCTCTGAAGAAAAATATCACCCATAATTTTTCTGATGGCTCTGTAACCCTCACCAATGAGTCTGAAATGTCAAATATAGTCAAAATTGACTATCCACACTCTCAGAATGGTCGAATAATGATCAATATAGAGCATAAACAAATTTTTTCCAGTAACCCCTAAAACAGCTCCACTAAAAATGGAGCAACTCCACTTAACTGGAGTTAAACTAGCAAATGCCCTAAATCTGGGTGCACTCCAAATTCTACACTAGCACTAACCATAATGGTAAATGCTAAGGGTAGGGCGGTTGGGCACATGACCCCTAAAATCCTACGGTCTTCATAAATGTTAATGGAACCTCCAGCGGAACCTACGTTATTAACTGTGGGATAAGATTTAAACCAGGGTTAAACGCAGTCTTAGTGCTGACCACATGGAACAAAGAACCATTTGGAACATAACCGATGCATGTGACCCATGTGCAACTGCTAGCGGGCTTATCGGGGTTAACGTCAACTGTCGCATAAACTTTAACTGTCATGGCATGTGACAAGTTTGAACACGTTGATAAATGTCACGGTAACTCCGGGCGATTAATATTTTATGTTGCAATGTGAACAACCACCATGGGGACCGCTGGCGGGTTGGGACCACCGATGGTTCCAAACCCCAATTTCCAATTCAATCAACGATAAGTCAAACCCGATGACTATACAAGTTAAGAACCAAATAGAGCAGATGGCTAAGTCGTGCGCGTGTAGGCAAGGAGGTCTAGGGTTCGATCCTCGACCGCTCCACAAAATTTTACCATACCGCTCAGAGGACACATGGAAGCCTCAGGGCTGGCCACGTGTCGCCCTGTAATTTTTCCACCAAAAAAGTACAATCCAACAGCAAATAATACCCTGCCACTTGTCAACATCTAACTGGCCCGGAAGGAATATTCCGGGTAATATTTTGAGGAATATTCCAAGAATATTCCTTGGAATATTCTTTTTTCTGACTATACCATTGACCAGTCAACCTTGGTCAAATGCCAAAATTTGCAGTTTACTAGACTTTTTCAAATTGCAATAACTTCTTCATACGATGTCGGTTTTTCAAATCATTCGTGGTGCCAGAATCAGGAAGAAGAGATCTATCTGGTCGCTCAGGTTTGACACACTTTCAAACACTTTGAAATTTGAGCTATCACTTAGGTCCTTGATCCAAATCTGATCACTCCTCCTCGTTAGGAATGTTTTGGACCCCAAAAGACTGATTACATGTTCAGTAAATGAGAGTACAACACCCTCACATTTCCAGCCTCCTTACACTTTGCCTTGCTTGGCTTAGTGCCTTTGAGCCCAACTCGAAGGTAGTCAACACTTCCCCTCTTGGATGCTCTTGTCCTCCTGTCAAGAATTATGTCTCCCTTGAGCTCATCTAGAAATTTCTGGCGAGAAATCTTCAATTGAAGGTAGTTGAACGTAATGTCCTTCATCATCGATCAAAGGTGGCTCAAAAAAACATAATTTTCCAACAGAAATACATACATGACTGAAATTTGCAAATCTACAAACAAATGAATGTATGTCTTACTGAGTTAAGAATTCAAACCGCTTCTTACCAAGCCACTTCCATGGTGATTTTTGCTGCTGAAAATCTTGTTCATGTGAAACATTTGTTCTCACGTCAATGATGGAATCTTTGGTTCCAATTTCGCCAGTATTTTTATCCTCTTGCTTCAAATGCTTGGGATGATTGGTTGGATGCAATGGCCAACATTAGGAAATTAAATGTCCCTTCTTCTGGAAATGTGTGCAAGTATTTTGCACCTTTTGAGCAATTTTCCTTCACTTCAAATGTTTCCTGTATGCCTTCATCCTCTTCCAGCATTTTTAAACATCATGGTTACACATACCACAATAGGAACAACAAAACTTTCTTCCATTCAAGCATGCAAATTTTCCATGCTTAACATAAATATAATCAACTTGACTATGGGAAGAATTATACCTCAAATGTTGCTTTGCATGTCCATCTTTTTTACCTTCTTGAGGAGATGAACTTGTAGAGGTTCCAGCTTTCTTTTGAAGACTAACATCAGTGTTATTGTCTTGATAGCTGTCAGAACTCACATGCTCACCATAAGTTGAATGTCTACACACATCTTGTTGCAACATAGGCTTCAAACAATGGAAATCAACTTGAAAACAAACTTGACATGTTTGTGGTTTAGAACTTGCAACAAAAGTTCTTTTTGGAGTTTCTCAAATGCCTTCATGGCTGTAGAGTTTTCGCCATAAGATTGAACATAGCCTAGACCAAATTTCTTAGGCCTATCCTCAACCAAAATAGGATCAATCATGCCTTGTGCATTTTTTCCTAAACCCATGCCTTCATAGCCCATTTTTAACATCAACTTGGACCATATACCTCTAGTGTGATTTTCAAATGAACCTACACATATATCTGAAGACAAATTTGAGTGATTTACCTCTGCTTCAAGCATGTGTTTGGTTAAGGCCTCTTAGGCTTGATGGAGTTGCATCTCCATCTCATTCATTATTTGAAGAATTCATTCCTTCTCTCGCTTCATAGAAACCAGTTGCTTATGAAGTCTAGTGATTTCCCTTCCATCTTCATACAGAATTTGCACCATATCCTTCAGGATGTAGAAGTCTCGCATCATCTCTTCATCAAAGAATCTTCTGAAGGAGGAGGATTTTGAAAGCTCGCTTGATGAAGTTGTCATCATTATTTAAATGAACTAAATTAATTCAACAACAATTCAAAATCTTCCAAAAACAATTGACAAAGCTTCTAAACAAAATGGTTGAAGAGTCAAGCTTTTCTTCAAGCAGCCTTTTGCAAACAATATTCAAGAGGGATTATGCTTCAAGGGTTGCCTTGAGCTCATTTGGGTAAGGAGAATGCTTTCAACCTTCTTCCTTTTTGTCCTCTTATGGAATTAGCTAACAGTAGCTCCCCTTCACCTCTAGCAAACTCAAACTTGTAAGCATCAGTTAATTTGCAAATAGTTAAATTATTTGCACTGTTAAACACCTTTTCAAGTCAAACAAGCAACCTAGTGCTCTGTCAAGAAAGAAACGTAGTGCTACCACCTGAACTGAAATGGGTGGATAACTTGTTATTCTTTTCAAACACCTCCCACTCAGTTAGAAAAATGAAGATCTAGCTTATGCTTGGCTGTGCGAAATTGAATTCTTGAAACAGGTGTATGTGTTTTTAAATTGTTTTAAACCTTTATGTGTGAGGAATTAAAATTTTGTTTTTTCTGATATTAAGCAAGTACAGCAACCATAAATTGCAAAAAATAAGCTTCAACACATAACAGCAAATTTAATAAAGGAGCTCACCCGAATATCGTGGGCTACGTCTCCTTGAGCCTATGTCAATTGACTTGGCTCTTTGGGTTTATTATGGGAAATTACTTTTACAAGTTAATAACTCAAATCCAATGGTTATTTGGACTATACCATTGGGTTTATAATACCATCATACCCCTGGAATGGCTGCAATATCTCTGAATATAGACCTAGGTTCCCTTATACTTGACCTCTTCTGTCGGCACCCTTAAGCTTTCCTGAGCTTCTCTATGGCCCTAACTCCTTAAGAAAAAATTTTCTATCATTTAAACCTCACCTATTGTCTCCATCACATATCAGACATCCAAAATAGACTGATCATTTTCTCAAAATGAGCTCTAGCTCCCCAATCTAGGCCTCCATCCACTGTTGGCCTTGGGCTGCCCAAAATTTCCCTGTGGATTCTCGACCTTCAAAAGTATCAAAATGGCTCTTAAAATTCCTTCAATGGATTCAAAATATCCAAAATAGTCATAATAGACTATTCACTTACTGAAATTTGCCTCCGCCTGCTTCGGTTATGCCTCCAACACCTGGTGGCACCCATTGCTCTAGGTTTACTGAAAACTTCTCTGAAGCATCTCGACCTTCAGAAGTCTTCAAAAGCTTCTGAAAATCTTTCCATTTGATTTAGAAGGCTCAAAATATTCATAATAGACTACTGGTTTGCTGAGAATGGATATTGGCTGCTCTATATAGGCCTCATTCTCCTGCTCGCACCTGGTGGCCCTGGTGGCCCCTGGAACTTCTCTGAAGAATCTCAGCCTTCATAAGTCCTCTACTGGCTCTAAAAACCTCACCATTAGATCCATAATGTCTAAAACATCCAAAAATTACTATTTTTTTCCTGAGTAAGGCCTCTAGCTGCCCTGGCTAGGCCTCTTTCTGCCACTGGCTCCTGGTGGCCCTAGTGGCCCCTAGAACTTCTCTGAAGAAAAATCTCGGCCAAAATTTCTCTGATGGATCTGAAACCCTCACCAATGATTTTTGAATGTCCAAGATAGTCAAAATTGACTATCCACTCTCTCAGAATGGTCGAATAATGCTCAAGATAGAGCATAAACAAATTTTGTCCAGTAACCCCTAAAACAACTCCACTAAAAATGGAGCAACTCCACTTAACTGGAGTTAAAATACCAACTGCCCTAAATCTGGGTGCACTCCAAATTCTCCACCAGCGCTAACCGTAATGGTAAATTCTAAGGGTAGGGCGGTTGGGCACATCACCCCTAAAACCCCACGATCTTCATAAATGTTAACGGAACCTCCGGCAGAACATGTGTTATTAACTGTGCGATAAGATTTAAACCCAAGTTAAACATGGTGTTAGCGCTGACTACACAGGATAAAGGACCGTTTGGAACATAACCGGTGCATGTGACCCGTGTGCAACTACTGGTGGGCTTGTCGGGGTTAACATCAATCGTCGCATAAACTTTAACCATCATGGCATGTGACAAGGTTGAACGCGTTGATAAATGTCACGGTAACTCCAGGTGGTTAATGTTTTATGTTGCAATGTGAACAACCATCGTGAGAACCGTTGGCAGGTTGGGATTGCCAGCGGTTCCAAACCCTAATTTCCAATTCAATCAATGATAATTCAAACCCGATGACTATATAGGTTAAGAACCAAAGGCAGAGCAGACGGTTAATTCGTGTGCGTGCAGGCGAGGAGGTCTAGGGTTCGATCCCCGGCCGCTCCACAAAATTTTACCATACTTCTCAGGTGACACGTGGTGGCCTCAGTGTTGGACACGTGTCGCCCTATAATTGGTCCACCAAAAAACTTACAATCCAACAACAAATAATACCCTGCCACTTGTCAACATCTAACTGGCCTAGAAGGAATATTCTGGGGAATATTCTAATGAATACTATAGGAATATTCCATAGAATATTCTTTTTTCTGACTGTATCATTGCCCAGTCAACCTTGGTCAAATTCCAAAATTTGCAGTTTACTAGACTTTTTCAAATTGCGATAACTTCTTCATACGATTTCGGTTTTTCAAACCGTTCACGGAGCCGGAATCAAGAAGACGAGATCTATTCAGTCGCTCAGGTTCGACACACTTTCGAAAACTTCAAAATTTGAGCTATCACTTAGGCCCTTGATCCAAATCTGATCAGTCCATTGTACGTTTACCATGTTGGCGGCTTGATTCTGGAACACCTTGACCATCTTGTCTAAAATATGTATGGGTTGTACCTAAAAATATCCTTCAGTCTCCACCTAGATCATATGCCAATCAATCACGTGATCAGTAGTAGGAATATAATTTTTAATTAAATACACATGAAATAAATCATGAACATGCATGTATGTAGGAAAATAAAGTCTATATGTGATGGAACCAATCCTCTCTAGGATATCAAATGATCCGCAATAATGTGCTTCTAATTTGGCACAACTTGCTAACTTTAATGAACTCTTCCATGGTATAAATTTTAAAAACACATGATCTCCAAATTTAAATTCTATGTGAACTCTATCATTATCCGCATAAATTTTATGCCTGTCTTGGGCATCTTTAATATTTTTCCCAATTTTTACAAGATTTTATTCCATATCTCTAACCAATTTCGGACCAACCATGAATCTCTCCACCGAATTTCTCCAAATCATAGGAGTATGACATCTCCTGACATAAAATGCTTCAAACGAACTCATTTTTAGTGAATCTTGATTTATCTTATTATACACAAACTATACCAAGTGTAGATAGTCCTCCCATTTTGATGTTTTATCCATCACATATGTTCACAACATATCCTCAATCACCTGGTTAACATGCTCAGTTATCAAACTCTAGGTGATACGCAATACTAAAATTCAAATTAGTATGTAATCCTTTAAATAACCCCATCCAAAAATTAGATGTGAACTTCATATCTATGTTTGAAATAATTTCCCATGGCACACCATGTAGCCTTGAAATTTCTCTCATAAAAATATCAACTATGTTAGTTTCTTTATATGTTGATTTCTTGGGTAAGAAATGGGCATCTTCAGTAAGCTTATCAACCACTACCATAATCACATCATTCTTTATAGCTCTCCTAGGAATTTTATTAATAAAATCCATCAACGCCATATCCCACTTCCACTTGGGAATGGGTATGGGATGCAACAATCCCGCTGGATGCTTGTGCTCAAACATAACTCTATTAAATTATAAACATTCTGCGAGGTAATTTGCTCCATCCTTCCTTAATACAAGCAAAAATATTTCTTCTTGACCACTGTAATCGTATTATGATATCTCAAGTGTCCTACATATGGCACCCTATGCATTTCCTTGAGAATAAACTCTTTCACCTCTTGTACCTATGGCATAGATACACAACTTTTATAAAGGATAACTCCATCTTCTCCAAGTTCACAAGTTGTGTATTTTGGTTTATTTTCCTCCAGCTATAAACTATTCTGGATGACCAAATATTGTTGATCCAAATTTATATCTTATTCAACTTTGGATATTACATCCACTTTACATATACTTATTGTTGAAGCATGCATCAAATTCACTCTTTGGCTAAGAGCATCTTCCACTTTCTTCTCCTTTCCTTTAATGTACTTAATCTCGAAATCATATTCATCTAACAATTCTAGCCACCTTATCTACCAAGCATTTAAATTCAGTTGTTCAAACAAATGTTGCAAACCATAGTGATCAGTATGCAATTAAAATATTCAGCCCATAAGATAATGTTTCCACATATTAAGAGCATGAATGATAGTTGCAGTTTCCAAGTCATGTGTGTTGAAATTGGCAACATTAAAGGCTTATATTTTAATTTTCCCTTAATTAAATTAGAAGGAAATTGTAATTCCACATCACATGACAACTTGTACAAGTTAACTGAGTCGGGAAGGCTTAGTTAGCTCAGTAAATTTGAGTTGAGGGTCAAACTAGAGGCATGTAGAGTTATCCCTAAGTTTTAGGGGGTCGAGTAGGAGTTTATTTTGAGTTGTAATTATTTAACTCAATTATTTGAGTTAAAATCAGTTTAACTAGTTCTAACTGAGAGATGAGCTAGTGATAGGTCCAGTGAATTAAATCTGATTTAATTCACATGCAGTGATCAATCAGATAACCGATAATTCACTATAAATAGTTGTTGCATGTCAGTTCTAAGGAAGGCCCAGTTGAAATTGGAGTTAAAGGGAAGATAACTATCAATTGTATAATTATAAAATTGTACAAGTCATGCATGACGTCAACAAGACACCTTAGATGAATTGCACAATAAATTCTTGGGAATTTCCTAATTAATATGGGCTCGATTCTCTCTATGTCTTAACAAGGCTGAGCAACCCAGAGGCAGGAAATTGGTTAAGTATCGAACCATTCTTTATGGGATCAAAGTGAGACAGTCAGAGATAGTGCAAAGGTTTCTCGAGAAGGGAAATAAACTTGTATTGTTTCATATTCTTGAATTTAATTCAATATACATATAGCAGGGTTTTTCGATTAGGCTTTCCCCAGATACATATTTTTGTTGTGCGATTGAAATTCTTTCTCTTTCTTGTTCATGTGATTATGCGATCATAATTGGTTTCCGCAATTTGTAGAATTGATTCAATATTTTGTTTCAGCATATTACAAGATCAGTTGAATCTATTTAGATATTTCTACATGGTATTGGAGCAGGAATCACTATAGGAGAGAAGAACCAGAGTTTGTTTTGAACAGGTGAATCGAATTTGCAAATTTATTCTTCAGTACCAGCAACAGATCATGATGTCTTTCTCTAGATTGACACTCGAATATTCCCTTGAGGGTAATTAGAATTACATAGCATGGAAGGATAAGATGGAGGAAAATTTGGAGGACAAAAAACTGAAGGAATTCATAGATAGTGATTTTCCCCAGCCCACAACAACAAATTCTCAACTTCTTCATGCATGGAAGAAGAATGTAGCAAAGGCGAGAAGGATTCTATTAGAAGGAGTTCAAGATCATATTTTCTCGAACCTCCATGGAAAGTAAAATCCATATGCTATGTGGAATGCCTTAACAGATATTTTCATAATAGCAGTCACCACAGGACGCTGACACTGAAGGACAAGCTCAAAAAGATAAAGATATATAAGGGCGACACGATCCCAAAATACTTGACAAAGTTCACTTAATGTCAATATGAGCTTGGAAGTGTTGGTGTGAGAGTTGCCCAGGATTATTTGGTGAGCCTAGAACTTTTAGGCCTTCCCAAGAGCTGGCATAGAAACTAGGACTCGGTGAATGGGAGGGAGAAGCTGCTAGAGTGGAAGTGATTGTGGTCTGACTTGGTACAAGAAGAGACTCGGCGGAACACTAGAGATGGATCCTAATCAAATATTGATCATGAGGATAATTGTGCCTTGGCTGGAAATGCGAAGAAAGGGAAAGGGAAGGCATCCCATTCCAAATTAGATTCCGGTTAGGCAAGAAATAATCAAGACTTGTCAAAGGTAAAAAAATTTCATTATCATGAGCTTGGACACTATGCTACAAAGTGTCCACAAAAGAATACTGACAAGGAACCCTCAGGAGGAGTGGCCAGTGAAGCACTTGCTTCACAGTTTGAGTTGGATTTCACCCTCATCGCATGCATGGTGTCATTTGTGATGGGTTTTGTGTGGTACTTAGATAGTGGAGCTTCATTCCATATGAGTGACAATAAATAATTCTTCAATAACTTGGAGGAGAAGGATCTCTAGATGCACATTTGTTAGCATAAATTATTAACGCAAGTGTACGAAAATATCTCACTTTAGTTGTGTGTGAAAAACATCCCTAACAACATAAATGGTTTCTTAACTTCTTTAGATATGCAATCGATAGTTAAAACAAATGTTGCAAAAAAACCATATCTATGTAGTAAAAGTAGTTAAACCGTAAAAAGAAATAGTAATTGATCCATGCATCCAATAGACAAGACAAGATTTAAAGAATTTTGTATATATTATAACACCTGGTAAAGGGAACTAATACAAGTTACTAGTCCCCCTTAATGGGATGGGTTCTTGGTTTTCCTCAACACTTCAGTTCCTGAAGTTTCTCTCTCTCAATGGTGCAGAAAACCCAGAATGTGCTGAACTATATGGGAACTCAAGAAGCAAAAGAAAATAGTAGTAGCATGAGAATGATCAAAGCACGAAAATGAAAGTGATCAAAGTGAAGAATGAATGGGAAAACCCTCCTATTTATAACAAAATATTGAGTTATCCTCAATAATGGCAAATAATAAAATATTATTAACCAAGATCTAGATCTAACCGCTTGGAATATTTTATTATATTTTTTTGGAGGGAAAAGATATTTAAATTGGTTAACTACCTTTATTTAGAAATAATAAACAAATAAATTATTTATTATGATTTCAAGAATGTGGTTAAGGAATAATTAACAAATAATTATTTTTTTAATTATTCCTAGGTGAGTTAGTCAAATTTAACAAGAAATAATAACTAAATAATGATTTAATTAATTTTTCCTACAGAAAAATAAAATAAATAATGATTTGTCTAATTATTTCTCATAATTGGGCTAAATGTGACCAGGAATATTATTTAAACAGTGGTTTAATTAATTATTCCTAGAGGAAAATCAAATAAATAAGGATTTAATTATTCCTCATGGGGTTTCTTGTTTAGACCAGAAATAACTTAATAAAATTGGTCTTACATGGTATACTTTGATCCATCTAATTGTAAATGGTTAGATGACCAAATTTTGGTGATAACAAATTTCCCCCCAACATGCGAGAGTTAGGAGATCATCGTATGACCGAAGTACGTTGTAAGAACACAATCACTAGACATCGAATGGGAGTCAGAGAGAGAGAGATATACATAAACGGAGTGAAGTGAGAGAGGACACTGACTGAGGGGGCGAGACCTACAAATGATATAAGTCTCCTTTAATTTTGTGGTGCTTGTTTTCAATGGGGCTGGGGAGGCATACCTTTGTCTGTCAAGATGAAAAAGTACAAAGAATAATGGTGCACCCAGTAAATTGAAATTGAGAAATAAAGTACATGATAAATGGTACATGACATGCTGGCATAAAATGGGCCAGACAAGAATATAATGGATCCCACATACATACTGCACCTAGAAAAACATGATTCGAGACTGAATACAATAATATCTGAGTACATGAGACATAATAACATCCACAGAAGCCATGCCAAAAAGGAAAGGGTTTTGAAAATATGAATGGATCGTTTGAATGATGCATGCATGCTATAGGCGCTGCAAGCAGCTAAAACCAAACCCATTAGATATGCGGAGCTGCATATGAGGTTGTAGCATAATTTGAGGTCATCTGGGCATGTGGGTGGCTACCTGAAGGGCCACCCCCTCATGATTTCTAAAAGATCTCACACACGCCCGAGAATCACCGGTACAATCTGTTGGATCACCGGACCATCAAGTATATGAATCTCAATCATGTAATAATGAGCTGAGTTTGATCAAATGAGAAACAACCAATTCAAAGGGCAATGATGATTCCTTTTTCCTAATCCAAGGCACTGAACAAGAATGGAAGATAGAACCAAGGTACACCGCCCTCTAAACCTATCTTCTGGAATGAATGTGTTGATGTTGACAGAAGGAGGTCTACCATAGGTGAGGCAATGATGAATCCTCAACTAAGGCACGAGGGATCATAGTAAAGTGACTAATGGACTGACACTAGGGATGATGATGTAATAGGGGATACTGAGTAGCAAATGGACAGCTTCCCTTGTCAGAGCATAAAAAGCATGGATGACACGACAGCAACTGACTCGACTCCGGAGGGGATGGGGGACAGTATGACTGAGGCCAAAATGGGCGACACGAGAGAGAGGTGAGGAAAAATGATGGAATACTGTAACATGAGGTAAAGGGACTCGGGACAGACTAAATGAATGCGACGTTGACTCAACTCAGATGCTTTGAACAAGGGTGACTTGATGATGTTGCCACACAGAACAGGCCCAGTGGGGACCATAAAAACATGAGAAAAATATGGTTACTCATGATGAAAATCGACACACGCGTTGATAAGTATGAAGGAAAAGTGGTGCCCCAAGTAAAAGCAGTGCATGTGAAGAAATTTGATTTTAAGAGGCGGCGAAGTGACCCTTCTTAGAAAAATGGCTTCCTGGTGAAGTGTCAAATCATGAAAAATAAAGGAAGACCCATTATAGTGCTCAGTGAGAGATTTCCAATGGTGCTAATGGCTCATCAAACCGAGCTACAATTTGGTAGAAATTAGCGAAGAAAAATTTAGGGTTTTTTCTTTAATAGGGTGATTTCCATCCAATTTGATTCATTTGCTAATTGAGTTGTGGTGAAATTGGAGAGGAGGAGAAGGCCCTAAATTGTGTGGTGATCATAGCAGAAAAAATTACCATTAAAATTAGGATCCGTCAGTTGCAGGTAGGTTTCCTAACCTTACTCTACATTTTCATTTGTTTAGTATTTCAAATTAGGTGCCTATGGCTCAGTAAGAGACCCCTGCCTCTCCTCACGGCTGGCTCACACTATCTTGGGCCTAAAGTGCAACCTCGATCATATTTTTCAGTGAGAAAAACTGTGAGCTCGCATTTCTAGGGGTGAAAAAATGCGAGTTGAGGCTGGATGTGAGGTTTGGTTAGCTTTTTGGCTGAAGGCCGGGAATTGAAAGTTTATGATGCAGTTTTCCTTCTCTGAATTGAAAAACATGATGGTGTTCTGTAGGTATGGCAGAGTTGAGGATCAATTGGCATGAGAGAGATTTGGATGCTCTTCGGGCCAAGATCCAGTGGGATCAGGTGGTACGAGGAGCACCTGCTAGATATGGGGTTCTAAAGTTAGTTGAGAATAGACTGATGAGGGTAGGTGAGCCCTTACTATCGAGGATAGTGAGCTATTGGGATCCATACCAGGAGGCCTTCATGGTACAGGGGCACAAGATCAAGCTTAACATCCAGGACATCTATTTTTTTACCAGACTCCCACTATTAGGGGTGGTGGGAAACATACATCCAATTTGACCACGTGGATGGAATATATCAGATTTCATGGAGTGCCATTGTAGACCGGATGCTTGTGTTAAGGGCATGACCATTTCGATCAGTGATCTAGAGTGGTTAGAGACACGGGTTGTCGTCGCAGTGGTACTGCGGATCCTGGGAAACCAGCGTTCCATCATATCACTGGCGGGTAGATGATGTTGGTAGAGAGTGTTTTGAGTGGGACCTACTATGGGTGGGCCCGGATGATGTTTTCATCGGTGAAATGACAGATTTCGCTGTGAAAACAACAGGTGAACCACGATTGTGCTTTTGGTATGGCTTTTTTCTCGTTATTTTTTTAAAAGATCCCCATGCTTCGACCTCATGCGAAAATCCAGGATGGGGTCCTACGAGAGCCTAGGATGCATCGCTGGGGGAAGTTGATGCGGAGAAGAGGAGGTAGGAGTCTCGAACGGGTGTTCCGACCCAATTTTTTTGCACGCTTGGATCAAATTCCACTATACATAGATGACTATCCATACAGTGCTACAAACTTTCAGGAGGACCCTGACTTGCCACTTCTGCCTGTTCGAGCCTGGGGACCTGATGATAAGTGAAAGTTGCTATATATTATGGTGCATTTAAAGTTTTTATAATATGTATTTGGTACTGACTCTTGACTTTTAGTATGCAGATATAGCACCGATGAAGCCGGAAAGGTATATGGGACAACCCGCAGTACCAGGGGCTGCAGAATATAATAGAGTGAGAGGAGACCAGAGACGTGACTATGAGGCTCTGCTGGAGGATGTCCGTCGCGGGTGTTAATTGGTGTTTACCAGTGTATTAGAGTGCGGTTGGCATGATCTTGAGGACCAGTACATACAGGGATGCATATGGCTACCCTCTAAGTGGCGAGGGGTCATGCAGCACATGGTGATGGACAGACAGGCAGTTTGGGATCTGTGAGCTGGTGGATCTGAGCCATTGGCTCGAAACCCCCCAGATAGTGAATAGATGAAGGGGCATGTGGTGCCCCCAATTTTGATTTTTCTAACATGCTATGGGCATGTCTGATGTATTTAGAGTAGTGGACCCCAAAAATTTATGCTTTTTTCGATACAAATATGGATATGCATCTTTTTATATATGACGATTATATGGTTCGCCATTTGTTTTATTATTGTCTTGTGTTAAATGCATGTGATAAGTTCCAATCTAGAATATTGTTTGCGATGTTATCTACATAGTGATTGTGGGCTCTAGGTACATGACTGAATGTAATGGATTCAAATTCACGCATTAAGAGCTTCACTCGTAAATATCTTCTAAAAAGGACAAGATTATTCACACGATACACGTCATTCAATTGCATGACAAGCAGCAGGGAATCTAAACGAACATGAATATGAAGGATGCGATGATCAAGGGAATTGACTAAAAAACCTATCACTGCATCATATTCGGCTTCGTTATTGGTGGAAGATCCAATGCATACACTGTTGGAGAGGACCAACGAAAGCACGAGGGTAAAAATGGCCCAAGCTATTGAGGCTAAATTCTAGGAGAAGCGGCTTGCACCATCGGCATAGCTGATATACGGTGTGGATGATGGATCCATATGAAAGGAACCACAAGACAACAAATGAGATGATGATGAATAATAAAAACTACCTATATGCATGATAGAAATAAATACACTCATGTCGATGGGAGATGTTATGGGTAAAATTTCTTGAGGTAAAGTGCATTTCAAGGGCTAGGAAGGTGTTGGCCTTCGAAATCCTCTAGAAGGCATGCCCCACTAGCACATTTGGCCCAATTTTCGATGGCTAAAATTTCTCTCTTGCGACACATAGGCATCCCAAGAGCAACAATTTGAGGTGGAGAAAAACGTTGTTTGTAATCACGTTGCAATTATGACACTTAAGTTAATTGTCGGTAGAGCGACAGTAATTCTGATGTTTTTTGGTAGTGTCACAATTCCGACGTTTCAAAGTGGTCATCGCTCTTCTCAGGTTTCACACTTTGTCACTTTTCCAGAGTTGCAAACTTCATCGCTATTCCGACATATCAACCTTCGTCGCTCTACCGACGATATAAACTTCGTCGTTTTTCCGACAATTATCAGCACCATAACTGACATTTAGAAGCGTCACAATTCTTACAATCACTAACACCATAACCGACATTTATAAGCACGCTCTTCCGATGAGGAAAAACATTGCTAGTCTAATGAGAAACAAGACCCCAACCGACGCTTCTAAGCATCGCACTTCTGACGCTAACGGCAGGTTTACCCGACCTGGCGTTTGCAAATGGTCATCTCTCTTCTGATGTGCCCAACTAGTTGTCGCACTTCTGAAATTTCCCTGTAAGTGGACAGTAGCGTTGGAATACCAACGGAAACAAAATAATATTAAAAAAAAAATCGGAGGAGTAAACAAAGAATTGCATACGGTTTCATTGTTTTTAGCCCACATTGTCAATTGTCTTTTGTAATGCAACAAAGATGGATATGGGGATGATCATTTAGTCTTTGACCGAGGCCAAAATGAGTAATCTCTACTGAAAGATATATGCATGCTCCTACTCACAACATGAAAAATAGATAAGTCCACCCGTATATTTAAAGGACCCTTCAATACGGAATAATGTTCCTGGTGTGGAAATGATTCTCTATTTTGCAAGTTTACAAGCACACATGTTCGTTAGTTTTTTAAAATAACAATGCAACATAACCATGATATTTGAACTTCTTAAATATGTGTTTAATTCTATGATATTCCCTCTCAACACCATCTTTTGTAGGCTCAATGCAAGATAGAAGATGTCAAGAAATTCTCCCAACATCAATTGTGAAATCCATTCTTCCTATAGGGATAGGTCCACAAAACCCTTCGAACTATGACACAAAAATAATAGATGTAACCTCCTGTTGAACGATAGACAATGATGTTAAATACTCCATCAATTGAATGATAAAATTTTGATGTTGGACTCCCAATGTTGATCTATGATAATTCTCATATATGTCACTGATTGTTCCACCACAATGCCGGCATATATCTTTTTGAGATCTGAGAAGTTATCAAAATTTTCGTTATTTATAGGAACTAATTTCTCAATGTTTATAGAGAGGTTTCCACTGTTCAAACTTCCTTATTTCTTAGCTCTAAATTAACAATTTCCTTATATTGATTCTTTCCTAGGAGAGACATGGGTGAGAACATTCTGGATGCATCTAATGGAGACTCCATATAGGGGAAGTAAAAAGCACTAACCCTGAATTTAAATAACCACTTGCAGAAAATGTCAATTTTACCTGTGGATACTAGAGCAAAACCCACCAATTGTTCATGAAGTACTAGACAATAGATTCACTAGATTCTAGATGTTGATCCTCTCCAATTAAGCTACCCAAGCAATGTAAGGAAGTCTAGTGCAGTCTCCCTCCACCATCTGTGAAGTGAGTGATAACAACACTTAATTTCACCCGAGATTTTGCATCATAAGCAAAAAATTATACCCCCTACCTCCAACACTATGGTCCTACATGCAGCAATACCTTTATCCCAATTCCAGGGACAAGAAATAGCTCATGCAAGCTTTCATGGTCTATGTCCAGGATATTACACCTTAGATACGAATGAGAAGTGTTGCTTCTCAATGTTACTGACAGTTGTGAATCAACAACAATTCCCATTGGTAGGAATTTAAGTATCATCATAAAATATGGAACAAACACTAAGTCTATGATAGCTATACTAGGTCTCCCTGCTGGAACTATACTAGATGAACTGACAAGCAGCATGCCATTATCAAAAGAATACCAGTAGTAGTCCTTGGGCATTTTACCACAGTCTCCTTGGGTTATTACTTCAATTTTCTGATGTATCCCAGTGAATCGAGGAAGAAGAAATGTTTGAAAAGCCTCATTCCTATTGTAGAAATAAACCTTTACAGGCCCCCAAGCCTTTACCTTTTTCATAAATTGCAACAGGATGAATGCCATTTTTCCATCCATGTGCCTTTTCAACTTCATTTTGTGTTTTGTTATCATTGCAACTTTTGGTGGCCTTATGTAGGCACTAGTAGACTTAATTGTATGCTTACGTTGAGCCTTAAGTGTCAGAAAATGATAAATTTCATGTAGACCTCCCCACTTCTCAAATGCCCAAGCTATATCAGATATTCCAACCATCTCAAAGGACTTTTTACTAGGCATATAAAACAGATCCATACCCCACATATTTTTAAATTCACTGACCTCCTATTTCATATTTTATATGCTATCCCAGTACCCTTTAGGTTTCTGATCTTTGTAAGAAAGTGAGATTTTCATAAGAGATGCAAAATTTTTTAACACCCATACGAGTAATAGCCTTCTCAATACCTATGCGGCCATGTGGAAGAAGGTTCTTTCTCATAGGCATAAAACCTTCATGTTCATACTCTATAGTGAAATTCATTGTTTTCCTCAACTCAAAATATGCTTACACCACCTGGATCTCACTATAATTCTTAAAATTATGCATTCAACCACTCTGTAACCCCCACACCAAACGCTTATCAACATAGTCCATGGTTTTGTAAGTTCCTTTTTCTAAATTTTGGCTTTATGTACACGACATGTTGTCATGGTTATCTCAACAAGCAACCAAGCTTGTGGCCTTAACTTACCTAATAAAATAGTTTACGTATACTCTCACCTTGTTGTCCCAAAGCTTGATGCAACTATTTTCAAAAGGAATTAGTCTATTGTCTGGTCAACTAGCACATGACAAGCACAACCTACAAATATATTAAACAATTTTTTGAACAAATTACATCAGACCCTTTTCCTCTCTTAGGCTATGTATAGTCTCAGTGAAGGGGAATTCCTTGTCATGTCTTAACCCAAGCTAAGTATCTTAAAAAATGGTAAATCCCCAACTCATTCTTAGCTTCGCAACAATAGGTCTATGTCTCCTTTGTGGGAAATTGGATGGAATCCTACCATGCGAATCTAACTCACCGTATCAAATTATACATTACCCTTGATTGGATAATCGTAATGGGTTGGAATTTTTATGATTTAATATGATTGAATAGCCTTCCATTTGCATTATGATTTTTGGACAAAACCTGCTACTCATGGCCCTTCCACCATGATTGTTTCTTGAACACCTTGGGTAACTCATCTTTTAAAAAAATGTTATATTTTGTTTGGTTTGATTCGAAAATTGAGCCTGACTCGCTGTGAAAAAGAATATAAGAAGTTCATTCTTGACCTTTCCCCAACCACATTCCACCATGCATGAGTAGCCATAGAGTTCTTGGAGGACATCTTGTTCATGCGCCTCGACTTTTCCTTTTGCTAAGGATCTCCAAACCACTACGGAATATATTAATGAGACTATTCGCATTCATTATTTGGGAGATCTTGATAAGTGTTGGAGAGCATAGCACTGCATCTTCAGTGACCTTTACAAGATGTAGTACAACTGTGGAGACTGTTGTGATAGCATGACGACAGCACAAAACTAGAAGAGTCACAAATTCTCCCATAAGAGGAAACTAGACTCCAACCATGGGCAGTTGAATTTGTAAAATTAACTTCTATGCATAATTGTTCAACAATAATTTGGAACTCCATGTGGCTTAGACTCCTCCAAAATTTCCCTTATATAAGCTTGATTTTAATGAAGCTTCTAAAGGTTATGCTAGAAAGCTAGAATTAGAAGTCCCATGAAAAATAGCTAGAGGGACAGTTTTTACTTTTTTAGAAATGTGGGAGTAGCTTCTAACAATTTTTGAATTTTGCAAAGGCGCTTGCAGAATAAGTCCTTAAGATAACATTGAGATTAAATTAACTAGTATTGATTTTGGAAAGTGATATTAAATGAAGTTATGAAACGTTGTAATGAGCAATCAGATAGCATGATTGGAAGTTGAACCCTGTGTTTCAAGGGAACAGACAATTAATAAATCCCCCAATCACTACTTTCACCTACAGGGGCCAAATTCTTAAGAAATCAAGCCCAAATCACATTGATATATTACTCAAAAGGTACAGGCATTTCTGCTCATTTTAATTTACCTACCTCAACATTGTTGACCTTACTACAAAACTATTCATACTATCCTCTTTCTTTAGTTTTACAATGTAAATGAGTTACTTTCCATACCTTTCTGAAATAAAACTCTTCTACATATATTTGATTTAGCTACAGTCATCATCGAGAAACATTTGAAAGGATTCGAGAAGCATGTTTGCAGAAAATCACTCAACAAAAAAAACTATTAAATTAAAATTTGAGGCAGGAAAGAATAGATAGATATTATAATTTATATGAGAACAATGTAAGGCATGGTCTAAATGTTCCATGTTTTTTCCCTTTATCAGGCATATTTGTGGATGATTTTTGCCCAAAATCTAGCCAAAAATTGTAGGAAGCACAGACTTGAGTTGTGAAATCTGTACAGACCGAGTGCCTCAAGGATTTTTCAGGGATCCAAATCCATTTATATATTTAAAAATGCATTTCAAACAATGAAAAATAACCATTCACCAAATATTGTATCATCAGATTCTAGCAAAAAGGCAAGTATACACAACAATTAATTTCTTTGTACCAAAATTTATGGACCTTTTAAGGTCCATGTTATTAAGAGAGTTAATTTGTGACTTACAGAAAAACATTTGATATTGTCTTTTGTTCAGAAGAAAATAAAAGATATTGGAACCATAATATATATATATATTGTGTACCACAGCTCGTATCAGACAAGAATATCAACTTGATCAGAAGAGGTCAATGGTAATGAAGAAGCTTTCTCAATCAAGCTAATGCAATCAGAAATAATAGAAGAAAACTTGTCATCTAACTTGTGCAGTATATCTCTTTATCATGTGCTAGCAAAAAACATGGATCAATGTTCGATGATGGTTAGATAAAAATCTATGTAGAAATATAAACTTGAGGTTGACAAGGGCATTGAGAGGTGGCCTTTACAAGTTACTTGTTGATCTTGTGAAATTCTATATTCCAATGAGAAACTAGATGAACCATCTAGAGTTGAGAAGGCACATGCATGGCAAGATGCCAGGTGACAGGTTCAAAAGCTATTTCATAATCAAGGGTTGGTTCCAAGCTTGCAATTGATGGGGGTGTTTCAGAGTATAGTGACAAGGTTGTTCTCCCAAACAGGAGGAGTTCACCTTGATGATACTCTTGCTTCAATTCTTTCACAAAGAGGAAGTTGACCTAGCTTAGGTTGGTTCTACAGTAGCTAGTAATTTTCAAATGTGTAAGAGGAATTCTAATGTTCACATGTTGTTGATAGCCCTATGTCAGTTGATAGCCCTGGACAACATCGGGTCACTTATATATTTACATAGAGGTACAGAGTCAACTTGGGGACACATGTTGCAACAATTTTCATGCAAAGGAAGTGGACCTAGTGGATCACATTGCTTAGGAGGAGAATTGCAGTCCTAAAAGGCTTGGATGAGTGTCAGACACATATCATGGTGTGCACTTGCATGGAGCCTTTGGACCTTGACATGTGTATATCCTTGGAGTGTAGCACTGAGCATGTGCAAGACTACACTTGGCTTTGTAATTTGGGCCTAGGCCCACATATGCATTGTTTCCTCCCTTACCTCTCACGTATCTATATGAAGGAGAGATTTTTTCATAATCCTTGTACTATTTTCTTTCTCTTTACGTTCTTAAATGCACCATGGTTCACTATGGTTCTTGAATGCACTATGGTTCAATAAATGGCACCCACATAAAGGTCTAGGATCATGCACACATAATCAAGTTCTTTCATATAGGTGGTAAACATATAATTTCCTAAATGGAACACACAGGAAGATGTAGGGCATAAATAGCTAATCACAACTACCGTTACCAAGAAGAATACACAAGACTCGAGAACCTATGCAACTCAACTAAAATGAAAAATTTCCCTCCTGTGGTAGCCAATAACCACAAAGATATAATAAAAGCATAATTTTTATTAACATGCAGATAAAGGTCAAAATGAATCCCATGTTCCCTAGAGTCCCATTCATGCATTCACAAAAAACAAGAGATTACTCAACTGACTAGAAGCAACCAATGGTCTTCAGCCATTATACCTAACATTTTGTTGATCAACATCATGGAAACAACATTCCTCACTAAACCATACAAATCTTCCAGTAAACAACAAATAGTGAAATCTCACAATAAGTAGGCATGATAAAGCACACCTTCATCTCGCTTATCACTATATATGTCAATATTTTCAGCCTTTCTCTGTACATTCAAGTCATGTGAGAATTTGCACTTAAAACCCTTTCCACATTACTCAGCCTTAAAGAATTCAAATACTATAGATTTGGTATCAATGCCTGCATATTTAAAAGCATGTAGTCCATATCAAAGAAGTTAGCACAATGATCAGTTCAAGGGATTAAAATCATAAGATCATAGCAAGACTACTTTCATTTTTGTATGTATTAAATAACTTGGGGAAAAAATAAACTTTTCTATATGTGTTTTTATGTGTAACTACCTATTACAAACAAATATGCTCAAGAAAAGTGAGAAAACTAGTGGTACTCGCATTTATAACAATATATTTAGTATTTAAAGGAAGCCATTGAGTGATTTTGTAATAAGAATACCCTTGACAGAATGGTATATCAAATTATACCACTTTTATATTTGATGACAACTCTAACAACCCTGGAATTGCAGGAGTTGGAGAAAATTATAAATCATCAAAGAATAAAAATAAATAAATCGGTTGTGCCTTATTCCATGGGTTTGAGTAATGAGACTTTAATTGTAGCTTTAATGCACAGATAGTGGTTATTTGTGGACTTCAAGCTTGTAATAATTGACAAAATAAATATTGATGTAATATGGTCATTTTATGAGTTCCAAAGTGTGTAGCCCAATGGATGTATAGATTAGAATAAATGGAAGAATTGTAGCATTTAAAAATTAATGAAAATTAGGTGATGTATATGTACTCAGGTTACCCACCTAGAGAAGCAACAAGCATCACAGCTGGTTAAATATTTGACTTGATCAATAAAGGTGAATCCATATACAGTTCCCATCATAAACAAAAATAAATATTTTTGTAATATTGTCACTTTATAATTTGGTAACATGTTATCAATGTAGTATTAAATATTTTGGCTAGGATTTAGGTGTAATGTAATGGTATAATGAGAGGGAATAAATTGATAGAGTGGTACGTGTATGTTGGGGGTATGAATAATCTATTTCAGGCTCCTATACAGCATTGCTACATTTATTATTCTCCCCAAATATTAGTGTTAGTATCATATATACCTGTATGTCAATTGGGTTTATCACAGTTGGTTGGGAGGAATGACCGTCATCTTCCCCACCCAGGTTCGATTACCACAAGTACATGTTGATATCATGAATTTGAGCCATATTGTTGTACAACCTTGTGTCCTATGGAATATCTTACCCTTGCCTACATGCTGAAGGGTGAGGTATTTTGTTACATAAGAAAAAAAAATCATATACACCTATGTAAAATCCTATGATAATCTTAATAAAAAAAATGAAAGAAGGCCAAGAGATGGAATATAATGAACCACCTTATGAATGGAAGGACATAACAAACAAATTTGAACATATCCATCTCTTCATTTGGACCAATGTCTTTGAATGGGATGGGTAGTTTATGGTTCATATGCTCTTTCATGAATTTCTCTTAAGAATTAAATTATTCTTGAAGATGAAATTGCTCTTGAAGCTCTTATAAATTTGTATCCAAGTAGTTCATCGGAAATTTATGTCAGTTTTGGGATGTTAGAAACTGAACAGGATGTTGTGACTGAATTTCATAACACCTTCATGGAATAAATGATAGCAGAACAGGACAATTTCGGGGATGGAAACAAAGACATCACTGCGGCATATAAAATGCCTCATGAACAAAATCCAACATAATTGAGCTTCTTGAATCTTCTGAGCAAAAATTATGATCTTACCTATGCAAGGCAGAAACCAGTTTAATATTTTCCTTTGTATTGATCTAGCTAAAGTTTCTAAATTTAAGCATCGCATTCATTGTGCATTGCCAGCAGTAGTATGTTTACCAACATACATACGACTATAATAAAAATGATTTATATAGTCATAAAGGCTCGACCAATATCACCCCCCCCCCAAAAAAAAAAAAAATAGAACTGTAAATGTCATATTCCCATGAACAAAAAATAGCTTCTCATAATGATAAATGTTAATATTATATTATGTTTATCCCCCACGGTGTAGATCAATTCCTGATAAAATGCACAGTTAAGTGCACTCTTTGTGTCATAACTGGTTAAAACCCCCAACTACACCTAGGGGCCACAATGGTACATGTACTGGTCGAAATCAATCCATGTTACGAGAGTAACAAACAGCCCTAGTTGCCGATTCCACTTGTTATATATAATGTTTAAACCCTTGACGGAGAATTTCAGGATCTTTGAATTAAAGGGGTTTTTAACTGAGTAAATTATGATTTCACTCTCAACTCATGGCCACACTTAGAAAGACTTTAGCCTCATCCAGACTACAATACAAAATAAGGGAATAAAATAAACCAGATAAATAGAAAATAATTAAAATATTGGCAATGACATTATTAATGTTATGTCACATGATATTCAAAACCCTTACAATTGAAATTTTAGTCTGCTAAAACTTAATATTTTTTGTTCACTCACCAAAGAATAATCACGACAGAGTTCATTTTCCTCCCGTGTAAAATAAGGGGGGGATTTAAATAACAAAAACTAATTAAATGGAAAAAAATGATGAAGAAAGAAAGGATAATTTCAAAACCCTACCGGGAGGAATTTTCGGCTGACTGACAGCAACTTTAAACAGGTCGTTCAGTTCCTTCTCCCTCTTCTTTTCCTCTTCCTTCTTTTGCTGCAAACCAAACAAATAGATCAATCAAGACTACAAAACCCAAGTAAATTATGATCGACATGCCTTTTCAAGCACCATAAACCCTCAAAAAAATAGGGGAATATATTACCTTGTCTGTATTAACTTTGGTGTTGGGTTTGGGCTGCACCGATTGCTTAAGGCTCTGGACATATTTCTTAACATTTTTACTCTTTCTCTTGTTCTTGAGGTCGAAGGTCTTGTCCTCCACGACCTTCACTTTTTTTGCTACATCAGCCTTGGACTGCTTCTTGGGAGGCATGGTTATGCTCATTAGCCTTAAATCATCCAAAATAAGCGGGCAAAGAGCCAAAAAAAGAGGAAATTTCGGCCTACCCCTTCAACGAGCAGATGGATCGAAGGATTGGATAGCGCAGACTAGGTTTTGGATTTGATGATCGGGATAATCGTATGTCGTTAAGCCCATTTTCCATATGTTCATTGGAATTTTAAGTGCACTTTTTCACTTAACCTTATTCCTTTTTCACTTGAGTGGGGTTTAACTCTGAGGACGCTTAGCTAAGCTAAAGTGGAATGCCTTGAAAATTAAATTTAGATTAATTGTGGTATATTATTATTGATATAGTTTTTTGGGTTAGTTTGAGGGGTTGAGTATTTTGAGCTTTATTTAAGAGGTATGGAGATTGATATTTGAGGTTAGTTTCCTTTCTTATATGCCAGGTATAACTTAGTCATTTGGTTTAATGGTAAGTATTTGTAGTTGGAACTAATCGGTCACAAGATTTGGTAAGTCTTCATAGTTGGAACTAATAGGTCACAAGTATAACATTTATGTCAGTCCATTGCAATGTAAATAACATTTTAGTTCCCCATTTTTAATTGGAACCAATTGAATCTAACTCGTTTCACTCAATTAAATGGTTTATTCTCGATGTTGTGACATCAAACAACCTTTTCAATCCTCTGCTCCTATTAATGATGGGGACATTGATCAAGGTACGGGGATTGGTAGCAAGTTGATGTCTGTCATTTTAAAGTTTGTAATTAACGCTAGTGAATCTATAGTGGGTATCATACCTACAAAATGTGACGAAATGTTGAGGGTTTTCTCGTAAGGTATTCCTTGAGAAATATTCATAGAAATATTACAAGGTGGAAGCATTCATATTGTGTCTCGAGCTTCTCACCCATTGACCACCATTATTTGACATCAAAGGTGGAATACTGTCAATCTATTGAGATTGGAAGGAATTAATAGTGAACAATGGAATATATTAATTAATCTTTGACTGAAGACCCTTTCGAGAAACATAAAATCTAAAGCTTGATTACGGAGTAATTTTTGCAAATGATGAGAAAGGTTTTAGAATTTTGGCTTCTGTGAACCATCGTACATATTTAGAATTATTTCGATAATAATCACATGATTTGGCAACTCACTGACAAATTCCAACCATGGGACTAGATTCCTCTTTCCAAGAGGACCAATTTTGACTATTGATAAACGCTCAATTTGGGAAGGGAAAGTGTATTGTTTAGGAAAATCCCACATGTGCATAAAAGGACAGGTTAGCCCAAAAGAGAAATTGGACACCCATGGATGGTTATAAATACAATTCAAGTGACCCTCATTCGAATTTCATCGTCGTGATCATTCTTCTTTCTTTTGGTTTGGATCACACAAGTTTGAGGTTGGGTCGTGCAGATTGGTTCATACAGGTCTAAGATTGCAGGGTCTGAAGCTTGCACGTGTGTCTAGGGTTTTGGTTTCCAGTCGCAGGGATGACACAAGAAGATTTTGGTCACAAATGTAGGCACATAGGCTCATGCATGTAGTTGGAGGATTTTATTTGCTCACTCTATATTTGCGATTGGGAACCAGGGTTTGATTTTAACAGTTGACCACATATTTCGTTAGTTGACCGTAGAGTTCAGCAGTTGACCGCAGACCGTGACATTTGATCGCATGCTTATGAATCAAGGTTTTGATTATTAGCATTGTTGGGGTCATCTCATGGATGTTGTTTAGATGATTTTGTTGGATAGGATTATTGTTGAATATGTAGATCATTGTAGACTCTTTTGTTGAATCATTCAATGACAATATAATAAGAAGAATAATTTTAAAGGGTTTCCCCATAGTGAGTTTTTCCCTCGTCTCCGACCAATCCTGGTGTCTCTATGTCTAAATACTTTTCTTTTATTGTTTCTTTATGTTCCATTACATTGATGATGATATTTTTCTTTCTATTTAATTGCATATGTTGTTGAATAATGTTGTAAATCTAAATAATGTTATGATGTCATGAGGTGAATTTAATATGCAAATGAAGAAATGAAATTATCTAAAGCAAAGAACAATATAGCCCTAAGAAAATTTAACATGGTATAAAAGCTAGGTTGAAGAAAATTCATTGAATATCACCCCTATGAAGACACCTTTGTTGGAAGCTAGTGAAGATGGTAGAGACCTAAAAGAATGATATAGTTTGAAGGAAACCTTAGGAAATTTGATTATTAGGGTTTGATGGATATTATGAGGTTAGGGTTTGGAAGAAAACCCTAGATTATGGCAAAGATTTGAGACCCTTGCATGATTAGTGTGAATATGTTCAAGCACTTGTGACGGGTTTAGTGTAGCACAAGATAGGTTAGTCTCAATTAGACTGTGGTTATGAATGAAGTCTGTTGACATATATTTAAGGCAACAGTGTTATATGGATAATGGATAGTAATGACTCTTGAAGGTTGGTTCAAGAGGGAGATGATCACTTCTCATTGAAGATAAGTGTTTTTTCAAATGTTACTCATTTATGTCTTTAATATCTTTTTAGATCTATTGATTTGATCATTGATTACACTTCCTACATGTATATTATACTTGATGAACACGTTGGACCAGGATTGTGCACTTTGCAGACATTGATGATGGAGGACACTTATAGGGGTTAATAGGGTTAGGGTTTAGGGGGTTAAATGGGTTAGGGTTCGAGAATTAGGGTTTAAGGGGTTAGGGGTTAAGGTTTTAGAGGTTTAGGGTTTAGGGGTTTAGGGGTTAAATGGGTTAGGGGTTAAGGTCGTTTTAAGTCAAGGGTTAAGGGTTTAGAGGTTTACGGTTTAGGGTTTAAATGGGTTAGGGGTTTAGGGGGTTAAATGGGTTAGGGGTTAAGGGTTTATAGGTTTAGGGTTTAGGGGTGAAATGGGTTAGGGTTTTAAAGGTTTAGGGTGTTAAATGGGTTAGGGGTTGGCAATTGTGTCTAAGGATTCAAGCTCCATGGAAAAATCTGAACTCATCAAAAACCTTAATGGTTTAGAAGAATTTTCTAAAATACCTTTCCTAATAGACAAACCCCATTGGATATAGGATTCCAAAGTTGTATTTGTAGCAAAGAGTTCATCTTGAAAGTTGGAGGGAACTTAACACTAAGTGGAAGGAAAAAATCTATTGATTAAAAATTAATACTAATTGTGGAAAACTCTCAAAAATAATATTGGGGGTAGACGGAAAAAGAAGTATGACTATGAAATGGAGCCTTAGAACAATAGGGAGGCTCAAATATAGTTCCTTTCTTTGGTAAATTTGGTTTCTTAGCTTACAATGCAGTCTAAGTAATGGTTCACTTTGTTCATACTTCGTTATGAAATTTTGGTGGTGTTTTCTTTTATAAATTATATTCAGCTACCTAGTGCCCCAACATGACTTGATAAGAATAGAAACTTGTTTGCTTTTGCTTTGAGTTGTTTTTTGAAGGCATTGATGTTGGTTGTTTCATAAAGGAAAGCAACATTGATGTGGGTTGTTTACCATTATTTGTAATCAAGAAAAATCCAACCAAACTCTAATTATGTCCACCAGACAAAATTTCTACCATATAACCTTAATTTTACAGGCATGTGCATGCTTGATTAATTTTAAATCACACACTTATATACTAGAAATTCACCATTGGCTAACCCACAAAATTTCACTAGAGCCAACTCCAAAAAGAGAAAAATAGCCCAAGGCATCAGCATTCCCATCAAGAAAGGATGATGACCCAATGCAGATCCTATGGAGAAACTAAGGATAACCCCAAGCAAAGCAGATGTACCCTTGGATACTACATGACCCAACCTGACCTGACTTGCCCAAACACATTTCCTTGGGTGCCCTCACACGACCCGACCCGAACGCGTTCCTTGGACGCCCTCACACAACTCAACCCGAACGCGTTCCTTGGGCCCCCTCACACAACCCGACCCAACCCGACCCAACCTGCCCGAACACATTTTCTTAGGCGCCCTCACACAGTACGACCCAACCCGACCCAACTCGAACGCGTTTCCTTGGGTGCCATCACACGACCCAACTCGACCTGACCCACCCGAATGCCAAAGGCACGAGGAAGAAAACGGCAAACGAGTCAAAACACCATCCTTCTTCATAGCAACTACATAGTTGACATAGTATGCATTATATTTTGATATTGTTTATTGTATAATTTATTTCGTGAATACTTGACATGGCCGCAAATTATTGGGACTCATTGATTGTTTTTTGTTGTACATGCGTACTTAACATGACTGAGAATTGCTAGGACTCGTTCAATGCATACTCCCTAGTTGGGTTGTGGGGTGGTGTTGGGGTACATTGCACTCATTAGTTCATAATTAAGGCACACACTCTGTTCATCATTAGACCCTCTTCCATACATTATTAGGGTCACATATGACCACTTTTCATTCACTATTGGGAATTCCCTATCATTTTTCAAATTCTCTATTTTTAGGGTTTTCTATTTTAATAGGAGGTGCCACCTAGCTGGATGACATGTGGCACTAACTAGACTCTAGTTGGAGGATTAAATGGATAATTCCACTCCATTGATTCCTACTACCTGAACTGACCCGACCCAACCTGATCACACAACCCGACCTGACCCGACCTGATCCGACATGACCCGACCCAACCCAACCTGCCCTGCCCGAATGTGTTTTCCTGAGCGCCCTCACATGACATGACTTGACACGACTCGACCCGTAAGCATTCATTGGGCGCCCTCACACGACCCGACATGACCTGAACCAACCTGGCCTGCCTAAACGCATTTCCTTGGGTTCCCTCACATGACCTGACCTGACCCGACCCGCTCAAACGGGTTTCCTCGGATGCCCTCACACGGCATGACTCGACCCGACCCGAACTGCATGAATGTGTTTCCTTGGGCGCCCTCACACAACCCGACCTGCCCGAACACGTTTCCTTGGGCTCCCTAACACGACCTGACCTGAATTGACCCTCTCGAACGCATTTCCTCAGGCGCCCTCACACGACACGACTGGAACCGACCCAGCCCACCCGAACGCGTTTCCCTAGGCGGCCTCACATGGCACAACCCGACCAGACCCGACCTGAGTTGCCCAAACACATTTCCTTGGGCGCCCTCACACCACCCGACCCGGAGGCATTCCTTGGGCGCCCTCACATGACCTCACCCGACCCGCCCAAATGTGTTTCCTTGGGCACCCTCACAGTACGGCACGACCCAATCCGACCCAACCCGCCCAAACATCGAAGGCAGAAGGGATAAAATAGAAAACGAGTCGCAGTAACATGCACAAGGCACACGGGTGGTCAAAACTTAGCATTTTTTATATAGCCACCCTCACACGACTCGACTCGGCCTGACCCGTCTCGACTTGACCCGACCCGCCCGAACACGTTTCCCTGGGCGGCCTCACATGACCTGACCTAACCTGACCCACCCGAATGCATTTCCCTAGGTGCCCTCACACGACCCAAACCGACTCGCACTAACCTGCCCAAACGTGTTTCCTTGGGCGCCCTAAGATGGCACGACCCGACTTGACCCACCCAAACGTGTTTCCTTAGGTTCCCTCACATGACCCAACCCGACCTGCACGAACATGTTTCCTTGGGCGCCCTCACACGACGAGACCTGACCCGCCTCAACGCATTTCCTTGGGTGCCCTCACACGACCTAACCTGACCCGACCCACCCGAACACGTTTCCTTGGGCGCCCTCGTACGGCACAACCCGGCCTAACTCAACCCACACAAATGTGTTTCCTTGGGCGCCCTCACACGGCCCAACCTGAATCGACCCGGCCTGCCCGAATGCATTTCCTTGGGTGCCCTCACACGACCTGACCCGACCCGACCCACCCGAACGTGTTTCCCCGGCCGCCCTCATACGGCACGACCCGACCCGACCCAACCTTCCCTAACGCGTTTCCTTGGGCGCCCTCACACGGCACGACCCAACCCGACCCACCCAAATGTGTTTCCTTTAGTGCCTTCACACAACCCGACCTAACATGACTCGACCTGTCATGACCCAACCTGACACGACCCGACCTGACCTGACCTGACATGACCTGACCTAAAACATCCCGACCTGACCCACCCTGACATGACCCGACCTGACATGATCCGACCTCGCTCGACCTTACACGACCTGACCTGACCCTCACACAGCACGACCTGACCCCACCTGACCCTCACACGGCACGACCTGACCCAACCTGACACGACTCGACATGACCCTCACAAGACACGACCTGACCCAACCCGACTCGAATGTGTTTCCTTGGGCACCATCACACGATCCGACCCGACCTGACCTACCCAAACGTCAAAGGCACGAGTGATCAAACGGAAAACGGGTTGCACGAACGTGCACAAGGCACACGAGCGATCAAAACTTGGCATTTTTTATACGGCCACCCTCACACGACCTGACTCGACCAGAACCAACCCACTTGAATGCATTTAACTGGGCGCCCTCACACGACTTGACTTGACCTGACCCGCCTGAACGTGTTTCCCTGGGTGCCCTCACACAACCCGACCAAACCCGACCCACCCAAATGCGTTTCTTTGGGCGCCCTCACATGGCACGACCCAACCTGACCCGCCCGAATGTGTTTCCTTAGGTGCCCTCACACGACCCAACCCGACACGCATGAACGTGTTTCCTTGAGCGCCCTCACATGACTCGACCCACCCAAATGTGTTTCCTTGGGCGCCCTAACATGACCTGACCTGAACCAACCCTCCCGAACATGTTTCCTTGGGCGCCCTCACATGACGCAGCCTGCCCAAATGCGTTTCCTTGGGTGCCCTCACACGACCTGACCCGACCTGCCCAAACGTGTTTCCTTAGGCGCCCTCACATGACACGACCTGACCCAACCTGCCGAATGCATTTCCTTGGGCGCCCTCACACGACCCAACCTGACCCTCACACAGCACGACTTGCCCCAATCTGACTCTCACAAGGAACAACCTGACCCGATCTAACACGACTCAACCCGACGTGTCGTCACTATTCCGACATTGTATGGCACAACCTAACCTGACCTGACCCGAATGTGTTTCCTTGGGTACCATCACACGACCTGACCCGACCCGACCGGAATGTGTTTCCTTGGGCGCCATCACACGACCCGACCCAACCTAACCCGCCCAAACGTCAAAGGCACAAGGGATCAAATAGAAAACGGATCATATGAACATGCACAAGGCACATGGGTGGTCAAAACTTAGCATTTTTTATACGACCACCCTCACACGACCCGACTCGACCCAACCTGACCCACCCGAACGCGTTTCCTTGGGCGCCGTCACACGACCCGACCCGACCTAACCTGACCCGCCCAAACGTGTTTCCCTGGGTGCCCTCACACGACCGACCTGACCCGCCCGAACACGTTTCCTTAGGCGCCCTCACATGGTACGATCCGACCGAACGCGTTTCCATGGGCGCCCTCACACGACCTGACCTGACCTGACCCGCCCGAATGTGCTTCCTTTGGCACCCTCGCACGGCACGACCCGGCCCGACACAACCAGACCCACACGAACGCGTTTCCTTGGGCACCCTCACACAACTCGACCCGAACCAACCCGACCCGCCTGAACGTGTTTCATTGGGTTCCCTCACACGACCTGACCCGACCCAACCCTCCCAAATGTATTTCCTCAGGTACCCTCACACGACATGACATGACCCGACCCGACCCTCCCGAATGCGATTCCTTGGGTGCCCTCACATGGCACAACGTGACTCGACCCGCCCAAATGAATTTCCTTGGGCACCCTCACATGACCCGACCTAACACAAATCTAGTTGAAACGACTTGACCTAACACGACCCGACCTGACCTGACCTGACATAACCCAACCTAACACGATCCAACCTAACCCCACCTGACTTGACCTCACACTGCACAACCTGACCTGACCTGACCATCACACGGCACAACCTGACTAGACTTGACACGACCCAACCTAACCCTCACACGGCATGACCCAACCCGGCGTGTCGTCGCTATTCCAACATTGTAAATTTTTCATCGCAATTCCGACGGTGTGGACCTGTCATTGCAATTCTGACGTTGTGACCCCTCCTTTGCTATTCTGACGTATGGAGCACTTTCATCGCTCTTCCGACAGTTGCAAATTTTCATCGCAAGTCCGATGTGTGGAAGTTTCGTCGCTATTTCCGACGTTGGTACTGTTTCATCACTTATCCGACGATTTTTGGCGGGATTAAAAAATTTGAGAAAAAGTTGGGAACTTTCCTACAATATGTCAAAACTGTCGGAATCAAAGTGTCAGAAAATTGACCATGTGTACTAGTGCCCCCTTGCCCAAATCCTTACTAATGATGTAAGGTCCTAGCCATATTAAGTCAAATTTCCCGTGACCAAGGACATCATGAGCCTAGTCATACCCTAGAACAAGATCGCCTTCATGGAAGGTACGACGGTGAACTTTTCAATCATATTGAGCTTTGGTATGCTTCTTTGTTGCTTCAATGGTTTGCAACGCAACATGACGGTCTTCGGAAGCATGCTCAAGCATGATAAGTCTTTGTTCTAAAGGTTGGGTGTCAGGGAGAATTTCGACGGCTAAGTGAAGGGAGGGGATTTCGCACTCGATCATTAAGACTGCCTCCTCACCAAAAACAAGGTGGAAAGGAGTAAACCCGATGGCGGTTTTAACTAAAGTTCTATAGGCCCACAAAGAAGGGAAGAGCATAAGGTGCTAGTTTTTTTGTGCTTATTCACCGTCCATTGAAGCATAGTTTTAAGGGTTTTATTGATCACTTCAACTTTTCCATTACCCTAGGATAATAAGATGATGACTATTGGTGTTCAAAGCCCAACAGAGAGGATAGTTCATGCCATATCTCATTTTTGAAATGTCGGCCATGGTTAGAGACCAATTGTTTCAGAACCCTTAATTGAGTGATAACATGGTTAAAGAAAAATAGAGTTGCGATAGTCGTCGTGTTATTGAACGTTGGCATGGCCTCAGCCCATTTGGTTAAATAGTCAACCACTACGATGATATACTTATGGTTACCATCAGATGGAGGTCGAAACTCCATAAAGTCAATGGCCCACTTACAGAAGGGACAAGCTGATATGACAGGATGGAGGGGAGCAGGTGGAGCTCGTGCCTTTGGGGCGATGAGTTGACAATTGGAACAATGTTTGACTGCTTCAATACAATCACCAAAGAGAGAAGGCCAAAAATACCCAACGCACATGATTTTCTAGGTAGTGGCAAAACCGGAGAGGTGGCCACCACAAGCGTCATCATGGTAGGCATTAAGTACTTTCTCACCTTCACCGTGCATGAGACAACGATGAAGGACAAAACGAACACCGCAATGATAAATATCGTCACCAATTAGAAGGTAGTGAGGGGCTTGGTGTCATATACATCGTTGAGCATCACGATCAAGATGGGAAGCGAAATTTTGGGTTCACAAATAGGTAAGGATGTCGCCATACCAAGAATCATCTGAAGTAATGTCAAACAAGTGCTCATAGGGTAAATCATCATTAACTGGCAGATCATGTGTACCAGTAAGCAATTCAGAAATGAGTTTAGCAAGAGCTAAACCTTTCTTACTCTTGGGTGTGACAAATTCAAGATCGAAATCTTGAAGGATAATGATCCAACGGGCGTACTTCCCATTGATGATCTGTCGACTCGATAGGAAAGCCATGGGGATGGAATTGGTCACGACCTTGGTGGAACGCATAAGGATGTAATGACAAAGTTTTTGGGCTGAGAACACAACGGCCAACACCAACTACTCTTCATGCGAGTAGGACACAAGGGATCCCACAAGGTTATTACTGACATAATAGATAACATGTTTGTTTCTGGTGTCATATTCCTGAATGTGGACCCCAGTGACCGAATGGGTGGATGCTGAGATGTACAAGATGCAATCCCTCTCAAAGTTAGGAGGACTAATCAAGGGAGCGGAAGTGAGATCATGTTTTAGGGCATCAAAATTCTGTTGAGCATAGTCATCCCACTAAAAAATGGAATGTTAGATATAAGGATTCTTAGAAACCCATGTGCAGTGGTAACATAGTTAGGGATGAACTGACGAAGGAGTTGGATTTTCCTTGAAGGATTTGTAACTGGTGCAAAGTACGAGGAATGGGAAGCTCAAGAATGGCTTGAAATTTGAGGGGATGGAGCTTTATACCATCTTTGGACACAATGAATCCCAAGAGATGGATGGTAGGAATGCAAAAGACACACTTCATCGGGTTGAAGCGGATATTATACTTGCGACATCGGAGAAAAATAGTACACAAATCATGAATGTGTTGTGCCTGATGCCTAGAACGGGAAGTGAGGTTGGCAAGGTAGGCAAGGATAATATGAGCCAAGTCATGAAATAAATGTGACATGGACAGCTAGAAGGTGGCTCCGGCATTATTTAGGCCAAAAGGCATGACCCTATAAGCAAAATTTCCCCACGGACTAATGAACGCAGTTTTTAACTAATCAGGACAGCGGATAGTAATCTGGTTATACTCAAAGAAACCATCCATAAAGGATAGAACCTCATGCCCTGCACACTCATCAATGATTTGGTCAATAAATGGTGTGGGGAAGTTGTCTTTTGGACAAGATTTGGTCAAGTCGTGAAAGGTAGTGCAAACACGGATGGTGCCTTGTTTCTTGACAACGGGAACTGGGTTGTAAACCCATGTGGTGTATTCAATGGGATAGATAAAACCAGCCTGCTTGAGCTTATCAATTTCAGATTTGATAGCCTCTCGTCTAGAAGGATTGATTGGTCTCAAATTTTGACGGACAAGATTGGCATCAGGCCATGTATCGATATGGTGTTTGACAATGGCGGGATCAAGTTCGGGCATCTATGAATAGGACCAGGCGAAAACATAACATAATTCCTTGAATAGCTTGGTGTAAGACTCAATTTCTTCCAGGGTGAAATGTTCCCCCAAGGTAATGTTTTCTTCTACTCCTGGTTTATCGAAAATGTTTATTTTAATGGTAGGAGACATATTGGCCATGTTTCATTCTTTGAAAGTATCTAGTGCAGGAATGGGATTTCTAAACCAATCAAATTCATTTTGAATGAAGTCTTTAGACTCCACATCACATTTTTCATGGGACTGTTGTGGAAGGAAGTATGCACAAGGGTGCATATCATCCCAGGGAATATCATAATGGAATATGGGAGGACTGACGGAAGGGAGACCACATGACGCGGCGGGGCTACCTAGCGCGTCGTCATGAGAAATTTGGTTCACATATGCATCGCTACGGAGGGTAGATGAAGAGCTAGTAGATGAAACATCTACTGATATTGACACCAAGGTGTTCGTCGAGGGAGGTTCGACCAAAACAGAAGGGGACGCCCCCGAGTGGTATTCCACCATGGAGCTCATGGATGATGACAAGTAGAGAATAGCGATTGAATAGTTTGTCATCTCGACTTCAAGGGGAGGTATCACAATGGGTGCAGAAATGTCCTACGGTTTTTTTGAAGCATAACTCACAAGTAGAGGAGTAGATTATCCACTATTAGCGACCTCTATTTCGCGAATTGCCTCAAGGGTATTGCGAAATTCGTCGAGACGGGGACAATGATGAGAATAGTGGCCATAAAGTTCACAAAAATCACAAGGGTGGTTTGTGCACAACGATTTGAGTTTCTTAGGTGAATCAGGTATGGTAACATGGACCTATGGGTTGTCAAATTCAAGAAATGTCTCGTTGACCACAGGTTTGAGATGAGAAATCTCAGGACAGTTATGGGTGGCATGCCCAACGGAATCACACAAAGTGCAAGGAGGTTACTAGTTTGGAGGCTTAGGAGGAGCAGGAGATATTTGGGGGGCCTCGTCCTTAGTTTCATCCTTTTTGGCTTTGCCCCCCTCACCGGATTCTTTCGCAATAGAAGTAGGTTCCTACTGAGGTGGTTGCAGCACTGAAACAAAGGTAGGGGTCATGGCGAGCAGTTGAACTGGCGGCAAAGAAGTATATGGTTTAAGTTCACCAGGTGGAGTGTTTTTTGCGGGATCAATGTACCATACTGGGATCCCCGAGGTAAAATTGGGTAGACTCAACGTAGCCATAACAGGCACCAAAGGGAGGAGATAAAAACGGTATCTGACTGGAAGGGTAATGGCCTGGCAGAATGGATCCCAATTGGTAAAGGCTTGGGGGAACCATTCCTGGTTGAAAAATATTGCAAGAGACACCATCATAACGAGAAGGTCCTAAAGGTTGCGTCGAGTGAACACCAGCAGGTTGTGAAGGTGCTGGTTACTGGCTAATCAAACTGAACCGCTTTTTGGCTATCCCGAGACGCTTGCAACATGAAAACACTCGATGAGATGGGCTCAATGATAAGATGGGGGGACTAGGGAATGAACCAAGTAAGGTTAAATATTATAGACTTTTGGTAAAACATTGGTGAGAGGTGTGAATGATTGGTTATCAGCCACCGAAGATATGAGGGGCTTAGGGGAGGTCTGAGACTTCGGTTCGTAATATTTCAACTGATCGATAGTGATGATATTTCCATTATGGCGAAAGCACATCTTATGGTGAACAGTAGATGTGGTAGCTGATAGGTATAGCTATGACCTAAGAGGATATTATAATCCAAGGGGGCATCAATGACTTCTATTTCAATAAAAATAGTCTTGCCTGCAAGTGTGACAAGACAATTGCAGAACATGCCAAGGGGCTAAGAAGGGTGATCTTCCCATGCACACAAAGTGATGGTGGATGGGGCTAAGTCGGGCGATTTGAGCTTATTCCAAAGATACGCAGACATCATAGAGGTGGATGTGCCCTCGTCAATGATACATATTTGAACATGGGCATTACGAATCTTGACTGTTATTTGGAAGGCAACGGATGAAGGTAAAGGGGGATGTTCTGACTTGTCAACATCAAAGACAATCAAACGATCATCTGAAGTATCTGCAATGCCTAAATCATATAGTAGAGCTTTTCGTTGATATGGGCACGACTAGGGGACTTTGAGCATTGACATGGCAGCAGGAGATTGCGCCAAGTCATTTAATATGATATAGGTGTGGGCGGATTTGGCAGAAGCAGCATTTCGGCATAATGGATCTTTGGGGATCTTGTGAATGACCTCTGCCTTAGGTTGAGGGATCTCTAAGGGAAAATTTGGCGTCGAAATGGACTCTGTGAGAACTTTGGTTTGGACTCAGTTGCAGACGTAGCAGGTTTCTTTTCATATTGGTGCAACCAGGTCTGAAGGTTGACATCAGCGATATTGACCTCTTCAAAATTCATCATGTGAATCTGGTAATCAAGGGTACCAGACTATGGAGGTTGAGGAGCGGCCTGGCCTTGAGGTGGTTCGGCGGAAACATATCCTTACTGAGGGAAAGGATTAGTGAACACAGCCAATTGAGTTGGCGCAGTGTTTCGAGGAAGCAAAGCGGTTGTTTGTTGTCCTCAAGAAACTGCTTGTGCTTTCCACAACTGGCGCATCTCGGTTAAAAGGGGACAATCATGAGTATAATGGCCATGGACACAACAACATGAACAAGGCTTGTTCTGCTTGGGTTGATCGCCCTGTTTTTGTTTTGCAGTGTTAGGATGGTTCCCTTGGGGTTTGTTTAGTTGATTACCTTGCCGCCCTTAGTTACCCTGCGCTGGTTGATTTTGGTTTCCTTTCCCCTTATTATTTTTCTTTGAATTAGGAGGATTAATCGTGCTCTGTTGTGCATACACCTGACCCTGAGGAGGCAGTGGCTGCTGTGGCAGAGGTTGAGAAGGCACGGGAGGCTGAGGCGCTGATGCTGGAGGGGTTGGAGCATCGGAATGTGCATAAGGATAGAAAGGAGGTTGGGAAACATTTTGGTAAATAGTTTGATAAAAAGCTGTCCCTGTCATCGATTGATGCGATTGGGGAAATGCGTAAGGCGTGCTTGGACCGAGATACATGTTTTCAGAAGGGGGATAGGTGATGGAGGATCTGGTCCCCCCTTGGGGGTAACCATAACCCATGGAATGATGATTTTATGGATGTGAAAGAGATCCAACGATACTGTTGATGGCATGAGATGCCCCCAGTGTGTTGGCACCACCAGGTTTAAGAAGATCTGGTAAAATGATATAAAACATAACCAGACTGTGCATGGATCAAGTCATATTTTAAAGTGACTTGGAGAGCTTCTTCCTTTGTCTGAGGAAAATGAGATGCGACATATTTACCAATGGAATGAAAAATCATTCTAAGAAACCAATCCATATAGACATAGTCCTCGAATGTAGGATCTTGACACAAGCTCCCTCTACACCATTCTTGGACATGGTCAGAAGGGCGGGTGGAAAAAGTTTGACGGAATGCGGTCAAAAACTCAGTACCGGTATCATAGCGGAGAGGTAACTGAAAATAAGACAAAAACGCTTTAGCAAGAGTTGCAAAAGTGGAATGGGACACAGAAGTTTGGTCAACATACCACTTCGCAGCTTCTCTAGTGAGCATACGTTGGAACAACCGAAGGCCAATGGAGTCATCAGTAATGGAATTGGACGAACACCACATATGAAAGAAGCATACATGATTAGTAGGGTCCTCTCCAATATTTCCTTCAAACTTAGGAATGTCGGAAGGAAGCTTAATTAGCATAGCAGGCCAACTTGGATTGTGGAGTATGGGGTCATTGATTAACTGGCTAAAATCAGGAAGGCTTAAACCTGCCATAAAAGGTAGCAAAGGAGTGGTCGAAATGGTTCCAGTAGTGGCTCCAGCATTAGGGTCAGGGGCACCACCAGCTTGAGGACCTGCACCTACATTGGTGTCTAACATGATGACGGTATGAGGGTGAGGGGAACCGGGTTCAGAATCAGAGGAAGAACCTGATGAACTAGAATCAGAGTCGGTGTGGGGACTCGGTGGAGGAATAACTCAGACCATGCGTGATGGAGTAGGTCTTTGTTGATCAGTGGTTGTCATTGATGTCAACGCAAGAAGCACGAGGGGCTACCCAGATCTTACATGGGAATTTTTACTTAAAAAATTACTCTATTCCAAGTCAAGTATATTTTGGATGATTTCTACTTGTCGATATGTTTCCTTTGATATATGGCACACCACGTAATTCTTCATGGTTTGAGAGATATATGTGTTTGAAGTTAGTAACCCTAGTTAGTAGGCTAAAACCCCATGGGGTTGTGGCTCGACACTAATCATTGCTTGTGGTCATTGAATAGTCAATAATTAATAATTTTTTAAGCATATAAAATCTCTCCAACGTTCACTTGTTGAAGACCCTCTCAACCTAAGCATGTATATAAATTGTGACCCTCATATCCTCCTAATGAAAGGATTTCGCTACTTAAAATAGGTCATCATGGAATTATTGCTATAAAAAAAATTTCTGCGAAGCTTCAGATGCTAAAAAAAAAAACTAATTTGAGACAAAATCCTAATGAAGTGCGTGATTGAATTTCAGATATTGGTTCGCTATATTTTCAGAGATATGATTTGAGGAAGTTAGGGTTTTTGCAGGCTCCAGAATTTCATGTCAAACAGGTGACCTTGGGAAAATCGTCATAACTTTCTCTTTGTTCATTGGATTCAAATCTCGTAAAAAGTGATAGAAAGAGGACGGACTGTAGTTTGTTGGATATCATTTTTAGGACTGAAGGTTGAAACGGTGACACGTGGAACTTCGTATAAGTTTTATCTACTGAACCGGTCTATAATCAGGTCATCGTAGGATATTGGGCACAACTATTTCATGAAAAATCCAATATTGATAAGACCTGTGGGGTTTGAAATATGACTCATAGGGCTACCATAGGGTACAATTTTGAACTTTGGAGATCCAAAATTACATAGATACAGCAAATTCAATATCGAGCTTCTAGAAAGCAAGAAAAAATATGCATTCAAGGATCACTGCAGTAAGGACAACACATCAACAATCAAGGGTAAGTCTGCTACAACAAGGTATGTATCATTAGTGTTTTAATTTTAATTTTAATATCATCTCTGACATGTGTTTTTGCAGGATAGTGTAAGTATTTTTTATGTATGTTTGATTGGGTTTTGTTCATAAATATTGAACGTATTTACATTTGAATTTCGAATATTTCTCTGACATATGGTTTGCATGACAGTGTAAGTATTTTGTTTGTATATTGGTTTGGGTCTTGTTCATTAATGCATGTGTGAGATGGAGGACACAATAGGACAACTCAGACACATACTAGAAGGACAATGCAATGCCAAAGTACCATTACTTGAAGCAAGCACAACAATACCTCAGTAGTTGCTAGTGTTCAAAGAAGCAGTGTCAAGTCAAGTATCAGGTCATGTCAAAAGTCAGTATTGTAAAAATCATCATTGTAAATTTGTAAAAGAGTCATTATTGTAAAAGATTCAATCTGCCTAGAGTTCGAGAGGCATTGTTGGGAGGTATAAATATCATTGTTGGATAACGTTATGGTTGGGTTGCAAGTCATAGTGTGATTGGGTGATTGGTCTAGTTCAAGAAAATCATTGTGAATCATATTGTATCACGGATCATTTTCCTTGGTACGGGATTCCACACTCTTGTCTTTTTTCTGATCATTATAGGGTGGTAGGGAGGTTTTAGGTTGGTGCATGAAGTCACCTATAGGTTGGAGCCTGTGAACACTTCAGGGTGGTAGGTCGATCTAGGATGTCAGGGCATCCATTCAATTGACTACTGAAGAAACCAAGGTGTTGGGGCATCCTTCTAGTGGGAGATGGAGAAGAATGATTTTCTATAATTCTAGGAATTTGTACCTTTCATTTCAGTTGGGCTAAAGATTAAAGAATTTATTAGAAAAGAATTTGGTGGTTTTTGACCCGGAGGGGGTTTTCCACCTAAAATTCGTGTTCTTAATGTGTTCTATTATTTACTATTGTTACTAGATAAACATCAAGAATAATTGAAGATTAAATAATGCCCAGAAAATATTTAAAAGTGCTAATTGATTAGAAATATTGATTCACCCCCCCCCCCCCTCTTAGTATTTCCAACAATTGGTATCAGAGCTTGGTTCCTTCAATATAAGTCTAACAACTAGAAGGAGATCATGGAATATACTAAGAATATATTTCCTTTATTCAATGGAAATAACGCACTTTGGAGTGGAAGAATGCAGGTTCATTTGTTGGCGCAAGGATACGAAGTATGGGAAATCGTTGAAAAAGGCTTTACAACGACCCAGGATGAACAAGGTAAGAAAAATATGGTATATGATGCAAAGGCTAAAGATATCATTATAATTGGGCTTATCGAAACTGTATATCTTAAGGTACTGAGTTGCAAAACTACTAAAGAAGTATGGGGCAAGCTTGAGAATATATATGCAGATGACTCAAACATGAAAGAAGCAAAGCTTCAAATTTACAGGGAAAAATTTGAGCAACTCAAAATGAAGGAAGATGAAAATATTGATGCATACTTACAACATGTTCATGAAATAAAAAAATGCATTGGAAGTTTTTGGAGCACCTAAACTATTTTCTGAAAGATCCTTAGAACCTTGCCGCAAGATTCAACCAAAAGGTATCTGTCTTGGAATATAGGTCGAATCTAACCAATATCATCAAATATGAATTTCATGGAGTGCTTATGGCATATGAAATGAGGATTGAAGAAGAGGACGACACATCTCACCTAGAAACAACATTCGTCGCATCCAAGAAGACTAGTAAGGACAAGCATAGTATAAAAGCGAAAACTTGTAGTTGTAAGGAAGAAGAAAAGGAAGAAGATGATGAAGAATTTTCAAATAAATAATTTTCCTAGTTCACGCGAAAAATGAGAACAGGTATGGGGGAATTCAAAGGTAAACTTCCATTGATATGTTTCGATTATGGTGATTTTGGGCATTTTGCAGCCAAGTTTCCTCACAAAAATGAGGCTGTTATGAAAGGAAAGAAAGGTTTGAGGAAGTTCAACAAGAAAGGCAAGAAGAAATGGTTTAAGAAGAGTTTCTTCTCCAAAGAAGATAAATCCTCATATGATGAAGACATTTATAATGAAGAAGAAATCAACGGAAGAGTATTGTTTATGGCCAAGCATAATAAACAAGAAGCATCTGACGAACAAGAAGAGATGATTGAGGTTGAATTTCAAAACGAAGTGATCAAGATCAAAGAGCTCAAGGTTGAGAATAAGCATGTCAACAATCTTGAAGACAAATTAAAGATAGAAAGAGAATAGGTCCTAAATCTTAAAATCAAGGTTAAAGAATACAAACGAGTTGAAGAATTGCTCAGGGAAGAATTAAAGGATAGCAACAAGGAAAGAGAAGCATTGGAAGTTGAAATATTTTCTCTACAAAAGAAAGTAAAAAATGGAAAAACTCTTCAAAACTACACCAACATCTCCAAGGAATTGGAAGAAATCATCAACAATCAGGGATCAAACAGTGGCAAGACTGGTCTTGGTTACAAAGAAAAATTTGAAAAGGAGCCGAGTCCTCTATGACAACAAAAGAAGATGGATATGCAAAATATAACAAGCAAGTAGACCTCCCAACCAACTCAAGAGATCAGGACTCACACGAAGAACCATGGAATACAAGTCCTCGAAGAATATTTCCTCCCATCTATCAACCTATCTTCCATGGTCATTGTTATTCATGTGGAAGGTTTGGACATAGAGCTATAGAATGTCGCACCTATGTTTGGAATAAATACAGTTTTGGGAGATCTTTCAAAAATGGATATTCCGGAACTCAACAGAATATTAACATATTTTATCATTTGAGATATGATGTTGAATGTAACAAATGTAAAAATTTTGGACACCTGGCTAAAGATTGTAGACTTGGAAGTTTTTCAAAGGAATTCTCGCAAAATCAGAATGAACAAATATGGAAAAAGAAGACTGAAAATTTTGCTATCACTCTCAAGGCTCAAAGAAACAGAAACATTGGTATGTTGATAGTGGTTTCTCAAATCATATGACTGGAGATAGGAATAAGTTCATATCCTTTAAGGAAAAGAAGGATGGAACAATGTGTTTTGGAAATGACGGGTCTTCAAATGTCATAGGAATAGGTACAGTCACACTTGGAAGCAAGAATGCATTAGCAAAATATGTGTTGTTGGTTGAAAATATGAATCACAATTTTCTTGATGTTGGACAAATGTGCGATCAAGGACACACGATGTTATTTAACTCTAAGAAATGTGAAATCAGGAATGGCAAGTTCGGTAAAATTGTGGCTATAGCAAGCAGAGCTCCAAATGACATATATATTTTGGATGAGACACCTAAAGGGTGATTTTTGGCGAAAGAAGACAAAAGTTAATTATGGCACAAACAAATGGGACATATAAATTTCGACAATTTGGTAAGGATCAGCAAGAAGGAAGCAGTAAGAGAACTGCCTAAATTTTCAAAACCTACCAATATGATATGTGAATCTTGTCAGCACAACTAGCAGAAAAAAGTTGAGTACAAGACAAAAGAACACTTTGCCTCACGTCCATTGGAATTAGTACATATTGATCTATGTGTTCCTATGAGAACATAAGGTTTAGATGGAGAATTATATTTTATGCTAATGATAGATGATTACACCAGAATTACAGCCGTCAGCTTCTTAAAGAAAAATACTGAGGCATTCGAGTGTTTTAGAATCTACAAGGAATTGGTCGAAAATGAAACTGATTTGAATATCAAATGTATGAGAAGATAATGGCGGAGAATTCACTTCCAAGGTATTTCAGCAGTACTGTGATGAAAATGGAATAAAAAGGTAATTCTCAATAGCCAGAACACCGCAGCAAAATGGAGTTGCTGTAAGAAACTACATAATCGTACAGGAAATGGGCAGAACAATGTTAAATGACTCAAAATTAGATGATAAATTTTGGGTTTAAGCAATCGATACAGTTGTATTCATTATAAACAGAGGTTTTCTAAGGAACAATTGTAACATGACTCCATATGAATTATGAAAAGGAAGACTACTAACGTCAAATACTTCAAAATATTTGGAATAAAATGCTACATCAAAAGAGAAGATAAAAAATTGGGCAAGTTCGATTCTCGTGTCTATGAAGGTATTTTCGTTGGTCATTCATGCAAAATCAAGGCTTATAGATGCTATAATCTGAGGTGAAAATACAAATAGTGGAAAGCATAAATGTTACTTTTGATGAAGATTGTGTTATGCAGGATGACGATGAGATTGTCCCTTCAAGAAAATCTGAGGGATCTGAGGGAGAATCTGTGAAGGATGAAGAATAAGCTCCAGAACAAGACCAATCAAATAAGGAAACAACAGTCAACCAAGAGGAAATAATAAATGATCAGCAGGATGTACAAAAAAATTCTCCAAAAGCTTTAAAAGAATGGTGTCAAAAGAATCATCCCTCAAATAAAATCATCGGCAACATAGATGAAAGAATTGGAACCAGAAGAAGTCGACAGCTTCGTTCATCACAACAATCCCACCTTTCTTTTTTAGCAACTTTTGAGCCTAGCAATTTTGAGGAAGCTAGTCAATATGAGCACTAGGTAGCAGCTATGAATGAAGAACTGGATCAAATTGAGAAGAATGACACTTTGGAATTGGTTCCACGACCAAAGGATAAAATTTATTGGAACTAAATGGGTCTTTAGAAACAAATTGAATGAGGATGGACAGGTTACCAGGAATGAGGCAATATTAGTCTGCAAAGAATATGCACAAGTTGAAGGAATTGATTTTGAAGAAACATTTTCTCCCGTTGCCAAAATGGAAGCTATCAGAATGTTTCTCACTTATGCATGCTTGAGACAAATCAAGGTCTACCAGATGGATGCTAAGCCAACTTTTATAAATGGTGAATTGGAAGAAGAAGTTTACATTGAACAACCCGAAGGTTTTCTACTCTTTGAAAAGAAAGACTATGTCTGCAGATTAAATAAGGCACTCTATGGTCTCAAGCAAGCTCCTAGAGCTTGGTATGCTCATCTTGATGGATATCTACATCAACAAGTATTAAATAAAGGAAGCGCCGAAAATAATCTTTATGTGAAAGTGGATCAAGATAACCTAACAATTATCGAGGTATATGTGGACGATATAATTTTTGGAAGCAATGATGATAGATTAAGTAAAAAAATTTGCCGCAAAGATGCATAGTGAGTTTGAAATGTCTCTACTTGGCAAGCTAACATACTTTCAGGGCTTAAGATATCTCATCAGGATAAAGGAATATTTATATATCAAACCAAGTACATTAAGGAAATGCTCAATAAATTCAAGATGGAAGATTGCAAGCCCGTCCTTACCCCAATGGTAACAGGTTACAAGTTAAGTTTAGAAGATTCGTCAAAGGGTGTGGACCAGACGTTGTATAGATCTATGATTGGAAGTATTCTATATATGACAGCTTCTCGGCTAGAAATAATGCAGGGAGTTGGACAAGTACCAAGATTCCAAGCAGCACCAAAAGAATCCCATATTACTATCGTCAAAATAATTCTCCGATATATTAAGGGCACAACAGAATATGGTTTATGGTGTCCCAAAGGAAATAATATATTTATCCAAGCTTATACAGATGCAGATTGGGCAGGAAGTGTTGATGATCGAAAGAGTACCAATGGAGTAGCATTATATCTAGGTGGTTTCCTTGTTTCATGGTTAAGTAAAAATCAGTCTTCAATCTCGTTATCCACAACAGAAGCAGAATATCGTGGCAGAATCTTATTGTAGTCAAGTTCTCTAGATGAAGCAAACTTTGCAAGATCTTCAAGTCAAGTTTGATGAGCCTATTCCCATATTTTGGTATAACACCAATGCCATCAGTATCTCCAAGAATCCTGTGTTGCATTCCAAAACAAAGCACATTCCGATCAAATATCATTTCGTTAGAGAGCAGGTCACCGAAAAGAATATCAAGCTTGAATATGTTGGCACAAAGGAACAAATTGCTGACATATTTACCAAACCATTACCTCATGAAGAATTTTAGTATCTTTGCCTAAAGCTTGGGATTCTCCCAAGTTCTCATTAGACTCTTTCTCTTATCTAACTAAGTAAAAAAAGGAGAGTTGAGATGTGTACAGGTCTGCAGGATGACGTTTTTCAGGGTGAGTTACCCTTTGCCATTGATGACAAAGGGGGAGAGAATGTTGTAAGAAGAGGTGTCATGATGGCAAGGGGAGTACTTCTGTTGCCATCAATGTCAAAGGGGGATAATTTTTATCAGTGATTTTCATTGATGTCAACCCAAACAGCACCAAGGCTACCCTGATCTTGCATGGGAATTTTGACTTGACAACTTACTCTATTACGAGTCAAGGATATTTTGGATGGTTTCTACTTGTCGAGATGTTTCCATTGATATATGGCACACCATGTATTTATTCACAATTTCAAAGATATTATTGTTTGAAGTTAGTAACCCCAGTTAGTGGGCTAAAACCCCATGGGGTTGTGGAATGACACTAATCATTGGTTGTGGTAATTGAATAGTCAATAATTAATAATTTTTTAAACTCCTAAAATCCCTCCAACATTCACTTGTTGAAGACCCTCTTAACCTGAGCATTTATATAAATTGTGACCCTCATATCTTCCTGATGAAAGGATTTCACTACTTAAAACAAGTTATCGTGGAATTATCACTATAATTTTTTTCTGCGAAGATTCAGATGTTGAAAAAAAAAAACCCATTTGAGCTGAAATCCTGATGAAGTGTGTGACCAAATTTCAAATATTGGTTCACTATATTTTCAAAGATATGATCAGAGGAAGTTAGGGTTTTTGCAGGCTCCCGAATTTCATGTCAAACAAGTGACCTTGGGAAAATCATCATAACTTTCTCTCTGGCCATTGGATTCAAATTTCGTAAAAATGGAAAGAAAGAGGATGGATTTTAGTTTGTTGGATATCGTTTTCTGGACCGAAGGTTGAAACAGTAACACATGGCACTTCGTACAAGTTCGATCTACTGAACCTGTCTATAATTAGGTCATCGTAGGAGAATGGACATAATTATTCCTTGAAGAATCCAAAATTAATCAGACCTATGGGGTTGGAAAGAGGACTCAGAGGGCTACCACAGGGTACAATTTCAAACCTTGGAGATCTGAAATTGCATAGATACAACATATTCAATATCAAGCTTCAACAATGTAAACTATGAAACGGGAACTATACACTGAAAACGAGACTCTACAAAAAAAAAACTGCAAAAATATGAAAAAACAACTTGAAAACGAAAAGTGTTGATGTTGGAATACCAACCTTTTTTTCTAGGGTAAATTTTCAACATGTTTTAAACATGGCACTGAAAACCATTTTTTTTGTGCAAAAAACAACCTAAAAACAAAAAGTGTTGATACTAGAATACAACTTTTTTTCTTCACGATAGATTTTCAAAATTTTGAAATAATGACATAAAAGATAAAATATCATGACTCCAACAAACTTGAAATTTTCAAAAGAAAAATGAAATCAAAAATTAAAACAAAAAACAAAAAATTAAAACAATGAAAGAAACAAAACAAAAAACAAAAAAAAGAGTTAAAAATAACAATAAAAAATAAATAAAAGTATATATTAGAAAAAAAAAACATAAAATGACAAAAATAATCAAATATATAAGAATATATAAAAAGCCAAAACAAAAAAAATCAAACATAAAAATGTCAAAAAAAAAACAAGATTAACTTATAAAAGATGAAACACAAAAAAAAATTAAAAATTTCAAAAAAATAAATAAATAATATATATATATATATATATATATATATATATATATATATATATATATATATTCAAAAAACATAATTAAAAAAAAAATAAAAAGTCAAGGAAAAAAAAAGATAAAAAAATAATAATAATAATAATATTTTATTGAATAATTAAAAAAAAAACAAGATTAAAATAAATCAATACACTATTCATTAAAAAAAAAAAACACCCATTTAAAAAAAAATTAATGAAATTTTAAATTTTAAAAACTTAAAAAATTAAAATTAAAAAAAAAAAATGAAAATAATAAAAATGAAAAACATTAAAAAAAATAAAAAATAGAAAACAAAGCTCACGTGGTGTAGAGCAGTTGGTGATGGGGTGCACTCTTAAGGCACTCCGTTCTGCAAGGTCACCGGTTCGAAACCCGTGGGTGGGATGGAAGGAGAAAAAATGGGAAGATCAGGATTAGTCTAAACGAGAAAAATAAAAATAAAAAAATAAAAAATAGAAAATATTAAAAAAAAAATTATAATAAATATTTAATAAATAGGAAAAAACATTTTATATATATATATATATATATATATATTAAAATAACAAACAAAAACTATTAAAAAAAATAACTAAAATTAATTAAAACAATTAATAATTATAATTTTAAAAAATATACAAATTTTGTCCCTTGGGTTGCTGGCAGGCTCAAGCCGATTCTCAGAATCGGCTGGGCGCCTAAGTTGATTCCTAAAATCGGCTTTGAGCCCATTGGTGTCGCGAGGGGCCGCCGGTCATGGGCGGGCGGAGCTACAGCAGCTCGGGCCACCAACGACTCAAAAGATGCAATAATTCGTTTTTTATTTATTATTATTATTATTATTATTTTAATTATATATTTTACTTTTTTAAATTATATATGTTGTGTGTGTTTTATTTTTTTCAATTATATATGTTTTGCTTATGTTTTCAAATGGTTTTCTTTAATTTTTTTTTAATGTATTTTTTTTCTTGTTTTTTATTTTTTTTATTTATTATTTTCAATGTATTTATATTAATAAATTTTTTATTACTTTTTTATTTTTAATGATTTTTTTTTTTTATAACTTAATTGTAATTTTTTTTATGTTTACGATTTTTATTATTTTTATAAATTGTATGTTTTATTTTAATTTTGAATTTTTTTTAATACTTAAAATGTTATTTAAATCATTTTTCTTGAATTTTTCTTTTTTGAAATGTTGTATTTTTTTTTCTATAAAATTTATAAAATTTGTTATTTTACCAAAAAAAATTATTTAAAATTTCTATGTTTTTTATTCTATTTAATGTGTATTTTTTAGCGAAAATGTCTTAAAATACACACTTTTTTAATTATATCTATATGCAAAATGTATATGTTTGTCGGGTTTTCTAATTTTATTTTATTTTTGTAATTGTTTTATGTGTATTGAAATATTAATTAATGATATATAAATATAAAAGAAATCATAACCTCAAAATATTAATTTTTTAATTTTTTTTAACTTTATATATATATATATATTGCAAAGGAAAACAAAAACCAAAAAATTGGAAACCTTTAAAAACCAAATATACATGAATAGGAATAAGACCAATGGTTAAATAATCAAATTTAACAAAAAAAATATGTAAATTTGAGACATAAGAAAATTTGAAGTGTTAAAAATATGCCTTGGAAAAAAAATGTTGATGGTTTTCAAAATCCACATGAAAATCTTCACATTTTAAAAAGAAATCCACACTTAATACATTATAAATTTAAACTGTAAAAAATAAGTCCTCTTAAAAAGGGGGTTGATGTTGCATCAACACTTTTCAAAATTAGCATGAAAAATCGCTAACATTTTTAAAAAAATGTTCATACGTGATACATGAGAAAATTTAAAGTGTCAAAAATATTCTAAAAAAAACAAAATTAAAAAAAAAAATGCATATTCTGAATCAATGCTTTTCAAAATCAGATGATTTGTTTCTACCTAAAAAAAAAAATGTGTATTCTAAATCAACACTTTTCAAAATCAGAGGATTTTTCGCAACCTAAAAAAAAAAAAAGTATATTCTCAATCAACACTTTTCAAAATCTGATGATTTTTTGCTACCTCAAAAAAGTGGGTACTCGTATCAGCTCTCATTTCAAAGTTTACATTGTTCTTATAGAAGGCAAGAAAAAATATGCATTCAAGGATCACTGCAGTAAGGACAACAAATCAATAGTCAAGAGTAAGTCGGCTACAACAAGGTATGTATGATTAGTGTTTGAATTTTAATTTGAAAATCATCTCTCACGTGTTTTTGCAGGACAATGTAAGTATTTTTTATGTATGTTTTATTGGGTTTTGTTCATAAATGTTGAACGCATTTACATTTGAATTTTGAATATTTCTCTGACATATGGTTTGCAGGACAGTGTAGTATTTTTTTTTGTATATTGGTTTGGGTCTTTTTCATTATTACATGCGCAGGAAGGAGGACATAATAGGACAACTCAGACACATTCTAGAAGGACAATGCAATGCCAAAGTACCATTACTTGAAGCAACCACAACAATACCTCAGTAGCTGCTAATGTTTAAAGAAGCAGTGTCAAGTCAAGTAACAAGTCGTGTCAAAAGTTAGTATTGTAAAAATCATCATTTTAAAATTGTAAAAGAGTCATTATTGTAAAAGAGTCAATCTGCCTAGAGTTGGAGAGGCATTGTTAGGAGGTATAAGTGTCATTGTTGGATAATCTTATGGTTGGGTTGCAGGTCATAGTGTGATTGGGTGATTGGTCTAGTTCAAGAAAATTATTGTGAATCATATTATATCGTGGAATCCCTAGTACGGGAGTCCACACTCTTGTCTTTTTTTTTATCATTATAGAGTGGTAGGGAGGTGCTAGGTTGGTGCATGAAGTCACCTACAGGTTGGAACCTGTGAACACTTCAGGGTGGTAGGTTGGTCTAGGATGTCAGGGCATCCATTCAGTTGACTACTGAAGAAACCAGGGCATTGGGGCATCCTTCTAGTGGGAGCTGGAGAAGAATGATTTTCTAGAATCCTAGGAAGTTTTACCTTTCATTTCAGTTGGGGCTTAATATTAAAGAATTTATTAGAAAAATTTTCGGTGGTTTTTGACCCAGAGGGGGTTTCCCACCTAAAATTCGTGTTCCTATTGTGTTCTATTGTTTATTGTTGTTACTGGTTAAACATCAAGAATAATTGAATATTAACTAATGCTCTAAAAATATTTAAAAGTGCTAATTGATAAGAAATACTAATTCACCCCCCCCCCCTCTCAATATTTCCAACAGTCCTCCTAACGGAAACTGAGGGTGAAGGCCTTGGAGTCTCCGTGATAAATGCCTTGGGGGCGCAATGATGGCAAGTCACAAATGACACGAAAAGGGTGAAGAGTGATAAACAAAGGTTGTGTGAGGTAGATTGACTAATTATGATGTTTATGTCTTGGCTTGGAGGTGTAAACCAAGCGCTCTTCTCTTTAGGTGTGAGTGTGTGCAAGTCATGTGTTAATTTTAATTAAGCCCATATGGTTGCATAAAGAAAAAAAAATAATGTTGAAGTATTGTAAATAAAATTGAAATGACAATAAAATAAACAACTAATTGTGCATAAATTCAACCCAAAAGAAGGCTTCCCAAACAACTAGTCTAAAAGGTGGGAAAAATTGACTCAAAACACACAAGACAGCCAAAATATCTAAGGTCTAAGGGACAGGGATCTAGTGACTCATATCTACTGGAAATGACATAGAAAACAGCAAGAAACAACAGGGGAAAACTACTACAAATTGGAAGGTGAAAGGTTAAAACCCTAGGAGAAATAAGGGTACCCTAAGGAAAAGACCAAACAAAACTCAAGAGGGAGTTTTGGATGGAATAATAACCTATCAAAAAGGATGTGAAAGAAGGATAGATCAGACCCTGAAACAATGGCTTAAAGCACTGCAAATCTAAGACTAACTACTCAGCTTGACCCCTCCTAAAAAGGTGGAAATGTAATGAAACCCTAGGGGGTTTGGTTCCTCTTCAAGGACAAACTAAGCATATCCAGGCCTAAGACGGGATGAGACAGAGTTCACACAACCCAAAAAAATGCTCTTAGCAAACCCTGACAGACATAGAAAAAATTCATAAAAAAATTTTAGCTTGCAGGTACTGACCTGTGGACTATGGAAATCGTAGTTTCTGGGCAGATTAGTGCGAGTTCTGTGAGAAATTGTTGTTTTTGAGCCAAAAAAGTGCGAGTTATTGTTCCTGAATCTTCGGGCGGCAGGTTGTGGAAAAGTTGTCATCTCTAGAACGGCTGATACATGTTACCTTCTGAAAACAGCCGAAATTTTGAATTTTGACTTATTTAGGGCATAAAAATTAAAAAAAACAACATCAAGAGATTGAAAACAGTTGAAGAAAAACCCTTGTTACTGAAGCTGTTGATCACGCTGGAATATGAATTACAACAGTGGAGTCTCCATTTGTTAGCGTAAATTCTTAACGCGAGTGTACGAAAAGAGCTCAATTTAGCTGTGTGTGAAAAACAACCCTAACAACAGAAATGGTTGCTTAACTTCTTTAGATATGCAATCGATAATTAGAACAAATGTTGCAAAAAACCAAATCTATGTAGTAAAAGCAGTTAAAAAGTAAAAATAAATAACAATTGCTCCATGCATCCAACAGACAATACAAGGTTTAAAGAATTTTGAATATATTATAACACCTAATAAAGGGAACTAATACAAGTTACCAGTCCCCCTCAATGGGATGGGTTCTTGGTTGTCCTCAACACTTCAGTTCCAGAAGTTTCTCTCTCTCAATGATGCAAAAAACCCATAATGTGTTGAACTCTATGGGAGCTCAAGAAGCAAAATAAAATAGTAGCAACAATGAGAATGATCAAAGCGCGACAATTAAAGTGATCAAAGTGAAGAATGAACGGAAAAGCCCTCCTATTTATAACAAAATATTGAGTTATCCTCGATAATGACGAATAATAAAATATTATTAACCAAGATCTAGATCTAACCGCTTAGAATATTTTGTTATATTTAGTTGGAGGGAAAAGATGTTTAAATTGGTTAAATACCTTTATTTAGAAATAATAAACAAATAAATGATTTATTTATCATTTCAAGAATGTGGTTAAGGAATAATTAACGAATAATGATTTTTTTAATTATTCCTAGGTGATTTAGTCAAATCTATCAAGGAATAATAACTAAATAATGATTTAATTAATTATTCCTAGAGAAAAATGAGAAAAATAATTATTTATGTAATTATTTCTCATAATTGGTTTAAATATCACGAGGAATATTATTCAAACAGTGGTTTAATTAATTATTCCTAGAGAAAAATAAAATAAATAAGGATTTCTTTAATTATTCCTGTTAATCTAGGTTGTCATTGATGATGTCAACCTATATATGTCGTCCTCACTACCAAGGGACGTGTCTTTTCGTTTATGATCAAAACCAGTATATATATGATGTCTAGACTTGACATTCCATCATCCAATTTCGGTGAAAAACACAGAATTGAGATTATAAGGAACAGAAGGAAACAGGAGGCCGAAGAAGAAGTTTATTGTTTGATATTCTTTCAAGTTCAGGACAGTCACCTTGAAAAAGATAGATTAGTAGCACTGTGAACTGAAAAAGAAGTACAATAACTCAGACCTGTTTTCATTTGCCAAGAAGCTTGGATTGTGGACAGTAAAAGGCTCGAATCATAATAAGAAAAGTCTCCATTACAACTCGGCTCTGTGTATGGAAAATCCTGTGGTAGCATAAAAATTGTTAAAGGCTCGAACAGGTGTCTCCCCTTAACTCGAATTGTAGTCCTTACAGTCTCGGATTTGTGGTTGGGTTATCACTCAGGGTTGGACAGCTACTTGTGGAAGAATTGCATAAAATATCTCAGACCTTTTTTCAGGACCTGGATAACCTGTAGAGGCTCGGACTGGCAGTGACACTTGTGGCAGCTCAGTGCTATCTTTGAAGAATAGTCCTCACCTCGAAGTTGTGACAGGGTGTGGGTAATCTACCTGTTGGAAGCTCATTTCATAGGCTCAGAGTTTCAAGCCACATGTAGCTTCCATTGTGTTGTGGATAGTTTCACCTCAGTCTCAAATAGCTATTTGTGGAGGATAGTTTAGCCCAGAGATCAGTCTTCTTGACTTCTCATTAGATCATTTATCACAGTCATACTTCAACATACACTTGGAGCAAGTCCTATTGAATTTGAAAGCTCGTTTAAAGAATTGTTTTGAAGAAATCTTTGAAGTTATCTTTTGGAAAGTCATATTGTGCAGAAATATTTGTGAGCATCTTGGAGCAGCATACTAGGCATAGTTTGGAGAAGTTTATTTTTGAGACAGTTTGGTCTATGATTGATATATTTTGAAGAGAAGACTTGTTGTATACCTTTGAAGCATTCCTTGAAGACTTGTTGAAGAAGTAACTTGAAGAACCTTGTTGAAATGTAGTGGAGCAAGCCTTGGGTTTGAACCAATTCGAAGTACTCTTGAAAGAGGATTGCTTGTGAAGACATTTGGAAGCTGACCTTGGAGACATTATTGGAGACCATGATGCATTGCTAAAGCCATCATGATGTGACCTTGGAGAAATTGTTTGGGTATGATGAAGAGCAGTGATGACCCCTTCTAAGAATAAAAGGTTGTCATTAATGACGTGATGTGTAGATTACAGTGAAGAGTAACTTGAAGATTGTCAGGGCTCGTTGAAGAAGACATTGGGAGCCGTAAGTATAACCAAATATATATTGACGAAATGAAGTAGGAGGTTGGAGCCTCATAGAGACAAGGTTGGTGCCTTAGAAGATAGGGTTGGAGCCCTAGAGGATAGGAGTCCTCAAGAGACCAGGTTGGAGCCTGTACCAGAGATAGGGTTGGAGCCCTTAAGGTTGGTGCCTCAGAATTGACAAGGTTGGTGCCTTGGAAGATAGGGTTGGAGCCCTTGAGGTTGGTGCCTCAGAATTGACAAGGTTGGAGCCTTGGAAGTCCAAGTTGGTGCTTGGCAAAATACAGGTTGGAGCCTAGGAAATTGAAGATTGGTGTCTTCATCTAGGGTTGGAGTGCTACATATATTATACTTGATTTATTGTAAAGAAGAAATTAATAAAATCATTTATTCTTATTGTTCATTTTGTGTTCTAAATATAAGTGATCTAACTGGTAAAATTAACATTTGAAAAGAAATATTGATTCACCCTCCTCTCAGTATTTCCAACAATTCCTCCTGGGGTTTCTTGGTTAAACTAGAAATAAATTTATAAAATATGGTTTATTAAATTATTTCTTATAGTGAAAGAAATTTTATTATGGTAAAATTGGTCTTACGTGGTGTAATTCGATCCATCTAATTGTAAATGGTTAGATGACCAAATTTTGGTGACAACAACAAAATTGAGATGGGATATGATGGGAGGTATAGCGTTATCAGCATAGGTACAGTTACCTTTCAGAGAGAGTCAGGTACTCCTCTCACATTAAAACATGTCATGTATGTTCCTAGTTTAAAGAAGAATTTGGTTTTTATTTCTATGTTGGGAGACTGTGGCTATGATGTGATATTCAATGAAGGGAGGTATTTCTTCGTCACAAAGCCACGGGACAGGTGAAGAAGATTGAGGTTCGAGTAAAGAACCTCTACAAATTGGATGTAAAATAATGTGTTGCCTTGGGCATGAAAGCATAGAAGGTGAGAGACGAGACATTTGTGAGTTATGGCACAGAAGGTTGGGCCATCTACACCATGGCGCTTTGAAGATCATGCAACATATTTCTAAAGGACTTCCAAAGGGTGCACTTGAGAAATAATATACATGCAAAGGGTGTACATTGGGGAAGTATACTAAATCCACCTTTCACGATAAGGAAATCCGAGGAAAGTTGATCCTTAAGAGATTTCACTCAGATGTGTGTGGACCATTCTCAACAACTTCCACAGCAAAACACAGGTATTATGTGATTTTTGTAGATAATTTTCCACACAAATGTTGTATTTTCTTCACGCAGAAGAAAGATTAGACATTCTCAAAGTTTTGTGAGTTCAAGGCACTTGTCGCGAAAGATACAGGGAAGAAGGTGAAGGCTCTAAGGAGTGATAATGGTGGATAATATGCCTCTAACAAATTCAAGAACTTCTATGCTTTAGAAGGAATTCGAAGGGAAATGATAACACCTCATAAACCACAACAAAATGGGGTTGCGGAAAGGAAGAATAGAACTATTGTGGGAGAAAAATGAGCTATGTTGCATGATCATGGCCTACCATTGCATCTATGGGCGAAAGCATGAAATGCAACAATATTTTTGCAAAATAGAAGTCATCATCCAATACTTGGGATGAGTACACCTAAGGAAGCTTTTTCAGGTAAGAGACAAGATGTGTCGCATTTTAAAAATTTTGGTTCATCAATTTATTTCCATGTGACCAAAGATTACAGGAAGAAGTTAGAAGCAACAATTGAGTTAGGGATATTTCTAGGGTACACTATTACACCTCACAACTATCGGGTGTACTTTCCAACAGACATGATGATGGTGGTCATAAGAGATGTGAAATTCAATGAAGAGAAGGTCATGCAAATTTCCGTTGAGAGGGAGATTCAATTGCATGCAGTTGAGGAGCTCTTGGATCCAAAAGAAGAACCTCAATATGTGGAGTAACCACAAGAAGAGGTGCAAAGAGTGGAAGCACCCACTCATGCAGAGACATCCTGAGATGGAAGGAAGCACACTAGAGAGGTCGACAGGTTGGTGCTTGATGCTAGAGAGAATGTGGGAGCACCCACATCATAACACAGGCATAGAAGGACCCCAGAGTGGTACATTGGCTACATGGCTCTTATGAGAGAAGGTGTAGAGATAGATCCATCCTCTTTTGAGGAATCAGTGCAACAACCAATTTGGGTTGATGCCATGGTTGAGGAGTATGACTCCATTATCACAAACATTGCATGGGAAGTTGTCCCAAGATGAAAGGGGAAGTCAGTTGTAGGATCCAGGTGGATCTACAAGGTGAAGTAGGAAACAGATGGGAGGGTGGAGAAGCACAAGGCTAGGTTTTTAGCCATAAGATTCTCTCAAGTGGAGGGGATTGATTAAGATGAGACCTTTGCACCAATCGCAAGGTAATCATCAATCAAATCCATCCTTTCACTCTAAGTGCAGATGGGATGGTATATAAATCAGATGGATGTAAATACAACCGTCCTCAATGGGGTGATTGAGGAAGAGGTGTACATTTATTAGCTGAAAGGTTTTGAGACATTAGACAGAGATTCGCATGTGCACAGATTCAAGAGAGCACTATATGGGTTGAAGCAAGCACCTAGTTCTTGGTACACCAGAATCGACATCTACTTCACAGGGTTGGGATTTACCAAGAGTGAAGCAGATGAAAACCTTTACCATATTGTGGTAGAAGGTAAAATTTTGATCATTGTACTTTATGTCGATGATTTCATACTGACATGTGATGAGCAGCTCTTCAAGTCTTGCAAAGAGGATCTTGCAAGATAATTTGAGATGAAGGACATGGGGTTCTTCACTATTTCCTGGGATTGGAAATTTGGCAAAGAGATGGGGAGCTATTTGTATCTTAGGGAAAGTATGCAAACAGGATTCTTATGAAGTTCCACATGGAGGGAAACAAACGGGCCATGGAGACTCCTCTAGCAGGAAACTAGAGGAAGGAGGATGCTACTTTAGGCGAAGTAGTAGATGCTACTGTGTATAGGCAGATTTTGGGTTCATTGAATGTATTTGGTGAACACACGACCAAACATATGCTATGCGGTTAACCAGTTGTTATCTAGACAATCCCTTTTATGGATAGAAGCGATCCCTCTAGACCAATGAGTGGGTCTAGTAACAAACGAGAGAAAAACAAGCAAACTCTCCTAGCTTAAATCATAATGACATGAGATAGGAAGATGGCCTACCTCACTCCTATGTGGTCTCTTTTCGATGTTAATCTCTATCTCCTCACTTCCAAGCTCGCTCCTTGTTATTCTTTACGCACAAATACCTGTAAGAGAGATCAAATAACGACAAACGAAGAAAGCATGGTATATTTCATTCTAATGTAAACCATATGACATATCAAGAAGCATCATACTAAGAAATAATCATACACAAGATTATGGAAAGTAAAACATGCTTTGTATTATTGATAAATAAAAGAGGGTAGCATACAACCGGTGCCTTGATGTTGTAATCCTCCTTCAGGATGGGTTTTCAAATCCAAGCCAAAGACTTCAAGCACTTCTTCTCCTTAGAATTTTGGTAACATTTAGGCACATTCAAGCACTAGCAAGGCAACCATCAATGACCAACCATTTGGGGAAAGCATGCCATTCATTTATAGGGAATACGAAGAGGTTAAGGATCCATAAAAGAGGAGGAAGGTCCAAATCTTCAGGGGAAAATCCTTAAAGGTAGGATCAAGAACTCAAAATGGGAGAATTATATCCAATCCTTAGCCAAATGATACCATAATTTCGTTCTCGAGGCTTCTAGTAAATGAAGCTTCTGCTCCATTTTTAGAGAACCTTCCTGAAGAGGACCATTGCAAATTTTTACTTTAATTCTCATGTTATCAGCGTTGTTCATAGGTTATGCACAAGGTGACAATCGCTAGTCCATGGAGGAGAGAACGATGTTGGGGCTGCAAATTAGGGTTTTCACAAGCTTTCTTGAGACTTTATTTAACACATTGATTCTCCATTTCTTCACGGATATTTTGAGAATTTTATTCATGGTGAACATGTTTTCACAGGTTTTTTCACTTTACAACATTTGCGGCATGAGTGACACAAAGGACAACACTTCAAGTATGGAAATAGAGAGTGTGACAAAATATTGTGTAAGACCAATTTAGTCAAGCTATGTTTAAGCCTGCGAAGCTCTTTTGGAAGGCAGGAAAGCACGTGTTGAGATAACTCACAGGAAATAGAGAGTTTGGGCTATGGTATAGAAAAACAGAGGGAGTGAAGCTTCAAGGCTTCATAGATGTAGATTGTTCAGAGATTCAATCTGAAAGGAAGAGCACATAAAGAGGGATCTTCAACATAGGATCAATAGCAATTTCTTGGTATAGAAGGAAACAAAGATCAATTGCACTAAATTCAGCAGAGGCTAAGTACATGGCGGCCAGTCAGGCAGCATGTGAGCCCATCTAGATGAGGAAGATAATCGTTGTTTTGTTTACTCTACAAATGGAACCGATGGTGATTTATTATGATAACCAAAGTTGCATCAAACTCTCGGTTAATCCTTTTTTTCATGGCAGGTCCAAGCATATTGATATCCAATATCGCCATCTTAGATATTGTGTGCTGAGGAAGATTATGTCATTAGAGTACATTCCCACAAAGGAGCAGGATGCAGACATCTTGATGAAGGCATTGTCAAGAAGAAAATTTGAGTTCCATAGAAGTAAATCTGGGTAGGAGATAATACCTTTCTTGTTGAGAGGGAGTGTTTAAATTGGAAACAAGAAAGGCTTCTAATTTATTTTTCCCTTAATTAAATTAGAAGAAAATTGTAGTTCCACATCACATAATAGATTGTACGAGTTAGCTAAGTCATGAAGACTTAGTTAGGCTAGCCAATTTCAGTTGAGGGTCAAACTAGAGGCATGTAGAGTTCTCCCTAAGTTTTAGGGGGTCTAGTTGCAATTTATTTTGAGTTGCAAATAGTTAACTCAATTATTTGAGTTAAAATCAGTTTAACTAGTTCTAACTTACATATGAGCTAGTGATAGGTCCAATGAATTAAATTTGATTTAATTCACATGAAATGATCAATCAAAAACTAATAATTCTCTATAAATATATGTTGCATGTCATTTCTAAGGAAGGCCCAGTTGAGATTGGAGTTAAATGGAAGATAACTATTAGTTGTTTAATTAGAAAATTGTACAAGTCATGCATGAGGTCAGCAGGACAACTTAGATGAATTGTGTAATCAGTTCTTGGGGATTTCCTAATTAATAGGGGCTCAATTCCTCCAATAATATGTAAGCAAGTCTGAGCAACCCAGAGGAAGGAAATTGGTTAAGTATCAGACTATTCTTGCTGGGATCAGAGTGAGACAGTCAGAGATAATGCAAAGGTTTCTCGGGAAGGGAAATAGCATTGTATTATTTCGTATTCTTGACTTTAATGCAATATACAAATAGTGGGGTTTTTAGTTGAGGCTTTCCCCAGATAAATATTTGTGTTGCACGATTGAAATTATTTCTCTTTCTTGGCCATGTGATTATGCGATCGTAATTGGTTTCTGCAATTTGTATAATTGATTTAGTATTTTGTTTTAGCATATTACAAGATCAGTTGAATCTATTTAGATATTTCTACAATGTGTAGCATAATTTATGTAATGCTATCCCATCTTAATCCCTACATCAAACAATATTAGAAGGAGGTGGTTACTATGTTGACCCAAACTCGAATGTATGGTTATGGAAATGGGGTCTAAAATTTTCCCCCTTTTTAAACTTCCTCCAAACTTAAAATGAATAACATCATTTTGATTGTCTCATTAAGACCTTTCCAACGACATAATTTTTACCTAAATCTGGATTACGAATCAAAATATATGGGCATTAGAAGATATACCACATACTACCTTTCCACGTCATCAATGCTTCCACGTGGCACCCAAAAATGCCTCACGTGGTGCCTGATGCGCTTGCTCCATCATAATGTACAAACCCACAGGGAAAGTATCTCTGAGAAAACTAGAGGTCAGCCTATTCCAACTCCACAACACATTAACTACACAACGGGGTTCAACCCCTGACCCCCGACCTAGGGGTTAGCCTGACCTCCATCTAGGACCATGCTGCTATTCTTTGGGCCTTAATCAGCCGACCCTGACCCAGAAAACTCGCTCGACCCTTCACTTTTCATGTTGCCCAACCTGGCTTGACCCTCGACATGTTGGTCCCATCGAAGGCTTACACCTGCATACCTTATATCAACTACAACTTCACTTGAGGTTTGGTGTTTCCACCAAACTTACGACCCTTGACTTGGCGAGTCCTATAGGAGACTTCAAGTATGTTTTCAAGCCTTCATCACTTGGAATTTTTTTTGAGTTCTACTTGGTTTACACAGGGGCCGCGACCTGTGACTAACTCGTTGGAAAACACATGAATTCAATGATGACATTAGAAAAATGTAAATGAAAAAATATATTACATTCAGCAAAGACACGTTAAATCACATTTATCCAAAATCACAAATAACTTGAATGTCTCCCCTACATTGAAGAGAATGAATTCTCCTTTAATCAACAACTCATATACACAGAGAAATTAAACAATAAATGACCACCAACTCATACTTGTCAAATTAATGAAAGAAACACATCAATTCAAGGTTACGAAACATTCATAGAAACTTGACCATTCTTCAGACAAGCTGACAAGAAAAATAATGTCTATTGAGACACAAAATATCACATTCCTCATTAACAATACAAGCATGCAATCAACACGATAATTCGTAGATAACATAACATTAAAATATAAGGAGTATGAGCAAATACTTATCTTATACAACCAAACGAACAAGCAAATGAGATCATGACTTTGACTTTCCACCCAACCATAGACGAGTTGTAGTCACCATTACTTGTAGATATCACCCCCAACCCAGATTCCAAAGCTTGAGGTGGAGTGCTTTCAAAGGGAAGATTCAACCAAAACAACAACTGAAACAATATGTCTCACAACCACTCTTCCTTCATCCACCAACTACATAAGTTCAACAACAAAAAACAACTGAAATAGGATATGTCAAGGCCACCTTTCCTTCATCCATGAGCTACATAAGTTCAACCAAAAAAACAATTGAAATAGGATATGTCAAGGTCACCTTTCCTTCATCCACCAACTACATTAGTTTCGATTTAGTCCTCTCACACTTCTCATGCATCGTAAACACCCATGCTAGGACATCACAATCAAGACAATAAAACTCACTTTCAGGAGAAGAGAGTCTACACTAAGGTAGGTTCATCAGTAGTTAAGTTGTTAATGAGTAGATAACTCACTTCTCTAGGTGTTTCCTTAGTGATCCAAGCACTAAAACGTCAGCCCCAAGGCAAATCCTGGTGATTCATCAACCCTCACAAACCTCAGTGATTCTTCCTAGTCCAATAGGTTCATAATCCACAAACATCCAGTGGGTTATTCATCCTTACAAGAAAGCCACACTCTCTGAAATAAAATAACTCCACAATCCTCACTCAGAGGGTTCCTCAACTAGTTCCCTCTTTCCAAGATTCGGTTCCATGTCCAAGATCATTTGATATCCCTTTTGGATTCACACAACAAATCTAAAAAATTCCTCTGTAGATGCATCCCCCTTCATCCATTAACCCACGAGAGAGAGAGAGAGAGAGAGAGAGAGACTGTATTAATCCATCCCAAAACACCAACTAACTACCCCTCGCTTCCCACGATTTGCACCACATCCCCTGTCCCGAAAATGTAGCACATGCTTCCTTAATTTTTTTTACTTTATTCACTTTTTGTTTGAGATGAAGGACACTTGGACCAGTTCTTCCTCTTTTAATCAAATGTAATGCAACATCAACACATTTAATTCTTTTCATCCAACCAGGACTAATATTTAAAAAAAAAAAAACATTTTCCTGAAGCAAAATCCTTCCTCCAATAATGGAATCCATGTCTCTCTCTCGTCCATTTCAAATAATCACAATTATTTACAAGAGATAAATATTAACCAGGGGATGTCACAGTTCCCTCCCCCTTTAAGGGGAACATCATCCTTGGTGTTTAGTAACCATACACAAAACAAACGTAACTATTATGGATATTTATACACACAACTAGGTATAGTATTTACAATGTATTTACAACTTTCTTTACTCAACAAATAAGAAAGGATATGTTTCCCATATTAGGTCAACAATTTCCCACTTGTCTTCCTCAAGACCAAAGTGCCTCCACTACAAAAATATTTTCTCTATTACTCAGTTCTAGAGTGTGAATTGCCTTTGATCCAAGATACATAGAGGTTCTAGATGGAACTCTCCCTCTGGTTCCACCTGTAACACAGTCCAATAAATAAGATTATTAGTGTCCTATACATATATTTTAAGCAATGAAACTTGGAAAATGTCATGGAAATTCATAGATGGTGGTAAGGACAATCTATAGGCAACCAACCCTATTCTTTTAATTATCTCAAAAGGCCCACATAGCCGTGGTACGAACTTGGCATATGACCCAATATTCAAGGAGATTTTATTGGGTCTAACTCTCAATTAAACATGTTCCCCAACCTAGAACTCCTTATGTACCTATGTTGATCCACATAACTTTCATGCCACCTGTCAATTCTGCTTGATGGTCTGCATTTTTTGCTCCATCTCCTTTAGCATATCAAACCCAACAAGGACCCTACTCACTGGATCACTCTAGATGATAGGAGTACTGCAAATCCTTTAATAAAGTGCCTCAAATGAGCTCATCTTCAGATATTCTTGATATCCATTGTTGTAGGAAAAATCTACAAGTGGAAGGTATTCTTCCCACTTCCTTGGACGGTGCATCACATACATCCTCAGCAAGTCTTCAGAGATTCTATTTGTCCTTTTTTTTGTTCATCTATATATGGATGATAAGCTATATTAAAGGCTAATTTTGTTCCCAAGCATGTAAATAGTTCCTTCCAGAAATTTGAAGTGAACTTGGAATCTTTATCCTAGATAATAATCTAAGGAAATCCAAGCAGTTTTACAATTTCCTTTATGAATACTTGTGCCATTTCACTAGATGAATTTGTAGATTTAATAGGCATGAAGTGAGCCACCTTGCTCAACTTTTCAGCCACTACCATGATTGGATTATGTTGTCTTGGGGTCTTTGGAAAAACTGTAATGAAATCCATGGAGAGCACTTGCCACTTCCATTCCAGAATGGGAATAAGCTACAACAAACTTGAAGGATGTTTACATTCAACCTTCACATGTTGGCATTAAGTGCATTTAGAAATAAAATCCATTACTTCCTTTTTCAATTTAGGCTAAAAATTAAACTTGATGGTTGTGAGGATATTTTGGTATCCCAAATGACCAGAATATAGTTTGGCATGAAACTCTCTCATTATGATCCTCTTCAAATAATAATTTTTTGGCACATAGATTATTTTATTGAATCTAACTAAACCATCATTTGTGAGATGATATTCTTCATCTTTTACACCCTCACCATCTTGTTGTAGCCTTTCCTTTATCTTTTCATACTTCTCATCATACTGCCCAACATTTTTTATCTTTTCTTCAAGATCACTCCCATAAGAGCTCATGGATACTAAATAATTTAATTTCGCCCTCCTGCTCAATGCATTTGCTACTATGTTCTCATTTACTTTCATATATCTGATTTCAAATTCAAATTCACTGAGCGTGGTTAACCATTAGGCTTGCCTTGCATTTAATTGGCCTCTTCAAATAAATAATAAAACCCTACATGATCAATCATTAGGGTAGGTTTTCTACCAAGAAGGTATTATATCCACATATTCAACAGATGGATTATGGCAGCTAACTATAGTTCAAGAGTCACATAGTTTTCCTCGTGTTCATTTAATTTTCGTGACTCATAGCAAACTACCTATCCTTCCTAAATAAAGACTCCATCGAGTCCCTCCTTGTAGGAATATGTAAAAACCAAAAAAATATTTTTCTAAATCCACAATACTCAAAACTGGTGCATTAGTGAGAAACTCCTTTAACTACTCAAATCTCGTTGCACATTCAACGGTCCACTCGAATTTCTTCCCTTTCCTCTGCAAGGAAGTGATAGGGTGACCTATCTTATAGAAGTTTCTAATAAATCTCTTGTAGTAGCTTTCCAACCCCATGAATTATCTGATCTCGTTCGCATTCTTCAGTGTTGGGCACTCCATTATGGTCTTAATCTTCTCAGAATCAACTAATATCCCCTCCTTGGAGACGATGTGCCCCAAATAGTGTATCCGTGATCAGAAGAGTTCACACTTACCAAGCTTTGCATAAAGCTTGTGTTCCCTCAACAATTGTATCACTGAAACTTAGTGTTTTTCATGTTCTTCTTCAATCCTTGAATATACCAGTATGTCGGCAATGAATACAATTACAAACTTGTCCAAATAAGGAGGCAACACACTTTTCATTAAACACATGAAAGTGGAAGGGGCGTTAATCAACCCAAATAACATCACCACAAACTCGTAATGCCCACATCTGTGCTGAAACACAGTCTTATGAATATATTCTTCCTTAATGTGCACTTGATGGTAACTTGACCTCAAATCAATCTTGGAGAAGATCGTTGGCCCTCTCAACTGGTCAAATAAATCATTGATCTGCAACAACGAATACCTATTCTTGATGGTCATTTTATTTAGCTACTTGTAATTTATGCATAATATGGGTGTACAATCCTTTTTTTTCAAAAAAAGATTGGTGCTTCCCATGGAGACACACTTGGCCTTATCTAGCGCTTATCCAACATCTCCTTGATGTTGGGAAAAATACTGAGAGGGGGGGGTGAATCAGTATTTAGAGCTGACTGAAATTTTTTTTACTTTTCCTTTCTCTTAAAACCATATGCTACATTACTGAATCCAACTTGTATGTTCAGAGATCTTATTATGTCTTTACTTAGATCATTGCATCATTCATTCATCAGATGTTTAGTAAGCAGTAGGCATGAACAGAAATAATAGAACAAACCATCAAACATAAGCAACACATATGAACACCAGTATTTAAGGTGGAAACCCAATTCGGGAGAAAACCATCGCTGCTGTTATCTCAATCTTCAATATTTATTATAAAGAAAACTTCTTACAATTTATGCTGGCGCAGACTTATATCAGCATGCAGGCACCCACCTGCAGAAGGCTACAACCTTCTCTCATTTACCAGCCTCTCCTGGAAGGGAGCTACAACCCCCTGCTCTCGTTTACCAGCCTCTCCTAGAAGGGAGCTACTACCCCCTGCTCTCGTTTACCAGCTACCACTGGAAGGGAGCTACAACCCCCTCACTGAAGGCTTCGACCCTTAGATCTACTTCAGACCACGTTTCATCAATTTTCATACTGGATCCAATAGCTTCCACACAACATACCTTGCAGGCCACCAGATTTATTCATTTTCTTCAACAGACCGGCACCAGTTCTTCATGATTTCATCAGTCAATCAAACCAGAGATTCATCATCGTCAGATCATTATATCCATGGGTGCATCATAGATTCAGATTTATCAATTAAGAACAGAGTTCGTCCATGCAAATATTCCTTAGAGAATTTTTTCCATCCACCACCCTTATGCGTGCACGCATTGTACAATAATCGTTTTCTCCTTATATAGTTTTTGCCTTTATTAAAACCATGAGTAGAAAACCACTCAACTACTAATGGTATTAAAATTCGAGCCAATCCAAATTCAAATCCCAATCTTCGTTCTTCCATGCACGAATTTTCCCATAGGTAATCTTTATCTCCGCCAAATAATACTATAGCCAAGGTTAAACAATATTAACGTGTCGCTGATGGTTTTCTTTTTATTGGAATTTTATTTATCAAATTCGTGGAATTTGATAAATAAATATTATTCACAACCTTTGGCAATTAAATATATAATAGGGCTTTATAGCGCTTTAAACAAATGGCTTTTTAAATAGACCTTTGGATCCGGCCCCACATGCATAATCGACGGCTTAATCAATATTATTTAAAACTGGGGGCCATTGCTAACGATCGTTTCCATCCGACGGTTGTTATCGCGTCGCGCCGCCTCATTTGATCGGACGGATATCGCTCAGTGAAGACGCATGAACAATAACATGCGATGGCCGCCGTACCTTGGTTAACCTTCGCGCAGCTTCCTCATATGACCATCGTCCAATGGCTTCCCTCCAGATCGACGGTGCTCAACAATATCGCTGGGCTTCCTGGGTCGAACGATAACGCGCGATGGCGCGCAATGACAAGCGGTTTTGTGGAGTCGTACAGGGACGTGTGTCGCTCGTTCTATGGAATCGGAGCCAACCTCTTGAATACCGCTCAACCCGAAAAAGTGGTGCTATAAAAACTGGAAACCCCTTTCACTATTCCTCGTACGGTTCCGCCTTCAAGGTTCCGCCCACTCTTCAATGCATTATTATAATTAAGTTGCGCTTTAATGTTTTGCCTTTTATTACAGTTCCATTGCTAAGTTTAACGCTTTGTTCACAATTTTGTTTGAATCTTTTAACATACATTCTTTACACCGGTTGCTGCCTTCCGACCTCGACACAACACAATGTCACTCTGTCTTCAATTCTGCTATGATATATCAACCTTCCATTGCATGTTCGGAGTTCTATCCTGTCGCAGTTCTGCTTCTAACTGCACATTCAAGTTCTTGATTCCGCAAGCTGATCACTGTACTATGGTCCATCGCAATTATAATCTTCGCTACATTCATCATATCTCCGCTACCATTAATTCCTTCAATTTATACACTAAATCTTTAATTTTGAATCCTTGCCACAGGGTTTATGATGTTTACGGACAATGATTCATAGTTGTCCACAGGGACTCAACTATCCTTCCTTCTAAATTCAGAAACTTTTTCTGTTTGATGGCCTTATTCTTCCTATACTTTCTCTGGACAACTTTCAATTCACTGCTTGTCCCTGCTCCTTGACTGATACTACTCTCTGTAGCTCAAACTGTAGATGCACTCTTTCTCTGTTCTTCTCTGCTACATTTAGATGCCAATTCCTTTGCCACTTCTTTTGCCATCAATGACAATATTTCCAACAATCTCCCCCTTTGGCATTGAATGTTTCCAACACTTGAGCTATAATTTTAATTCAACCAACTTAGGCATACTCATCTTATATGGTGTTTTGGATGTTGGTGTTGCTCCAAGCATCAATTCGATGGAGGATTCTACCTCTCTGCAAGGAGGTAATCCAGGAAATTATGCTAGAAATACATCTACATATTGCTACAACACCGAATATCACTTCACCATTTCACTTTCCTCTTCTTATGTAATGACACACCTCCCCTCACATCTACCCAAGTAACCGACCAATCGAGGTAAACATGAGATTAGGGTTAGTTATGAGCAGACTCAACCTCTTAGGCGACCTTAAGGAAATGGAGTCGACAAAAAACCCTTACTCACTTCCCTCAAGAGCCACAAGGCCCTCTAGGAGGAACCCAACCCCTCAAGGTGTCCCTCCCCTGAGCCAACCTTAATTTTAACTGGTTTTTACCACTAGTCGCACCCTTGTCAAGGCATCAATGCGACTGGAACCTTTGAGTCGCTCCCATAGGCTTGCATGAGTGCGACGAGGAACTTTTTCACCTAATGTTGTGCCTGTGACTGTGGATTTTAAGGCTAAATTCCAGGGCTAGGGCTAGATCTCTGCCCACAAAACCCTGTAACTCTCAAAATCCATAAATAACATAAGGAAAATTCTTTTAAACCAAAAACTAACACCAGGACTAGGCCTGACCATCCCCAACCGGGACTGAAATTATGTCAAACACTTGGAAACAATACAATATACAGGTCATGAATACAAAACTAAACATAAGGGACTAAAATTTCATTTGAAACTTATCAAGAATGATCACCACCCTCTCCCATTAGTGTTATTATCATTAATTAGGTCTTGCATCCATTTTTCTTCCATTTACAAGTAAAAACATGAAATGGACCATGACTAGAACCAGTCACATAACTAATCTAAATGGAAAGTGGCATCTACACATGGTATTCATCCATCCATGGTATTTATCCACCCATGGAATTTACCCATGGTATTTTAAGTGGATTTCACCCATGGTAGTATAAGTGGCATCCACCCATGGTAGTATAAGTGGCATCTACCCATGGTATTCATTCACCCATGGTATTGTAAGTGGCATCCACCCATGGTATTCATCCTCCCATGGAATTTACCCATGGTACTGTACCCATGGTATTCATTCACCCATGATATTTACCCACCCATGGAATTTACCTATGGTATTGTAACTAAAAAAACCTATAAGTAATAAGTCACATTTTGTAAAAGGATAGATTGTCTACCACAATGTAGCTTTTATATTTATTCTCTGTTTTAATAAAAAAATTCTTTGTGGTTGTGTTTACTGTGTGTGTTCTTATATATTTCTGGCATTTCAAATTTTTAGATCTATATTTTTCTGGCATTTCAAATTTTCAGATCTTTTCTAGTGTCATTTCAATTTTTCAGATCTTTTGGGCCTTCCCCCCAAGACCCATTTCAAATTTTTAGATCTTGGGGCCTCCCCCGAAGATCTGGATTAGTGGTATCAAATTCAGGTTACGACTTCATGGGAATGATGGTTTGATGCATATTTAGTTTCAATTTTTTTTTATCAATTTTCAACAAAATTCATGCACATGCTACGACCTCCACATATCACTTTCTTGGGAAAAGTGGGAAGTATTTTTTTCATTTTTTTACAGGAATTTTTTGGGCGGCGAGTTTGCAAATCAGATATGAAAATTTTGGTATAAAATATACAAAAAAAAACATATCTCGATTCCTTGAGAAAAAATACCCAAATTATAAATAAAAAATCGGCCAAATCGGAGTTCGGATGAGGAAGATATCGCTGATTTAAAATCAGCTTTGTTGCAAAAAAAATTCTGACGACAATTCGTGGACAACGACTCTCCTATAATTTTTTGCAGTTTTTGTGAAAAAATTTATAAAACTAATTGTAGATCTGAGTTACTCTTGAAAAATATCCTATTATTAAATAAATAATTGGTTGAATCAAAGTTTAGATGAGGGAGATATCGTTGATTTAAAATAAACTATTTGTTAGAACTTTTGTGATGGAGGGAGAGTTGCAGTGCGAATTTGAGTTTCCAGAATGTCCAAATAGGGATTTCAATCCCATATGAAGATGAAAAATGGTCATTATATTTCCAAAAACATGTTATAATAAATATACTAGGCTATACTGAGTGATTTATGCCCATTTTAAATTAGTTTTTATATTTGGAGCAACATTCAATGCGGGTTTCCTTTGGAGACGTGCTCTCCCACCCCGCTTTAGTAGGCACCTGCTTCACATTCATCAGTTTCATCATAGCATCATCTAACTTGGGTTCTTTGGAGATGTTCGCCCCCACCCCAGGCTATGTAAGCACCTGCTACATCATAAACAGTTAGCATCACGGTTATGGGTCAACCACACAAAATCCTTGCCATCGAAGTCCATTTGCTAGGTCGCACATTGTTAGTATCATAGTTGGTCACAAGCATTACGTGGTATATCTATCCTCAAATATTCATTTGTAATAGTTACGGGTCATCCACAAACCCACACTTCATCAAAGTCCATTTTCTAGGCCGCACACTGTCAGTATTATAGTTGGTCACAAGCATTACAGGGTATCTCTATCATGGAATCTTTATTCATCACGATTATGGGTTAACCACAAAAAAACCTTCTCTTCAGTGTCTCTTCATATTCAAGAAAGGATTTTTAGGAGGGGACTTCACACAATGGGGACCATTGCTTCTTAAGGAGGGAGGAATGATCTTAATGGAAAGTGGCATCTACCCATGGTAATCATCCACCCATGGTATTTATCTGCCCATGGTATTCATCGACCCATGGTATTTATCCACCCATGGAATTTACCCATGTCATTGTAAGTGATATCCATCCATGGTATTGTAAGTGACATCCACCCATGGTATTCATCCACCGATGGAATTTACCCATGGTATTGTAAGTGACATTCACCCATGGTATTCATTCACCCATGGTATTTACCCACCCATGGAATTTACCAGTGGTATTGTGGTTAAAAAAGGTTATAAGTAATAAGTTGCATTTTTTTAAAGGATATATTTTCCACCACAATGTAGCTTTTATAGTTATTCTCTATTTTAATAAAAAAATTCTTTATGGTTTTGTTTACTGTGCGTGTTCTCATATTTTTCTGCCATTTCAATTTTTCAGATCTTATGGGCCTTCCCCCCCCCACCCCTCGAGATCCATTTCAATTTTTTAGATCTTGGGGGCCACCCCCCAAGATCCGGATCGATAACCATGCTTATAACCAACATATAACCACAAAATAACAATAAGATAATAACCATTAAAGCCACATAAATACAAGTACAAAAGCAAGAGAACTTAACTTTCATTAAACATAGGCAAGAGCCAACCAAGTTCGAGACTTGCACGTACCACCCGACCATAGACATGGTTGAACCAAATATTTCTTTCAGCCATTCAACCCCATGCCATATTCCAAGTATGAATGTGGGACCTCATGGATAAACCAATCCAAAAAAAACCAAGGGAATCCAGAGGTTAAACCACCTCCACCCTCACCATATAGTGATCTCAGTTAAACTGCCACTGAGATCACAAAAATGAACTAAGCTTGGAATGCCTCCAAATATCATTACCAACCTTGAGAAATTTTTGTCTCCTTTTATTTAGGCTTTACCACAATCCAAACCAGATCACTAAGCCCTTATTGAGACACCACCCTCAGGGTTTACCTTATATCTCGCCAAAACCGGTCAAGGGATTCCTAGGCCTTTGGGAATGAACTTGACACCACCTCTGCCCCGGATTCTGAAACCATTCAGGAATTCCAAAGCTCAAAACTGAGAACAATCCCATCACACCATGGCTATATGGAAAAAGGCAAGGCAAGGTTGAAAAACAGTGTCAAAACCTGGAAAAACCATACCACCGACAACAAAAGAACCGAATACCAACATGCACATACCAAGTTGATTGATTTTTTTCTTCCTTGCTTGATCTTTACTTTCCTTCCCCTTCCTTGTCCTCACATTGATTTCTTTTTCTCTTTCTTGGTACAATATTGAAATGCTCCAAGAAAACTCTAACTGTCCAAGAGTGAGAGAGAGATAGAATAGAGAAAGAGCTCCAAAACTGAACTGACAAAAGTTACACTAACAAAAGGTACCAACTGATCCTCAACAACCTTTTTATTAATGAGGCCTCTATTTTCTTCATTTTCTATTATTTTCCTTCATTTTCCTCCTCCATGCAACGTGTGACCTTTCACCTTCCTTTTCTCCTAATTTCCTTTATTTTCATAAATAAATGTGCCAAGAATATTGTTTGCCTTTTTAATGCCTTAACCATTGCCTTTGCAAATTTCCATTTAGCCATAAACACATCCAGTGATGTCCACTAAGATATCTTTCCAACATTCAACTTGGAATAAGTGGCCCTTAACCGTGGTCCTATTTTTTGCTTTATTAACTTTTATTATATGAAATTTTAACCCGGGTCTATTATAGAACCCTCCCCCTTGGGGAACATCGTCCTCGGTGTTAAACCACACCTATACCTCAGCAAAACCACTGAAAATAAAACATACTCCCCATGGAGATTTATAACTTAGCTCGATGAATTATTTACAATGAATGACCTACTCAAAAGAAAAATCAATCATGATAACATGGAAATATAACAACCATACCACTTATTGGAGATTCATAACTTAGCTCATGGAAATATTTACAATTGAAATCATACATAAAAACATACAAATACGAAAACCACTTTGCCTAAACCGAAAAACAATGGAGGATAAATATCTCGCATCTTATCAACCATCTCCAATCTAGCTTCTTTAGGCCCAAAGTGCTTCCAATGCACATTAACTTGCTCTATGGCTCTTTTCCTGAGCATGAGTTGTTTCCACTACAATATGCACTAAGGTTCCGACTGGAATTCTCCTTCTTTCTCCACCTACCATGCATACCAATCAATAACATGATTAACATATTTTATATACCTTTGAAGTAATGAAACATGAAAAACATCATGGACTTTCACTGTTGGAGGCAGTGCAAGTTGATAGGCCACTAGTCCAATCCTCTCAACAATATCAAAAGACCCGCAATACCATGGTGCCAACTTAGAACATGATCCAATCCTCAAGGAGCTCTTCTTTGGATTGATGCGCAAATAAACATCCTTTCCAACCTGAAACTCCTTAAATTCCCTGTGCTAGTCTGCATAAATTTTTTGCCTGTCTTGTGCTAGTCTGCATAACTTTTCTGCCTATCCTATGTTGCCATTAAAATATTCTTTATAACCTGCATTCCTATTCCATATCTACCAACATGCCCGTTCCAATAAGTACGATGTTCATTGGATCATTCCAGTTGTTGGGAGTATTGCAAATCCACCCATACCACAGGGGATTCACTCAATGAACCTCTCACATATCACATGCATTCGTGGCATACTAAAAAATACCCTGATTTGACTACATATTGGAAAAAATCTCTAAAAATCACATTATTTAACCCTCTACCAATATGAACTCAATACACCTTCCCAATTTCAAAAACCCCTACATTCATAAGATATTGTAAGTATCCATTTTTTCATTAACATTTTTTATACCCCTTTATATTTTTCATTAACTTTGAGCTCCATTTTTTATACCTGCCAATTTAAAAACCCTTTACCCCCTATATATCCCCCAATATATTATGTCATTTTTTCCTCAATATATATCCCCCAATATGAACCCACGCGGTATGGTATTTCTCCCACAATGAATCTCCCGTGGCCCATACAGTCCCTCGAAAGGACTCATCCTCAACAGCTCCTGATAACCATTGTTGTATGCAAACTCAAGCAATGGAAGGTAATATTCCCATCTCCTCTGCTGATGCATGACATACATCCTCAACATGTCCTCCAAGATCATGTTGACCCTCTCTATCTGTCGATCTATTTGTGGGTGATAAGTTGTACTGAAGGCAAACCTTGTACTTAATCCTGCAAACAACTCCTTCCAAAACTTGGAAGTGAACTCCGCATCCCTGTCTAACACAATATTCTTCAGAACACCATGTAACCTCACAATCTCCCCGATGAATACTTGTGCCACCTCACTAGCTGAATATGTAGGCTTCACTGGAAAGAAGTGATCCACCTTGCTCAACCTATCGACCACAACCATGATAAAATCATGTTGCCTCACTGTCCTCAGAAGACCTATAATAAAATCCATGGAAATGACCTCCCATTTCCATTCTGGAATCGAAATAGGCTATAGTAGTCCATTTGAATGTTTACATCTTGCCTTCACCTACTAACAACCCAAACATATAGCCATGAACTCTGCCACTCCCTTCCTCATATTCATCCACTAGTAGAACTTCTTTACTGCTACCAATGTATTCTATTATCCTGGGTGACCCGAGTATTGCTTGACATGAAACTCTCTCAAGATAAGATTCTTGAGCTCATTGTCATCTGGCACATAGATCCTGTCCCTAAATCTCACCAAACCACATGTCATGAGATGATAGTTTGCATCTCTATCACATGTACCTATTCCTGCACCTGTACCTGCACTCTATTGTAACCTGTGCCTGAGCTCCACATACCCATTATGCTCCTATATGCTCCTATACTGCCTATAAGATCTGATTCTATAAATATGACCCATGGGAACTCATAACTGATATATGATTCACATGTACTTTCCTGCTGAGAGCATATGAAACCCCATTTTCCTTTCCCTTGATATATATGATCTCAAATTCAAACTCAATAAGGGTGGCCAACCATCTAGCTTGCCAAGCATTCAAATTTGGTTGGAAAAAAAAAAATATCTCAACCCACTGTGATCACTCAGCAATATAAATCTCCTTCCGAGAAGATAATTCCTCCACATTTTCAATGCTTAAATAATAGTTGCCAACTTAAGTTCATGAGTTGTATAGTTTTGTTCGTGCTCATTCAATTTCTGTGACTCATAGCATACGACATATCCTTCATGCATAAGGACTCCACCAAGTCTCGTTTTACAAGCATTTGTACACACCACAAATTCTTTATCTAGATATGCAATCTAAAGAACTGGAGCATTTGTCAGCAATTGCTTTAGTTGCTCAAAACTTGTTGCACATTCTTCTGTCCATTCAAACTTCTTACCTTTCTGTTTAGGCCTCGGAATTATGTTGCCAAAACATGGGGAAAACCACCCAGTCCGGACCTTAAAGTAGCTCCTTTTCCGTTTGGTATAGTGGCTCCGACCGGAGATAATGGGACCACTTTCCCAATAAGGATGATTTTGAGGGTGTTGTGAATATAGCATGCAAATGGATAATGATTTTAATCTATATACATCTATCTAAATTATTAATCTAATATATACCCGAGGTGTTTTTCCTTTATGCGATCTAAAATGATATCTTTCAACTATCAGTAATATATATCATTTAACAGTCGAAAGAGATTAAAATTATGTAAAATGATTCTTCTAACAAAAAAGTTTGCATAGAAGAATTGTGAAATAAATATCGCATTTATTTGTGTGATTACATATTCCATAAGAAACCATAATAAATATTAGAACAGAAGTGCATGTAATATTTATATATGATAAAGTTTAAAACATATAATGCAATAAAATGATGATTGTCAATCTATAAAGTAAAAGTTAATACAAGTGAATAGAAGTACCATATGTACGAAGTTCTACTCATGTAAACTGACAGCAATGAATCTGCTCCTTCTCACTTTCAAGCAATTTAAAGAGTACAGTAGTGCAACATCAGCTAAATAGCTTTAATTGCCAAAAGATAACAAAATGTGTTCCATTAATTCATCAAAGCACTCACAATCTTACAATAGTGCATTATTTGTAAATGTTTTTGACAAATTTCTGGACCCTTCTCTAAATGCATGAGAAGGGTTTAAATACTAAACTAACTATAAACTAAAATAGATTGTTACAAAAATATAGAGGAGGTTTCAAACAATCTTCCTCAAAAAGCTAACTTAAACTACAATTTAGGAAATTAAACTAACAATTCCGATTTTGTGAGTCCTTCGCTTCTTTCTGAATGTGGTCACGAAGTTGGAAAATATCTAACATTGCTTTGAGCTAAGTTGGCTGAGATATCCTTGATCGGATCTGTCCCTTGAAAATAGCACTTGAGATTGTTGACTGGGATCTTTTTGCTGAATCTGTAAGAGATTGCAGAGTTTGATGTTGATGATAAGGTTTGATCAGAAAATTCTAGTAGTTTTCCTGATCAAACTTATTTACCTTTTTAATGATTTCCTCCTGTGTGTCTTCTCTCTGCTTCCATTGTGTTTCTACCTGTCTTGTTTCTGAAAACACATCAGACGTGTTTTCCTTAAGAAATTCTGCTTTAGACAGTTGCTCACACATAGATTCAATAATCTCACTTGATATTTTGGATGTCTTTGCCGCTGCTTTCTCTACCTGTTTGATTTACGCTTCCCATTCTGTGAATATAATTTCTTTGTGAATCTTATCTACTTGAGGTAGATTAGCTTGCTTTCCTGAATCTGAAACTTGCCATTGAATGTGCTCTTCAATTTTCTTCTCAAGTCTTTCACATTCAAGTTTCTGAATTTCTATCTGCTGGATCATTATTTTACTTGAATCACAATAAGAATCAATCATAGAAGCTTGATGACAAAACACTTCTTGTTCTTTCTTTAACTTAGTGTTTAAATCGAGTGCTTCTTTGATAAATTTCTCTAATTGTGGTTGACTCTGTAATTTAGTCATTGCTATTTCCAATTGTGCTTGTTTTTCATTAATCTCTATCTGATGTTGCAATTTGAGGCTTTCAATATCTTTATGAAATTGGGTTGTGTTTACTTTGACTTTCTCACTGGAATTGGATTTCTCTTCATTCAACAACTTCTCAAGTTCTTATACTCTAGCTTCCTTTTCTTTTAATAACACTCTAACCTCAATATTTTTATCGACAGTAGCAGTAGCATATGCCCATGCATATTGTGATCATTTGGTTAGGTGTTCAGTAGGGTCCTCTAAGGAATCTTTCCATAGTACATCAACTGATTCATCTGTAGGCTTTGGAGTTGTTTCATCAATTCTCCTTCTTTTATTTCTTTTAACTACATCCTTGTAACTAGGACTGTAGAAAATATCTAATGAAGGAATATCTTCAATCTATAGAACTATCTGATCTGTAGGGTAGGCTGCTATCATTTCTTTATCATGATGTGTTGGAATACTTTGTAGTGGATTAATAGTTTCCACTATCCTTTGGGAGTGGTCAGGTGTCTAGAAACTCATTGATTGATCACTATTAAGATTCTCTTTAGTATTTTTTATTGCTTGGAAAACTCATTCCATTCATCTATAAGATCCTTTTTTGTGGTGAACTGGACTGATCAAGCATATTTTGACTATGCTGAGCTGTTTGGGAATCTGTTTCTATTCCATTGTTTCTTGTCTCCTCTAGCATTTCCATCTCCTGAATAACTCGGTCAACTATCTTTTTTGAATTTTCCTTTTTAGATTCGGATTCATTTTCAGAGTGATCTGAATCATGAGTAGCATGTGCCCCTGCATACTGTGATAATTTGGTTAGGTGTTCAGTAGGGTCCTTTGAGGAATATTTCCATAGTACATCAACTGATTCATCTGTAGGCTTTGGATTTGTTTCATCAGTTCTCCTTCTTTTATTTCTTTTAACTACAGCCTTGTAACTATGAATGTAGAAAATATCTAATGAAGGAATATCTTCAATCTGTAGAACTATATGATATGTAGGGTAGGCCAGTATCATTTCTTTATCATGATGTGCTGGCATACTTTGTAGTGGATTAATAGTTTCCACTATCCTTTGGGAGTGCTCAGGTGTCTAGAAACTCGTTGATTGATCAGTATTAAGATTCTCTTTAGTATTTTTTATTGCTTTGGAAAACTCCTTCCATTCATATATAAGATCCTTTTTTTGTGGTGAACTGAACTGATCAAGCATATTTTGATTGTGTTGAGCTGTTTGGGAATCTATTTCTGTTCCATTGTTTCTTGTCTTCTCTAGCATTTCAATCTCCTGAATTTCTCCGTCAATAATGTTTTTTGAATTTTCCTTTTTAGATTCAAATTCATTTTCAGAGTGATCTAAATCATGAGATTGCTGCTGTGATTGACCTGATTCGTCTTCAAACATATCTTTTACTTCATCATCCAGGCTGACACTTGGAGTGTGTTTGTTGTTATCTTCAATAGTTAACAAATTGAGAGGGACTTTCTCTAGTCTCTTTTTTCTGTATGCTTGAAAAGCTTCAAAATCCTCTTGACTTAGTTGACTAAATACATACTTGATGATATCTGAAAATTTTTCCATGCCCTGGAAAAGATCATCAAATCCATATTCCTCCTTTACAAAAGGCTTCATCTTAAGCTCTGTGATGTAATTTTTAATCACATCGTTTGGGTCATATAATATTTTCGGCATTACGACCAATTTCAATAAATAAATTTTGGAAACTTCCTTGTAAGTATGGCCAATGTTAGACAATGCAAAGGTGCCACATTGTACAAGGAAATTATGCCAAATAGCCTTTTTAGCCTCCTTCAGTTGTTTCGTAACACCATTAACAAGTTGATAAGCTATTTCTTTTGCAAGTAACTTATCAGGAACATAATAGGGTAAAACATGGGGAGAAGCATAACTTCCGAATACTCTAATATATGTAAAATTCTCTTCGGCAAACCATCTAGCTACTGGAAGAATGTCTGCATTGGCTTCTTTAGAAACCCTAGGAGCTCTTTTATTAAAAATCATCTGATGTATAGGCAATATGACTCCATAACAGATCCTATAGAAGTGTAAGTGGAAGTTTGAATCCCATAGTTCTCTGTGGTAAATTTGAATTGGGGTAGGGTCCTTGGTAGTCCATTTCCATCCCATGTTAGGAAATTTGGAAGTAAAACAGATAGCATCCATGACATAGGCAAACATATAAAAGGGAGGTATTTCTCTGAGTGAAATACTTCTTTTATTCTTATATTCAGTTATATGCATGGCTAGGTTATTGGATAAGATGTCTACCCAATTCAGAATAGATGAATTGACGATTACGTCAATTAGGGGAACCCAGTCGCTTGAGAATCTAGTGCTATCTGGTTTTGTAAATAATCTACATAACATACCAGCAGCATAACAATAAGGATTAGGAATTTGGGAAATTGGGTAAGTATTGAACTTATCTTGCTTCAATTTACCCTGGTTATCCTTCCATTCTTGGATGACTTTGATAAGATCTGTATGTTCTCCTCTAAAATTCTACAAATAGTCTTTGTCATATTTCTGTTGCGGGGGTGGTAGATGGTACATTGTTGTTAAATCTTCTGCCCTAAAAGAACCCATAGTTTCTCCCTTCGAATTCTTGAACATTCTATCTTCAATGTTTAATTGGTCAATTTCCCACTTAACCGTATCTGTATAAGGAAGAATCTTTGGTCTTGTAGCTATCCTGTGAATGTATGAGCATGCAATGTCAAAAAGAGTTGCATCGGAGGTAGAAGCAGTGCCTGTCGAAGAAACTTTGTTTATCACCCTTGGTCCTTCACTTTCAAAAAGTTTATACATTGCTTTCCACGTCAAACTTCCGCAATCTTTGTTGCAGATGGTATCTAAAAATAATGGGGACATATTTGTGTCTTTAGTGGACGACGTCTAAGAAATTTCTTTGCCCTTTTTGCTCATTTTTCTCTTCTTCAATCCGTTAACTGGTTTCCTGAAAGCAAAGCGGATTTTTACAAGTATAGAGTATCAAAGAGATAAATCAATCATTTATTTCAAACACACACAAGAAGATATCAATCTTATTAAAATATAACACCAATCATCATTCATAATTTCTGAATAATATTTCATTTATCTCCGCACGTAAGATCTATCAATCGCTTTAAAGCCGTTAAGATCTTAAATTTCATTTTGACATGACACAAGTTGTTTTACATGCTTGATCTATTAAATGGCGTCGGTGCGCATATCGCAAATTATAACTTATAATCATTTGTAATACTTACCTTTAAAGGCTACGAAATGCAATCTGCGCAAATCGCAGATCGCAACTTTTATAGGATAACGACTTAGCGTGTGTTATAAGTTGAGCGAAATGCGAATTGTGCTTTTTCATAAAACTGAAGTGACTGTGATAGTCGAAGGGTTTATATTCATTTGTTTATTTGCTTGTCGGGTCCGTGAGGTTGCAACTTAAATATTTTTGCTTTTAATATTTTTTGATTGATCGAGTGAAGTGTTGTGCGATAAAGTAAATATAACGGTGATTGAAGCTTTTTGCAAAGTTTAAATCGTATCTTCGGAGAAATTTAAGCGCATATCGCAGTTCGCATATTTTAAGTTTTATGAGTCTTTTGAAATTCATAAGATATGTGATTTGCGATGTGCTAAAAAGAATAAGGCGGAAAAAGAAAATATTTGTTTTCTAAGTTTTTTTATTTAGGAAATTTCAAAAGAATTTCCTATTTATTTCTAAAGAGTCCCTATTTATAAAAGATAAATGGGGGGTTTTTGTATAGCACAACAATTGGCGATTCACTTGGGTGAACTAGATATTTCTGATGAATTTTTTTGACATTTCTAAGCTTTTTGAAAAAAAAATAGTTATAGAAAAAAAAATTAAATAAATAATATCTTACTAATCAATGAAAATTTCTCTTATTCACTATACATAAGAATTCCTCTTTTAAAGATATAAGTATGAAAATCTATATCAGTCCTTACTTAGTTTAAAAAGATAAAGTAGGTGGCCTTTACAAATCAACTTTATAAAAATTTACTCTTTTATCACAGATAGAGCCTCTGTTCCAATAAGAAATTTAAGCTTTTGGCCGGGTTACCTTTTACCCAACAATGATTCATTGTCCCATCCAGTATTTCTTAGAATTTTCAGAAGTAAATTCTGATCTTTGAGATTTTCCTTTTACATATTATTTTTTTTACTTAAAAGCCATTGTCTTGGCTCGGTAACCAAATAATGACAATGCCACTCACTAGTAGTAATTAAGCTGATCAAGTTGGCTCTTGATGAGACCCCTTGCCTTTTTTATATTATCTCAAGTCATTACCCTGTTTTGGTAGACAGTATTGGTAATGTCAGTTTAACTATTTCCTTATGAACATGGTAAACAAGCTCGTGATAAGACTTATCATCTTTTAAGTTTTTCTTCTAAGCATGTATTTTCTTTTGTATCCTTTTTTGAAAATTTATAAGATTTTCTAGATGGGGTGAATCATTGGTCTTTTTAATATTCTGGATGATAGTGTCGAGTTTTAGATTATTTTTCTGTAAGCATGTCTTTACTATGTTAAAGTTTCTTTTCTTGACTGATAAATAGAATATTCATTCTATATAAAGATGAGAGTTCATTAAAGAATAACTGATTTCAATGAAATTTCATTTTTCAGAAAGATAAAATCAATTTGTCTTTTAAATTTTTCCATTTTTCTTCCTTAAACATTTTTCATTTTTTATAAGCGAAAAGAAAAAATCAAAAGAAAATCATCTGAGATTGGATTTGAAAAGCCAAATATTAATACTAAGCAACTTTTATTTTAAAAGAGAAAAAACAAAAGACACTAATATACAAGGATAGAAGGGGTTACCTCCTATGAGAAATATTTTTTTTAAATTTGCCCATTAACAGGCAAAGAATCCTTTTTGCCTGATAAATCTTGTAATAGAAATTTTGATGGGCCTATTTCTTCAATTATTTGAAATGGACCTAGCCAGAGTTTTTGAAACTTCGTGTGTTTACCTTTTTCCTCATGCGCTTTGTCCCATTTCAATACAAATCACCAATTCGAAAATTATTTGGAATGACAGAAGTTGAATCAAATGAGGCTTTTATTATTTGTTGATGATGAGTATGAGTTTGTTTGGCTTTTTCTCTTTCTTCTTCTAACTTTAGAATTTGACCTTGTCTAAATTGTAAAGAAGAAGTAGGAGTTTCATCAATGAATTGAACTAAGGAAAGAGATGGAATAACTACATTGGTTGGAAGTACAGCTTCTTTTCCATATACAAGATTGAATGGAGAAGTACCAATAGAAGCTTTTTAAGTTATTCGATCTGCCCAAATAGCACAAATTAATGATTTATGCCAATTTCTTTGATTCTGATCAACATTTATTTTGATTATTTTAATCAGATTTTTTTTTATCGATTATGCTAAATCATTTCCTTGTGGATAATAATTTGCAGAATATTTTAGTTTAAAACATCTTTTAATTGCAAAATCTATCATAGTAGTTCCAGATAAATAAGATGCATTATCAAACATCAAAGCAGTAGGTAAGCCAAACCTGGTTATGATATTTTGGTCAATGAAATCAATGATATTTTCTGAATTAGCTACTCTTAATGGAATTGCTTCCACCCATTTGGTAAAGTAATATTTAGTTGTAAGAATACTATGTTGTTTGGAAGAGTTAGGAACAATCTCACCAATTATATCTAATCCCCATTGCTAAAATGGTTGTTCAATATTAACCGGTTGTAATGGGAATGTTGGCTTTCTTTGTTTTCCAGATGTACCTTGGCATACTTTACATCTTCTTGAATATTCATGAGCATCTTTGAAAAGTGTAGGCCAATAGTAACCTGCATGCAGGATCTTATGTGATGTTGTATTTCCTCCAAAATGTCCTCCAGCTTGTCCATCATGGAGTTCCTGCAAGACCTTCTCTGCTTCAGATTTTTCTAAGCATCTTAGAAGTACAGAATCGAAATTTATTCTAAATAACACATCGTTGACTAACTCATATTGTTTAGATTTTAATCTAAGAGTTCGTTTTGTCTTATAACTGAGATGATTTGGAGCATATCCATTTTTTAAATAAAATATAAGATCGACATATTGTGAATCTAAATCATTGAGGCTTACCTCTGATATTTGCACATTACCTGAATCTTCTTCCATTGGAAAATGTGATGCTTATGTAAGCATTCTGCAAAAACCTTGCCCTCTAATGATTTTAGAGTGTTTTATTTCTACATCATACTCTTGTAATGCAATTACTCAGTTAGCTCTTTTTTCCCCTAATTCTTTCTGCATCAAAAGTTGTCTTACTACAGAAAATGGAACTATGATTTTCGTATGAGACTTTAGGAGAAAAGGTCTAAAATGTTTTATGGCTTTAAAAACAACAAATGCTTGTTTTTCAACATATGTGTAATTCAGTTCTGTAACTTGTAAATTTGAACTAAATAATGATATCGGTGCTTCTATTTGTTGGTCATTCAACTGTGTTAAAACAGCTGCATATGATGTATCCAATGAAAAAGTGTATAATGTAAATGGATCAAGAAAATTGGGGGTGGTCAGGAATGGAGTATTGACAATTGACTGTTTAATCAATTCAAATGCTTCTCTTTCATTATGTCTCCATTTGAAGACATAATTTTTCTTAATCATATTTTGCAATGGTAAAACTATTTAAGAAAAATCAGGGACAAATCTCTTAAAATGATTAATTTGCCCAAGGAAAGATTGCATGGTTTTCTTGTTATGAGGGAAATCAATTCATTTAATTTCATCAACTCTTTCAAGATCAATATAGATACCATTTTTTGACACAATGAATCCTAAAAAATTTCCTTCATCTAGAGCAAAAAATGATTTCTTTGGATTTAATGAGATGCCATATCTTTTGCATCGTTCAAAGACTTGATTTAGGCCATTCACATGATGATTTTCCTATTTAGAGAAAACAGTAATGTCATCTAAATAGATAACTATTGTTTTATTTATAAGGCCTCTAAAAGCTGTGTCCATGGCTCTTTGGAAAGTGGCACCTGCATTAATTAATCCAAAAGACATTTTTTGATAAGCATAAGTTCCCCACTTAGTTATGAATGTAGTTTTCAATCTATCATCTGGATGAACGAGGATTTTATTGTAACCTGAAAATCCATCTAGAAAAGACATGAGCTCAGAACCAGCTACTTTCTGCAATACTTGTTCCATGGTTGGTAGTGGAAAATTGTCCTTCTGACAAGCTTTGTTTAAATTTCTAAAATCAATGCAAATTATAATATCACCATTCTTCTTCCTGACAGGTACCAAATTTTATACCCATTTTGAATGTCTGACTGGAAAGATAATTTTTTCTTTGATAAGCTTATTCAATTTAATTTTTATTTGATTTTCCAAATTTGGATGAATCTTTCTCAATTTTTGTTGTATGGGTTTTTCCTCTGAGATCATAGGAATCGTGTGTTGGATTACAGAAGTATCATATGTTTTAAGATTAGAATAATCCCAAGCAAAGACACCTTTGTACATCCTAAACAATCTGATGAATGATAATATTTCTTCGGAAGACATACCAAGACCTAGATTTATATTTTGAGGTTTTTCTTCACGTCCTAGATTAACTAGGTCAAATCTTACGGTAGAACTTTGTATTTTTGAGTTGATTACTCTTTTAAATCTATCCTTTAGATCATATAAGTCTTCTAACTTGACGACAATTTTTGGAATAGAATTTTCATCTTGTTCTTTCTTGATTTGAGTGTCATGTTCGCTTTCATCCATGATTTGATTATCATAAGATTCTTCAGATGTTAAAAAATCTATGATAACTGAGTCATTATTGAATACTCTCCAATTAGTGATATTATCAGGAATAGATGGTCTAAAAATCAATTTAATAGAAAATCTATCGAGAATGAATTCTTGAGACGGGATTAATTTTGATGCTACATTGGCGAGTAAGTCTGCACTAGCATTCTGTATTCGAGGTATAGAAGAAATGTTGAAGGCTAAGAAATGAGAACTTAATTCTTGGACTAATGATTGATAATGTTTTAAATGTCCAAAATTACAATGGACAGTATCTCTTACTTGCCTAACTATGATTTCTAAATCTCCTAAAACCTTCAGATGTCTAATATTCATATCAATAGCTTTTAATAAACCTCGAATTAATGCTTCATAATGAGCTACATTGTTGGTACAATAAAATTCTAATCGGTAGGCTAACATAGTCTTTTCACCTTCTGGGTTTATTAAAATGCAACCCGCACCTGCACCATCTTCAGATTTAGAACCGTCAAAATAAAGGGTCCAAAACAAAGAATTAACTATTTTTCTATCTAAAAAATTAATACATCTAGAATTATCTGACTATGAAAAAATCTCGATCTGAGATACAACCGCGTTGTCAAAGAAAGGGAATGGTTGAGCATTAAAGTTTCCTAAAAATGATTGAGTAGAGTAGTTTCCAATAATGTTTTTATTGAATGCTACTGTCTCATTAAACTCTTCCAGATTAGTCACTATGTGTTTCATAAACTTTTCATGGTCAATTCGAATTTGATTCGGCTTACCATTATGTGGGAACCACATATGTGACCAGTCTGTTGAAAAATAGCCATGAAGTTTTTCAGACCAATCACGACTTAAAATTAAACCATAAAATTTAGGAATGTCTGCCACCAAAATATCAATAATTTGAACAACTTTGGGATTTGATGACAATCTGATAGAAACATATTTTAATTCTCCTATCACTTCTACTCTAGTTTCATCAAGTTGTACTATGTGAACTGGAGAACTCTGAGGAGTAATGTTCAATTTAGCACAAACTGATTTTGGCATTATATTCGAACAAGCCCCTGAGTCTATTAAACAATTATGAACATTTTTATTATAGATCTCATAGGTTAAGAGAAATGGGTGAGTATGAGAGATGGATTGATCACCTATCATAATTAAGTCTGAGGCATCTATTTTTACTGAAGGAGAAGGTGGCTTACCCATTTCATTAGCAGCTTGAACTATGACTGGAGCAGGTAATTTTGAAGCAGGAACAGCTTTTAATAAGCTAAGTAAGATTTGTTGTTGTTGCTTCAATTTGTTAATTTCATGAATTGAAATATTTGCCCTAGTCTTTTTCATGTCTTCAACTATATTATACTCAATGGTATCTGAGATAACCATTGTTTTAGATATAGGTGGAGAGTCTGATGTAACAAGACTTGTTTACATAGCCTTTGAATTAGACTTTTTGCTTATTGATTTGTCTTTAGCAGGAGTAGATTTTTTTTGCTGTTGACTAGGTTGTGTTGCTTCAATAATATTTTTGCTACGTGTGCTGACAGGCAAAGCTTCGAGTTGTTCTTCATTTGATAGGATAAAATCCCACATTCCATTAAGTTCGACTTCTTCTTCTTCGTCATCTTCCTCTTCCTCTGTTTGTTCTTCCTCTTCTTCTTGATCCGATTCAACATTAGATATAATATTTGGAGGTTGAGAATTAGAAGTTTGTTTCTTGATATCTGCCATTTCATTGGTCATGGTTTTCAAAACTTTTTGAAGACCTTCTACATCAAATGGGTCCTTTGGCATATTTTTCTTAGAGTCACCTTTAAAAGATGTCTTCCTTGATTTTCGATCTTCTTGAGAATTCTTTTTCTCAAGAGCAGTTATACGTTTCTCTACAGATAGATATTCTTTCATATTCTCAGCAAGTGTTGCTAATTTTTCTCTATCAACGAAAATAGCTATATTAGATGGAAGGGATGAAATATACCACTCAATTTGAACTTCTACACTAGGAACTGCTATAATAGGAATTTTATTGAGTAGTTTATTAAATCTTGAATTAAAATCTTTTATCTCTTCACCTGGTTTAGCTTTAAGATTTGAAAGATCATTGATAAGAGTAACAGTGGTTTTGTTGTCTCCAAACTTAGCCAGAAATTGTTTTTCAAACATATTCCAGTTAGTTATGGAGCAAGCAGGTAATGAAAAATACCAGGATCCTGCAGATCCTTTTAAAGTATATGGAAATAATCATACAACGCAATCCTCTTCAACTACTGCATTCAAGTTGACAGCTAACATAAAATTATGAATATGTTCTTCTGCAAGAAGACCATCATCGGGATTAAATTTTGGTAATCGTCTTTCAGGATTTTTAGGCAGAGCATGAAGAGGAGCAGGCATGTTTACAGCCCCTGGATTACTCCATGGTTTACATTCGGTGGAGGGACTTGACTTGCCATTGGATTTTGGATGGGTTTATTGTGAATTGATGATGAGGCAGGTCGAGTACTAGGACCAGTATTTTGAGTATTGGAACTAGTAAAAGTAATACCAATTGTTGGAATGAAATTTGTGGAAGTGAGTGGAGGTAATGGGGGTGAATGGGATAAGATCTTGCTAGTGATCGATTTTGATTGAGTCCTCTTTAACTTCTTCCGAGTACTACTGATAGGAAATTCAAAAGGGAGAATCCATGTTTTTTGACTTTCTGATCGAGTTAATATTCTTTGAGGTTGTAAAGAGGATGAAATACTAAGATCCGATAATTGTGAAGATTCAAGCTTTTCAGCAGAAATAGATACTTTCTCTAACTTTTCTAATAAAGACTGAACTTCAGGGGAAATTTGGTGATACTCGGGAAATAGTATAGTTTGAGTATCGCTAGGAGACTTAGGGGAAAGATGATCAACTTCATATTTTATAGATGAGGATCTAGATAATTTTCTAGAAGTTCATGGGGATTTAGAGGGAGAGGGATTTTTTGATTCACCTTTATATTGAGAAGACCTTTGTTCCATTCACTTGGCCCTCCTTCTAACGCCAATATGCTGAGGCCTCGGAATTCTGTTGCCAAAACATGGGGAAAACCACTCGGTACGAACCTTAAAGCAGCTCCTTTTCCGTTTAGTATAGTGGCTCCGACTGGAGATAATGGGACCAGTTTCCCAATAAGGATGATTTTGAGGGTGTTGTGAATATAGCATGAAAATGGATAATGATTTTAATCTATATGCATCTATCTAAATTATTAATCTAATATATACCCAGGGTGTTTTTCCTTTATGCGATCTAAAATTATATCTTTCAACTATCAGTAATATAGATCATTTAACAGTTGAAAGAGATGAAAATTATGTAAAATGATTCTTCTAACAAAATAGTTTGCATAGAATAATTGTGAAAGAAATATCCCATTTATCTGTGTGATTACATATTCCATAAGAAAACATAAATAAATATTAGAACAGAAGTGCATGTAATATTTATATACAATAACGTTTAAAACATATAATGCAATAAAATGATGGTTTTCAATCTATAAAGTAAAAGTTAATACAAGTGAATAGAAGTACCATATGTACGAAGTTCTACTCATGTAAACTGACAGCAATGAATCTGCTCCTTCTCACTTTCAAGAAATTTAAGAGTACAGTAGTGCAACATCAGTTAAACAGCTTTAATTATTAAAAGATAACAGAATGTGTTCCATTAATTCATCAAAGCACTCACAAACTTACAATAGTGCATTCTTTGCAAATGTTTTTGACAAATTCCTGGACCCTTCTCTAAATGCATGAGAAGGGTTTAAATACTAAACTAACTATAAACTAAAATAGATTATTACAAAAATATAGAGGAGGTTTCAAACAACCTTCCTCAAAAAGCTAACTTAAACTACAATTTAGGAAATTAAACTAACAATTCTGATTTTGTGAGTCCTACCCTTCTTTCTGAATGTGGTCACGAAGTTGGCAAATATCTAACATTACTTTGAGTTGAGTTGGCTGAGATATCCTTGATCAGATTTGTCCCTTGAAAATAGCATTTGAGATTGTTGACTGGGATCTTTTTGTTGAATCTGTAAGAGATTGCAGAGTTTGATGTTGATGATAAGGTTTGATTAGAAAATTCCAGTAATTTTCCTGATCAAACTTATTTACCATTTTAATCATTTCCTCCTGTGTGTCTTCTCTCTACTTCCACTGTGTTTCTACCTGTCTTGTTTCTGAAAACACATCAAACGTGTTTTCTTTAAGAATTTCTGCTTTAGACAGTTGCTCACACATAGATTTAATAATCTCACTTTATATTTTGGATGTCTTTGTCACTGCTTTCTCTGCCTATTTTATTTGTGCTTCCCATTCTGTGAATATAATTTCTTTGTGAAGCTTATCTACTTGAGGTAGATTAGCTTGCTTTCCTGAATCTGAAACTTGCCATTGAATGTGCTCTTCAATTTTCTTCTCAAGTCTTTCACATTCAAGTTTCTCAATTGCTATCTGTTGGATCATTATTTTACTTGAATCACAATAAGAATCAATCTTAGAAGCTTGATGACAAAACACTTCTTGTTATTTCTTTAAATTAGTGTTTAAATCGAGTGCTTCTTTGATAAATTTCTCTAATTGTGGTTGACTCTGTAATTTATTCATTTCTATTTCCGGCTGTGCTTGTTTTTCATTAATTTCTGTCTGATGCTAGAATTTGAGGCTTTCAATATCTTTATGAAATTGGGTTGTGTTTACTTTGACTTGCTCACTGGAATTGGATTTCTCTTCATTCAACAACTTCTCAAGTTCTTGTACTCTAGCTTCCTTTTGTTTTAATAACACTCTAACCTCAGTAGCTTTATCTACAGTAGCAGTAGCATATGCCCCTGCATACTGTGATAATTTGGTTAGGTGTTCAGTAGGGTCCTGTGAGGAATCTTTCCATAGTACATCAACTGATTCATCTGTAGGCTTTGGAGTTGTTTCATCAATTATCCTTCTTTTATTTATTTTAACTACAACCATGTAACTAGGACTGTAGAAAATATCTAATGAAGGAATATTTTCAATCTGTAGAACTATCTGATCTGTAGGGTAGGGCGGTATGATTTCTTTATCATGTTGTGTTGGAATTCTTTTTTTTGGATTAATAGTTTCCACTATCCTTTGGGAGTGCTCAGGTGTCTAGAAACTCGTTGATTGATCACTATTAAGATTCTCTTTAGGAGTTTTTATTGCTTTGGAAAACTCCTTCCATTCATCTATAAGATCTTTTGTTTGTGGTGAACTGGACTGATCAAGCATATTTTGACTGTGCTGAGCTGTTTGGGAATTTTTTTATGTTCCATTGTTTCTTGTCTCCTCTAGCATTTCCATCTCCTGAATAACTCGGTCAATTATCTTTTCTGAATTTTCCTTTTTAGATTCGGATTCATTTTCAAAGTGATCTGAATCATATTGTTGTTGTTATTGACTTGATTCGTCTTCAAACATATCTTTTACTTCATCATCCAAGCTGACACTTGGAGTGTGTTTTTTGTTATCTTCAATAATTAACAACTTGAGAGGGACTTTTTCTAGTCTCTTGTTTCTGTATGCTTGAAAAGGTTCAGAATCCTCTTGACCTAGTTGACTAGATACATACTTGATGATATCTGAAAATTTTTCCATGCCCTGGAAAAGATCATCAAATCCATCTTCCTCCTTTACAAAAGGCTTCATATTAAGCTTTGTGATGTAATTTTTAATCATATCGTTTGGGTCACATAATCTTTTTGGCATTACTGCCAATTTCAATAAATAAATTTTGGAAACTTCCTTGTAAGTATGGTTGATGTTAGACAATGAAAAGGTGCCACATTGTACAAGGAAATTAGGCCAAATAGCCTTTTTACAATCCTTCAGTTGTTTTGTAACACCATTAACAAGCTGATAGGCTATTTCTTTTGCAATTAACTTATCAGGAACATAATAGGGTAAAACATGGGGAGAAGCATAACTCTCGAATTCTCTAATATATGTAAAATTTTCTTCGGCAAACCATCTAGCTACTAGAAGAATGTCTGCATTGGCTTCTTCAGAAACCTAGGAGCTCTTTTATTAAAAATGATCTGATGTATAGGCGATATGACTCCATAAAAAATCCTATAGAACTGTCAGTGGAAGTCTGAATCCCAGAGTTCTTTGTGGTAAATGTGAATTTGGGTAGGGTCCTTGGTAGTCCATTTCCATTCCATGGTAGGAAATTTGGAAGTAAAATAGATAGCATCCATGACATAGGTAGACATATAAAAAGGAGGTATTTCTCTGAGTGAAATACTTAATTTATTCCTATATTCAGTTATATGCTTGGCTAGGTTATTGGATAATATGTCTGCCCAATTCAGAATAAATGAATTGATGATTGCGTCAATTAGGGGAACCCAGTCTCTTGAGAATCTAGTGCTATCTAGTTTGGAAAATAATCTACATAACATACCAGCAGCATAACAATAAGGATTAGGAATTTTGGAAATTGGGTACGTACCGAAATTATCTTGCTTCAATTTCCCCTGGTTATCCTTCCATTCCTGGATGAATTTGATAAGATCTGGATGTTCTCCTCTAAAATTCTGCCAATAGTCATTGTCATATTTTTGCTGCGGGGGTGGTAGATGGTACATTGCTGTTAAATCTTCTGCCCTAAAAGAACCCATAGTTTCTCCCTTCGAATTCTTGAACATTCTATCTTCAATGTTTAAGTGGTCAATTGCCCACTTAACCATATTTTTATAAGGAAAAACCTTTGGCCTTGCAGTTATCCTATGAATGTATGAGCATGCAACATCAAAAAGAGTTGCATCGGAGGTAAAAGTAGTGCATGTCGAAGAAAATTTGCTTATCACCCTTGGTCCTTCAGTTCAAAAAGTTTATACATTGCTTCCCACGTCAAACTTCCGCAATCTTTGTTGCAAATGGTATCTGAAAATAATGGAGACATATTTGTGTCTTCAGTGGACAACGTCTGAGAAATTTCTTTACCCTTTTTGCTCATTTTTCTCTTCTTCAATCCGTTAACTAGTTTCCTAAAAGCAGAGAGAATTTTTACAAGTATGGAGTATCAAAGAGATAAATCAATCGTTTATCTCAAACACGCACAAGAGGATATCAATCTTATTAAAATATAACATCAATCATCATTCATAATTTCTTAATAATATTTCATATATCTCCGCACGTAAGATCTATCAATCGCTTTAAAGCCGTTAAGATCTTAAATTTCATTTTGACATGACACAAGTTGTTTTACATGTTTGATTTATTAAATGGCGTTGGTGCGCATATTGCAAATTATAACTTATAATCATTCGTAATACTTACCTTTAAAGGTTGCAAAATGCGATCTGCGCAAATCACAGATCACAAATTTTATAGGATAACGACTTAGTGTATGTTATAAGTTGAGCGAAATGCAAATTGCGCTTTTTCATAAAGCTGAAGTGACCGCGATAGCCGAGGGGTTTATATTCATTTGTTTATTTGCTTGTCAGGTCCGCGGGGTCGCAACTTACATCTTTTTTCTTTTAATATTTTTTGATTGATTAAGTGAAGTGTGGTGCGATTAAGTAAATATAACGGTGATTGAAGCTTTTTGCAAATTTTAAATCGTATCTTCGGAGAAATTTGAGTGCATATCGCAGTTCACATATTTTAAGTTTTATGAGTCTTTTGAAATTCATAACATATGTGATTTGTGATGCGCTAAAAAGAATAAGGCGGAAAAAGAAAATATTTATTTTCTAAGTTTTTTTATTTAGGAAATTTTAAACGAATTTCCTATTTATTTCTAAAGGGTCCCTATTTATAAAATATAAATGGGGGGTTGTTGTATAGCACAACACTTTCCTCTGCAAAGATGTAATAGGATATGCAATGCACAAAAATTTCTTGATGAAACTCCTATAGTAACCTGCTAATCCCATAAATTACCTGAGTTCTTCCACATTCTTAGGAGTTTCCCACTCGATAATGACTCTTATATTTTCTAGATCTACTACTATGCCTTCCTTGGAAACAACATGTCCCAAGTAGTGTACCTTAGTATAGAAGAAACTGCACATGCTATGCTTAGCATATAATTGATTCTCTCTGTTAGGGTCCTAAGATTTTTGACGTCAAATGTATTTTCCTTATCCATTTATTTTCAAGTTTTGTGCAATTTATCCTATGACTACTGTTATCACCTAATTTTGACCTCAAACTAAAGGAAGGCAAACTAGGGTAACTACAAACCATGCTTAACCTTGTAGCTAGCCCTACAAGGCAGGGAAAGGGCTCTCTCTGTAAGGAATATCAATGAAGTATGACTACAAAAATTATTTTAGGCTAGGTATAGCAGCTCGAAATGTTTTTATATATTTTATGGTGTTTTGTTAGATCAGATGGAGCTGGGCAGTTCAAATGTGGGGAATTAAATCAGAAATACAGGGTATTCTATGGGGCAAGGTAGGCATGGACTTTAACCACTTTTGGTTTTATGATTGTGAAGTGTTTAAGACTGGTGAGGAGCTGAGGAGGGCATATGAGATGAATCCTTCTCAAATAGTAGAAAACATAAAATATTGAATGATTTCCCAAGGCAAAGCACTGTAACAATGGATTATACCTATCTAACTTGAAAACATTCAACAGAAATGAATGGAATGAATAATGGCATACATAACATTTAACAGATGATTACAAAAGAAGAAATTGTGTTAAAATTCCATACCACAGGGATCCCATAAAAAAATGCTGTAAGTCTTTATTAATTCCCTGCCAAACTGGTTACAAATATGTACAATGAAGCTCAAAGCATCCCAGTGATTTCCAACTTTTTCCACCCTTACAAATGACTCAAAAATTACATTAAATAGACAGGATTTTAGGGGGCGAATCCGCATAAGGAGAAGTTGTTTCACCTGCCCCAAAACCAAAATCTGAAGATAGAAAAACCCAACAAAATGCCTCTGAAAAGAGGGAACTGCATATTTGACCATCTGGAAGAATAAACTGTTACGTTTACTCCAACAATGGAAGGAAAAACAAATCTGGAGACCTTTCCCCCTCATTTATCATTTGTTGTCGACGTCGGAATGATCTATGTATTCCTAATTGGCTCACTATCTTAACAAAATATATTTTTCCTTTAAATTGAAGAAAAACCCCTTTAAACCAAATAAAAATTGAATTGCCTCTTTTAATGGAGAAAAACCCTTTTTTATTAAAAAGAGCGAAGGACTGGCAGAGGGCCCAAGAATCGCAATCACTAATCGGCAGAGGAAGGGGTGGGTATAACTCAGGCAGAGGAAATCGCGATATGAAGTGGAGCGATTTGGAGCGATGCGATGGGAGGAAGGCGCGATGGTGTATAGACCGAGGATAGGGGAGCGATGGAGGAAAAAATGCTTTTAAAACAAATAAAATGAAAATAGCGCTTTAACACAGGGAAAAGCCCTTTTTCTTTGGAAAGGGCGGAAAGCTTTGGTGGGATCAGGGAAATCGCAATCGCAAATCGAAAGGGGAGCGAGTGTAACGCATGGCAGAGAAAATTGTGATAATGCGATGGAGGAATGGTCGCATCGGGGAAATGGAACGAGCGGGAGTTAAAACATTGGAGGGAGAAATCACGCGATGCGATGGTGCGACGATATCGCATCAGCGGAAGGCGAGATGGCGGGTTCAGATTTTAAGTGTTGCGGGAGATCACGAGGTTGCGATATGATGGTGCGATGGCATCGCATCGGGGTTTTGTGGGATGCGGGAATTTCAAAAAGGAAAAAGGAACTTTTGCGATAAAGGCAACAAATCATATAAAGTTTAAAGGGCCAGTGGAACAATAGAAAAGGGCAGAATTGTGCTTTGGGGTCTTTTATTCATTTGGGCCTATTTTCCAATCCAGAAGTCGGTTTTGGGAGTGTGATATATCGTTGGAAATATCTTCCCGAGATCCTTCGGATGAACTTACTTAGAACGTGATTTATACTGAAAATCCTGTGGAGAACACCTTTGAAACCCAGGCAGAGAAAAAGCCCCTTTGGCTTTATGGAGATAGCAGCTTCTGAACTTCGACTGGAAACATAAAATTCCATAAGAAATGATAATAAAAACAAAGTACCCTGTTTTCACCTCAAAACATGTTTTGAGGTGAAAATTACATTCATCCGAAAGAACAACTTCTTGGATTTTTCCAGATACTGTGCTTTGAGTTTATTGGGCATCCTCATGTCCTTGCTGATATTTATTAACACTTTCATCATTATTTTGACCATGGTGGAACCCTAAAACCTAATGAGACCAAACCCTATGACCTAATAACATGAACTGCAAAGTGAAAGTGAATCATGACTGAAGACCATATAGAGGAGACTCAGCAAGTATTTCATGAGGGAAAACTGATGAAGTGACCCCAACCATCAATGAATCCATGACCTAATGGAGTGATTAAAAAATTATAGTATGGGACTCCTACTATGCAAATGCAAAAGAGAAGATTTGATCACTGATGGCAGTATGACAAGACTGATACTAACATTGGCTCCAATGGGAATGGTAGCTCCTTGGAGGTGCCAAGAACACCGTAGACCTAGTAGCCTTATCCATTGGGCAATACGGTCAAAATACTTCAAAGACTAAAAACTGACACAATGTAGACTGACTCTGACTCAAACCATGACTGAAAACTAAATCAAAACCAACAAACCTTACACATATCATCCAAGTTTTATATCCTTCACTTCGGGCCCCAAGCTTCAATGCCTGTGCACTTGAAATCTTCACCAACAATAAATATGGTATGTACAATGACTGCAACATAATATCTAAAAGTAGTAGTGCTTCAAAAGCCTACCATTCACCGGCCCTCTTGGGCAATCTCGACCATCCATCTCTATGAGCAGAAAAGCATTTTGTCCCCTGTACACTGAAATCTTATACGGTCCCTTCCATAGGTTATCGAACTTACCATTCTTCCCTTTGTCCTCATTTCATGCATCCCACCTCAACACCACATCTTCTAACTGGAATTTTTCTGCTTTGGTTTTGCGGTCATAGATTTTCTTTATTTTTTCCTGCTACTGAATAGTGTTCTGAGAAACTTCTTCCCTTGTTTGCTGAAGGTGGATCATTTGATTGATTCTTCGTTGACTATCATCCTCTTTACTGCCAGCTTCTTGTAGCAATCTCATGTACGGAACTGTAAGTGATGTAGGAAACACAGAATCAATGCCATAAACTAATTCAAATGGTCACATACCTATGGATTTCTTGCTGCTAACTCTGTCAACCCATAATGCATTGACAAGCTTTCGATGCCAATTCCTCTTATTCGCTTCCAACATTTTCTTGATTATATTCACCAGAGTCGTATTTGATGATTCCGCTAAGTCGTTGCCCTGTGGGTAGTATGTTGTCGAATGGCCGAGTATAATATTGTACTTATTGCAGAACTCCACCATCTTCTTGGACTTAAATGCTGCTGCATTGTCTGTTATGATCTTGTGAGGGCAACCAAAATGAGACAAGATATTTGATTCTAAAAATTGAATAATTACTGTATCCGTGGTCTGCCTTGCTGGAATGGCCTCTATCCATTTGGTGTATCCATTTGGTGAAATAATCGGTAGCTGTCAAGATCCATCGATGCTGTGCTGATGATGTGGGATGGATTTCCCCTATGAAATCAAGTCCCCACTACTGGAAAGGTGGATTTACTTGAACTGGTTTCAAAGGAAGAGGAAGCAATTTCCTTTTTCCTTGAAAAACTTGACACTCATGGTAGCTCATCACTATTTTATACAAATCTGAAAATAAAGTGGGCCAATAATATCCTGCTCTCAACACTTTATTAGCTGTTGTTTTCCAAAACAAATGACCACCACAATCACCTTTATGAAAGTCATGCATCACCTACTGAGCCTCATCTTCAACCAAACAATTAAGTAGGACACCTCCTGGATCTTTCCAATAAAGAGCATTGTTTAAAATACAGAATTTAGCAGACTTAAGTTTTAGTGATCTACCTTTGCTTCTAGACATCCCTGGAGGTGGTGAAAGATGTTGAAGAACATAAACTATGTCTGAATACCATGGTGATTGGAGAAAATTTTCTGAAACCGGAACAAGCGAACCTTCATCCTCATCCTCTGACATTGCTGCTATGAGATTTATTTCCAGGGCACGCAGGTTTGATTGTGCCATTAGTTTTTCCAAGCCTTGTCCCTTGATTAACTTTGTGGGTTTGATCTCCAAATCATATTCCAACATTGCTACTATCCACTTACCTCTTCTTCCCTCTGGATCAGTTTGCACCAGAACATCTTTTACTGCTGTATTAGGAACATATGCTATGGTATGTGAATGCAGAATGTACACTCTAAAATCCTTCAATGCTTTTATAAGAGCCAATGCTTGTTTCTCAATGATGTTATACCGCAAGGCAACATCTCGAATAGTCCTACTAAAAAAGGCAATGGGTTGTTCAATCTAATCTCTCTTTTGCATCAATACCGCAGCCATGGTATGCTCCGATGCAAATGAAAATATAATGAAATCTTGAGTGTAATCGAGACTAATCAAGACTGGGGCATTGGACAAAGCAAACTTTACCAGATTAAATGACTTGATAGCATCCTCGCTCCATTTGACAGTGCTGTCCTTTTTCAACATATTAGTCATTTCTCGTAAATGTTTAGCCAAATTGGGTATAAATCTGCGTAAGAAGTTCATCTTACCATTGAATGCCTGAATCTCCTTTTTGTTGTGTGGGAAGTCTATGTGCTGAATTGCCTCCACTCTTGAAGGATCAATGCGGATGTCGTCTTTAGAAATGATATGACCCAGCAGCTTGCCCTTGTCCATAGCAAAAAGAATTTTCTTCGGATTGAAAGAAATCCCAAACTTCCCGCATCTCTGAAATACAATCCTCAAGTGGTGCAGATGTTCATCATCATAACCAAAAAACACTGTCAAATCATCTAAATAAACAACTAGAAAAACATTTTTCTCATGAGCAAAAACGATGTCCATTGCTCGCTGGAAAGTAGCTCCGGCATTCTTCAATCCAAATGGCATTTTGGCATACTGAAAAGTCCCCCAAGGTGTTGTAAAAGCAGTCTCTTGGTCTTTTTCATGCACCAAGATCTGATTATAGCTTGAGTAACCATCGAGTAGTGACATGTGCGATGCTCCAACTACTCTTTGCAGAATATGATCCATCTTCGGAAGTGGATAGTTATTCTTTAAGGATACTTTATTGAGATTCTGGAAATCTATGCACAACCTTATTTCTCCTGTCTTTTTGCATACCGGGACTAAATTCGAAATCCAATTAGAAATTCTAATTGGAACAATGATACTAGCTTTATACAATCTGTTTACCTCTTTTTCAATGGATGGAAGCAACTTTGGATTAATCCTTCTCAGCTTCTGTCTAACGGGCTTCTGATCTGGCTTGATAGGAATAGTATGCTTAATTATATTTTTGTCATACACCTTCAAATCTGAATAATCCCATGCAAACACATTAGAAAATTCAGAATGTAATTTAACATACTGGGCCTTTACCTCAGGAGACAATGCTTTTGATAACTTCACAAACTTGGGCTTGTCAGTTGTTCCAAGATTGACATCCTCAACTCCTTTATCAGTAGGCACCAAGCTTGGCTTCCTTGCAACATCATGTTGATCAAAAAGCTCCTCTAAAGGTATGAGACTTCTAAGAATAACGTTGTCTTTCAACTGCAACACGTCTATCGGATTTGCTTCAATCTCTTGATCATCGGTATCATAATCACCATCTATGGAACTATCCTTGAATTTCCCTTCATTCTACAAAAAAAAATTAATTTCATTGTCATCCCAAAACACTTGCCAATACCTTAAATTATCCGAAACAGCAGGCCGATGTTTGACATAAATTTCAAATTTGTTGCTAGAGTTCATTGGAATCTTCAAATTGCTTGCAGTAGTAGCAAGTGAATCTGTGATAAGATTCTGCATTCGGGGTACTGCTGTCAAAGTGTATTCAGAAAAAATTCTCAGGATGTCTAGGACCGCATTTCTGTAGGCTCTCAATTGCGGATGCTTTTCTTGATACTCTCCCTTTACCTATTTTATTATAAAATCTGAATCTCCATAGACAGAGATCCTTTTTGCATTTAACTTCTTCAAAATTTTCAAACCTGCAATCAAAGCTTCATACTCTGCTTCATTGTTAGAGCAGTCAAAATCCAACTTGTAAGCACGTACTATAAGATTACTAGGAACCTTTTCAGGTTGGAAAATAGGGCTCCGAATCCAAATTCCTATACCAGCACCATCCTTACCAACAGCTCCGTCAAAATCCATGCTCCAAAGGCCTTCTTCCTCTTCTTCTAGATGTTGAAATTTTGTTTCTTTCTCTGCCTTACCTTGACTGGTTTCTTCATTTTTCTGCCGTTCACTGTCCCTTTGCTGTTGGCCAGTGGAAAGCTCAGAAAGGCTTGCTGCTTTTTCTTTTTCATGTTTAATGACTTCCCTAAAATTCTCTGAAATTTCAAGTACCTCATCTACTTCTACCAACTGAACATATTCATCATTCAAACCACTATCTGAATATATTACAAATGACTCTAAATCTGTATGGACAGCATTAATTGGATGATTTAATGGCTTCTCTTTGCTAGTGATCATATATTTCATTTTCGTCTCCCTGTATAGCTTTCTCAATTGACCGAACACGGGGACGGTAGCATAAGAGAAATTAAGTTGTATAGTTCCTTTAAGTTTTGCACCCCACAATCTGGACAAAAGCATTCCAAACCGTGGTGGAACATCAGCAACAACTACATCCATCAAAAAATTCTTGGCTAGGCTTTTATCTAAAGATACTACCAAGTCTTTGATAAGACCAATACAACGGACCCTACTGAAGTCAAAGGAATACAAATCATGGTATTTGCGGGTAATATCAAGACCCAACTTCTCCATAATGGCTTTAGGCATCAAATTGTGAGAAGCCCCGGAATCCAACATAGCATTGTGTAAAATGTATTCATGCAATCTGAGACTCAGGTAAAAGGGAGGGATTTCACTATCTTCAGACTGACCTTCTATGGCAGGACCAAAAAAGAGTTTAGGATAATCATCTTCAAAATTTACCATATCTGACATAGAGTATATTTGCAAAATTCTAGACACCTTATGTTTATAAGTGCTATTCTTCACCAACTCAGCTAAGGGAATGGACACCTTCAACTTAGCAATTTTTTCTAAATTAAAGGATGGAACTTTTTCTACCTCTTTGACGGGAGGATCTTTCTTCTCCACTTTCTCCTTCGCTACACTTGGCTGATTATTCTTCTCATTTGCAATGTTATTTATCGAGGATAATTTGTTGGAAGACGAATCAACAGGTTCTTCCCCTTTCCTCTGAGTATTTGAAGAGTCATTCTTTAATTGCAGCTCTTTCCTTTTCTGAACGGGATTGATTGGCACATCTCTGCTCCTCAAAGAATACTTCTTCTGTTGTGCTAACAAAGCGTTCATATATCCTCGTTGATAATCGTCCGACTCTTCCTCTAAAGCTACATCATTGGCCAATATGAAATCTGCATCTCTTCGAGTGTCTAAAGTCACCGCATATTCTTCATCTTCTGTCAGAAAAATGGGCATACCATCGGCAGTGAAAAAATGATTAGCTTCAACTACCAGATCATCATCATCATCTGTTTCCATTCCCTGAACATAATTTTGCTGCAAAGGAGTTCTGATCTGTTGTTGTTGTTGTGTTGTTTGGTCTTGCGTTTTATGTTCCCTCTGTTTGATTCGGAATTGGGGCTGTTGTTGTCCTCTGAAATGTGGATTCCTGATTTGTGCTTCAGGTCTATCTAAAATAGTCAACCGATCAACCATCTTCTATACTGTTCGGATCACAGTATCCATATTACTGTCTGAAGGAGATGCTTCCTCTTTTACAGTCACTCTCTTTTCAGCTCTTGTTCGTGCTCTTTTTTCCAGCAGATTTTCTTCTACACTTACAGCGTTTTTCTGCATATCTTCAAGTTTGGTAGGATCTCGTTCTCGTAGCTAATATTCCATATCAGCATCGAAACCATCTGGAAACTTGAGCAAAGCTAACCCCATGGGGGGTTTTAGGTTGGCTGGAATAGCATTATACACTGCATTAAATCTCACACAATAGTCTTGTACACTTTCACCCACATTCCTTTTAATATTTTCATACTCAGCAAAAATTTGGAGTGGATTTTTCTTTACCTCCCACCGGTCTAAGAATTGTCTATATAGTTCTGGCAAAGTGTGGATAGAGGCTGCTGGTAAGGCTCTGAACTTTTCGAACTTCTCCTCCGAAGCTTTGGACAAACAATCTCATAGTCACATTTTCAGCCTCTACTTCATGGAGGTCAAATAAGTCATTCATCTTATCAACATGTTGATGGGTTGTGATGCTTTGAGTGGCATCAAAGAAAGGTATTTTACTTTGGTAATCAGCAGGCATATCATTCAGATTATGAGGTAAAACCAGGGGTGCATACTGGGCAGCCATGACTCGAGGTGGATTCACAACAACATTTGAGATACTAGGTTTCAAGAGAGCTGTTGATGGAGAAGTAGGGGTGATAAGTTGGAGGGGAAGGGTAGGTATAAACTGAAGTTGGGAATTAACTTCAGAAATTGATGGGAATGCTGATGAATTGAGGGTAGCAGATGTTGTTTCTAATGATTCTGAAAGCTCGTGGATATTGGTAACAGTGATAGATGTTTGATGAGAATTTAAAATATAATCATCAATTGATCTATTTTCCCTTTGAACTTCGAGATCTACAAGAAACTCTGGATCTAAAACTGTGTCATCAAGTGCAGTTTCAGATTTGGTTCTGAATAGAGAAAGCTCAAAACACTCATCAAAAGGGAGGTCTTCAACGAACAACCACTCACTGGGCCAGGAATGGGATCTGAAAATAGGTCTAGGGCTTACTGAACCTTCTTGTCTTCTGATTATTCGCGGAATAAGGTTAGTATTTTCAAATACAGGGGGAGGATTTGGATCATGATTGGCCCTCGTGTATTTTCTTGAAGCCAGTGTGGTCGAATTTCTACTTTGCAATGTTTTATTTCAGCCTAGCAAATTCTAGAAATCATCATTCAGAGTTCAAGAATTTATATGGAAAATATTACCAGGGTGATCAGTCTTTCGTTTAGAGTTTCCCCAGTATGGTCGCCACTATGTTATCACCTAATTTTGACCTCAGACTGAAGGAAGGAAAACTAGGGTAACTACAAACCACGCTTAACCTTGTAGCTAGCCCTACAAGGCAGGGAGAGGGCTCTCTCCGTAAAGAATCTCAATGAATTATGACTACAAAAATGATTTTAGGCTAGGTATAGCAGCTTGAAATGTTTTTATAGATTTTCTGGTATTTTTTTGGATCAGATGTAGCTGGGCAGTTCAAATCTGGGGAATTAAATAAGAAATACAGGCTATTCTATGGGGCAAGGTATGCATGGACTTTAACAAATTTTGGTTTTATGATTGTGAAGTGTTTAAGACTGGTGAGGAGCTGAGGAGGGCATATGAGATGAATCCTTCTCAAACAGTAGAAAACATAAAATATTGAATGATTTCCCAAGGCAGAGCACTGTAACAATGGATTCTACCTATCTAACTTGAAAACAATCAACAGAAATGAATGGAATGAATAATGGCATACATAACATTTAACATATGATTACAAAAGAAGAAATTGTGTTAAAATTCCATACCACAGGGATCCCATACAAAATTGTTGTAAGTCTTTATTAATTCCCTGCCAAACTGGTTACAAATATGTACAATGAAACTCAGAGCGTCCCAGTGATTTCCAAATTTTTCCACCCTTACAAATGACTTAAAAATTACATTAAATAGACAAGCTTTCAGGGGGCGAATCCGCGGAAGGAGGAGTTGTTTCACCTGCCCCGAAACCAAAATCTAAAGATAGAAAAACCCAACAAAATGCCTCTGAAAAGAGGGAACTGCATATTTGACCATCTGGAAGAATAAACTGTTACGTTTACTCCAACAATGGAAGGAAAAACAAATCTGGAGACCTTTCTCCCTCATTTATCGTTTGCTGTCGATGCAGGAATGATCTTTGTATTCATAATTGGCTCACGGTCTTAACAAAATATATTTTTCCTTTAACTTGAAGAAAAAGCCCTTTAAACCAAATAAAAATCGAATTGCCTCTTTTAACGAAGAAAAGCCCTTTTTTATTAAAAAGAGCGAAGGACTGGCGGTGGGCCCAAGAATCACAATAGCTAATCGGCAGAGGAAGGGGCGGGTATAACTCGAGCGGAGGAAATCGCGATATGCGATGGAGCGATTTGGAGCGATGCGATGGGAGGAAGGCGCAATGGTGTATAGACCGAGGATAAGGGAGCGATGGAGGAAAAAATCCATTTAAAACAAATGAAATGAAAATAGCGCTTTAACACAAGGAAAAGCCCTTTTTCTTTGGAAAGGGCGGAAAGCTTTGGTGGGACCGAGGAAATCGCAATTGCAAATCAGAAGGGGAGCGGATGTAATGCATGGTGGAGAAAATTGCGATAATGTGATGGTGGAATGGTCGCATCGGGGAAATGGAACGAGCGGGAGTTAAAACATTGGAGGGAGCAATCGCGCGATGCGATGGTGCAACAATATTGCATCGACGGAAGGCGAGATGGCGGGTTCGGAGTTTAAGTGTTGTGGGAGATCGTGAGGTTGCGATATGATGGTGCGATGGCATCGCATCGGGGTTTTGTAGGATGCGGGAATTTCAAAAAGGAAAAAGGAACTTTTGCGATAAAGGCAAAAAATCATATAAAGTTTAAAGGGCCAGCGGAACAATAGAAAAGGGCATAATTGTGCTTTGGGACCTTTTATTCATTTGGGCCTATTTTCCAATCCAGAAGTCAGTTTTGGTAGTGTGATATATTATTGGAAAGCTCTTTCCGAGCTCCTTTCGATGAACTTACTTAGAACGTGATTTACACTGAAAATCCTATGGAAAACACCTTTGAAACATAGGCAGAGAAAAATCCCCTTTGGCTTTATGGAGATAGCAGCTTCTGAAGTTCGACTGGAAACATAAAATTCCATAAGAAATTATAATAAAAACAAATTACCCTGTTTTCACCTCAAAACATGTTTTGAGGTGAAAATTATATTCATCTGAAAGAACAACTTCTTGGATTTTTCCAGATATTGTGCTTTGAGTTTATTGGGCATCCTCATGTCCTTGATGATATTTATTAACACTTTCATCATTATTTTGACCATGGTGGAACCCTAAAACCTAATGAGACCAAACCTTATGACCTAATAACATGAACTACAGAGTGAAAGTGAATCATGACTGAAGACCATAGAGAGGAGACTCAGCAAGTATTTCATGAGGGAAAACTGATGAAGTGACCCCAACCATCAGTGAATCCATGACCTAATGGAGTGATAAAAAATTTATAGTATGGGACTCCTACTATGCAAATGCAAAAGAGCAGATTTGATCACTGATGACAGTATGACAAGGCTGACACTAACAACTACTACTGTTGTCATAGCCTCAAAGTCACTATCCGACATCGTTGAAATTCTTCCATAAAGGGTTCATCCAAAGTGTGAAAGAGTCCCAGTCATTGGGAGTCACAAGGTCACACATGTTTATATAGTGAGTTAGAGTTGAAAGGGGTTATATGTAAGTCTACATTGATCAGAAGCATCCAAAATGTGTTTGTTTCAGTCAAGGTTCTCTTAGTATGAGCTATGGTCATTAAAATAGTCTGTCGCCTATGATCTATACTTTTATCCCTATTTCTATCTACCCCTTTCTTCCTTATTCCATACCCTATTTCCCCATTCCCCTTCATACATACACCTTCATATATATTCCCATTCCATATACATTTACATATTCCCCCCTTTCATTCCAAACCTATCCTTTAAACATTATAATCCATATTCCTATATTCATTCTTAGTATCCTTACCCACCCTCATGCCCTAATCATTATTTATGTATCATACCCCTAAACTTAATAATTTACCATAGCCCCTAAATTCATGACAAGTAAAGAAAGAGCTCAAGTTAAATCAATCAAGTGACAAGGTGACTGGATTAATGATTGCACTAGAAGACAAAATTCAAAGGAACAGTTCAAATTTTTATATCGCCTTCATCTCATTTCACTCTTCATTCATGCAAATTGCACCTATTCAAAGAACACAACATCAATACACGAGATCAAAGGTCAATCCAAGTAGTCACATTGTCAATAAATCTGTCAATATATTGAATTTCTCCTCACTGTATAAGTTTGTTGCACGAGCTCTACCCAATCCAGAAATTGCACAGTTAAAATACCCTATTTCACCGTGTATGCGTTTTAAGTCTTCATTGCACATATTTTGTCCTGGTCTTGGGGGGGGGGGGGGGGGTTTCTAAGTCCTGCACAGTCAATATGGAGACTCCAGAAGGGAAGAAAAATTGCAAAGGTCAGTAGTTGGTCAAAGCATGGACTTGCTACAAATCTGCTGTGCAAAGTGATTATTTTTTTCATCATTTTGAAACATTGTTTCCAACCACATGGAGTCGAATTTTAAAAACCTGAAAGAATTTTTTCTCAATAATAGAACAAATCACAATAACCTCCTTCAGTTTCTACATGATTTTCATAGATTGAAAGTTTCAAGGGCATCTTTAAATCATATTTTGCAAGTTTTGTACTTTATTGTTTTAGTCATGATGTTAAGGTGTAGATTGTGAGGAGATGGAGAAGAATTTTTTGAAACTGAGAGATGTTTCTCCCATGGACACTCTCATATACAAAAATCTCCCTAGGTTTCATAACAGTTGTGAGGATTCGGGATATATGGGATATTATGTGAACCCTATTTTTCCAGAAATTCAGTGCTACACGTTCACACAATCACCGTACTTTCCCTATATATCCTAAAACTTGTACCCATTTTCCCTGAAAATTTTGTACTAGATGTATGGGAGTGAGATGAATAAACTCAGTAAATTTCAGCTCAAACTTCTTCACGGTTTTCGAGAAACAAGCTACTGTCACCTACAACCATTTTTTATTTTCTTGAGATCCACGAGTTGGATTTGGCTCAAATATTTTGAGGAGTAACAACATGATGATATTAACGTGTTATAAAATTTTTAGCTTAATTGGATTCACTGTTTGGGAGATATTCCCAAAACACAAACTACTGCTTAAGCTACTATGCTCTGCTGTGCAACTGTTGCGTAGGTGTTTAACTAAGCAATTTTGGAGCCTGCACGTGCAAAGAGACACATTGTATGGGTCCCTCACCACCTTAGCCACCGAATCATCACCTTCCATCAGTCAACTATTCAACAATGCTCTAGGTGTGCGTGCCAAGATGGAGTTGTTGCACAACTGTTAGTCAACCCTTCACTGCTGCGCAACTCAGACTTCATGTCATGATGTTTATGCTTTTGTATCAAGTTCGAAACCTTGATGTTTTGATGTTGAGGATAGGAATTTAAATGAATGGATAAAGGATCAGTTAATACATAGGGTAAAGTTACTTTCCTTCAAGGATAAAAGGGTAGTTTTTGTTATTAGTTTTGTTTAGCTTTGTTCTAGTTTTTGTTCAAAAAACATGTTTTTTTCTGAGTCTAATTGGATTCGAACCACCCCACTAAATAAAAAATACATTGTATCTAGTCATATGGATCTTCTTGTCTAAAAATTTATTTAAGGCTACAAGAACTATGAAGAAATGGTTGGTTGGAATCGAAATAGGCCTAGTGTATGTGAAATTTTAATCTGGAATAAAATCCCAGTGCAAGTTTTTGTCATTTGTATCAGAGATTCATGTGGTATGTTCTTTCAAGTTATAGTAACTTCTCCTGTGCAACCTCTAATCTAAACATATTACTATAGTCTTGTTTTAAATATGTACTCATGAAATAGTTTTCTAGAATTCATTCTTGATGCTCTAGATGATTGTTGACCTTCATAAATGATGGAATTATTTATTACTCTGTCATTATTGTTCTTCCAAATATTTAGTCAAGAAAATCTATAACAAAATTATAATATGCTCTATTGCATTCGACTAAATATCATTATGTGTTTCTCTATATTACAAATTGATATCAACTTGAAAGGTGTACCTACCATGCCTCTAATCCTATAGATGGCTAATGAATGCACTGATGTGTTGGGTTAGAAATTTGAACCGTGTTACTAGTTTCATACCCCTAATGGCCTTTCCTTTCCCTAGATTTCCCAGCAATTTTCATATAATTTTAGGTGTTCTTTCCCAAATCAGGTCTCTGTAAGTTCGTGAGCTTCAGTGTTATTTATATTTATACTTTTAGTGAGGAAGACCCCTCCAGTTAGAAATTACTAGTTTCTATCCCAAACAGGGTTGTGGTTACCTCTGGGATTTCTCTCCTCAACTTGGAGAAATTTATAGAGTGCTAACATAGTGTCGTCATTGTCGAGGATCAAAAGGTTTCATCTTCTCCAGGAAATATCTTCAAAGTTTCAGATTTGGATGTTGGTGGTGGAGAGAAGTTAGACATAAAAGGTTGAAACATTCACCTAGTGACTCCAAAAACTTCAAATCAAATTTATATAAGGATGACCATTGTCGGAAGGATAGTATGTGAAAGTCAGGTACTTAAACTTGAATTTTCTCCAAGATATAGTATTATGTTTTATCAATGACCCCCTGTCCTTTCGTAAAAATGTCCAAAGGATTTTCTTCTATCGGTTGAATCTGAATGTAGACTACAAATATGCACATGAGTCCCCTTCTAGAAGTGTATATCATTCCCTTGAAGCTGAAAATGCATCTCCTTTTAGTATTGGTTGTCCTGAACAAGACCCAAACAATAATCATAGTCCAGCTGGTACAACTTCATCTCAGACCTCAATCATGGCTATTGCCTAGTATGCCCCATTCAATTTTCCAACACCTTTCCATGAGTTACCACAGAACTATGGTCAAAGGCTACCTGAATTTGATGGTACAGGTAAGATCACACCAAGGAAGAATGTATACAAAATAATTGACTTCATTGACCTTGAGGAAGTAGATCGTGAAGATGTCAAATTGAGGTTATGTTAGCTCCCCGTAATTTCTAAAGGCTGAAGACAGAATCCGAAGGGCCAACATCAAAACCACTTCGAGCCTAGGATCTAGCCCTCCTAGACCTAGAGAGGGATCTCTCTGTTAGATATAGCTTTGTTGATTGGGCCATTTTAGGCTAGCTAGTAGTGCGTAGGGGTTTGTATGAAAATTTGTGGTTGATAAAATAGAAGAGGGCCTTTGGGCTATGGATTCAAACAGGTGTAAAAAGATTCAAATGGATGAATAACAAAGATCATGTGAGACCAGGCAAGCTAGCCATGTCAATGGATCTTTACAGCTTGTGAAATGGAAAGGAGGAGGAGATTAAGGTTCAATGTGAATGCAGAGCAGAACGTCTCTGAATTTTGCATTCAAATCTCAGAGGAAAACATAAAGTGTTGTTTCAAGACTCAGCAGGGTACCCTATGGTAAATCCTACACAAAAATTTCTTATCCACGGTAAAGAAAGGAAACAGTATGTGAAACTAGAGGATGAAAAATTACAAGAAAATAGGCACTTCACCATAGATCATAACACAAGAATCTGGAAATAACAGCATCCTTTCTTTCATCCAAAAAAGGGTGTTTACAACCAGGTGAGCCTATTACAATGGTTTTCCCCTTCCGGGCTCTTCTTGATACTGCTAATGCATGCAGTATTTATATAAAAACTTAAGTCGATTACTTTGCCTATTTCAATGATAGTTATTAATTACATTCAAGCTAAACTTTTTCCAAGTGGAACCATGCAGGCAGTGATAAGACAAGTCTGGCCATAACAGTGGCTTTGGCAGTCTGTTATGTTGATATTGCAACAAGATGATGAGCTTAGTGGAAAGAAGTCGCCTTCACTAAGTGGGCCCGCAGGCTATTTTTGGCGCAAAGTCTATTTTTAGACATATGGATCATGTTCTATGAGTTGCAGGATGCTATTTGTGGATGTTGGTCAAATCAGAAAAAATAGATGGACTTCTATTTTTAGACATATTGGGCGGATTCTATTTTTAGATTGCCAGTCTAAAAATAGATATGTCGAATATTATTAGCTCTTAATAATATTTGGACTATAAACATTATCTTATTCTCTTGGAGCACTTCAGTTAAGTGCACAGATGTGGCACAGGAGCTGACAGAAGGAATTGCGCTATTCCTAAGGGTTAAGTGGAGCTATTGCATGGATACTTCAGTTAGAACTCATGTGAGAGAGTTTGGTGGAGTTGATTGAGGAAGTTAATGGAGTTGTGTTCGGTTTAACTAATCTAAACATAGTTGAGCTATTTGTATCTAGTTTAACTGATTGATACAATTAGTGAGAGTGGTGTGAATTAATTATTAATTAATTAACTAATTATAAACTCATTAATCAACTAAAGAATACATCAGTTAACTTCAGTGCATGGACAGTTTCAGTGGAGACCAGTGCAGAGATAGGTGAAAGAGCAGGTTAACTATCAGTTGTGACTATATTGTTGCATATTTGCAACAACCAGTGATTGGAGAAGCCCATGAGTATGACGCAGTACAAGTCAGGTGGTTCAATTTATTTAATGAGCCATCCTATAACATTTATCATGCAATAGAGGCTGGCTATCAGGTGGCAAAGATTGGAGCATGTGTTTTGCTAGATCTAGCTTGATTAGTGTGTAGCAATTGGAGGTTGTGCTGAGAGCTTGTGAGGAGCTTTGTACAATGATTGTTACATGATCTTTATGACATATAATATACAGATAGTTGGGGATTTTCAGCTTTAAGATTTTCCATGAAATACTATGTTCATATGTGTGATTGTTTATGGTTTTAATGTGCGCATGCGATTTTTTTTATTTCTGCAATTAATGATCAATGGTAGAAGAGATTTTGTATTGTGCATGAAGATAAAATAGTGTGTGATCAGGAGAATCTCGGTGAATAATATATCAGTTATTCAAATTTCTACATGGTATCAGAGGGATATTGATCATTGGAGCAATTGCAAAACATTGAAGCGGTTGAGTTTTGAGCTGGTGGAATTCGAATTTGCAGCAGTGTTTTCTTGGTGTCGAAGTTGAGATGTATTTCAACAGATTGAAATTGGAGTATGCCCTTGAGGGAAACTTGAATTATATTGCATGGAAGGACAGAATGGAGGCGGTGTTGGATGACAATGGGTTGAAGGAGTTCATAGATGCAGAAATTCCAAAACCTACTTCTAATGATGCTTCCGTACTTGACGCATGGCAAAAGAAGACAGCAAAGTGTCGAAGGATTCTGTTGGTAGGTGTGAAGGATCAAATAGTGTCCAGCCTTCATGGTAAGGCTTCTCCATTCTTGATGTGGAAAGCATTGATAGACTTATTCCAAAGCAAGAGCGACCAGAGGAAGTTGGCGCTCAAGGATAAACTCAGGAACATAAAAATGGAGAAAGGCGAAAGTATGCCCAAGTACCTCACGAAGTTCATCCAATGCATGGATGAGCTGGGAAGCGTGGGGGTTACTATTGATGACGAGGACTTGGTGAGCTTGGCTCTCCTTGGGCTTCTGAAGAGTTGGCATTCCTATCAAGACTCTATCAATGGTCGAGAGAAATTGCCAGGATGGGAGCGACTTTGGTCGGATCTTGTGCAAGAGGAGATAAGGCGGAGTACCAAGGACAGATCTTCATCAAAGAACTCAGATGAATAAAATTGCGCTTTGGCTGCCAAAGCAAAGAAGGGTAAGAGCAAGAAAGCTTCTAAATCCGGTGCGAAAGTCAAGAAGTAGGACATGTCCAAGGTGAAGTGCTTTCACTGCCACCAACACGGACATTACGCCACTAATTGTCCACAAAAGAAGAAAAATAAGCAGGCTGCTAGATCTGCAGCTGGAGAGGCCTTAGCCTCGCAGTTTGAGCTGGATTTTTCACTGATCACATGCTTGGTCTCAAGTGTGATGGGTTCTGTGTGGTTTCTTGACAGTGGTGTGTCTTTTCACATGACAGGAGATCGAAATTTGTTTACTGATCTGGATGAGAAAGATCTTGGAGTGCACATCGAGATGGGCGATGATGGTAGATACAGTGTGACTGGTATCGGTACCATTTCCTTTGAGAGGGAGTCTGGTAAACCCTTCGTATTTAAGGAAGTGATGCATGTTCCAGGATTGAAGAAGAATCTTATCTCTGTGGCGATGTTAGAAGACAAGGGATATGATGTTGTCTTTAGCGAGGGAAAGGCTTTCCTGCGTAGTAAGGCAACTGGTGAGACCCGGAGGATAGGGGTTTGAGTTAAGAACCTTTATCAATTTCAGGTAGATGGATGCGCAGCAATGGCAGGCAAGGCAGAAGGAGTGGTGAGCTGGGATGATGGCGAGTTTTGGCACCGGATATTGGGCCACCTTCACCATGGAGCTTTGAAGATTTTGCAGCAGATTTCTACTGGGCTTCCCAAACGTACACTTGCGCAGTTAAATCAGTGCAAGGGATGTACTTTGGGAAAAATTATGAAAGCCACCTTTCACGAGAAGGATAGTTGCGCCACGATGATCCTTGAGAGAATTCACACAGACGTGTGTGGACCTTTCTTAGTAGCTTCGACAGCAAAGCACAGGTACTATGTGATATTTGTTGATGATTTTTCTCGGAAGTGCTGGATCTTCTTCATGCAGAAGAAGAGCGAGACATACTCAAAGTTCTGTGAGTTCAAGGCACTGGTTAAGAAAGAATCGGGGAAGCGGGTGAAGGCTCTTAGGAGAGACAATGGTGGTGAATTCATCTCTGGCGAGTTCAAGGACTTTTGCAGCGCAAAAGGAATTCGAAGAGAGCTCATAGCACCTCATAACCCACAGCAGAATGGGGTTGTTGAGCGGAAAAATAGAACGATCGTGGGTGCTGCATGGGCGATGTTGCATGATCAGGGCCTTCCCATACACTTGTGGGATGAGGCATGAAATACTGCAGTATATGTGCAGAACCGTTGTCCTCACAGGATACTTGGCATGAGTACACCGGAGGAGGCGTTTTCTGGTAAGAAGCCTGATATTTCCCATTTGAGGATTTTTGTTTCACCTGTTTACATTAATGTGATGAAGGATGCCAGGAAGAATCTGGATCTGACTACAGAGGTTGGGATATTTGTGGGGTACACTGATACGCCCCACAACTATCATGTGTATTTTCCAGACAGTCGCAAGACTTTTGTGCGACGGGATATCAAATTTCATGAGGAGAAAGCCATGAAGTGTTCGCTTGAGAGGGAGCCACACTTGCATGCAGATGAGGAGCTATTAGTTCCTAAGGATGAGCCTCAGGATGTGGATCGGCCACAAGAGGAGGTTCATGGAGTGGAAGAAACCACTCAGCGGCAACCATCGAGGGGTGGAAGCGCACTACGGAAAATTTGGTGGCCCAAGCTCAAAGATGCGAGGAGAAGGTTGTAGGAGCACCTGCATCACGAGCGCGGTCGACGGTCACGTAGGTACGGATACATGGCTCTTATGAGTCAATGTGTCGTGACGGAGCCATCCTCTTTTGAGGAAGCTGTGGAGGAACCCGCATGGGTAGATGCCATGATCGAAGAATATGATTCGATCGTCAGAAACATTGCATGGGAGATTGTCCCAAGACCGGAGGGGAAATCAGTGGTGGGTTCTCGATGGATCTACAAAGTGAAGCAGGCGGTTGACGGGGGAGTCTCGGAAGTACAAGGCAAGATTTGTTGCCTGAGGCTTCTCACAGATTGAGGGGATCGATTATGAGGAAACCTTTGCACCTGTCGCAAGGTATTCTTCCATACGGACGATTCTTGTTGTCTCAGCACAGATGGGGTGGCACATTCATCAGATGGATGTGAAGACTACGTTCCTCAACGGAGTCATTGAGGAGGAGGTGTACATAGAGTAGCCCGAAGGTTTCGATATCTTCAGCAGCGAGTTGCATGTGTGCAGGCTCAAGAGAGTGTTGTATGGGTTGAAACAAGCACCTCGTGCTTGGTACACATGGATAGACAATTATTTCACCAGACTTGGATTCTCCAAGAGTGAGGTGGATCCTAGCCTATACCAGATTGTGGTGGAGGGTAAGTTGTTGATAATTGTACTTTATGTAGATGATTTGATTTTGACAGGTGATGAACTGTTGATACACTCATGCAAGGCTTATCTTGCAAAGGAGTTTGAGATGAAGGACTTGGGCCTCCTTCATTATTTCCTGGGATTGGAAATTTGGCAGCGCAGTGATGGACTGTTTGTTTCTCAAGGAAAGTATGCCCGGGAGATACTGGAGAAGTTCAACATGCATGGCTGCAAGCATGTTGATACTCCTCTTCCTGGTGGATGGAGGAAGGAGGATGCTACTTCAGCGGAGGTAGTGGATGCCACTGTTTATCGACTTTTGGTGGGGTCGCTTATGTATCTGGTCAATACACGACCGGAGGCATATGCTATCTTTTGTTAACCGGCTTTCACAAGCTATGGTTAAGCCTACCAGCTCTTCTGGAACGCGAGAGCAAGCATGTATTGCGTGCTCTCAGCACATCGGGACCCGCGGATTGTGAGAGTAGAACGGGGGAGGATGAGGTGAAGCTATGTGGCTTCACGGATGCAGATTGGGCAGGGAGCCCAACGGACAGAAAGAGCACATCTGGAGGGATTTTCAGTATCGGGTCGACAGCAGTTTCTTGGTACAGCAGGAAGAAGAGATCCGTGGCACTCAGTTCAGCAAAGGCCGAGTATATGGTAGCAAGTTTGGCTGCATGCGAGGCTATATGGATGAGGAAGATCCTGGTCGGGTTTTTCGGTTCACACTTGGAGCCTACTGTGATTTATTGTGATAACCAGAGTTGCATCAAACTCTCGACTAATCCAATATTTCATGATAGATCCAAACACATTGACATCCGGTATCATCATATCAGAGATTGTGTGCAGCGGAGGATCATGTTACTTTCATACATTCCTACGGAGGATCAGGATGCTAATATCTTGACGAAGGCGCTCACCAGGAGAAAATTCGAATACCACAGAGGCAGGATAGGGGTGGCAAATAATCCTTATCTTGTTGAGAGGGAGTGTTGAGATTGCAACAAGATGATGAGCTTAGTGGAAAGAAGTCGCCTTCACTAAGTGGGCCCGCAGGCTATTTTTGGCGCAAAGTCTGTTTTTAGACTATGTCTATTTTTAGACATATGGATCATGTTCTATGAGTTGCAGGATGCTATTTGTGGATGGTTGGTCAAGTCGGAAAAAATAGATGGACTTCTATTTTTAGACATATTGGGCAGAATCTATTTTTAGATTGCCAGTCTAAAAATAGATATGTAAAATATTATTAGCTCTTAATAATATTTAGACTCTAAACATTATCTTATTCTCTTGGAGCACTTCAGTTAAGTGCACAGATGTGGCACAGGAGCTGACAGAAGGAATTACGCTATTCCTAAGGGTTAATTGGAGCTATTGCATGGATACTTCAGTTAGAACTCATGTGACAGAGTTTGGTGGAGTTGATTGAGGAAGTTAATGGAGTTGTGTTCAGTTTAACTAATCTAAACATAGTTGAGCTATTTGTATCTAGTTTAACTGATTGATACAATTAGGTGTGAATTAATTATTAATTAATTCACTAATTATAAACTCATTAATCAACTAAAGAATACATCAGTTAACTTCAGTGCATGGACAGTTTCAGTGGAGACCAGTGCAGAGATAGGTGAAAGAGCAGGTTAACTATCAGTTGTGACTATACTGTTGCATATTTGCAACAACCAGTGATTGGAGAAGCCAATGAGGATTGCGCAGTACAAGCCAGGTGGTTCAAGTTATTTAATGAGCCATCCTACAACATTGATTATGCAATAGAGGCTGGCTATCAGGTGGCAGATATTGGAGCATGTGTTTTGCTAGATCTAGCTTGATTAGTGTGTAGCAATTGGAGATTGTGCTGAGAGCTTGTGAGAAGCTTTGTACAATGATTGTTACATGATCTCTACGACATATAATATATAGATATTTGGGGGTTTTCAGCTTTAAGCTTTCCCATGAAATACTGTGTTCATATGTGTGATTGTTTATGGTTTTAATGTGCGCATGCGATTGTTTTTATTTCCGCAATTAATGATCAATGGTAGAAGAGATTACGTATTGTGCATGAAGATAAAATAGTGTGTGATCAGGAGAATCTCGGTGAATAATATATCAGTTATTCAAATTTCTACATGTTATTGACTACAGAGTAAGGAAGAAATTGCCTCTTAGGATCACGAAGAGGCTATGATAAAATAAACCTGACAAAACGGTGGTTGTATTTACTCTGGCAGTCCGATATTGATTGTGAAATGATCAGAATCTAGCTAGTGTGATGTCAAAGAGGAAAGGATGGCTCTGAAATCTTGGCTCTACCTTGGTGGAAAACAGCTGCTTGATGACCCGATCTGATTGTTGTGTTGTTTGTCATGATGGCCATTCTGTCTTCTAACTGCCTCTATGTTTGCTGCATAGGTGACTGTTGTAGTGAAGCTTTAAAATAGAAAACCAACTTCCCGCAACAACCCAGTTGAATTACTGGTCATCAGAATGCACTACCACAGTAGAATCTGGTTGGCCAGGTAGGTCGACGTGGATCGTCTGCAGGTTGACGTGGAGCAGCGGTGACAGATGTCGCGGGGTAAGCGGTATCAGAGTGGAGGGAAAAGTAGATTTAGAGGGGGTGCAAAGCATTGTGGGGGCGCCATGTAGCGGGAAGGGAGGTAAGCGAGACCACCCATTTCGGACCACCCCCCTGCGATTAAAGCTCGGAGGTTGAGGGGGCAGCAAAAAACATTACGGACCGTCGGATGTGGGACGGTGCGCGATGGTGACGAAAAGGTGCGGGGATTTTAAAGGTGAACATGACTTGGCAAGGACGTGGGGCCCAAAATTACATTGCATATCACAAATCGGAAGTCTTGGTTATGAGTAGCAGAGGTTAAATGTTATAATCTGCGATGTGCGAAGTGCGGTGAGTGGAGGAGTGATGTGGAAGGACGGAGGTGGGGGCCGCTCGCACATCGCAAATCGCAAGGTTATGAGCAGCGAAGGGTAAAATTTAATATTTGCGATGTGGGAAGTTCGATGAGCAGAGGAGTGATGTGGCGGGAAGGGTCCCACTATATCGCATCGACAGTAGAAGCGACAAACTTGGATGCAAAAAGTAAGGAGTGCGAAGTTGCGCAAATGCAATCAAGAGGTAGGTGACGTGGTGGGAAGGGTCCCACTATATCGCATCAGCAGTAGAAACGGAAAACTTGGATGCGAAATGGTAAGGAGTGCGAAGTTGCGCAAATGGGATCAAGAGGTAGGTAAGTGGCAAGATGGAATGTGGCTGGGATTGTTGCGAAAGGCAAAGAAAGGGTCAAAGGGTTTTTTGCGGTAAGGTAAGGCTTATGCGATATATATATATATATATATATATATATATATATATATATATATATATATATATATATATATATATATATATATATATATATATCAATCGGCCTAAAGTGGGGGCTGGAACTGCGAATAAGGCGATTTATGGTAGGTAAGTTTAAATGGCAAAATATGATATGGTTGTTAGTGGGTGGGCGGAGCTGCTTCTTTAACTATAAAAATAGAATTTTAATAGTTAAAAAGGGGGTTCTGAAAGAAATGAAGCGTGGGACTTTAGAGTTTGGAAAAATGAAGGGTAAAAGAGGGTAAATGAAATGAATGAGGGCATAAATGATTTTTTCTCACCATTAGACCTTATCAGCAACACTTTCCTCTTTCCACTGAACTGGAAAGGCAGATTGATTCCCTTGAAGTTCTTGACAGTTAGGATTTTCCTTCCTTTTCTGAAAATAAATGACAGCAATGCAATATTATTTTCAATATGAAAGACCTGAGAGATAATCAGTCACCTTGTGATACTGTGAATTACAGGAGTCTAATAGGTTGTTTTCTCAAACTATTTCAGGAGAAGTTAGGAAGTGGTATAGATGTTTGACAGTTGGAAGCATTCCTAATTTCTAACAGTTTGAACACATTTTCCTTGACAGATGGGAGGTTAAAAAGAACCCTTTTTCATATTATGGTTGAGTATCTGAATCTAAAGAGGCAGCCTGGTGAGATATTACAATATTTCTCAACCGGATTCAATAGTGTTTATGATTCCATACATAGTGATTTAAAGCCTCCCCCAAGATTGGTTATGATTCAATATCCAAATGGTTTTGATTCTAAGCTTGCCTATCATCTCAGAGAGAGGAATCCCTCCACTTTGGAGGATATGCAGAAAAGTGTTGTTGATGTGGAAGAAAATATGTTGATCAAAAGAGCCAAAATGGAAGCTGAAAGAAGGGAAGTGGTCACGGAGGAGCTTTCCCCTTTGTTAGACCTTAAGTTGGATACATTGATGAAAACCATGGAAAGGTTGATGGATACATTCACTATGCAAAAAAAACCTATTGTTACAGGGTAGCGAAGAAGACCTCCTCTCCAAAAAGATTTGGTAGAAGAAGTAGAAGTTGTTAATTTATGTCACCATAAGTTAAAAACTGATTGTTTTATTTATTCAGTTGAAGACAGTTCTGAAGAGCAAAAAGTGACATGTTCTCAACAATAGGATTCAATTTCAACAATTTAAGGAAAACAGTCAGCATGCATGTGTCACTTATGAAAACAATGAATAATATGATGAAAGTATTGAATTAGGTGAGCAGTCTTATAGTTTTGACATTGAACATAAAGAAAACAATGAATTTTCCGATGGTAACTCTCTACCTTTATGTTATGCTACATTTGAATTTTTGAAAGAAAATTATAATATCACTAAGGAAGCAGGAAATAAAGTTGAAACTAGAATAACTTGGCAACCACCTTCTTATATAGTTTATGACTCTGTTACTTGTTAAATTGAAGACTCCTTCAATCCAAAATTGCAACTATTGAGTAACCATGAGATTGAAGATCATATAGTCTCCTTGGAACCAATACACAGTAAATTGGAGCAGCCTTATTAAGTTTTCAATGATCCAATAGATGATTATTTAGATGGTTTATGTGGTCAAAGTTCTCCTCCTTTAGCTAGTTGTGAGTCTGAAAACTAGGGTGATGGAGGCTTAGTTTGGCAGCCAACATCATTGTTTTTTCCAATAGTGGTTTCATCACGAAGGTCACAGGAATATTTGCAACCCTATCATGACAGCTATAAGTTGAAATTGCATGAAAACAAGGATGCAGATAAGGGTTTGTGTTTATGGTATGTAGACCACCTAGAGTTGAATTGCAATCTGTCAGATGAGTTGAAATTCAGTGTTCATTCGTTTGAGGGTCCTTTTACAACATTCTTAAAATGAACAAGTGGGCTTAAGTTCTTCAATCCCATCAAAGTTGAATTTGTTTGCAAGTTTCTATTGGATTTGTCATTTAGTATGTTTTTTTTTATTTTTCTCATGAACAAACACATGTCAAAAACTCAACCAGTGGATAAGGTTCTTGCGTGGTTGCACTGGATGTTCGACTTCACTTGATCAAGTAGCTTGTGGACTAGTTAGAGTTAGTAGACGTGTAAATAAGCTCGGCCCTATGAGCAATTTTCTTTTCAGCAGTGTGCCAATTTACACCAGTTTTCCTTGATAGTTTGGATTTACTTTCACTATTACAAGTGTGAGTGGTTATCATCAAAATTTGAAGCTCGAGGAGAAGGCCCTAAGGTTCCAATGATCTGCTTCCATAAGTAATTCCAGTCAATCAGTTAGTTAATTTTCAGTCAGTCAGTTACATTTTATGTTTTTATGTTAACTCCATTGCCCAATGGTACAATTAGGCTACTAGTCTGCGGTTTTGTTCTTGGCACCTCGCTAGGAGGATGCCATCCCCATTGGAGCCAATGTTAGGGTCCTAGGATTTTTTTATGTCAAATGTGTTTTCCTTATCCATTGATTTTTAGTTTTTGAGCAGTTTATCCAATGATTACTGCTCTTGTCATAGCCTCAAACTCACTATCTAACATCATTGAAATTATTCCATAATGGGTTCATCCAAGAGTCTCAGTCAGTAGGAGTCACGAGATCACACATGCTTATACATTAAGTCAGAGTTAAAAGGTTTTATGTGTCAATCTTCATTGATCAGAACCATCCAAAATGATTTTGTTTTAGTTAAGGTTCTATTGGTATGAGGTCTAGTCATTAAAATAGTTCGTCGCCTATGCTATATACATTTATCCCTATTTATATCTACCCCTTGATTCCCTATTCCATACCCTATTTCCCAATTTGCATTCATACTTACACCTTCATCTATATTCCCATTCCATATACATTTACGAATTCCCCCCTTTCATTCCAAACCTATCCTTTTAACATTCTATCCATGTTCCTATATTCATTCTTACTATCCTTACCCACCCTCATGCCCTAATCATTATTTATGTCTCATACCCCTAAACTTAATCATTTCCCATATCCCCTATGTTAGTGTCAGTATTTGCATCCTTCCACCAGTGATCAAATAAACTCTTTCATCTCATGTTAAGGGTCCCATTCTGAAAATTTTTTTATTCCATTAGGTCATCATGCAAAAATTTGGTCACTTGGTGCAAATTTAGGTCAAGCTTCACTCTTTTCAGAAAGTTCATTACTTGCTGGCTCCTTTCACCACTTTGTTGAGTGTATATTAGTCATGAGTTGTCATCATCATTTCAGTCCTTTCATCACGAATTTCATTCAGTTAGAGCCTTCATTAGGTTTTAGGGTTTTCAAGGTCCATCAAATCACCATTTGCATGCATAAAAGGCCAGCAAGTAAGAGAGTGACAATAAAAACATTTCATTATGAAAGTTTGATTTGTAAATTAATTTCAATTCAATATGTAATTTTATGTTTCTTAATATGTAATAATTTCTCATGGTTCCAATAAGCTGCATACTTAAGGTTCCAACCAGCCAAATAAGTCAATGTTCTAAAAATCCATAGTGTTCAAAATCCGTCAAAAGATCAAATCCAAAGATCAGATTCAAATGGTTAAGTGCAATGTCAGAGTTGATTTTAAAAGGAAATGTGGGTCCCAAATCCAAATTATGAAGATTCACCAAGTATAAAGGGACATCAAAGACCAAAAAGACTCTCATTTTCATCCTCATGCATTGAGCTCTCAAACTCCCAAGTCAAAAATCAAATTTTGAGCAAGAAAGTCAATTTTTTTGGAAGGCGTTGTGCTTCTCCTTAAGGCCTTGCACTTTTGACAGACATGGCGTTGTGCTTCTCCCAAAGGTGTTGCAATTTTACCAAGGAGACGATGCGCTTCTCCTCAAGGCACTGTGCTTTTGCTAGCTTTCTCCCACAACTCCAAATCTTCATTGTAGGAGGTCCAACCATCAAACAAGGGTGTCTTCAGACAATTGCAAGTAGGTTATACTTCTTAAATCCCTCCTTTCAGTTTATGATTATAAATTCATGGTATAAACCCTCCTCATTTACCATTTCATGTTTTGAGACAAGAAACCCTATTTTTCACCATTACAAGCTAAGGTGGTTTCCCCTAGACCCTATTTTCCCTTCCCACACTCTGAAATCACTCCCCTTATCGCTAAATTACCTTATCCCTTATCCCCAAGTCCCATTTCCTAAAACCCTAATCCAAGACCGCATTTACCTAGGTAGTCCCACCATATCCCTGTATTCAAATTTCCTACCCTATCTCCCTAAGTTTTTCTATCCCCTACCACTTACCTAAGCTCCCTAAACCCCTTCCCCAATTCCCTAAATTTTCCTACACTAATCCCAACTCCCTAAACCTACTATCCTACCCCTTTCCCTTCCCCTTCCCTAGGGTTTCAAAACAAGACAATTACTGGAGGAGGAAAGAGATATTATGGAGGAGGAGATGAACATAGAAGTGGAGAGGAGACAACACAAAGGAGGAAGGATTTTGAGGCTTGAACCATCCAACACTAGAGAATTTTTGGCCTCACCCATGACAGCCAATTGTTTCAAACATGTGGGTTGTTTTGACTTCTGTGAAATGGTCCAAAGAGTACAACATCACCCTGCTTTGACCAGAGTTTTCATCTCAAACCTCAAAGACAACCAGCTGACCATTGCAAGAGTAACCTTCACCATCTCCACAGATACAATTGCCGCAGCCACAGGGATACCCAATGTGGGTGAAAATTGGTTTAAGGCCAAAGATATAGATGTCCAGCATTATGAACCATTTCTCAAGCCAAGGTACAACAATGACAAAAAGAAAGTCTTCCCTTTCAACCACCTACTTGACAAATTTGCTCCCATGATGAAGATCATCATGAATTATTTCACTAGTGAGGGCAGATTCTCCAAACTATATGCCTATCACATCAAACTGCTCATGCATTTCACAAGGGTGAAATTGCTCAATATCCCTCACTATTTGTACAGGAGTATTGATAGAATGTCATACATAGTGCAGAATAGAGAGTATGAGCATCAAATGAACAACATCTTTCATCACTCTCTAATCAAAATAATTTTCCTTCATCATCTCAATTAGCTAAATATTGCATGGGAGACCTTTATTGAGAATGATGCCTTCAATACTCCACCACCTCAGCCTGCTAGACCAATTCCACCACCAACATCAGTGTCTCAAAGACAAACAGGGTCATATAGCAAGGCTACGGTCAAAAAGGTCAAAACCTACCAGAGGGGACCTAGGCAAGTGTTTTCTCCAAAGATTGTGGAAGGGGCCTTGCCTTCTTCATCAGCAAATCAGGTACACTAGGATGAGCAGCAGGAAGAGACAGTTGTCCATGAAGAGGAAGACCTTCATGAGGAAGAAAGAGACTTTGAGTTCATGGATTTGGATGATCAAGATGATCAGGAGGCCTCAAAACTAATCATCAAAGAGAAGGATGCCATGATCAAAGAATTGCAGGACAACATGGCAAGAGCTCAATTTGTCATATCATTCCTTGAAATAGGAGAACAAGCAGCTAAACGACAAGCAAGTACTCATGGAGTTAAAGCTGTTAAAGGCAAAAAGAAAATACACCAAGTGTAAGGCAATGATGCCACTTAATTATTCTGACCATGATGACACTAAAACTCTCAAGTCAAGGCCAAAAATAAGAGGTCTTAAGAGAGCTCTAGAGCAGCAAAAACATGAGGCAAAGCAACTTACTTTTGAAGAAAGGATTGCCAAGGAAGTTGAATACGATAGAGAGGTATGGCTAGACAGGGTAAACCTCCACCTTGATAAGCTCCTCCATAAGGCAAACAAATACAATGAAATGCTTAGACACATGTCTAATAGGTAAATCACTAGGAACAAGATCTGCAACATCAAACTCAAGCAGTTGAAGGAGAAATACAAGCAAACCCTAATCAAGAAAAAGGAGGAAGATGAACTTGAGATCCTTGCTGATGCTTCCTTGATTGCTTGAGGAAAATTATTAGCACTTCATCTACCCATTTTGAAGATTTTTGGGTAATTTTTTTCAATTTTGGGCATTTTGACAAATTTTGACAGGTTGTTAGCACAGTCCACCTGTCAAAAGCACAACACCTAGGGCGTTGTGCTTTTTCTAGGAGCCTCCAAAGGAAAAATTGCCACCACCATTGGACTCAGAGGTCTTCTACATCAAATTGCTACTATTGGTACACCAAAATTGAACATTCTGATAGGGATAAATGGCCAAAACCACCAAAAAAATCACCTTTCTGCCTCATTTTTTAGGCTAGCACTGCACTTTTGACCCGTCTTGGGAGATTTCAGTTTTGAGGGCCTTAACTTCTTCAGTTTCATAACTTAAGGGAATTTTTGGAAACTAGACATGATCATATTTCCAATGAGATATCATGAGCTCAATTTGGACTTCAAGAAGGCCTCCAAAACTCACCTTGAAGTTGGCGTTGCGCTTTTTCCAGTTACCTGATATTCTCAAAATTTTCCAGATTTCTCAGTTGGTGATAGAATTTATGAGTTTTTACTGATGTAATTCATCCATGTAAATTTAATTATGTCCTAAATAGTTACTATAGGGTAGATTCATTAGGTAAAAGTGTATTTTTGGGACAAATTAATCAATTTCACCAAAGTTAGGGATGAGTTTGTTGACCTCCCTAGTCTTTGGGTTTCCAGTTGAGCACTTTGTGGATCAGCTCTGCAAGTCAAGTATTCGACCCTTGAGCTTGGGAGAATCAATTTTGGTCTATATTATTCACTTCTTTTCTCATAGCAAGGGTTGGATCTTGTTCGATTGATCTTGGAACTCATTTTGTAATTAGACTTTTGGCTAGTAATAACAGACTGAGTTGCAACTATTTTGATGGAATTCATGTGGTAAATGATTTGACATTTTTTCTTCTTGTGTTATGCAAATGTGTGAATGCATTGTGGTTCATATTCATTCCATTTCTAAATGTAATTGTCTCCTAAGTCTAAAAGACATAATTCATTAAGTTTATGCTCTGTTTTGGAGGGATAATTACAGTTTGTTTCATTTTCTTCTTAGTAGAAAAGAATTCATATCTCTTATGCTCTTTTCTCAAACCCTATCAATATAAACCATTTCATCAGATATCCTCTTGTGTTGAATTTCTTACCTACCTTGCTCCATCAAATCCCTGCAATTCTAATCCTTGTTTGCCCTGACCTATTCACCATCCAGCACCTCAACATTCAATCAATCAAACCCTTGTGCTACTATACCTAGCCTAATATCTCATTGATCTAGTCATATTGGCTAAGATCCATTGGAGAGAGCCCTCTCCTGCCTAGTAGCACTAGCTACTTGGAAAAATATTGTTTTGTGGTTACCTTTGCTGGTCTATTCTCATCCTCGGAGATCCGGTGGAGCGATAACATCTTGGCTACCATACTGAGGAAGAAAGTGATAGATCTTTGGACAATCATCACAGTTTAGATCTAGTTGTTGATGGTGGACAACGCTCAGATGCATATGAAGGTTGAATCATTCTGCTAGCGACTCCAGTGTCGAAGAATCCAAGGTTCATAATTTTCATGGCGACTTCACTTTTCAAGAACCGGTAATTTGAATAGACTTATTGGTGACTTCATTGTTGTAAAGATGAGTTCTAATACAAGAAAAAATCCCAGGTATGCTCTTATGGATCGATCTCAAATCCCTGGATTTCCAAATCCTATGCCTTATGTTGACTGGTTTACACATCTTCCCATATTCAGAGATGAAAAGAAAGATGATGTTGACTTGCATTTAGTAAAGTTTCATGTACATGTATGTAGACTGAGAGTTGAGTTTCATGAATACTGTCTCGTGAAATTTTTTATGGCTACTCTTGAAGATAAAGCTAGGGTATGGTATGAAGGGTTACCAGAAGGAAGCTTATGTTCTCTTAAAGATTTCCATAATATGTTTTCCAAACATTATGTGAATTCTAATATTTCTTTATCTCTCTTACAAATTTGTTGTGATTATAGTGAAGGTTTTATTGCATATCTTGAGCGTATTGATGATATTGAATGCATGAATGATGGAGAGATCATTGAAGCCTTTTATGATTTCTCCCTTCAACAACAATCTGAAGAAGCTAGTCACTTTGATACACAAGATCATATTCAACATACAGTAGCTTCCCCTTTGCTTGAAGATGAAAGAATTTTGCATCTTGATGATCAAATGAAACTACATGAAATAAGTAGTCTGATGAAAATTTATATGCTCCTTTTCTTGAGATTAAAGAAGATATTCAGCATCCTTGTGAATCTTTAGGAGGGAAAGAAGACAATTAATGTTTCATCCAAATAAAACAAAGAGTACTTTCTCCTTTGGATGAATAAGAAATAAATAAGATTCTAAATATGCAAATCCATATTCCATCCATTAATAATGATGATGTTATTATACAACCTTGCTAGTTTCCAAGTGATTATGAAGAGGAGAGCAGTGATAGAGAAGAAGTTGTTTTAGAGCCCCTTGCAGATACAAATCTTTCTCAAGGTTCAGAAAATGAAAATTCTGCTGATGAAAATGAGTTTGTCCTGAATCTCGTAGATGTGGACACTTATGCTGTTAAAAATATTATGGAGGATCCTTTTGCTAATTTGTTACAACCATATGGGAATAATGCTTACTCATCTCCTTTTGTTGATCCACAAAAGGTAATGCTTCATGATTTTCAAGATCGCTTGGGCAGTCTTTTGCAAGCATTGGAGAAAATGAATGTTGTCTTGTTTAACAACATAAGTCTTGGTTTCAGTTTTTATTATGAGTTGCCTACATATACATCATTCTGCCTGCTCTAGGAAAGTAAGAGCAGAATTTTAGTAAGTAGCCATCTGCTGGATTGGTTACACCAGAAGAACCATTTCACCTAATCAACAATTGTGCAGCATATTAGAGTAGGTTGGTATCATTTCAGTTTGATTTGATTTCATTTTCAATAGCAAGTTTCTTTCAATTTCAGTTTTCTGCAAAGTGTGAAGCAGAGAATCACCGAAGCTTGGAGCCTGAGGTGAAGGCCATAAGGTTTCATTGATTTTCTGTTGTTTTCAAAATTAATTCAGTCAAAGTCAAGTCAGTTTTGAGTCAATTAGTCAGTTTTTAGTCAGTTTGAGTTTGTTTCAAATCATTTTAAGATTTCAATTTGCAGTTTGTCATTTAGCTTTTGACTCCATGCCCGATGGATAAGCACTTGGCCTACGGTGTTCTTGGCACCTCCAAGGAGCTACCATCCCCAGCTGGAGCCAATGTTAGTGTTAGTATTTGCATCCTTCCACCAGTGATCAAATAAACTCTTTCATGTCATGTTAAGGGTCCCATTCTGAAATTTTTCTTATTCCATTAGGTCATCATGCAAAAATTTGGTCACTTGGTGCATATTTAGGTCAAGCTTCACTCTTTTCAGAAATTTTATTACTTGCTGGCTCCTTTCACCACTTTTTTGAGTGTACATCATTCATGAGTTTTCATCATCATTTCAGTCCTTTCATCATGAAGTTCATTCAGTCAGAGCCTTCATTAGGTTTTAGGGTTTTCAAGGTCCATCAAATCACCATTTGCATGCATAAAAGACCATCAAGTAAGAGAGTGACAATAAAAATATTTCATTATGAAAGTTTGATTTGTAAATTAATTTTAATTCAATATGTAATTTTATGTTTCTTAATATGTAATAATTTCTCATGGTTCCAAGAAGTTGCATACTCAAGGTTCCAACCAGCCAAATAAGTCAATGTTCTAAAAATCCATAGTGTTCAAAATCCATCAAAAGATCAAATCCAAAGATCAGATTCAAAAGGTAAAGTGCAATGTCAAAGTCGAGTTAAAAGGAAATGCAGGTCCCAAAGCCAAATTATGAAGATTCACAAAGTATAAAGGGCCATCAAAGACCAAAAAGATTCTCATTTGCATCCTCATGCATTGAGCTCTCAAACTCCCAAGTCAAAAATCAAATTTTGAGCGAGAAAGTTGATTTTTTTGGAAGGTGTTGTGCTTCTCCTTGAGGCGTTGCGCTTTTACCAGGGAGGCGTTGTGCTTCTCCTCAAAGCACTACACTTTTTCCAGCTTTCTCCCACAACTCCAAATATTTATTGCAGGAGGTCCATCCATCAAACAAGGGTGTCTTTAGACAATTTCAAGTAGGTTATACTTATTAAAGCCCTCCTTTCAGTTTATGATTGTAAATTCATGGTATAAAATCTCCTCATTTACCATTTCATGTTTTGAGCTAAGAAACCCTACTTTTAACCATTGCAAGCTAAGGTGGTTTCCCCTAGACCCTATTTTCCCTTCCCACACTCTAAAATCACTCCCCTTATCCCTACATTACCTTATCCCTTATCTCCAAGTTCCATTTCCTAAAACCCTAATCCAAGACAATATTTTCCTAGGCAATCCCACCATATCCCTATAATCAAATTTCCTACCCTATCTCCCTAAGTTTTTCTATCCCCCACCACTTCCCTAAGCTCCCTAACTCCCTTCCCCAATTCCCTAAATTTTCTACACTAATCCCAACTCCCTAAACCTACTATCCTACCCCTTTCCCTTCCCCTTCCCTAGTGTTTCAAAACAAGACAGTTACTATGGAGGAGGAACGAGATATTATCGAGGAGGAGATGAACATAGAAGAGAATAGGAGACAACACAAAGGAGGGAGGATTTTTAGGCTTGAACCATCCAACACTAGAGAATTGTTGGCTTCACCCATGACAATCAATTGTTTCAAACATGTGGGTTGTTTTGACTTCCGTGAAATGGTCCAAAGAGTACAACATCACCCTGCTTTGACCAGAGTTTTCATCTCAAACCTCAAAGACAACCATGTGACCATTGCAAGAGTAACCTTCACCATTTCCACATATACAATTGTTGCAGCGACAGGGATACCCAATGTGGGTGAAAAATGGTTTAAGGCCAAAGGTATAAATTCTCAGAACCATATCTAAAGCCAAGGTATAAAAATGAAAAAAAGAAAGTATTTCCTTTCAACCACCTACTTGAAATATTTGCTCCCATGATGAAGATCATCATGAAGTATTTCACTTGTGAGGGAAGATTCTCCATACTATATGCCTATCACATCAGACTGCTCATGCTTTTCACAAGGGTAAGATTATTCAATGTCCCTCACTATTTATACAAGAGTATTGATAAAATGTCATACATAGTGCAGAATAAAGAGTATGAGCATCAGATGAACAACCTATTTCATCACTCTCTAATAAAATTAATTGTCCTTCATCATCTCAATTAGATAAATATTGCATGGGAGACCTTTATTGATAATGATGCCTTAAACACTCCATCACCTCAGCCTGCTAGACCAATTCCACCACCAACATCAGTGTCTTAAAGACAAACAAGGTCATCTAGCAAGGCTACAGTCAAAGAGGTCAAATAAGTAAAAAAGGTCAAAACCTACCAGAGGGGACCTAGGCAAGTGTTTTTTCAACAGATTGTGGAAGGGGCCTTGCCTTCTTCATCAACAAAGCAGGTACACCAAGATGAGCAGCAGGAAGAGACAATCGTCCATGAAGAGGAAGACCTTCCTGAGGAAGAAAGAGACTTTGAGTTGATGGATTTGGATGATCAAGATGATCAAGAGGCCTCAAAGCTAATCATCAAAGAGAAGTATGCCACGATAAAATAATTGTAGGACAACATGGCAAGAGCTCAATTTGTCATATCATTCCTTGAAACAAGAGAACAAGCAGCTAAAAGACAAGCAAGTACTCATGGAGCTAGAGTTGCTAAAGGAAAAAATACAAGCCACCAAGGGTAAGGAAATGATGGAACTTGATGATTCTGGCCATGATGACACTGAAAACCTCAAGTCAAGGCCAAAAAAAGAGGTCTTAAGAGAGCTCCAGAGCATCCAAATTATGAGGCAGAGCAACTTACTTTTGAAGAAAGGATCGCCAAGGAAGTTGAAGATGATAGAGAGGTATGGTTAGACAGGGTAAACCTCCACCTTGAGAAGCTCCTCCATAAGGCAAACAAAGACAATGAAATGCTCAGACACGTGTCTAACATGTACATCACTAGGAACAAGATCTGCAACATCAAACTCAAACAGTTAAAGGAGAAATACAAGCAAAGCCTAATCAAGCAAAAGGAGGAAGATAAGCTTGAGATCCTTGCTGATGCTTCTCTGATTGCTTGAGGCTTATTATCAGCACTCTGTCTACCCATTTTGAAGGTTTTTGGGTAATTTTTTGCAATTTTGGGCATTTTGACAAATTTTGACAGGTTTTCAGCATAGTCTACTTGTCAAAAGCGCAGCGCCTAGGGCGCTGCACTTTTTATACGAGCCTCCAAATGACAAAAGGCCACCACCATTGGATTCATAAGGCCTTCTACATCAATTTTTGATTATTGGCACACCAAAATTAGACATTATGACAAGGAGACATGGCCAAACACACCAAAAAAATCACCTTTCTGCCTCATTTTTCACGTTGGCGCTACACTTTTGACGAGTCTTGGGAGATTTCACTTTTGAGGGCATTATATTCATCATTTTCAGAACTTAAGGGAATTTTTGGAAACTAGACAGGAGCAACTTTCCAATGAGCTCAATTTGGTTCTCATGAAGGCCTCCAATACTCACCTTGAAGTTGGCATTGCGCTTCTGCTTGAGGCGCTGCTCTTTTGCCAGTTGCCTGATATTTTCAAAATTTTCCAGATTTCTTAGTTGGTGATAGAATTTATGAGTTTTTGCTGATGTAATTCATCCATTTAAATTTAATTATTTCCTAAATAGTTACTAGAGGGTATATACATTGGGTAAAAGTGAATTTTTGGGACAAATGAATCAGTTTCACCAAAGTTAGGGTTGAATTTGTTGACCTCCCTAGTCTTTGGGTTTACAGTTGAGCACTTTGTGGATCAGCTCCACAAGTCAGGGATTCAACCCCTGAGGTGGGGAGAATCAGTTTTGGTCTATATTATTCACTTATTTTCTCATAGAAAGGGTTGGATGTTGTTGGATTGATCTTGGAGCACTTTTTGTAACTTTTGGCTAGTAATAACAGACTAAGTTGCACCTAGTTTGATGGAATTCATGTGGTAAATGATTTGAAATTGTTTCTTCTTGTGTTATGAAAATGTGTGAATGTATTGTGGTTCATATTCATTCCATTTCTAAATGTAATTGTTTCCTAAGTCTGAAAGACATAATTCATTAAGTTTATGCTCTGTTTTTTAGGGATGATTACAGTTTGTTTCATTTTCTTCTTAGTAGATAAGAATTCATATCTCTTGTGCTCTTTTCTCAAACCCTATCAGTCTAAACCATTTCGTAAGATAGCCTCTTGTGTCGAATTGCTTACATACCTTGCTCCATCATATCCCTGCAATTCTGATCCTTGTTTTCCCTGACCTAATTTCTTCCCTGACCTATTCACCATCCAACAGCTCAACATTCAATCAATCAAACCCCTGTGCTACTATACCTAGCCTAATATCTCATTGATCCAGTCATATTGGCTAAGATCCATTGTAGAGAGCCCTCTCTTGCCTAGTAGGGCTAACTGCTTGGCAAAAGATTAGTCTGTGGTTACCTTTGTTGGCCTCTTCTCAGCCTTGGAGATCCGGTGGAGTGATAACACCCTATATTCGTGAAAAGTCAAGCAAGAGCTCAAGTTAAATCAATCAAGTGACAAGGTGGCCGGATTAACGATTGCACTAGAAGACAAAATTCAAAGGCATAGTTCAGATTTTTATACTGCCTTCTTCTCATTTAATTATTCATCCATGCAAATTGCACCTATTTAGAGGGAAAAAATAAATACAAGAGATCAGAGGTCAATCCCAGCAGCCACACTGTCAATATTTTGAATTGATCCTTACTATAGAAGTTCGTTGCACAAACGCTACCCAATTCGGAAATTGCACAGTTGTTGCACAATTGCCATGCAAAATACCATGTTTCACCGTGTATGTGTTTTTAGTATTCATTGCATGTATTTTTTCTTTTTTGGGGGGGGGGGTTCTAATTCCTGCACATTCAATATGGAGACTTTATAAGGGAAGAAAAAGTGCAAAGAAGGTTAGTAGTTGGTCAAAGCATGGACTTGCTAGGAATTTGTTGCGCAAGGTGACTGGTATAGTCATCATTTTGAAACTCTTTTTCCGACCACATGGAGCCGGACTTCAAAAACCTGAAAGAGGTTTTTCTCAAGTACGTACCAAAGCACAATAAATTCCTTGAGTTGCTCCACATGTTTCATATATTGAATGTTTCAAGTACATCTTTAAAGCCTATTATACAGGTTTTGTAATTTATTGTTTTAGTCATGATGTTAGGGCACATATTGTGAGGAGATGGAGAATAACTTTTTGAAATTGAGAGAGGTTTCTCTCATGGACACTCTCATACACAAAAACATCCCTGGGTTTTGTAACAGCTATTTGGATTCGGGATATATGGGCTAGTATGTGAACCATATTTTTCCATAAATTTAGTGTTACACGTTTACACAGTCACCATATTTTCACTATATCTACTAAAACCTGTACGCATTTGCCCTAAAATTTTTACAGTAGATGTATGGGGGTGAGATGAATAAACTTAGTTAATTTCAATTTTGAGAAACAAGCTACTGTCACCTACAACCATGTTTGGATTTTCTTGAGATCCACGAGTCAGATTTAGCTGAAATATTTTGAGGAGGAGTGCCATGATGATATTAGCATGCTGTAAAAATTTCAGATTATTTGGATTCACCGGGGAGATATGCCCAAAACACAAATTTCTACTGAATCTGCTACACTCCATTGTGCAACTGTTGCGTAGGTGTAGAACTGAGCATTTTTGGAGTCTGCATGTGCATCAAGACACATTGGATAGGTTTGTCGCCACCTCAGCCACCTAATCATCTCCTTCCATGAACCAGTTGTTTGTCAGTGTTACAAGTGTGTGTGCCAAGCTGGATTTGTTGCACAACTGTTGTGCAACCCTTCATTGTTGTGTAACCCTTCATTGTTGTGCAACCCTTCACTGCTACACAACTTAGACTTCATGTCTTGATGTTTCTGATTTTGTATCAAGTTCGAAACCTTGTTTTTTATGTTAAAGATAGGAATACGAATGAATGGATAAAGGACCATTAATAGATAGGATAAAGTTTCTTTCCTTCAAGGATAAAAGGGCAATTTTTGTTATTAGTTTTGTTTAAATTTGTTCTAGTTTTTGTTCAAAAAACATGTTTTTGCTAATTCTAGTTGGATTCGATCCACCCCAGTGGTTAAAAAATATATTGTATCTAGTCATATGGATTTGCTTGGCTAAAAATGTATTTAAGGCTACAATAACTATGAAGAAAGGGTTGGTTGGAATCGAAATAGGCCTGGTGTATGTGGAATTAATATGGAATAAAATCTCAATGCAATTTTTTTTCATTGTTATCATAGATTCATGTGGTAAGTTCTTTCAAGTTATAGTAACTTCTCCCCTGCAACCTTTAATCTAAACATCTTACTGCAGTCTTGTTTTAAATGTGTACTCCTGAAACAATTTTCTAGAATTCATCCTTAATGCTCTAGATGATTGTTGACCTTCATATATGATGGAATTCTTTATTTATCTTTCATTATTGTTATTCTAAATATTTAGTCAAGAAAACTTGTAACAAAATTCTAATATGCTCTGTTGCATTCGACTGAATATCGTTACGTGTTTCTCTGTTTTCTTCACTATACTACAAATTGATATCGACTTGAAAGGTGTACCTACCATGCCTCTACTTCTATAGTTGTATAATATATGCACTGATGTGTTGAGTTGGAAATTTGAACTGTGTTAGTGGTATCATGCCCCAAATTGCACTTCCTTCTCCTATATTTCCCAACAATTTTCATTGAATTTTAGGCGTCCTTTCCCAAATCTGGTCTCTGCAAGTCCGTGAGCTTCAGTGTTATTTATCTTTATAATTTTAGTGAGGGAGCCCCCTACGGTTAGAAATGATCAATTTTTAGCCCAAAGAGGTTTGTGGTTACCTCTAGGGTTTCTCTCCTCAGCCTGGAGAATTTTATAGAGTGCCAACACTCTCTTAGAAATCTCAACACTGTTGCTAAGTGCTCAACATGCTCTTCCTCATTCTTAGAATGTATCAAGATGTCATCAATGAACACAATAAAAAACTTCTCTAGATAAGGACACAACACACTATTCATCAAGCACATAAATGTAGTTGGGGAATTAGTCAAACCGAATGGAACTACAACAAACTCATAATTCCCATACCTGGTATGGAAAGTTGTCTTGTAAATGTCCTCTTCCTTAATGTGTGCCTGATGATATCCATATCTCATATCAATATTTGAGAACACTTCTTTTCCCTTTAGCTGATCAAATAAGTCATTAATCCTTAGCAATGGATACCTGTTCTTGATGATCACTTTGTTCAACTGCTTGTAGTCAATGCACAACTTGAGAGTATCGTCCTTCTTCTTTACAAACAATATTGATGCACCCCAAGGTGATACACTTGGCCTAATGTATCCCTTGTCAAGAATTTCCTTCAACTATAGCTTCAACTCTACCAAATCCAGTGTGCTCATCTTGTAAGGTGACTTTGATGTTGGTGTTGCCCCTGGTACCAAATCAATAGAAAAATTCACTTCCCTATGAGGAGGTAGCTCTGGAATATCTGCTGGAAACACATCCTGAAACTGCTGCAATACAGGATACCTTTGGAAGATTTATGCATCCTCAAAATCCTTACCCGTATCACTAGAAACATGCACTGCAAACACTACACAACCTTTCCTGCAACTACGCTTAGCCTGCATAGCTCTGACTATCCTCACTGATGTAGGCTTATTCTTTCCCTGCAAATTTTTCTTTTCTCCATTATCATCCAGGCACTCAATGACCTTGTCATAACAATCTACTTTGGTCTTGTGAAGGTACAACAAATCCATGCCCAAAAGTATGTTATACGATCCCAATGGCAGTACATTCAAATGTGCTACTGTAGGCATACCATTTAACTCAAATGCAAAAGCTCTTACCCAATGGTGAACTCTCTTATTCATACTTGTAGCCAACTACACCAACCAATATTCTGCATGCACTTCTTTTCTCAAACCACAATTATCCACCAGGTCAGGATTAACATAACTATAATTAGATCCAGGATCAATCAAAATAGAAATAACTTGATCATGAATCTTAATGTCCATCTCAATAATAGATGCTTGGTGATTCGCCTGCCTATTTTCCATAGCTGCATAAATCCGAGGAATGATATGACCAACATCCACAATTGCTATCGCCTCCTATGCACTATAGATATGGGGTCTACCACCATGATATTGCAGAAATTCCCTCTTGTGACGATCCTTGCCACATATCCAACACTGAAATGGTGCTCTACCATCACCTCTAGTCTGTTGCTCTCTTGGTTGCAATCCATGTCCCTTCTCAACTGTACTAAACTTCTTATAAGGAACCACATTTTCTTTCTCACCTGCATATTGGGGTCTTCCCCACTTTGGTGGCCATCTTCCTTTAGCTTTCTCATTTCCTTTCAAATCACGCTTATGCTCAAATTTTTGCTTTGAATGCTCATAACAATGCTTCAGCTTTTAAATGACCTCTTCTAGCGATCTAGGCCCATCAAACTCAATTCGATATCTGTATGCTAATGGTATCCCACTGATGAATCTCTGAACCTTGTCCTTCTCCTCCTTGAGGTAAGGAACATATCTCAACAGCTCCAAGAACCTGCTAGTATACTCATCGTCTGTCATGGAACCCATTTGAAACTCATAAAATCGTTATCTTTGACATCATAGTACCTCTCTGATAGGTACTTATTCTAGAATAGCCTCTTGAACTCATTCCAATTCAATTCCTCCTCATAAATACCCCTGTCATTCTTCACATATTCCCACCAAATATCTGCTTCACCTTTGAAGACGAATGTAGCTATTCTGGATTTCATGTTTTTTGAGTAATCATGCAACCTGAAGAACTTCCTCATACCAATCAACAATGCCTCTACTTCTTGTGATTTCTTCATCTCTCCATAAAATGTAGATGGTTTTGATTTCTTAAAATCATCCGGAAAATATCCCCTATCACTCCTCCTATAAGGATGATAATGATGACAATCATAGTATCTATCAGAACCAAAAGTAGAATAATACCTGTGTCTGTCACCTCTCCTATCAGGAGTGTCCAAGATACTTCCATCTCTAATCGTGTCATCTCTATCCAACCTATGACTACTATGAGACCTATTTCCATATGCCTCATTAGTCCCATCCTCCTGTCCATAGCTGATCTGAAGTGGTCCATGTTCTTGCAACTTTGATTGACTTTGAAGGATTGATGCATTGGCCTCTACTTGTTTCTCTTGATCCCATATGATTTTGTCATTGTCCACCTTACAACTCCTTATATATTACTTCAAGCTTCTCAATGAGTCTGCTAACTCAGAAGAGTGCCCAACACCATGCTACTCATCTGATTCATAGGGAGAATATTTGTAGTCTACCATCTTGCTAGTCATCTTTGATTTCTTCCTGCAAAGCATCTCATGTCAGCTCAACAAAGCACAATAAAACAACGTACCTTAGCATAATTCGAGGAGGATATCTCATCTACAAGATCAACCAAATCAGCCTAATACATGTATATACATAACCATAAAAACATACAGACATATCATAAATAGGTGTATCAACACATAAACATCATTCTAGCTAGAATCCAGTCAACAATGCATCACCATATCAACTACACACCATGACCTCATGCATGAAAACATCAACCATACCAATGTACACTTGATAACATCTAAGCACCTGACATGTATAACCAATCATATGCTTGTGACAACACATTTCACCACAACACCATTAACTTTCCCTTGGTGACATTACTGCCACATGAACAATACCATGCAGGTGCAATAAGTACATATACCACAAGTTTGAGAAACACATATGAAACTAATAGAATTACATGACCAACACACCGCCCATCCAATCCGAGGGGTGAACCATGCTATGATACCACCTGTAACGACACATCTCCCCTCACATCTACCCAAGTAATTGAACAACATGGGTAAACATGAGATGAGGTACAATTATGAGCAGACTCAACCTCCTAGGCAACCTTAAGGAAATGTAGTCGACAAACAACCCTTACAGACTTCCCTTAGGAGCCACAAGACCCTCGAGGAGGAATCCAGCCCTCCAAGTGTCCCTCCCCTGAGCCAACCTAACTTTTAACTAGTTTTAACCCTAGTCACACCCTTTCCAAGGCATCAGTGCAACTGGAGCCTCCTAGTCGCTCCCACGAGCTTGCATGAGTGCGACCAAGGACTTTTTCACCTAGTGTTGTGCCTGTGACTTCATATTTTATGGCTAAATTATAGGGTTGGGGGCTATACCTCTGCCCAGAAATAATTTTGACTCTCAAAATCCATAAATTACACAAGGAAAATGTTTGTAAACCAAAAAATGACACTAGGACTAGGCCTGACCATGGACCAAAATGTAGCTTAAAATTCAAAGTGCTCGGAAGAATGTTGAACCTGAACGACCGGAAAGATCTCGTTGCTGCGATTTTGGTGCCACGAACGGTTCTCAAAACCGAGGTCGTATGTGAAAGTTATTGAGGTTTGAAATCACCAATAAACTCCAAAAATTGACCTTTGACTCAATTTGACTTTATGGAAAATTTTATAAAAAATATATATATTTTGCAAAATTATTATTTTTATTAAGTTTGGAGGGCTATCAGTGGGCGCCACGTGGCCTGCCCGAAGGCTGCTGCGTGGCCCCAGGCCAGAGTTAAAGTGGCAGATCAAAATTTTAGGAGTCCACGGGTTTCGAACCCCAGACCTCCCTGCGCGTGCAAGAGCGCCCAACCAGTCGGGCTACGAGTGTTTCTTAACCTGTATGGTTGATAGGTTTTATTTAAAGTTTAAAGTGGATTCAGATGGTGTTAAATGGGGGCCAGCCCCCACACATCATATGACCAGCAGACGAGAACCAGGGGCTTCACATCGGCGGAAACATTGCAACGGCTAACTGTTAGCCATTAACCCATTATGTGACTACCATTTGGATATTAAATGCGGAGGTTGGTGGACGGATAACCCATGGTTTATTCGGCGGTTAATCTGCGGAGATGCCGCATGTGACCGCCCAATTGAAATTTAATGCCACCTCTAACAGTTCCCCCGGATTAGGAGTGGGTCCAACAATTTCGAGCGGACCGCCATTTTGGTCGGGTTAACTGGAGTTGCTCTAGTTTTGGAGGAGGTTTTTTAGTGACACTGGGCAAAAACTTGTTTTTGCCATAAATTTCTCAATTTTTGACCAAACAAGATGAAATTTTAGTCAAATTTGGGTCTCTTAGACATTATGAGCAGTTTGGCATAGGTTTCAGGTCGAACAGAGGTAATATTCAGTAGTTTTTGCTTCAATTAATATGAAGGGGCCATCAGGGCCACCATGAGACAAAATCAGTTTGAGGTCTAGCTAGGGGAGCTAGAGTCCTTTTCCAGAGTTCCAATAGTCTAAATTGGATAATTACGATGTTATGAATCTAATGATATGGTTTTAAAAACCTGTAGAGAACGTTTGAAGGCTGAAAAGCTTCAGTAAAGTTCCAGGGGCCATTAGTGCCAGCTTTTGCCAGCAACAGTGCAAGGCTTAGCCAGAGCTGCTTGAGACCATATGCAGTGAACCAGTGGTCATTCTTGACTGAAAAAATCATTCTGAATCTAATGACAAAGGTTTCATAAAGTTTTGAAGACTTCTAGAGGTTGAAAACTCAGCAGAGAATTTTTCATTGACCTAGTGCCAGGGGGTGCTGACAGGTGATTGAGGCGAAACCGGAGCAGCCAGAGGCCATTTTTGATGAATGAAAAGTCTATCTTGACTATTTCAGTAAATTTGGAACCAATGGAAGTGGTTTCAGAACATTTTTAGAACTTCTAGAGCTTGAGAAGCTGATGTGAAGTTTTGGGCAGCCTTGGGCAAACCGTGGAGGATAGCCTAGTTTGGGGATGTTGTGCTCGATTTGAGAAATTTATCAGTTGGTATTTGGTGTCTGATGTGTGTTGGATACAAAAGGAGTGGTTTTAGTGACAGAAACAGAATTCTGAGGGAGTTTTTCCCATTTATAAGCTCAGAGTAGCTTAGTGCATCGATAGAAGGAATCGTGTCAACAAGAGCCTAAAGCTGTTTGCAGAATTTGGACAGCCATTAGAGGGATATTGATGGTATTTTCAGTCCTCTGGATTATTGTTGTATTCATTGGAGTTAAGTATTTACTTGTAAAAAAACTTACCATAATCCCAAAGAGCCGACTCAAGATGACCAAGCTCAAAGGAGACGTAGCCCACGAGATTTCGGGTGAACTCCTAGATTAAGTTTGTTGTTATGTTTAAATGCTTTATTTGCTGCATTATGTTGCTACATTAAGACACATAAACAATAAAAATTCATACACCACTTTCAAGTAAATAATTCCGCAAAATTGTCAAGTACAAGCTAGATCATTTAATTTAAAATGAGCGGTAGGTTCTTGAAATACATACAAGTTATCCAGAACATTTTCAGATCAGGTTGGTATCAGAGCACTTGGTTGCTTGCTTGACAGAGCACTTGGTTGCTTGATTGTATAGCTTGAAAGGTGTTTAAATAGTGTAAAAGATTGACTGTTTTACTGTTTGCAAACTGATTGTTGTTTATTTTGCTTGAGATTTGGGGATAGCTACTGATTAGCTAAGTCCTGGAGAGGAAAAAAAGGAAGAAAAGGCATGAAGGAATCTTCCTTACCCCAAGGGACCTCAAGGTCACTTTTGGAACAAACCCTCTTGACGATTGTTTGTTAAGAAGCTCTTGGAGTTTGTTTGTTGTTTGGCTGCTTGAATTAGAGTTTGTCTCTACAGCCATTTGGTTAAAAAATCTTTGTCATTTGTTTTGAAAATCTTTGAGAACTTTGTTGAAGTTAATTTGTTCATTGACATCAGAATGACAACTTCTACAAGTGAAGTTTCCTCCTTCACAAGATTCTTCGATGATGATATGAAGCATGACTTTATTATATTGAAGAACATGGTGCAGATTTTGTTTGAGGATAAAAGAGAAAGCACTGAACTTCGTGAACAATTGTTTGCCATGAAGGAAGAGAAGGAGGAAATTCTTCAAAAATTGCATGATATGGAGATACAGCTCCATCAATCCCAAGAGGCTTTGACTAAGAAAATGTGTGAGGAAGAGGTAATCCATTCTAATTTGTCTTAAGTTTCCTCTTTAGAAAGATGTGTTGGTTCTTTCGAAAAACATACAAGAGGTATAGGGTCAAAATTAATGATTAAAATGGGCTATGAAGGCAAAGGGTTAGGCAAGCATGCACAAGGCATGGTTGAACCTGTTTCGGTTGAAGAACGACCCAAGAATCTTGGTCTTGGTTATGTGCAATTTAATGGCGAAGACTCCAAAGCCATGAAGGCATGTGAGGCTATTTCAAAGAGAACCTTTATTCCAAGTTCTAAGATGCAAATATGTCAAATTTGTTTCAAAGATGATTGCCATTGCTTTAAGCCTTTGTTGCAGCAAGAAGATGGTAGACATGCAGCTTATGGCGAGCATGCAAGTTCATACAGTTTTCAAGACAAGAACGATGATGTTAGTCTGCAAATGAAAGCTGTAGCCTCTACTAGTTCATCTTCTCAAGAAGGCAAAAAGGATGAACATTCAAAGCAGCACAAAAGGTATAAATCTTCCCATGATCAATTTGATTGTGTTTCTGCAAAGCATGATAATTTTGCATACTTAAATGGAAGAAAGATTTGTTGTACATATTGTGGTCGATTTAACCATAACGTTTCGAGATGTTGGATGAGGAAGAAAGCATACAGGAAGTAGATGAGGCAAAGGCAACTTTCAAAGAAGGTGCATAATATTTGCACATATTGCCAAAAGAGGGGACATGATGTCTCTCATTGTTTGAATTTGCATCCAACTAGTCGTCCCAAGCACATGCAACAAGAGGACAAAAATATTGGCGAAGGTGGAACCAAGGATTCCATTATTGATGTGAAAACGAAAGTTTCACATGAAGAAGAGTTGCAGCAGCAAAATTCGCCATGGAAGTGGTTTGGTAAGAAGTGGATGGACTTCTTAGCACAGTAAGACGTACTCATTTTGTACATATGCAAATTTCGGTTATATGCATGTATTTTATGTTGTAATCTCTCGTTTGTTTGAGCCACCTTGAATCATTGATCAAGGTAGCGATGTTTAGTTTCCTTCTGCAAATTTCTCGCCATAAATTTTCTGAGTGAGTGCAAGAAAGACAGTTCTTAACAGGAGGACAAGCGCATCGAGAAAGGGAAGTATGAATTGCTTTCTAGTTGTGGTTCAAAGTCACTAGCCATGCAAGGCAAGTGTTTGGAGGTTGAAGAGAAGAGGGTGTTGTACTCTCATTTACTATACAGATCAGTTTCAGTATATTAGTCTTTTGGGGTCCAAAAGATTCCCAGTGGGGAGGTGTGATCAGAACTGGATCATGGACCAAAATGATAGCTCAAAATTCAAAGTGCTCGAAAGAGTGTTGAACCTGAACGACCGGAAAGGTCTCGTCGCCGCAATTCTAGCACCACGAACGATTCTTAAAAACAAGGTCATATGTGAAAGTTATTGAGGTTTGAAATCACCAATAAAATCCAAAAATTGACCTTTGACTCAATTTGACTTTATGGAAATTTTTTGTAAAAAATATATATTTTGCAAAATTATTTTTGTATTAAGTTTGGAGGGCTTATCAGCGGGCGCCACGTGGTCCCAGGCCAGAGTCAAAGTGGCATATCGAATTTTTATGGAGTCCACGAGTTTCGAACCCCAGAACTCCCTCCGTGTGCAAGAGCGCCCAACCAGTCGGGCTACAAGTGTTTCTTAACCTCTATGGTTGAAAGGTTTTATTTAAAGTTTAAAGCGGATTCGGATGGCGGCAAATAGGGGCCAACCCCTAAGGGCCAGCCCCCACACATCATATGACCAGTAGACGGGAACTGGGGGCTTCACACCGGCGGAAACATTGCAATGGCTAACCGTTAGCCATTAACCCATCATGTGACCACCATTTGGATATTAAATGCGAAGGTTGGCGGACGGATAACCCATGGTTTATCTGACAGCTAATCCGCGGAGATGCCGTATGTGACCACCCAACTGAAATTTAATGCCACCTCTAACAATTCTGCCAGATTTGGAGCGGGTTCGAAAATTTCGGGCGGACCACCATTTTGGTCGGGCTAACTAGAGTTCCTCCAATTTTGGAGGAGGTTTTTTAGTGAACTGGGAAAAAAATTGTTTTTGCCATAACTTTCTCAAATTTTGACCAAACAAGATGAAATTTTAGTCAATTTTGGGTCTCTTAAACATTTTGAGCAGTTTGGCACAGGTCTCAGGTCGAAAAGAGGTCACATTCAATATTTTTTGCTTCAAGGAAGATGAAGGGGCCATCAGGGCCACCATGAGACAAAATCAGTTTGAGGTCTAGCTAGGGGAGCTAAAGTCCTTTTCCAGAGTTCCAATAGTCTAAATTGGATAATTAAGATGTTATGAATCTGATGAGATGGTTTTCAAAGCCGGTAGAGAATTTTTGAAGGCTAAAAAGCTTCAGTAAATTTCCAGGGGCCATTAGTGCTAGCTTTTGCCAGCAACAGTGCAGGGCTTAGCCAGAGCTGCTTGAGACCATATGCAGTGAACCAGTGGTCATTCTTGACTGAAAAAATCATTCTGAATCTAATGACATAGGTTTTAGAAATTTTTGAAGACTTCTAGAGGTCGAAAACACATCAGAGAATTTTTCATTGACCCTAGTGCCAGGGGTGACGATAGGTGATTGAGGCGAAACCAGAGCAGTCGGAGGCCATTTTTTATGAATGAAAAGTATATCTTGACTATTTCAGACATTTTGGAACCAATGGAAGTGGTTTTATAACATTTTGAGAACTTCTAGAGCTCAAGAAGCTGATGTGAATTTTTGGGTAGCCTTGGGCAAATCATGGAGGATAGCCTAGTTTGGGGATGTTGTGCTCGATTTGAGAAATTTATCAGTTGGTATTTGGTGTCTAATGTGTGTTGGATACAGCAGGGGTGGTTTCAGTGACAGAAACAGAATTCTGAGGGAGTTTGTGCCATTTAGAAGCTGAGAGTAACTTAGTGCACCGATAAAAGGAATCGTGTCAACAAGAGCCTAAAGTTGTTTGCAGAATTTGGACAACCATTAGAGGGACATTGATGGTATTTTCAGTCCTTTGGATCATTGTTGTATTCATTGGAGTTAAGTATTTACTAGTAAAAAAACTTACCATAATCCCAAAGAGCCGAGTCAAGATGACCAAGCTCAAAGGAGACGTAGCCCACGATATTTCGAGTGAACTCCTAGATTAAGTTTGTTGTTGTGTTTAGATGCTTTATTTGCTGCATTATGTTGCTGATATACATGTTAATTTTCAGCAAGAACAAATGAACTTAAGAAACATAAATAGTAAAAATTCATACACCACTTTCAAGTAAATAATTTCGCAAAATTGTCAAGTACAAGCTAGATCATTTAATTTAAACTGAGTGGTAGGTTCTTGAAATACATACAAGTTATCCAGAACATTTTCAGATCACCATCCCAAACTGGGATTGACATTCTGTCAAACACTTGGCAACAATGCAATCTATAGGTCATGAATATAATACTAAACATAAGGGACTAAAAATTCATATGAAACTTATCAAGAAGGATCACCATCCTCTCCCATTAGTTGTCTTATCATTAGTTAGGTCTTGCATCATTGGTCTTTCAATTACAAGTAAAAACATGAAATGAACCATGACCAGAACCAATCACATAACCATGCTTATTGGTTCAAGCAGCAATGATGTTGTGGATTTTGGATTAGAACTCTATAAAATATGTTGGGAAGCTACTATTACTAATGGTGGAAATGAAGAAGAAATGACCCCTATTACCCATGGAGAGAAGACAATGCTTTAGCGTCAAACATTGAGACATCTTGGAGAACAGGGCCTTTGAGCATTACATAATAAATGTATAATTGAAGGTATGTCTAATTACTCATTGGATTTTTATTTCTATGAATTTTTTAGATATGGTCAAAATAATCATGTGATATTCTGATCTAGTACTATAAGAGCAAAATGAATCTTAGAGTTGATACATAGTGATACATTTGGACCTTTTCCTATTTTTGGGTTTATCGTGAATCAAACAAAGAGTAATTAAGTTGACCTTCATTAGGTTAGTGATGGGTTTAGTATTGGTGGTTTGTGAGCCAATTATATTAGATATCACAGTGCTTACAAAGTATAATATCAATACTTATCCTAAGAAAAATAATGAATTCTTATGTTTAACATAGAAGACAATTAGGTAGGTGTGTTTTTATTTAAAATGAGCATTGACTAGCCAGATGGAATTTGTGTAAAATCTATCACGAAAACAAGATTGGCACATCATAGAGAGTTGTTTTTCATCCTAATGAATGAGGTCATGGAGTCATACAGAAACAATTACGATAATGTTGATTACTAATGGTGGTGTATTACTTAGTGATTGATGTGTGACCTATCTACTGTGTTTACTACATTTAATCTCTTATTTGAGCAATTGGATTTTTTAGGAGTGTATATATGTAAGAAGCAAGAAATCATGCTACAAAACCAAGGTGGATTTGGATGAGTGTTTGTTTCGATACTCATGGAGACCAGTGATAATGGAGGCCAAAGATATAGTAGTTTAAACTAGATGGAACGTATTTTATATATGTATAGTTGAGGCCATGGAAAAATCATTATTAAGATTAAACTTCCTTGGACCACTTTCTAATTGGTATACTTTAAGACAAGCATATTGTGGAGCTTTGGAAACTATAAAAACTATTAGGTGGAGATTGTAGTTGCAATGAAAGGATTGTAGTTGTTGATTGCAAGAAATATAGATAATGCATGTGAAAAATATGATGTGTGGGTTGGCTAAGTTTCAAATCTCTTTGGGAAGAAGAGATATAGTGATTGAGCATGTGATGTTTTCTTGTTGATAGAGTTGCAAGGATATCTACTAGAAGGGATTGTGGGTGGATTTGGATGTTTTTTGGTTTTGGAATGGGTTGTAGATCTCAAGAGGATTAGTGAGGTTGGTTAACTTTAGAAAGTAGTGCAAAGGCATGATAGTGGTGAATGACATACTAAACTGCATGGAGAGGAGCAATAAATACTTGGTTAAGGAGTGCTTGATTTAGTGCATTATATTTGGAGGAAGGAGTGATACAAGTAATGTAACAAGTTGATGTTTCAAGCATCACATGCTTGGGCATACAATTATAATCATTTATTTTTGTAATTGTACATTAATCATATGTAAATGGGCATGTGATTGTAAGGCCTATTTAGGCATGCATACTCCTAGTATGTTGGTTCATTAATTCACCAATGTAACGTCTCAACATAGACCTAGGTGATAGGGGTCCAAGTTGTATTCCTACATATTTGGTTGCTAAACCTTGAGGGGTGGTAGGTGTTTATCCAAAGTGACGAGTCAATCAAATATTGATTTATTAGTCCATGTCGAAGGAAAGAACTATAAGAATTGATCATTGTTGAATTTGTATTAGTAATGTTTTGACTATAAATATTTATTTATTTGTTAATGTAAAACATTTGGATCTTTTTATTTTATTTTTGCGATATATTAAAATTTTATTATCGTATTATTGTATTGGTGATAATAATTGAAGTAAGAAGTAAATTTAAAAAAGCAAAGAAAATAAATAAAAGGATAAAATATTAGAAAATTCAAAGTAACAAAGCAATAAAAAAAAACTTATAACTAATGGAAAAAACCAAAAGTTGTTTCAACTGTTTTTTCCTATTTGAAATTCTCAACATTGTAAAGATATTTTAACAAGTTATATACATTAAGTTATATAATACAAATATAACAATATTATATACATACTTATTATTATTTTTTGTTTTCTACGTTATGTGAGTTCGAAGATGACTGACACACCTAACTTGTGGCTTGAGTATCCATGACCCAAGGGCATCTAAGCCGTCAAAAACACCCGGAGATCACACCCAACCTGGGCCACACCAACCCTTAACATGGGTGGAGTTTTGCACACAGAGTTTCGAACCAGTGACCTTTACACCACAAAGTGCCCTATCAAAACACCTTGTCACCATCTGCTTTGTGCCTTGTGGACTTTATATATATACTTATTAATTAACATAGTATATGATATATACATTTTTTACCTTTTATCACTTGAAAAATATTAGTGACTAATATATATGAGATGGTATGAATATATTTTGTCATCATTATGTCAATAGCTAATTTACAATTGATAACTACTTATATGAACTTGCTTTCAAAAGTTTATTTCCTTTTTCTTTTTAAGATATACAATTCAATCCTCATTTACAAATTCTTTGAATAAATAATGTTTTTTTTATTCTAGATATTTTCTAACAAAGAATGCTCTTGTGTCCTTAGTCATATTAAGCTCAACGATCAATTATCTATTTTCTAACTTTTTTAGCAGAGACTAAGTTGCCATGCAACACTTGTTAAAATGATGTATTCCATGTTGTATTCACCAAAAAATAATGCAAATCCATGCTACCTGAGAATCATTATCCCTTGAGCATTGCTAATGCCTCCACTTGGTCACTTACTAGTCTCTCCTAACCCATAGGCAAACAAAATTTATTTATTTTCTCTGAGATCAACCCCACCTCCCAACATACTTCTTCTTATTCTTCTTTTTCAAAGGTGGAAAAACCTATAATAACTCAATTGCTACTCAACTGTGAAGAGAATTGTTAGATCCCTATAATACTAATGTATTCCCCTTATTGTTATTGTTTTTGCAAACCCCTATTGTTATCGTTCTACCCATGTATCTCCCATGTTGTTATTGTTGTGCCCCATAGAAGCCCACTATTGTTATTGTTGTGCCCTTTTATTATTATTGTTATGTAGGCTCTGATTATATTGTGACCCCTTAGACTCTTATATATACCAAAGAGGTCTTATCATTTGTATCATCCAAGAATTGTTCATTTATGTAATGTAAAGGAGGCCTCCCCCTCGAAGAGGACAATTTTTAAGTCATTGACCTATCTTTTCTTCTGTTCTTTGAGTTGGTTGCATAACATTTGGTATAAGAGCTTTGGATTTTAGGGCTTCGCTTCTTCAAACAGGTCATCTTGTCATTTTTGCTATATTTTTTTTAATATGAAGCTTCAGAAGTTGAAATTGGAACCATGTGGAGCCAAAATATTGCTTCACCTTGTGTACGAATTTCAGATCTTGGTTCGTTATATTGCGGAGATATGATCTGAGGAAGTTAGGGTTTTTGCAGGCTCCAGAATTCCCAACTCAAGCAAAATATTCTTTTGGAATTGCACAACCCCCCCTTAAGAGGGCACTCAAGATTTTTTAAAACTTACCACAGAGTCAAGAAGGAATTTTTTGGGATGGCCTTAAATATGATATTCAGAAGTTTGTGGTAGAATGTTTGGTTTGCCAACAAAATAAAGTTGAGACAATTACCAGGTCTGTTACAACCTTTAGCCATTCCAAGTCAACGTTGGGAGGAGGTCTCAATGGATTTTATCAAAGGTTTACCCAAGTCTGAAGAAAGAGTGTCATCATGGTGGTAGTTGATAGACTTACCAAGTATGCACACTTGTATGCATTATCTCATCCTTTTAAAGCCAATACAATTTCTACTGCACTTATGGAAACAATTCAAAAGCTACATGGAAACCAAAAGATTATTGTAAGTGACAGAGATCCCATTTTCACTGGAATTTTTTGGATGAAATTATTTTCTTGTCTTGGTACTCAATTAGCTCATAGCTCATCTTATCATCCTCAATCTGACGAGCAAACTAGGCTAGTGAAAAAATGTTTGGAAGGATATCTTTGTTGCTTTGTATCCGATAAACAAACACAATGGGTCAAGTGGTTACCTCCAGCTGAATGGTGGTATAACACTTCCTTCCATACTGCAGCAAAAATGAACTTGTTTATGGCACTTTATGGATATCATCCACCATCCATCACATCATCTTTAAGAGAAAATTCTAAGGTTAAAGCAGTGGAAGATCACATCGAGCATCAACAACAAGTTCTCCAACTCTTAAAGGATAACCTCACTCTGGCACATAATCGAATGAAACAACAGGGAGATTAGCATTGTAGTGAAAGAAGTTTTGTTGTAGGCGGTTGGGTATTTTTACAGCTACAACCATATAAACAAATGTCCCTCAAGCAAGCTAAAACGGATAATAAATTATCACCCAAGTACTATGGTTCTTACAAGGTGTTGCAAAAGATTGGCACTATGGCATACAAATTGAAGTTGCCTTAATCTTCTTGAGTACACCCAGTTTTCCATGTTTCATGCTTAAAGAAGGTTATTGGTGACAAGCTCCCATTGCAAACAGTGTTGCTAGAACTTGACGAAGAAGGAAAAATCATATTTGAGCCTGAAGCAATCACGAAAACAAGAATCCGACAGCTACAAAATCAATATATTTCATAATATCTCATTAAGTGGAAGAACTTGCCCAATGAAGACTCCACATAAGAGGATGAGAATTTATATAAAAGCATCTGGAACTACTCAAGCGTTGAGGACATAATTTTTTTAAAGAGAGAGGCATGTTAGGTCCCTATAATACTAGTGTATTCCCCTTATTGTTATTGTTAGTGCAAACTCCTATTGTTATTGTTGTGCCCATGTATCCCCCATGTTGCTATTGTTGTGTCCTTACATTATTGTTGTTATGTAGGCTCTGATTATATTGTGACCCCTTAGAATCATATATATACCAATGAGGTCTTATCATTTGTATCATCCAAGAATCGTTCATTTATGTAATGTAAAATAGGTCTCCCCCTCAAAGAGGACAATTTTTAAGTCGTTGATCTATCTTTTCTTTTGTTCTTTGAGCTGGTTACATAACAAGAACTATCATTGGTTGCTATCTGCAAACACGCGTTGACTCATCACCATTATTCAAGAAAAACCATACCCCTTGAAATGACCCATTGATGGTCATATGGGAGCTAGACTTTGACTCATACTAGATACTTTTTGGTCTTGGGATGTTCACTTGGTTCTTTATGTCCAAGGAAGATGAACTTTTAACCAATTAAAGGAAGTTTTAAGTCTTACTCCAAGATCGAGAGATAGTTTTAATCAAAATGATATCTAAAATAATATTAATATCTTTGTGATCATCATTAAAAATATCTTTAATGGAATCAATATCTTATTTAATACTATTTAACTTTAATTCCATACAGTTTTTTTTGTAAGTTTAGTAGATCCTCCCTATTTTCTGTTAAATCAAAAAAGTGAAAAACAAGTTACAATCAATATATACGCTGGATGAGCTCAACCTGCCTGTAGGAAACCAGGTCTGTTGGCCACCTCAAAGTGTTATAGGCCAACCAAAATTGATAAAGTTTGAACCTGGTACTGTCTGCCTTAACAAATTTGCTGTCTATTACATTCAAAGTCTTAATTAGAATGTAAATGTTACCTATAATATGCATGTCAAAAGGACAAAAAAGAAAAAGATTCCATAAGACTCAATCATCAGATGACTCGATAGGCGCCGGGTCCTTAAAATTGGATCCGGGCATATCAACTTGGTTCATACTTTGCAGCTGATGTTCCATGTGGCCCAGAGGAACGTTCTGGTGATGTTGCAGAAGATGGATTTCTTGGATGTCCCTTCTCATTTAAGCTAAAATAGACGCGACTTTCGGATCACCTCCAATTTCTTAAACACTAACTATGGCCTTAGCCAATAAACATTTCATTGTCAGTAATACATAAAACTACATACCACCATAATATTAATTACACTGTATAAATAACTAATAAATTATATAAATAGATATAACTATTTCTAAAACATATATAAACAATTTAAAATATTGAATTTTAATTACTGTAAACCATATGTAATATTTTTTTTGAACGAATAAACAATATGTAATTTTTAAATTATATTAACCCATGGAAGAGTAAGGTCTAATTAGCATAAGTGAGGATAGAACCCACATCTCCAAATCCTAAAAATAGAGGACCAACTTTTCACTTATTGTTGCAACGTCTTTGAAATTGGGATATCCTGCCGAAGGGGCATCCGTCGGATCTTCACCAAATGTCTTCGCATTGCTCCCCATTTTCTGCTCTGAAAATGCATTTGCATTTGGCTCGCAAGGAATTCATCAGACTACCCTTATCAATCTTTTATGCACAAAATAATTTCGTCACTTCTCTCAAGCCCATTTCCATTGCGTTACCCTTGCCTTCATCTGCTCGACTCTCTACAGTAATATCTTTGACGAGGACAGCTGCTATTGGAAACACAACGAAATCTCAAATGGGTCGCGGATTACAAACAGGAAGAGGTAAATTCGATTGAGTTTGTTGTCTTTCAAGGCAATTTATACAAATAAAATAAGTTGAACGGTACAGCGATTCTGCATGGAAGGTTTGTCTGTGTGAAGTTAGAGAGTCAGATAACGATTTCTAGATATACATTGTCACAGTTGCATTCAGTGCTCATGAAGTGGTGGACAATAATTCAACAAACAATCTCGAGAATCGGGAGATCCTCGTGCAACACGTATTGGTCCCCGAAGACAAGGTCAAGCTTCTGCTAGAACTGCAACAGAGGATAGTTACAGGCAAGTGCTTTTACTCCTAATAAGTAAGCGCAATAGATGCTCGCTTTAGATGTTTTCAACATGAAAGATAAATGAAAGTTTAGATCACTATCTAGATCATGGTTTGGATGTTAAGCAAGGATTATTTCAACTTAAACTGGGTCTAGTTTCTATGGTAATTGTATGAGTTCAATTGAGAGCGGAGAGCTTTCTTGAATGGTATATGATGCATCGGCCTTAACATATAAATATGCTCCTGCTTGATTGTTTATCTACTTCTGATTTTTAGCTGATGAAGCCAAGAGTTCAAGTGTAACTCCATGCTTCTTGGGCACCCATGTTCTTCCTCTGATTTGGGAGGTCCGCATTCTGCCTAGCTAATTTCTGTTAACAAGATCAGGACATTATAGACTCGAGCAAATTCATTGATGGCTGCTACTCTCTTGTTTATTTTGGTGTGATTGTTACTGAATCTAGGTCCTCTGTCTTTTACTCAGTTCACCCTTGTTACAACTAATACCGATGTGTTAAATAGAGAGACTGACCATATGTGTTAAATAAGGGGGGGGGCGACGTGTCATGTTACTTAGTTGTAGATCCATCTCAAGGTCTCTAATCCTATCTAGGATGAAAGGGATTGAGAGTGGGGACTAAAGGGACCGGGCATGGTCGACGATCAAAATGGCCTAGAACACCACATACATAATCATCCACATGGCCTACAGGGATTAAGGACTTGCACCCCCTCTCGGTCTTACAGTGGCATTGTCCATGAAAAAATGTAAGGTACCATCTGGGAGGTAACAAACAATTTTTAGATGTGTCAATATAGATGAAACCAACAACCTAGTAGAGGAATCCCATTCGAGATAACATGGGGGCCATTTTGCAGCTTACACCACTGCACAAAATATTAAGATGAGGGTACTCTTGGCCTACATTATGTACATGCAAATTATCTACTGTTTAGGATGATTTCTATTTATAGTAGTTTCTATTTTTAGCTAGTGATGCCGGTAGGATGACATGTGGTAGTGACTAGGCAGTGACTAGGCAGTGACGTGGCACCTAAAATGCACTTCATTATCTTTATCCTCCTACATGAGTGCAAACTTTCCTTCCTATTTTTGGAGATAATCTTATCCATTTACCTTATCCTTTTATCCTTATATTCTTGGAAATCTTATCTCCTAAGATTTAGTCTTAATTTTGTAGGATGCTTGTATTTTGGAGTTAGGAGTAGCATGTGTGATTTTTTTCTTTAGTTATTACTCACTTACGGTTGATCCTATCCTTAGTGAACTCTATTATTGACTCCAACTGCATTTTTGACTAGATAAGTCCATTTTTGGGCTGCTCACCTGAAAATAAGGGTAGTTACTTTTTTGCTTTTTGTGCAGGCACTAAGGAACCCGACCTACTGCGCATTGATCCTGTCTCCTAGAGTGTTATAAATATGTACTCATGGTGTTGGATGTAATAATGAATTTGAGTTGATCTCTTTGGCCTTTCAGTCTATTTTCTCTCTCTTTTCTCTAGTTGAATTAGTTTCTTATTTTCTCTCTTCTTTCTAATTCGTCTCAAGCTTGCAAGTAGTATTATTGTTTCTTTTTCAGAACTAGATTATTGTGTGTTTGTGATCAAATTCTAACATGGTATCAAAGCTTTTATGATATCAAAGATTCAAATATCTAACATGGTATCGGAGCATAGGAGGAGCTTGTAGGAAAAAGAACGCTCTTTGTTACAGGTGACATTGGATTGAAGTGCACACAAAGAATGAAGTATCCCATCATATTGTGAAATTTTTGGCTACCCACTAGCAGCTCGCACTGGCAACCTGGAAACTCACATTGGTCTTCCAGCAACTCGCACTAACAACTTGACAACTCGCACTGGTCTTCCGACAATTCGCACTGTCTCCTAGAAAACTCGCACTGCCCTCTGGAAACTTGATTTGCCTCCTAGAAAACTCGATCTGCCCTCTTGGCAATTCACACACCCTATGGCAAACTCGCACTGGCCTTTGGAAGACTTGCACTACCTCCCGAAAATAATCTCAGCCTCTACTCCTGCGAATTTACTAAGCAACTCGGCCTGCTCCTGAAGCTCACAGCCTCATTGGAAAAACTCAATATCCTGCAGAAAATAACTAATAGTAAAAAACTTCAAAAATTATTCTCCCAATCACTGCTGTTGAAACCCTTTTGGTGTCTCACTGAAAATCACCCACTCGATATGTCTCCAAAGTTTCCCCTCGATTCCCTTTATAATCTCTCACTTACAAATGAATGGCCATGATTAGAAGTTCACTTGATCCAATCGATGGCTAAGATTATCTTAGAAACTTTCTACAAGCTTCTAGAGGTAAATCGATCTTATCCCAACTAATGTCAATTAGTTATCCACTTTCCCTAGGTTTAGACTTAGCAAATATTTAAAAATTCACTAATTGTCATAATCAAGATATTTTCCCTAGGTGAAACTTAGGAAAAATTACACGGGCTTGGAGATAATTAAATCCTTTGTGTTCCTAGCCTCAATGACACCTCTCAAGGCTAGAACACCTGTTCGAGCTACAATATTTAACACTCCCTCTTAGCAAGGAAGGTGTTCTCCACAACTCCCAACTTATCCTTGAAGAAAACAAACTTTTTTTATTCAAGGCCTTCGTTAGAATGTGTGCCACTAATTGATTTGTAGGCACATACTGTAGTCAAACTAATCCATGCTGTACACAATACCTGATGAAATGGTATTTGATGTCGATATGTTTCGATCGATCATGAAATACTAGATTCTCAGATAGCTTGATGCAACTTTGGTTATCAACTGGATAATGTTCGATTCCATCCTCTAACCAAACAATGCCACTAGCAGCTTCCGAAGCCATATGGCCTCGCATGTAGCCATGCTTGTTGGCATGTACTCTGCTTTTGCAGAACTTAATGAAATCGACTTCTGCTTCCTACTGTACTAAGAGACAATCTCTGATTCAATGTTAAAGCAACACCATGAGGTGCTTTTCCTGTCCACTGCATTACCTGGCTAGTTTGCATTAGTATATCCCATCAACCTAACACCATCACGTTGAGTATATCTCAACTCATACTCAATTGTACCTCGTAGATATCGTAGCACATGCCTCGCTGCTGTCCAATGCACCCTCTTTGGTTCTACCATGAATTGACTAAGAGTGTTGATGACAAAGCAAATGTCCAGCCTTGTGTTGACCAAATACAAGAGAGAGCCAATAATTTGTCTATATAAAGTGGGGTCCACCATCTCCTACTTTGATGCATCAATCTTCCTCCAATTGGTTATCATAGGTGTAGACATGGGTTTACATTCCAACATCCTGATTGTCTTAAGATCTCCATAGTACATCTCCCTTGACCAAGGAAGATCTCCCCATCTGTTTGCCACACCTTTAGACCTAGAAAATAGTGCATCAACCCCAATTCCTTCATCTCAAACTCTGCTTCTAAGTCCCTATTGCAAATATTCTATGAGCCATGGTGACCTAGTCAAAAATAAATCATCCACATATAACACGAGAATGAGTGGCTCACTTCCAACCATAAGATAGTAGAGGTTTGAATATGCCTCACCCTTCACGAAACCCATCTCCTGCAAATAGCTATCAATCCGACCATACCATGCTTTGGGTGATTGCTTGAGTTCGTATATCGTTCTCTTCAACCTGCATATATACGAACTCAAAACCTTTCAGCTGTTTGATGTACAACTCTTCTATAACTCCGTTAAGGAATGTCGTCTTGAGTCTTGACATCCATTTGATGGATTTGCCATTCCATTTGTGCTGCAAGTGAGATCATGACCCTAATGGAAGTGTACTTGGCCATGAGAGCAAACGTCTCCTCATAATCTAATCCCTCTTCCTGAGAGAACCCCTTGGCCACAAACCTTACCTTGAACTTTTCTACACTGCCATTTGCAGCGTGCTTGATCTTATAGATCTAGCGGGAACTAACCACTGCCCTATCCACGTCCCAAACATCATTCAGCATGATAGAGTTGTACTCCTCCCCACGCCTGATGCTGTGAACCTCTTTATAGCTAGAAGACTCACTGTCAATAGCCTCATTGACCAACGCCTTGTACCTGGAATTTCTCTCTGGTAGTCTCTTGTCTGTGCTGCTCGATCTAGGAGCTCCCACAAACTCTTGTGCATCTCTCAATGCCCAAAGCACCTCAAAATTCCTTCTCCCACTTGTATTGGGTTGAGCTTCAAGCTCCTCATCCTGCTGTCGCTCCACATGCTGCAAGCTCTCCTCAACACCTATACCTGTGCTTGTACTAGTTGTTGCACTGGTACTTGTGTCCTGCACCTGAGCCGCTTGTTCATCCCTTGGATCTTCTGCGTGTTGACTCTGATCAACTGCTGGCAATGCATGAGATCTCCTAAAGGCTTTCTCCTCCTGGAACTTTACGTCCCATCTCACGATGATTTTCCTACTCTCTGGAGTATAGATCCTGCATGCGTTTGATGTTTAGCTATACCCAACGAAAACCCATTCTTTGTAGTTGAATCTAGCTTGGTGCGCTTCTCATCTGGAATGTGACAATATATGATCTTGCAAAAAATCCTGAAATGACTGACTCTGTTGATTTTCCATGACAGTCGAGAATTTGGTTTGGGTCTTAAAAGCTTTGACACAAACTCACTCAAGTGTCACAACAACACTACTTTGCATAGTGGAATAATATACATTAATGAATCAACTAGCGCACATGACAATTTTTAAATTTTTAAACCCACTACTTGTTAATTACAAACTAGAATACAATAGTCTTAGGGCTTCCGTACCAGGGATCGTGGCTCGTTACAATAAACCTGATACAAGGACACAAATAGGGCTTAATGTCAGTCCTTTGCAACCAATCTACCTTGAATAAAGTACAACTGACCTACATCTGTCGGTGCGCATCTATAGTCCTCTCAGTCCATGTACCTTGAACAGATCTGGCGGGTCCTCTTTCCTCCCATTCTGCAGCTCCTCAATTTGCCTCTTTCAGTGTACACAACTCCTTTAGGTCACTGATCTTCAGGCCAATGTAATCTTCCCTCTAGCCAGTCTTTATTCCATCAAAGATCTCAACACATAGGGTCTTCATGCTCTTCCCACTTCAACCATTCTGCTGCTCCAATGATGGTCAGACTTAGGGCCTCTTATCACTGAAGTTTACCTCCTGCAACTCATTGATCTTGGGCTTGTTCTCTAGCCCACTTGGCTGCCCTTTATCCTTTCAAGGATAAACCCTTTGAGCACCAAACACCCAACCCTCTTAACATTGACAAATCTCCCCAATTTTCCATTGCACTAGGGCTGCAAACACAGTTCTCTAACAACCCTCCATCTATACACGAATAGGTTCCAACAACTCGCCTCCTAACAATTCATGGCTCCTTCCATGCCATTGTTCTTGAGGTCTTCTTCTTGCACTGTGTTCTGCACTACGAAAAACCATTATTCACAATTCCGTTTGTGAACAGTGCTCCCATCAACCAGATGTGCCCACTTGTTAGCCTTCTCGTCACTTTAGTGTGCTGGTCCTAGGGCCTACACATCTGCCCAACCTCTGTGACAAATCGTTGCTACTGTCATTGTCCTAGGGGCTTTCAAATCTGCCCTACTATAGTCAGAATCATGACTGATCTAGGGCTTCTACAACTATTGTTCAACATACTTATGAACAACCCTTTAACTTCTCCTCTTATCAACCCTTCACCCTCCTGTAGATGACTAAACTAGGGTTTTTGCAACTAGCCCTCTTATCCCCGATTTGTTAACACTAAACCAGTGAACTAGGGCTACCAAATACTACTGTTCATCTACTATGAACAAACCTCCAAACTTCAATACCTTTACTCTTGCATAATCAATCCTCCATCTTGTCATTGTCCTTTTGCAATTATGGCCACATATACAACTTGTACATTTGTGCAAGATTCCTGAGAACAATGAGCCTATTTCAGAGTTATATGTCTTCAACGTTTAGGGTCTCGACCCTCTCTTCATTGGACAAGAACAAACACAATACTTGCTTTCAGGATCAGACCTTAGGGTTGATTTTGTGCATAGAAAACCGCCCTAACTAAGGCATCCGATGTCTGTCCAAATACTTTGGATAGTCCTCCATATTTGCATGAATTCTCCCACTGCTTTGGTAATCCATCAACCTTACCATCCATGCCACACGAACCCGAACCCTCCTCACATACACAGGTTTGCGACCTCCAAAACGGGGCTAGTACCAAGGGTTTTTAGGCTGCACAAGTCTCTTCTTTTTTCACACTGAGGTAACATCTGGCCACATCTTTCCTTGGCTTTAGGCCTCTTCTCCACAATCTTATGACTTGCGATCCTTTCTCCATAGATCTGTCCATGTCACAGAGGTCTCAACCTCTCTATCCCCTCATAGTGAAGTTATTACAGGGTTGCGACCCTCTTCCTTCAACCAACATGCAATCACAAGGTAAGCGGATTTCTTCTAGGCTAGATCTAGCCTTCTCTATGGCCCTCTCACACAAACAACAAGGTTACTAGGGTTGCAACTCTCTCTTGTAGCAAAACCTAGTCATTTTGGCCTCCCAAATCATGCCTAAGTTAGGCCTGTGACTCCTCAAACCATCGAGAAACCCTTATTCTCTTTGGCTGCCAAAACCCGTAGGAGCTCCACAAAACTCGCTAAGGATCATACCTTTCCTTTTTTGCGGCTTCTTGAGTTCTCTCCTTAAAATGTCTCGCACTAGGATAAGCCCTCTTTAGCAACACTCTTGGCCTTCTAGATCAACCCTCTTAGGGCTACATCGTTACTAGCCTTCTTGACCAAATGATCTTCCTCTCACTTGATACATCTAACCTTCCCTTAGGACTCTTTAAATAGCCCTTCTTAGACCTCGAAGGAATCCTCTAGAACTTGGGGGTTTTGTCAAAATATTAATTTTCTTTTTAATTTGCTTTTAGATTTTAAACACCAACTTGGGTCTAAAACCACTCTACTTGGGTTCTTTGCCCACAAAGCCTTTGTGACCAAACTTCACAAACCCAAATCTAGGATTGTAGAGTACCTCCCAAGCTACACAATTCAACACTCCCTCTTAGCGAGGGAGGTATCCATCATCACTAGCGAGACTAGTCCATCTGGCATCCACCATTGCAACATACCTTGTAAAATGGATCAGCCTCATAAGAACCTGAAGATCTAAAACTTCCATAGGGTTGCTCCCTCTCAAGCTAGTCTCCCTTTGAATCTACACGATCCCCACTGGCTTAAACTGCTTCCACTGTCCACACTTTGATCAACTGGGCCTTCAAAGTAGCTTTGATACCATGTTGATTTTCCACGACAGTTGAGAATCTAGTTTGGGTCTTGAAATCTCTGACACAAACTCATGTTGAGATTTTGGGTAGCCTTGGATGTGCTCTAGCTCTGAAACTTTGTGGGGGGGCTAGAACACATGAGATCTCCAAGACCCATAAATCGTTTGGAGAAATTCCACCTGGTGTGAAAGTTATTCAAATAATTAATTATTGTAATGGAGACCCTAAGTCTAACTTAGGGAAATTAAATAATTAAAGTGAATTAATTAAAACATGTGGGTGAGAATGTTCTAAGTGACGTGGATCAAGTCTTTTCTAATCTTAGCCGTCAATTGGAGATTAGATCACGACCATTGAATGTTCAACGAGAAAAGTATTAAAGGAAGGCTTGGGGTCAGTTGGAGGCAACACTTGAGCTAAGTCGAAATTTTGGGGCGCGGTTTGCTGAGAATTTTCGAGTGAGCTTGCAGTACAGTGAGGGGCAGATCGACAATGGGATTTCAGATTCCAGGCCGAGAATACATTGGCAAAGAGGTAGATCCGTACCAGAGTAGCGCAAAGACCCAACAAGTGTGATGCAGGCCTAGCCAGAGCAGTGTAGAGGCTCAGCTAGGGTGACGCAGGCTCAGCCGCAGCGTAGGCTCAGCCAAGGTGACGCAGGCCTAGCCAGAGTTGTGCAGAGGTAGCATAGGCTCAGCCAAGGTGACGCAGGCCCAGGCAGAGCTGCGCAGAGGCAACACAGAGGCTCACGCAGGGAAGGAGGGCTGATGCAGAGCTGGGAAAGGTAGCGCTGGGGTTCTAGTGGGCCAGAAAGAGCTCGTTTTCAGCAGATCTAGGTGGTGTGAAGCAGCCATGCTGAAGGGTGGCGCAGTGACTGCATAGGCACCTGGGGGTTCTTCATCCTCAGCTGAATCAACCATATTTTCTCTCTCCAAGAGATAGAGGTACATTTGTTGAGATTTTCTCTGTTTGGGCAAACCATGTTTGGTGCCCTTGAATGTATTAAGGATTTTGCATAATAATAAAACCCTCTAAGATCTATTGCACTGGTTTTCCCACATTGGATTTTTCTGGGGACACTTGTCCGAAAAATCTTGTGTGTCCTTTGTCATGTGTGCTTATTTCTTCAGTACCTGATCTGTATGTAAGTGTAGATCTGCAGTGTGTTTACTTTGCTGTTTTCTGAATATTTTTGAAAATAACTTGTAAATGTAGAAAACACAAGTAGGAGAAGTAAACTAGATTTCTGCAGTAGAAATTTCTGTTAAGTAGTTTCAGGAATTATCACAACTCATTCAAGTGCCAAAACAATACTACTTTGCTCAACAGAATAACATACATCAGTGAATCAACTAGTGCACATGACAATTTTTAAAATTTTATACCCACTACTTGTTATATTACAAACTAGAATACAACAATCTTAGGGCTCCCGTACCAGGAATCATGGCCCGTTACAAGGACACAACTAGGGCTTGGTGTCAGTCCTTTGACAACCAATCTACCTTGAATGAAGTACAACTGACCTACATCTGTTGGTGCACATCCACAGTCCTTTTTTTCCATGTACCTTGAACACATATGGAGGGTCCTCTTTCCTCCCATTCTGCAATTCCTTAATTTGCTTCTATCAACACACAACTCCTTTAGGTCACTGATCTTCAGCCCATTGTAATCTGCCTTCTAGTTAATCTTTAGTCCATCAAAGATCTCAACGCATAGGGTCTTCATGCTCTACCCACTTTTTCCATTCTACTGCTCCAATGATGGTTAGACTTAGGGCTTGGAGGCTGCCCTCTTACCACTAAAGTTACCCTCCCGCAACTCACTAATCTAGGGCTTGTTCACTAACCCACTTTTCTGCCCTTTATCCCTTCATGGACAAACCCTTTGGGCACCAAACACCCAACCCTCTTAATAATGAAAAATCTCCTTATTTGTTCACTGTACTAGGGCTGCAAACACAATTCTCTACCATCCCTCCATCTGTACATGAACTGGTTCCAACAACCTTCCTCCTAACTGTTCATGGCTCCTTCCATGCCATTGTTCTTGAGGTCTTCTTCCTGCACTGCATACTACACTACGAAAAAATACTATTCACAATTCCATTTATGAATGGTGCTCCCATCAACTAGATTTGCCCACTTGTCAGCCTTCTCGTCACTTTAGAGTATTGATCTTAGGGCATACACATCTGCCCTACCTCTGTGATACATAATTTCTCCTGTCACTGTCCTTAGGGCTTGCGAATCTGCCCAACTACAATCGAAATCATCACTGATATAGGGCTTCTACAACTGCTGTTCAACATACTTATGAACAACCCTTTAACTTCTCTTATCAACCCTCTACCCTCCTGTAGATGACTGAACTAGGGTCTCTGAAACTAGCCCTCTTATCTCTTATTTGTTAACACTAAACCAGTGAACTAGGGTTTCCAAATACTGTTGTTCATATGCTATGAATAGACCTCCAAACTTCAATACCTTTTCTCTTGCACAATAAGTCCTTCGTCTTGTCATTGTCCACCTGTAGTTGTGGCCACCTATACTACCTATACACCTGTGCAATATTCTTGAGAACAACGAGCCTATTTGAGAGTTGTATGTCTTCTGCATTTAGGGTCTTGACACTCTCTTCATGGCATAGGAGCAACCACAATACTTGCCTTTAGGATTAGACCTTAGGGTTGATTCTGTGCATAGAAAACTTCCCTAACTAGGGCTTTCGATCTCTGTCCAAATACTTTGGACAATCCTCCATCTTTGCAAGACTTCTCCCATTGCTTTGGCGATACATCAACCTTACTAGCCATGTCACATAGACCCAAACCCTTCCACATATACACATGTTTGCGACCTCCAAAACATGGCTAGTACCAAGGGTTTGCGGCCTCCAAAACAGGGCTAGTACCAAGGGTTTGCGACCTCCATACATTGTCTAACATTATGTTAGAGGTAGTCATTTTAGCTAAGGTGGACCTTCCCCATCTTTTGATTTAGTTCTTGTATATTATTTTGCAGCATTATCATCTATTTACATGCTCTCTTTTTTAACACTAACTCTTGCTTTAGTTTTGCAGCCCTAATATTCTCTCTTGTAGGTTCTCTCAAGCTTCAAGTTGCATTCCAAGGAGGCCGTGGGAATTAGGAGAGTTTGTGAAGGAGACTAGGCCGTACACCATTTTTGGAGCTTGTATTCTCTAATTGTAGAACCTTTTCATCTCTTTTGAGGCTCCTATACTTGAAGGGATTTCCATGTTGTTCCAGGATTTCACATTGTATTTTGTCATCAATTCCTTGGGCAGCCCTCTAAGAGGCTCTAACCATCATCGTTAACCATAATAATAAAATTTATCTTTTGTGAGAGCGTGGGTTCTACCCATTGGCATCCCTACCTCTCCATTTTAGGTGAGAATTTGTGGGTGGATTGATTCGTTGGCTTTGACATTTCCATTTTCTTTCTCATTTTTCACACATATGCATGCCTAATTGGGAAGTAACACAAATCACATTTCTTTCTCTTCAAGTTTGCTACATGCTTTAAGCTTGCGCCACTTATCATTGTTGCTACAAGTTTCAAGTTTACATTTCCATTTGCAAAACAATTTACTCTTACTTTATGCAAGCATATCTAATATTTTTAGCAAACTTTGAGACATTTAGCTTGGCATTTGTCTAAATAATTCTTGCTTTATTGCTATGCCACAGTTCCATTTTGAGAATATTGAAGCATTGTGTATTGGACAAGTTTATCTTCCAAAGCAATTGTATACTTTTATGTCAAGCTAATCATCTTTCATTTTCTCAAGTTAAATTTCCTTTTGCAAAACTATTTTGGGCATCAATATCATTTCAATTCACTTCTCAAGCATTGCATCTTCTTTGGGAAAATTTTCATTTGATTTAGTTGCTCATAAAATTCAAGCTTCCTTTGCTTTAGTTTGTTATTGGTTCATCGTTTATATTTAGCAACTCACAATTTTAATTGCACATGAAGCTTATGCATCTTGTGTTTACTTGAGCAAATATACAAGTGATCTTGTGGAACATGTTTACTTAAAGCAATTTCACCTTTTACATAACACTTGCAAACTCACTTGCATATCATATTATACATTCTAATTTAGTTGCATCTTAATTAAATTAACCTCCAAGCATAAGCTTCGTTGATAGAAATCATAGGAAAAAGACTTTCTTGGAAAGTTCTTTCAATTTGTACGAAGTAAGGTAAAGACGTGTGACCTTGCAGTTATGGAGGTGGCTTGTCCCCTTGTAGGGACGAAGGCACACGGTGGCTAGTAAGACTCAAGGGAAGGGTATTGTTAATGACACCATCGTGTCCTCAACCCCTCTTTCTTACAGTCACCCCAATTTTTACCCTTTGGCAAGAGCTCAAGAGGAAGATCTCTCACCTAGATTAGACATTTAGATTAAAAGTAACCGAGATAATTGCATTCAATCTAGTTTAGGTGCATTTCATATTAACACATTTCATTGTTTTACTTGCAAATAATCCATACACTTGTCATTTATGAATATGTGTTGAAATACTTTGTTTTGGCAATATCATCCCATTTATGTTTTGCAAGTAGAATTCTAATTGGTTTCCTTTGCAAGATATTCTTTCCTTGTATGCTTTTGGGTTAGGAAGTAATCATATATCTTGAAAGCATTTTTATATCTGGCATTGACATTTCTAATATCTTTTGTTTCATTTTCAGGATTGCTTGTGCTTCCATTTGAAGCACTTCATTTATTTTGAGCAAATATCTTTCATTTTTGAGCAATATTTTGAAGGCATTGGTTATACATATGCTTATTATTTCCTCACGTGTTGATGATTATTGAAGTTGATTTTAGCTCATATCGCTCATATTGTATTTGCTTGTAATCTCAAAAAGTAATCCATTTCACTCTAACATCTTCTAGAATCCTCACCTTTTAACATAGTTTTCCATTTTAGGGACCACCCCCCTTAGCTAACCTAAGAGATAACTTAAACGGAGAGAGTTGGGAATAGGTGACAGCCTCTTCTCTTAGTTGTGTCACCAACCACACCTTATGGGGTTAAAGGCTTTTCTCACTAACTTGTAGGTGTGTGCACAAGGCGGAAGCAACACTAGTTACAGTCCTTGTGTTATTAGTACAGATTAGGTTCACCCTATGTTGGATTACCTGCCCTAAAGTGAGGGCAAGTAGTGTTTGAAGTGAAAATGACAATTCTTTCGAGTTACAATTGAGCTTACTACCGTGTGAAGGCTTTGCACTAAGGGGTGCAAGTTTGGGTGATAAAAGGTCAAATCTCGTTCACATGCTATTAGAGTCTTTGGGTTATAACTTGTTAGTACAGATTAGGTTCACCCTGTGTGCACCTCAGTGCATTTCGAAAATGACCCTCTTGATTCTTTATTTCCTAATGTAGTTTGATTACTTGGTAAAGAAAAAGCAACTTAAAATTGGAGGGAGTGTGTTGCAGAACCATGCCAATAGCCAATAACCTAGTGAAGGTAGACTTTAATTTCTTTCAAAGTCTGGGAAAGATTAGTCATTTAAGATATGAAGAGATCTCCAATCAGCCATAATTAACTGCTGTGAGGGGGAAGGTGTCAATATGCAACTCCAGTTACCACTTCTTGGTAAATTAAAACAATAGTGGCAGAAATTTATCTAGTCTATTTGCAGTTTTTCCTTGCTTGTTAGGCAATTCTGTTGAAGATTGTGTCAAATTAAATTTGACCACGGTGTCTGTTTGTTGCTTTTCTCAAAGTGGTTAATGACCCTCTTTATTGATTTTACAAGTCTATATGCTAATTTAACCTGTTCAAAAGTAATCCATATACTTTTTATCAGGATAGATGTTTACGGAGGTGGTCCGAGATCTCTGAAAGGAGACAAAAAAGATGGAAATTTTGTAATGATCTTCAGCGCACCCTTATTGTCCTTGAACCTAAAATGCTATGGAATCAAATAGAACCTGTTAGTTGTTGGGTTTTCCCCTCTCTCCCTCCCTCTCTTACACACATCCTTATGGTCTTCAATGGTAACAACCATTTTTTGGGTTTTCCTTCTCTTTCCCTTCTGTTGCCTGTTGCCTGGACTAGGATAACAATCTAATTTTAAGGTCATGGCCAAGCAAGACACCAAATTGGTGTATGAGATCCTCTTGTTTGTCGGACAATGGACCCACCTCTGTGCTAGCAGACTAACCCCCTTTGTATTTGAACCTGTGACCTTTTAGGAGGAGGCATATGTTCTTAACCATTGGGCCCACTCAAGCTGTACTGTAACATGGAATCTGCTTACTGTACTGTAACATGGAAATCTGCTTACAGTACTGTAACATGAAATCATCTAAGAATATTTCATTAACAATGGTATCATCACAAAGCCACTGATGTTTAAGCAGAAAGATAAGGTGAAATTAGAGCAACATGTTAGTGTAATGTTTTAATAATTTCCTTTTAAATACTTGAAAACCAGCGGCCTCAATTTTTGTAGTTTCATTGTTTTCACATTTTTTTCTTAAAGATTGATGGGATTCAGAAACGAAGGGTCAATGACTGACTGCTTTATTGGGTATTCTGCTGAGGAGTTCAGAAGGTGTGGACCTAAGCGTTTTGGCAACAGAGTACTCCATTTGCCCGTCAAAGGAAGAGGGAGGAATGCTGGGCTGGGTTCAGAAGGGCCAGATGGTATGTGTATTTGTCAAGGACAGTGATAAATCAAAATCGAGATGATTGAAATATATCTATCTGTTTTTACTCCAATGGAAATGATGATGCATACATGATACTTGTAATATGTATTTTGATGATGTATGAACCCCTTGCAGTATCAAAGGTTCCTTTTGATAGAGAATTATGAATAGCTGTATTCAACTGAACTGATATTCACTTTAAACAAATTAGTTTTCAATCAAATATTCTTATTGGAAGCAATAATCAACTTCAGAAATCTAGAAAACCTTATGTGCTGTCCCTTCGTCAAATTATAGAGGCCATTGAGTATGTCACATCCAACTGTTATCATTTTCTTTTGGTAAACGTTTAATTTGGTGGATAAGAAACTTCTCGTCAGCATTTGGAAGTTGGAACTTCTTGTCAGCCTTTGGAAGCATTGCTGAATATTATCTATATAAGCTGGTTTCAACTAGGCTTCCAAAAATATAATGTTCTTAGTTCTCGTTTTTGGCCTTTTGTTCCCCATATACACATCTTACACAGATCTGCCACATGATATATTTCTTTCCCTTGAAAACCCAGGCAAAAGCAGTGAACCATGCAATATATTGGCCTTATTTTCAATTTGACACTTGTATTTTGTAAAATATAAAAATCATTTAGCAGGTTTCTTTTATTTTCTTTTGGTTTTGGAGAAATTCGTCTGAAATTTTATCCCTAAACAATAAAAATATACATCAATAAATGATATATTAGGGAGCCAAAGGATGGTCACACAGGTGCCCCCTCCCCTAAGAGGGAAAGCATGTCCGTTTTGGTTCTGTCATTTGAAGAGTCTACATCTTTTCTAAAAGTATCCATCCCAGCTGCAATCTGCATAGTCGAGTCAGATATAAAAGTTGTTAGTTCTCGCAACTAGAACAGAGTAGACATCGCACGAAAAGTTTGCTAGAAAAATACAATTATGTATTTTTTTCACCTAGATGTGCCATGTCTGTAACATTAAACTAAACTGAAAAAAACTGACAGCCATCAAAATGAAAATTCAAAAAACTAATAAAAATGTATAACAATAAAATAAACCAGCAGAGATCCAATTTAACATCGATCTTTTAAGCATAGTTAGGTTTGTGCATTTATTTATTTTTGATCCCTCTTGGTGCTTAATAGATCTAGGGTTAAGATGGATTGATGCTAGTGTAAGACTTAGTTTCCATAGCACCATTAGTATCAAGTTATAAATTTAGTCTTATCGAGTGTGATATTAGCACAGAGTCTTTAGCTTTTGGTTGCTTGTAAATGTTTACATCTTGCTAGGGGTGTGCTTCATGTGATGTGGGGTGCATGGTAAAATCCTCATCCCTTGTTGTGTCCTAGATTATTTTGGTTGATTGACATTGGGAGAGCTTATTATAGGTGGATGTTCGTCCTTGGGATATGTGCTAGAGGAAGTGCACTTATTATGAAGGTATTTATCTTATGTGGCATTGGTATCTTCTACATGGAATGCATGTTGCAGAGGATGGGGCCCTGGCATAGGATGCAGAGTTATCTTGTGGAGGAGCACTAAGCACTATGAGGAAGCGTGCTTGGCCCTAGGGGCATCAGGACCATGTGGCACACTCTAGGAGGTTGAATGTTTGGCTCGAGGGAGTCTTTCTTGGAGTATGCACTACTTGGAGTTTGCTTCGGACCCACAACAAATATGTTGAGGACTTGCTACTGCTTCAATTAGCAGGGTCATTGAAGATCCCTGCAACGTGCTGAATTGACACACATAGGACAAGGACCTGTTACCCTGCATGTTAGTATGGGTATATGTACTTTTTAGTGCAACATTCATCACAATATTAAGCATAAGGTCACAAGTCAAGGCTATGTAAAAACCATTTGAGGCCCTAAATTAGGAATCCTAGAGTTGTTTCTTTGTCATTGACTCTGTATTTAGTTGTTTGGTCGGACTATGCCCCTTCCTTTGAAGTTCCACTTAAGGTCACTTTTGTCCCTAACCGGATTGGAGGGTTTTAGGTGAACTTTCTTGAGGACCCATGATTTTATGGGAGTTTGCATTTATAGGGGTGATTGTTGGTTTATGGCCCAGTCCAACTCGTGTCAAGGAGCACCTTATGTCATTCGACATGGTTAGGGTCTTGTTGCAGCAAACAACAACCCCCATTAATTTTTCTTCATAATAATAATGGGGACCCTTCAATTTTTCTAAGTGAATAATTTAACCTTTAATAAGCTCTTCAATCTTTAATTAAGCATTACAATAATAAAATGTGCTTTTTCAAAGAACCACTACAGCCTCAACCAATGTCGCAAAACCTTTGAAAAAACGCATTTTGCTTGGGCAATTCACTAATAGGCTCTCTGTTACCCCAAAACCCCGAAAGCCTGTAACTCCTTAAACTTTAATTCTAAAAGCTTCCGGGCATGCGGGTTTTCAAGCTACATGTCATCACTTCTCTTAAACAACGCGCGCAACAAAGAGGAACATTACTCCCGTTCATATAATAATATTTATTTTCGAGTATGGGGCCCCACTTCTGCCACTTTGCTCTGATAACCCGCTACTCTGGAAACCCGTAACATTTTAGAAATTCATTTTTCAAAACCTTATGGGCATTTGCGCATCCGGGTTCCATGTCATCCTAACACGCGCATGGCCCACATTTCTGCTAATTCACGTTTTCACTTTATTTTATGTTAAATGGTCCCTTTCCGCTCTAATGGCCTGTCTACCCTGGAAGCCCGTAACATTTCTCAAATTCTAATTAATAAAGAGTTACGGGCATCCGAGCTTCCAGGAACTCCTATCTCCTATATAGGCATCATGTGCCTCATTTGCCCAAAACATTTTTTCATTTCATTATGGGATTTTCCCCTTCTGTGCTATTATATTCGGGCTATATATCACTCTTGCTCCTATATTGCTCGGATACCCGAAACCTCGAAAACTTTATTTAATTCTAATTCCGAATCTTTACGGGCACTCTACTCCTAGGTTATCACGTGGCATCCTTCACGTGGTCCCTCGCTTATTTCTTGTCCACTCAATTAAACCCTTACATTATGGCATTTGCTGGCACATTTATGGTTGAAAATTAGTTTATTTAACGGGTTAAACCGTCAAATTACAATGCAGTTTTACTATTTCTCGTAATTGATCTGCTCTGCTAATTTCTTTTGCTTTGCACACAGGAAAGCTTTGATATCTCTCGCCAAGACGAAATGAAAAATGCGAAGTCCAAAAAGAAAGCACTTGCGCAGCAACCCTCCTGCCCATACAGAGAAACAATAGATGACAAGCTTCCGGGTGTAGGTTTGTTCTTAGATGCAGTTTGTACCAGAGATTCAAGGCATTCTTCATGGGAGAACATCTACAAATATTTTAAGGATGAAGAGCCTCGAGTTATAGTTGTGAAAATTTCAAATCTGAAATTCTACTGCAGTTATAGATTTATCTCTTCTACTTATTTTCACAATAATTTATTTACAAAACCCGTCCAGTAAATTTCGAAATAAATTTTACTGCAGTTATCACTCAAGTACATATAGAGAAAATAACAGGAAAAATACAAGCACAAGAATCAATCACAATGACACAGTTATTTTTGGACAATCGTCACCGGAAAAACCCAATGTGGGAAAACCGGTGCAGCACATGAGGGTTTTTATATTAATCTTCAGCAGTAAATTCTTTACAAGGAAAGACTCGCAGAAATAACTGAGAAAATTATTGAGATACAACTGAGATAATTCTTCTTCGGACTTCTGGAGAATTTCCGATACCTGAGGGACTCACAGGCCCTCCCTGCATCACTCTGCGTCACTCCTGCGTGCCTCTCTGACTGTGTCACTACTGCGTGAGGCCTCTGCGTTGCTCCTGCTTGCTGCCTCTTTGCCTTTCTGCGTCCTTCTCCCCTCGAGCCTCGACACTGCCAATGCCCTCTGCTTCCTCCGCCCTGCAAATCTCCCTCTGAAATCGAATTCTATTCCTTCAGAATTGACTTCTCTCGGGTTACTGAATGTTTGCCCAGGTTGCTTTCAAAATGGCCCTCAAGTCTTCTTTTATAATCTTTTCATTTACGAATCAACGACCTAGATTAGAAGTCTAATCAATGGCTAAGATTAAAAGTTGACTTGATCTTCGTTCTCTAGAAGATTCACTCTTTGTTTTATTAATACCCTTTAATTATTTAATTTCCCTAAGTTTAGACTTAGGGTCCTCATTAAAATAATTAATTATTTTAATAAAACATAAACTGAGTGGAATTTCCACGAACAATTTCTGGGTTCTTTAGAATACTGGTGTCCAAGCCTCCTCACAAATTTTGAGACTTAGATCACTTTCCGATGCTACAAAAATCAACACTTCCTCTTAGCAAGGAAAGTGTTCTAGCAATTTGCGTGCTGCATAGTGCTTTGTCTTTGAATCACCCTCTGCGTTGCTGATGCCTTGGCTGCTGCTGCCCCTCATCTACTGCGCTGTTGCCCATGACTCTCCCACAGTCACTGCCTTATCTGTACTACAACCTCTTCTGCATCCGTCCACTTCTGCTACTGAAATGGATTCTTGATCATCCCCATCTTCTCTCTGATGTAAACAAACTTTGTCTTTCCTAGAGCCCTAGTGAGGATGTCTGCCACTTGTTCTCCTGTTGGAGTGTACTGCAACTGTATAGCTCCACGCTGGGCACAGTCTTTGATGAAATGACACCTGATGTCAATGTGCTTCGACCGATCATGAAACACAGGATTCTTAGAGAGTTTGATGCAACTCTGATTATTACATAGAATGTTGGTCGCTTCCAGAAAATAATGCATCAGCCCCAGATATTTCATGTCGAATTTTGCAGCTAGGTTCTCCTTGCAATCTTTGATGAGCCTAGATGAATCTGTCAGGAATAAGTCATCTACGTATAGTACCAGTATCAAAGACTCATTCCCTACTTTCAGATAGTTGAGATTTGGATGTGCGTCGCTCTTGACGAATCCCATCTTCTGCAAATAACCATCAATTCGACCATGTCAAGCCCTGGGGGCTTACTTAAGTCCATACAAGGCTTTCTTAAGCCTACACACATGAGTCTTCTACTCATGAGCCTCAAAGCCCTCTGGTTGTTCGATATATACTTCTTCTTCTATCACCCCATTCAAGAACACAGTCTTGACATCCATCTAGTGAATCTCCCATCCCATCTGCATAACAAGGGATATCATGGATCTAATAGAAGTATATCTGGCTACTGGGGCGAAGGTTTCTTCATAGTCTATCCCTTCCAAATGAGCATACCCCTTAGCCACGAACCTGGATTTAAATTTTTATATGCTGCCATCCGCAACATATTTGATCTTGTAGATCCATCTTGAACCCACAAATGATATGTCCTGAGGTCTAGGAACCACTTCCCAGACATCATTCGTCATGATGTAGCTGTACTCTTCCACCATTGCATCTACCCATACCCGATGCTGAGTTGCCTCCTTAAAGTTAGAGGGTTCCCCAACTTGGGCTACTAAGGCTTGGTATCTGTCCAGTTGCTTGTGCTGCATCTTCTCATTTCTAGGAGCGCCGACAAACTCTTTAGCGTCCCTCAGAATCTGTCGTAATTCCCTGCTCGTCCTACCATTGGTAGTGGGTGGATCTTCCTGCTGCTCCTCTTGCGAATCTTCTCGAGATGAACCTCCTGGATCCTTGTGCCTTGGATAAGTACTCGTGCCATAGAGGTTGGACCAGTGGATCATTTTCAGACTGCGTTGTTGAAGGCATCTCCCGAGTTTTCCTGAAAGCTCTTTCCTCCATGAACTTTACATCCCGTCGCACTACAACCTTCCTACTGCCAGGAATGTAGATTCTGTAAGCCTTAGCATTCTCACTGTATCCCACTAGATATCTCTTTTAGGCAGTCCTATCCAATTTCTTCTTCTTTTCTTCGGGTACATGGCAGTATGCCACACTACCAAAGATCCTGAAGTGGCTCACTTCTGGCTTCCTGCCAGTAAAGACACTTTCTGGGGTGATCTTACCCAATGCATTGTGAGGAATCCTATTCTGAACATATACAACTGTGTTACAAGCTTCAACCCACAGAAATTTGGGCATGTCTTGATCATACAACATTGCCCTTGCAGCCTCCACAATAGTTCTATTCTTCCTTTCTGCAACTCCATTCTGCTTCGGATTATATGGAGCAGTCCACTCTCTTTTGATGCCTTCCCTTACGCAGAATTCCGTGAAGTTTTTATCAATGTATTCTCCACCATTATCTGATCGCAATATCTTTATCCGCTTTCCTGTCAGACTCTCCACCAAAGCTTTAAACTCCTTGAATCGATCAAAGACTTCATCCTTGGTCTTCAGAAAGTAGATCCTAGTTTTCTTGGAATGGTCATCAATGAAGGTGACGAAATATTTGGCACCACTAAGAGCTCTAGTGGACATTGGTCCGCTGATGTCTAAGTGTATTAGTCCCAACACACTCTTAGCTCTATTTCTGCTCCTGGGGTAGGTTGCCTTGGCGTACTTCCCTAGTACACACCCTCTGCAAATGTCATCTCGCTTGGTGCTCAAATTTGGAACTCTTGTGACAGTCTTCTTGAGAATTCTCAAAGCCCCATGGTGTAAGTGCCCCATTCTCCTGTGCCATAGTTCATTCAAATCCTTCTCATCACTGCTGCCTATCAGTGCCATTGGAGATTCGAGTTGCAACTTATACAGTTTATTTCTCCTGACTCCGATTTGTGCTTTCTTCTTACAACTTGGGTGTTTGACATATACTCTTTTCCAATGAAGTAGACATCATAACCCTTGTTTTGTAGCTAAGAGATTGAGAGTAAGTTCATCCCCAAACCAGTCACATGCAACATATTGGTGGCTCGAAGCTTATTGCCAGCTTTAGTTTGAAATACTATGATACCTCTCCCAATAGGGGTACACTTCAACTTATTTCCCATGGTGATTTGAAAGTTCATCTACTCTTCTTTGTAGCTTGAGAAACATTCTCGTACTTCTGTCATATGTGCAGAAGCTCCATTATCAATATACCAGACTTCTGGAGAAGTAGAGCTTGATACGCAAGCAAATTCTTCTTCCAGTCTGGAGGCCAATACAGAGATGTCGTGATCCCTCTGTTCTTCCTGTTATTGCCTAAATCTACCTTAGGCTGAAAGAAGGCAGAGTTCAGGGTAACATCAAACCACTCTCAGTCTGGTAGCTAGCCCTACCAGAACAGGAGAGGGCTCTCTCCGGGTCAATCTCAGCGAAAAGTAATCAATAGGGCTTGAGACGACTGAAATAAAAACTAATTTTAGGCTAGGTATATAAATAAAGGAGTTTGAGTTTGATTTTGGGGGGTTTTCGTTGGATCAAAGAGAAAGGCAGTTTTGGGTGCGGGGATAAGGCCTAGTTTTTGCAGAGTTCTGATTGGGGCGAGGAAGGCAAGTGTTTTGATGCTTTAGATTGATTGAATGGATGGATGAGACTGGTGGGGAGCTAAAGAGGGCAAGAGGGTCTCAAGAGTCCTCCTCAAACAGATGAAAACATGAAAAACTAAACAAAAATGAAGGCAGAGCAAAGCAGATCAATGAATTCTACCTTTATAACTTGTTTGTTCAGTTTAAGAAGAAAAGAGAATGAAATTGGTACACATAAACATCAGTGAACTTACAAATACATGGAGAAAAACACCATCAAAACACAGAGCCACAAGGATCCCAAAGAGGGCTGCAAACCCTGGTCTATTCCTTTTCCAAAATCGCAGAATGAATGTACAATGAAGTGCTGAGAAATCCCAAATGTCCAACCCTGAAAATGTCTGAGAAAATACATAATATAGACTAGTCTAACCCCTCCCCATGCCTCTAGGGGTCGAACTCATCATTCTAGGAGCTGTTTCAACCATATCTAAACTAGGAACTAGAAAATAGGCCATGAAACAACTTGCTTCTATATGCTAGGAAACTGATCCATTCACTCACATTTCACCTTTTGGTGAATGAATCTTCTAGAACAAGTAAAAATGTGCCAAAATTACATCATGGTCATGAAATTACATCAAGGTGGATCAAGAGTTACATGAAAAAGTGAAACTGGCCAAAACTAGGCGAAATTCTGAGCTCTGGAGTGAAAAATAAGCCAAAATCCTCTATGCGCCGCGCCCAAAATCTCTATGCGTAGCACAACTTTGGAGCTGATTTTGAGGCCCTTCCCGAAGTCCAAATTGAGCTCATGATAGCTCGTTGGAAAGACCATTTTCAAGGTGTTTTTGACCCTTTAGGCAACCCAGAACTTGATGAAATTATTAGGCCATTCCTGAGCATGCATAACTTTTCATAACAAATCCAGAAATACCAAGTTTTCTTCCAGAGGATCTCCCAATCGTAAGCACGCGCAAGGTGGCGCTACGCGTCGGGCAGAAAAACCTGTTTTGCGACAAAAAAAAATAAAAAATGACAAAATTTTCTCCAAATTCCTTGAAATTTGGACTGAAGGTCCCTCATCAAGTACTAAGCTCAGCTAAAGAAGCTTCGGCCAAGATTTGGAGCCTATCATGTATTTTCCGACGCTTCAGTGTCCTCCTTAGTGCATGCAGTTTAGTGGCGGAATCACTGTCTTGTTCATATGATGAATCTGTGTCTGTCTCCAGGGTGTTTCAAAGTTTGTGTTGGCTTGAATGAGATGAAGAATGAGAATTTGGTGCTTTTGTTTCATTTGCCAAATGTGGGAGGGACTGTGGAAATAGGACAGTGGTGGACAGTGGGGTCTTGTCAAGTGATAATTTGCCCTTTGGAATTTTGACTAATGTAGGAACAATGGACAATTGCTTGACTGTTTGGGTAACTTGGGGTTTGGGGATTTTTATAAGTGAAATGGGAAATAGGAATGATAGGGAATGAAGTGACTTAGGGACAAGAAAATGGGGCCTAGGAATAAGTCACTTTGAATATGGAAGGGATAAAGGATGAAATAAGTATTGAGTGACTTTAGGGATATAAGGGAATAGGGAAAATAGGACTGGGGAATAAGTGATTTGGGATGTAAGGGAATAAGGGATCGACAATGATAATATGACAATGAAGGAGAAAGGAACCATAGGTGAGGAATGGGATTTGAAATACTTGGCACAAAAATCAGACTTTTAAAATTCAAATACAAACCCTAAGGAGCAGTTTTTTACCAAATGATAGGGTTTATGATTTTGGCATTCAAACTCTTACAATTCACTTTCAAACATTACCAATCGCCGTCCAATAGCAATTCACAGCCTTACAAACTTACTTGGAGCGAGGAATTTGAGTTAGTTTGAAATTTTGATGAAGTAGTGGTGAAAAACTGGCTTGTCGGCCCTGTATGCCGCGCAGTCAGCCCAATGCGCCGCGCACCTTGTATGCGCCGCGCACGTTCAATTTTACATTGTGAGAAACGGCCATATGCGCCGCGCAAGGTATGTGCGCTGCACCAAACGCCCAATGCGCCGCGACACTGAATTTGACCCACAGTTCGCCCTCCAACACTGTCTTTTGATCTTTCACAATTTAACTCGACTTCTTTGAGGATTTGTTTGCACATGAATTGTTTAAACATGAAAATATTTCATATACATAAAGGATTTTGATTTTGATTTGGCAAATTCTCTTTCTACTTTTGCAGACTTTGGCACTTTCACATAAACTCTGTTTTTACTTGTTTCCTTTGATTTTCGAGCTGATGATGAATCTCTTTTCTGTCTATTTTTTGCAGGGATAGCTGGCACGGGTTTTGTCAAAGGCGACCAGGGCTGCGCTTGAAGAATATCACAACTGAAGAAGCTTTAAAAATTACAAGGCATTAATTACAAAAGACGAAATTGACGATTTTTCTTCAAAACAGAGTTTTGAAGAAAAGTCATGATCATGCAATATGACAATGAAATTTTGCGATGAAAACTTATTTTGAGCCTCCCCCATGTGCCTGCTGGCATTATTAAACATTATGAAGACAAAATTTGCGAAACCCTAGACCTAATGACTGAAAAAACCCTAAAAAAACTCTTTGCTGACCAAAAGATCAAACAGGACTGTGGATGGCTTTAAAATTGATTTTGATGAACTTCGATGAACAGACCTGAGCCAACAGGTACAAAACACGAGGGACATGAGCGATAAGACCCTTCCGTCAGAAGATCGATGCTCCTAATGGAATGCAGATGATCGAACTGAATGAGACACCTAAAAATGAAATGCAACGAAAGAGAGTTTTGATCTCTGACGGAGGGATGAACAGACCGACTCTAACACTTCCATGCTTTCCCTTCTCTCTGGAGAGCTGCGTGAACCCTTTTGAGTTGTTGCTACAACAACTTCTAGACTTCGTTCCATCGCAGAGTCTCCAATCCCGTTTCTCAATCTTAGCTTTGATACCATGTGAAAATTTCAAATCTAAAATTCTACTGCAGTTATAGATTTATCTCTCCTACTTATTTTCACAATAAGTTATTTACAAAACCCTTCTAGTAAATTTCGAAATAAATACTACTGTAGTCATCACTCAAGTACATATAGAGAAAATAATAGGAAAAATACAAGCACAAGAATCAATCACAATGACACAGTTATTTTTGGACAAGAAAACCGTTGCAGCAGATGAGGGTTTATATATTAATCTTCAACAGTAAATTCTTTACAAGGAAAGACTGGCATAAATAACTGGGAAACTTCTTGAGATACACCTGAGATAATTCTTCTCCAGACTTCTGGAGAATTTCCGATACCTGAGGGACTCACTAGCCCTCCCTATGTCACTCTTGCTTGCCTCTCTATGCAAAGCCAACATGAGATTGCGTCACCACTGTGTGAGGCCTCTGCGCTGCTCCTGCATGTTGCCTCTCTGCCCTTCTGTGTCCTTCTCCCCTTGAGCCCTGACACTGCTGATGCCCTTTGCTTCCTCTGCCCTGCAAATCTCCCACTGAAATCGAATTCTATTCCTTCAGTATCGACTTCCCTCGGGTTATTGAATGTTTGCCCGACTTGTTTTCCAAATGGCCCTCAAGTCTTCTTTTATAATCTTTTCATTTACGAATCAACGACCCAGATTAGAAGTCTAATCAATGGCTAAGATTAAAACTTGACTTGATCTTCGTTCTCTAGAAGATTCACACTATGTTTTATTAATACCCTTTAATTATTTAATTTGTGCTCATTAAAATAATTAATTATTTTAATAAAACATAAACTGAGTGGAATTTCCACGAACGATTTCTAGGTTCTTTAGAATATTGGTGTCCAAGCCTCCTCAAAAATTTAGAGACTTAGATCACTTTCCAATGCTACAAAAATCAATAATAGTGAGGACAATCGTAGCGGATGACGAAACGCCTAACTTAGAGACAACCCCTCAAGATGTAGCGCATTCTTTCTTACACACAATTGCAGCAAGGCCCCAACTCATGCCTTATACAAATATGGTCAGATGGGCAGTAGAGAATGTTAACATTACGGAGCGAAAGTTCCATACAGAGAAGGGCATGGCAATTGGTTCATTTTCAGCAAAGGACCTTCAAGCTATGTATCGTTTGCCAGAACCACAATGCACTTTTAACAGACAATACATGCAGGAGTTTATCAAAAACCATGGAGAACTCGCTGATTCCATAAGAGATTAGAGGAAAGACCCAAATAAACACAAAGAAGAGGAGGATGGTAAGTATTCAATAGACTCACTTGCTACTCCTTTCAGTTAGATTGTCACTATGCTATGAAGTTTCTATGCCTATCCTAACGTTTCTAAATTTCCTGATACTTGGGTTTCTTTAATTGATGGGGCATCTGAGGGTTATATCTTTGGTTGGGTCACTCTATTGTCCAATAACTTAGCTAAACACATTCTGGCTTTCCGCGCTTCCCGGAGTGTTTCTGAGAACAAAATCCCTCCATTTTACATGTCTGCCTACATTATGGACTGCCTTTGTTTTTCCTTGGATTTCCCAGCCATGGGATGGAAATGGACTCCTTCTGATCCTCTTCCAATTCATATTTATCATAAAGTGCTTTGGGAGTCCAATTATTTTGATTATTTTTATGAAATTTTCCACCTAGTCATCATACCTATTTATGAAATAATATTTGAAGCCAAGCCTCCCAGAATGTCCCCGTAAGCCATGGATAACCTTAAGAATATTGGTAACTAGTTTGGTGAGGAATTGTTTACGTACATCAGAGTTTGGGGAAGCTATGCAACACCTCATGTCCTACCCCTCTACAATCTTGATAAACTACTGTGTAGAGAAGTAGCCTATTAGACAATCGGCTATGGAATCACTAAAGCACTGAAAGACAACAATAAAAGGTTTTGGCCCCAATTTCCTCTGCCATTCAACATTTATTCCCTTGCTAATTATGGCCATGCAGAGAAAGAGATGCAGCCTATAGAGGTCCTAAAATTGGTCACCATCCCTTTTAGGACATATGACCCTAGTGGAGTAGCAAAACAGGTTGGCTCAATCTCTGGCATAAGAAGGTATCATCATGAGGAACGTAAATTCGATGATTTGTTTGCTGAAGCCTCCTCATATAATATAGTCTTGAATATTGTGAATGAAACATTGACAGTAAAGGAGTGAACAATTTTTAACTTTCAGAAATTCAAGGTTGTCTCCTCTGCCTATGGACTTATTGCAACTTCCCTTGGAAAAATGTGCCTCTCTGAAGAACACAAGGTTTTCTACACAACAAGAGGTTCATATAGTGGACCCAATGATGGAAAAGGTATGGCAAGAGTTTGATCAAATCATAAAACAACCGAAGTAAGGGGTACAAGAAAACGCGATCCTTGGAGGAGAAGTTGCTTCTCAACAACAAAATCCACAAAGTAATCCCAATATTGTGCAAAAGACCCTGCCAAAGCAGATAGTATATGAGAAGACACTAGTGGCCACTCAATTTGAGGTGGAAATTATTCTTGCTAATCCTATCTCTGAAATCTTCCTCAACATTGAGGAGATTCCTCCAATGGATATCTTTTACTGCCCAATGCATAAAGTTGTGGTAAAGAGAGGCAAAAAGAAGAGGAAATTGGATGAATCCTAGGCTCTAGTCTTAGGAAAAACCTCTCAAGCTGCTTCTCTTGAGGTCCTTTGGAAAGGATCCTCTATTGCCCCTGCTGATGAACTTGGGAAATTGACCCAATTTACAGGTTCCTATGCCTCTGCAACAATGGACAAGGCGATAGAGGTACAGGAATTGTCGAGGGAAAAAGATGAAAAAATAACCACCATGGAGCAGGGATTCATGAAAGAAGAGGAAAAATTGAGAGTACAATGGCAGAAAGAGTTGAATCAGAAGGAGATCATATTGGCAGAAATGTAGCAGCAGTTTCATGCACTTCGAATTCAACATGAAGTATAAATAAAATTAAAAGATGTGCAACTCAAGGATTCACAACAAAAATTGGAGCAACTGCAGGTCGACATCGCTCATATAGTCAAATTCAAACTAGAGGCCTATGAGCTTAATACTCTGCTCTAGAAACAACTTTTTTGTGAAAAGCTGAGCTTGATTCACATGTAGTGTAAACTGGGAGACACATTGAAAAAGGAGCTAGTTGATATGGACTCTTACTATGATGAGACCAAACGAGATTGAACGAGCTACAGAAATGGGAAAACAATGCAGAGGGAAATAAATCTGATTTTCCCAAAGTTGATGACATGCATAAATCCGTTATCTCCAAAGGCTTGAAAGCCATAATTTGTTTGGTGAAAAAGTTGATCAATGATGTATGCGAGTTTTCAAATGCCATAGTGGAATCCATTAATTATTCATGTTGATTTCTGGTAGCTTCGGATGTGCTCTAAGTCGCAAATTTTATAGGGAGGCTTAGACACATGTATTCCAAAATATCCAGAAAGCGTTTTGGGAAATTCCACCCGGATGGGGTTTTATTAAAATAATTAATTATTTTTAATGAGAGCCTAAGTCTAAACTTAGGGAATTAAAATAATTAAAGTATATTAATAGAACTGGGTGTGAAACTTCTAGAAAAAGACGAAGATCGAGTCAATATGATCTAAGTCGTTGATTATGTTTTAATCTGGGCCGTTGGTTATCCAACGAGAAGATAATAAGGACTTCGATGGGCATTTGGAAAACACACCGAGTGAGTCTAGAGATCGAATTTCTCAAGTGAGCAGCACAGAGCAGCCGAAGAGTTTGATCGAGTTGATTCGATTGCAGTGAGGGGCAGGGATAGTTCCGGTTAGAAGGTCTCTTCTTGAGCCAGGGAATACTTTGCAGAGAAGGCAAAGGGCAGTATGCATAAGAGGCAACGTAGTAGCTACGCTGGGCAATGTAGTGCCACACAGCGGTAGCGCTGCAGTGTTGAGGAGATTCGAGATTTTGCTGAGGATCAGTAAGATCTAGTGCCGGAGTACCAGGGTGTGAGACCGGAAGGGTTAGAGATCAACATCCAACTAGCAGAAGATCCAACAGAAGGAGGTGATGCAGTTCCCAGCCAGAGTGACACAGATCTGCGCAGAGGCAGCGCAAAGACAACGTGGGGCTGTCCAGTTCAGTGTTGGGTCAGATCCAGATCTCCATTGTCAGTATGAAGTAATCCTCACTAGTTCTCTGTCAATCAGATTCTCTGTGGATAGCCATATTTGGGCATCCAGTTGTATTAAAAAACTTCTGCTTAATAATATCAAATCCTCATCTGCTGCATCGGTTTTCCCACATTGGGTTTTTCCGGGGACTTAGTCCAAAAATAACGGTGTCATGTGTGTTTAGTTTTCTTCTTGCTCAGATCTTGTTTCTGCATTTATTTTTCCGCAATTTATTTATGTAGTGAAGGTTGCAATGTATTTTTTTTCAATATTTACTTGTAGAACGCAGTAAATAACTTGCAAGATTAATCAAGTAGAAGAAGTAATATCAATTTGCTGCAATAGTTATTCCAGGTTTAGGAATATTGACATGGTATCAGAGCTTGTACAACAATGTAGGTGAAGCAAGAGAGCAGTCCGGAAGAGTTCAACATTGAAGAAAAGGAGGGAGATCGAAGAGCTATGTAGGCAGCAGATCGAATCCCCAAGGGATTGCGCAGTCCAATCCAGGAGGGCAAGATTTGCAAGGGAATATCTCTCTGAGTGAGTCGACAGAGGTATGATTTCTAGTTTGCAATTTGTCAGCGACAGAGGGAGCAGCACAGCAACAACTTCAACACAGACCAGTTTTTGGTGGGACGCAGTTTTCTTGTAGCAGCAGTTGCTAGTGCAGAAAGCGTCAGAAGAAGGAAAAAGAAGCATACTGAGGGAAGTTTTGACCTTAGGGAATTTCTTGCCCAAGAGATTCTGATTTCCTGTGTAGAGGCAGTGAGATCGAGATTTATTTGGCTTACTCCAGCAAGGAGTGCGTAGAGCCAGCTGTGTAGAAGGTATACATGTCGTTTTGGCTTCAAAGATGAATGTATACATGTCTTTTTGGTCAAGGTCCTTTATGACATAGCCAAATCCTTCTCGCTACCTTATCATTCCTTTCAATGAGGGAGATATTCAGGATCATACTATGCTCATGTTTGTCCACAATCTACTTATTTATGGATATGTATAGGAACTCTGTTGCTCCTCTTTTCATCATGTCTCAGATGAAGTGATCCAGTCGTTGCTGTTGAGAAATCAAAAGGGATACAATTAGGGTGATTTCTCTTAGAATTGATAACTACTTGTGATGTATTTTTACTTTTCTTGATTATTAGCTTCTTCTATTATTATTATGTTGTTCTTATCATCAAACAAATACCAAAAACATGAAGATCAATAGCACACAAGAACACAAGATGTAGGTTGCAAGCCAGGGCCAAAACCTCTCCTCTTGAGAGGAAAACCCACAAATCTCTTCTCTTCTTATAGATTCTTCAAATGAGGAATTCCAAGACCTCTAGACCAAGACCAAGACCCTACCAAGACCAAGCCAAACCTTCTTGATGATGTGCTTCTTCTATCCAAGTCAAACCTAGTCAAATATCTTCTAGCTGCACAACTTCGACACCCAACTATAGAATTTTGGCCTCCATTGCAGGTCTGAAATTTTCGGCCATGTCAACAGTTGCTGCTTCCACACGTGTGAGGGAATTAGAGCTTCGAAGGCTTCCTTGCTCCTTCGCTTGGGCTGCTGCTTCTTCTAGGGCTTGTAGGTGACCTAATAGTCTTTACTTCCAACAATTTTTGACCTTCGGACAACTTGAAAATTTTGACCTTGTAGCTGCAATACCATAGCCTTATCTTTGCACGTGAGAGAGAGAGAGAGAGAGAGAGAGAGAGAGAGAGAGAATCAACACAAAACTTCATCCTTCTTCCTTCTTTTCTCCTTCGCTAGCCTTTCTTCTTCTTTTTCTTCGCTTGAATGATAAGAGAATGAATGAATGTCTATAGGAGGTCGAATTCTCTACTATATATAGGCTTCCAAGGAGGATGATATGCCCTAATGAGGCCGACTTCTTAGCTGCCAGACCGACTTGGTCTTGGAGGGGTATTTTGACACTTTAGACACGAAAATAATTCTTTTGACATGTTACAAGATGCCGAATGGGGTCTTCTTCATATGACAATGTATCTATTGACTTCTTTACTCTATGACAAACCCTAGAAGCACTCAATGGGTGCTTGGCCTATAAATAAAATGACCTTGAGCATGAAACCCATGCTATAAAAAATAACATTAATAATATTCCTTTCTTTTTACAATATACAAGAATCAAGAATACCTTTCATATTTATGAAGATCGAACTTAGTTACATATTTCAATAGTCCCTCTTAACTGGGGAGGTATTCATAATGGTACAAGGACATTCTCAAACTGAAGAGATCTCATAAGAAGAGTCGGATTGGTAAGCCATCTCATAAGCTATCTTATTAGCTTATATCAGTGCATCTCATCATACCAGCCAACATTGTCATGTAGCAAGACCTTGACTAACAACTCTATCTCTCCACAAGATCAAAGCACAATGCTGGGAAGACCATTGATTTATAGACACCATCATCATTGCCTCTCAAGGCACATACCCCATCCAAGCTTGTTTCTCAGATACACAAGCTTCTTATTAGGAAGAGATTTTGTCAAAATATCAGCTACCTGCGCATCAGTGGAGATATACTGTAGCTGCAACACCCCGTCTTGCACCAGTTTTCGTATGTAATGATAATTTTTGTTAATGTGCTTCGTCTTTCCATGGAATACCGTGTCTTCAAACAACCTTATGCAACCAGTGTTGTCACAATGTATAACTGTAGGGTCCATTGGTCCTTCAAACAAGTCAGATAGCAACTTCCTCATCCAGACAACTTCTGTACTAACTTCACATGCTGCAATGTGCTCAGCTTTAGCACTACTCAAAGCAATTGACTCTTTCTTTCTACTCATCCATGAGATCATAGAGGATCCCAAGATAAAACATCCTCCGGTAGTGCTTCTTCCATTTGTCTTACTGCCTCCCTAATCAGAATCTGTATATCCAATCAATTGGATATCATTCTTTCTATCATACTTAAGGCAGTAATATATTGTTCCTTGCAAATATCTCAATATATGCTTCGCTGCTATCTAGTGGTCATGTCTAGGTTATATCTGAAACTGACTGAGATTATTCACTACAAAGAAAATGTCTGGCTGATTATTCACAAGATACATGAGAGAGGCAACTAATTGTCTATAACTTGTAGGATCCACATGGCTTGAATTGGAACTTCTTAACCTCTTCAAGTTTGTGATCATGGGGGTTGTCATAGGTTTGCAGGTCATCATGCCAAGCCTTTGCAACATCTTAAGCATATACTTTCCTTGACCTAGATATATTTCTCCAGGATTTTTCCAAACTTCCAACCCCAAGTAATAGTGCATTCCTTACATATCGAATTTCGCTGCCAATTGCCTCTTGCATTCTTGAATACAACCTTCAACACCTGTAATGAGAAGATCATCCACATATAGAAGAATGATTACAGGTTCATCCTTCACTACCTTGATATAAAGATTCAGATCAACAATTTATTTTGAAAAGCCCAGTCTTTGTAGATATGTGTCCATCCTTGCATACCAAGCCCTTGGAGCTTGCTTAAGGCCTTAAAGTGCCTTCCTAACCTGCAAACATGAGTTTCTTTATCATGTACTTCAAATCCCAAGGGTTGTTCAATATACACTTCTTCATCAATGGTACCATTCAGAAATGTTGTTTTGACATCCATTTGATGGATGTTCCACCCCATAGATGATGTTAAAGATACCAACGATCTTATAATTGTGTGTCCATCTATAGGTGCAAATGTCTCTTCATAATCAATGTGTTATGAATATAATTCATAACAAATAGAATAATTATAATAAATGTAAATAATAAATAATCTAGATAATGGTTATTTAAATATTCATTAGTTAACTGAAAAAGCGTGTCTAAAAGACATGCCCAGTCATGAAAGGCCACTTGCCTAGGTATATAAGCAGGGCCTCATTGTAACATTAAGATCATCAAATATACATTTTTATATATAATATATTATTATTACGAATACCTCTTGTGTATTCTACAATTAAGTCAACAAGCCTACAACTTTGTTGCTCCATTTGGTATCAGAGCGACAATCTTCTTGCCTAGAAGAAAACACCTACGCCACTGCTACTGGCTGCCTTCAGCTGTTACATGCGGTGCCTCGAAATCGCTGCTCCTCGATGTCGTCATCAATGTCGATGGCCGATTTCAAGAAAAGGTTGATCAATCTTGAGAATAAGATCAATAATAATTCTGATGAATTCACTAAAAGATTAATCGATCGTGAGGATAAGTTTACAGGACATTCTGACGACATTAGAAAACTTCAAGACACGACAAATCAGATAGAAAGACAAATTTGGCAAAACCATAGCGAGTCCACAGACAATCATAACAAAGCAATGCAAAAAATAAACGCCATTTGGGACAAGATTAATCTGACGCAAGAACCAATATTTCCGAATATTGGACATAATCAACAGAACAATTCAATCGATTCAGAGAACTCAAAAAATAATCATGAAGAATCACTACATTCTGCAGAAGATCAAGTTATGAAAATTTTAGATTATGATGAAGATGATCTTAAAGATAAAGATGAACCTGCTAGCCAGGAATTTGTTGAAGTAGCTGAAGTAATAGCGATGGCCTCGAAGGATGATTATGGTGATGAAGATGGCATCCGTTTACTGGCTCAATTGGAGGTCATTCAAGACCAAGATCCTCTCATCGATGAAGTGGGCTTTGTACATCCTTCTCAACTAGCATCATTCCATGTTTTAGAAGGTTTACCCTTAGAAAGTGTTGGTGTAAAGTCAAATCTCCTGCTTGTTGATGAGGGGAATACAGAGAGCAACAGAGGGCCATCCTATGATAGATCTGTTTTCTAGTGCGGAGATCATAAGCTTGCTATTTGCATCCCAGCTTTGCGTCCTCTATTTAAGGCTGCAAAATCTGCTTACCTGTTTTCGTACAGGCAGTATAGAATCCTTGGTGACTTATCACAAAATGAAGATTGTTCGCCATATTTATGTGAATTAGGAAGTTTCTCAGAAACTCTTAGAGAACATAGAAGTAAAATGGATTTACAATCTGTAGAAGCTGCACTTTGTGAAGAAGGAACTGCAACTCCAGTGTGTAAAGCTCTGGATGAAATTGCGGACATCTCAATGCCAGGGAAAAAAGATCATGTTAAGGTGCAAGGAGAGATTTTGGAGGGTCTCGTGGCTCGAATTGCGAGCTTAGAGAGTGCGACACATCTAAAGAAAGTGTTGGAGGAAGTGCCACCCTCAATCATCCCTGAAGCTTCATGTGAGCTTGGACAAGGACTACATCAGATATGTAGAGCTAATAACTCAAGTGAACAACAGCAAATAAAAGCTCTTCTTAGAAGTGCTGGTACTGCAATGTGTCCGGACTACACTGATTGGTTTGGCAGTGGAGCTGCCCAAGGTTACTTGGGAGCGGGAGTGGGGAGCGCCATTTTTAGAAGCTTCCGGTCTGGAGCGTTTCCGGGAGCATATATATATATATATATTTATTTATTTTATATTTTTTATATTTTTTATATTTTGATGCATATATGTCTACAAAAACATGTAGAATGATGAATTAGACATAAAAAACATAAAAACATAGATTGAATCATATAACATCAATCATATAGAAGTTATAATCTTCATCAACCACGCCCACAAGTTGGAAGCATACAACATATTGATTCTTGAGTCTCGCGAATCATCAATCTGAAGGTTTCAAGCTTTCAAAATTCAATATATAACATTTATCATCATTGATATATAACATTTATCATCATTGATTTCAAATTTCAATATCTAACATTTATCATCATTGATATATAACATTTATCATCATTGATTTCAAAATTCAATATATAACATTTATCATCATTGATATTATATAACATTTATCATCATTGATTCATTGATCACCATATAACTTTCATGAAGCATCATATTCATAATTCATAATGACTTGTAAACTTATAATTGCCAACTTCAAAGTTTCACCTTTCAAATTCAAACTTCAAACTTAAATTGTCATTAAATATATGAAAGAGTCAAGTTTCAATTGTTCAACTGTCAACAACAAATAGAAAAGACTAGTAAACAACAAATCTATTTTATCTACTGGCTGGCCCCTTGCCATGCCCACGAGAAATGTCTAATTTGTGCGAGCCACGAGGAAATGTTGGTCTTCTAGTACTCTCAGGAGTACCACGACCATGACTAGAAGGTGGAGGCTGGATCTGCAAAGGAACAATAGTGTGATATCGAGAACTGGCACTAGCACTGGCACTGGCACCCGCACTGCTACCAGTAGATGGTGGGACTGGCCCTGTGTGTGGCGGTGCTGCTGATGCTTCATCATCATCCCTAAAATGTTCTGCTTCCAATTCTTCCATATGTACCGTGCCATCCTCCAAATTATCATCCTCTAGGTTGTTGTCCCAGACTCTGTATGATTGATCCTCATTTGCCCGATCATAGTAATGGCTCAACAACCTCAAGTTGTAATGCACATAAACCAAGCTTTCAGCTCGGTTTTCATTCAGCCTGTTTCTTCTCACATTGTGTATGAAGCTGTAGGTGCTCCAACACGTCTCTGCAGAAGAAGTGTTCACAACCTGTGAGAGAACTTTTTTAGCCAATTTTGGCAAAAGTACCATGCTGCCATATGCTTCCCACCATGTGAGAGCATCAAATTTGTCCCTGTCTTCCATTGCATGGAAAGAACCAAAGTTAGCAGTGCAACTAAAGTATTTGCCTAATTCAAGGTGCAATCTAGCACACTCCTCCCTGTCAGGTACCAACTTGTCCAATGCCTTCATGTACCCCTCTTGTACCTCTAGATCTGTGTGAGGTTTGATCCTAACCCCACCTCCAGGTGCAGGTTGGCCCAACCAAGATGGAGAGTAATATTTTGGCGTAAGGATATATGCCAAGGCATGTAGTGGAACATTGAGTTTATTCCACCGTGCACACACAGAGTCATGAATCATAGCATACAAGTTGGGATCATTATCCTTAACAATATCTTTTATTTGCCCCAACATGTTGTCCATTTGCTCATAAACCTCCCCAATCACTGGTTTATCAGTATCTGCAAACCGAATCATGTGATAAATGGGCTTGGTAAAATTCAAAATTTCCCTCACACGTGCCCAAAACAGAGGGTCAAGGGCGGTCTCCTCCACATGTTCGAAACCTTGCCTGTCAACTATTGTCGCTGCCCTGTCCTTTAATAGCTGCCAATGTGGGCTTGATACCATTGCAGCCAATGACTCTCTTACCTTCAAAAGGTGCCTGAAGGTGAGGTAATAGCTAGCAAATCTAGTCTTTGCTATCTTCAACAACTCCAATTTGGAGTGAGTACGGAAAAGCCCATGGGTATTGCTATGATTTGTAATAAATTTTATCATTTTTTTACCTCTCTTGTACAAATTACCAAGCCATTTGAATTGAGGTTGTTTGTTTTTTATGATATCATGCATCAAAAGGTTCATTGTGTGAACCAAACACCCAGACCAAAAAATGTTAGGGTATTTATCCTCAAAAATTGCTCTTGCTACCTTACAGTGAGCAGCATTATCAGTGATGACCTGTATGACATTGTATGGCCCAGTCTTTTCAATTATATCAAGTAATGGTTCTGCAATGTTAATGCCAGTTTTGAATTTGTATGAATAATCATATGTTGCCAGGAAGATTGCACCACTAACCGACATAGCCAAAACACTTATCAATGGCTTTTCTTTTACATTGGTCCATCCATCAGAGACAATGGACACCCCATGCTCATTCCACGAATTTGTCATTCTAGCCAAAGAATGGTTTATTTTAGCTTTTTCATGATCAAGACCCACGGTTCTGGCCTTGTCATACCCATGGCTTTTGTATCCTTTGGGGGCATCATTAATGGCAGAAACCATTTCATGCCAATAAGGTGAGCGAAGAACATTGAATGGCACCCCACATGCATATAGAAACCGGTAAACTTTTGAATCCACATCATTCCTACACCCTTCGTCCAGGAAATTGGATATGGTTCTACGCCTTAATCCAGGTGTGCCACTGCCTCCAAAACCACTGGCATGGGTGGAAGTTGAACCTATTTGTCCATGACGTGTTGGGCCTGAATAAGAATCAATGAAACCCCTAGATCTTTTAGATGATCTCTGTAGGGCAGCCTCCTCTTCCTTCCTATATTTCTCTCTCTGTGTTGCTAGCACACTAGTACAAATTTTGATTCCAATATTTTTTTCTCCATTCCCTGGCATTTTCCCACAAAGGTGCCTTCTCGCACAGGTTTATGAACCATGGTATTGTTTATTGCAATGGGGGAAAATAAATTTAGTGGTTCCACCACCTTTCCCTCCTTCCTGTTTCTGAACATATTTCCACAAAGGTGTCTGAGTTTGGTCTTGTCTAGTTGGGGAATCTGTGTCCTCATGTTCTCCACTCCCCACTTCCTCCTCAACATAATCCTCCTCCTCTTCAGGATTTTATTCAAATCCACCGTAACCCTCCTCTTCATCCTCCTCTTCTCTGATTTGCCTCTTTCTTCTACTACTCTCCAACACCATTATCACAAAGAAAGGAATCAACATGAGGAAAATCCCTAGCCATATAGCCATGATGGAAACAAGTTTCAAGTTTCAAGTTTCTAGCCTGCAAAACAAATGGAAAAATGCCAAATGGGAAATAGGAAATGCAACATAGGAAAAAAACAATTCATTTTTGAAGTTTTAAACCCAATAAAATGCAACATTCAAGAAAAAATCAAGTTTTCATTTTTAAACAACCTACAAATTCATCCTAGAAAATACAAAATTGGATTAGAAGGCCTACCTCTTTCTTGCAATCCTCCCCCAAGGTTTCTCACAGCCTTGCTCCTGTTCTTGTCACTTCGCAGCTTCGCCTCTCCGCCTTCTCCCTCAAGCTCTTCTTGCCCTCTCTCACTCACACAACAAACAAAAAAAACAAAATGACCCCCCCCCCCCCCCCACCTTATAAACAAAACGAATTTTTCATTGAAAAAAATTTCCGCCCGGCGGGAAGCATTTTTTGTTCCGGGGAGCGTTTGGGAGCGAACGCTCCCCGACCGCTTCTGACGTTTAAAAAACACTCCCGAAGCATTTTTTAAACACCGGAAGCGCTCAGGGAGCGTTCGCTCCCGAGCGCTTCCGGAAATGCTCCCGAAAAGGCAGGGAGCGTTTTAACAGGTTTGGAAATGCGCTCCCGAAAACGCTCCCCTCAGGAAGCGTTTGTTGGAAATATTGTCATTGATGGCAAAGGAGAAGACAGGAGGAGCACAAAAGAGAGGCAGAAAGAAGCAACATTAGACAGGAAATAGAGGCAGCAAAGACAGCAAGGCAGATAGCAAACAAAGACAGGAAACAGAGGCAGCAAAGGCAACAAGGTAGATAGCAAACAAAGGCAGCGGTAAGGATGCGATGCGATCGCATATCGCAATCGGCGAAACATAAAAGGAATAGGCAGAGCGGATGCGATGCGATGCAAGTACTTTATTATAATATTCCGAAGGTTAGCTCATGGGTACAAAAGAGTTCATTAAAGAGATGTATTGCCGAAACCTTTACAAAGGAATTAACGCTATTCCTAAGGTTCAGTTAAACAAACAAAGGAAGTATGGTGGGACCCTACGATGAACATGAACGGTGGTTTCAAAACCCAAAACAACTGGTCTCGCGCGACCTCAAGACCCGTAAGTAGAATTGCTCAAAAAAACGCGATATGGGTCTCTGCTTGACACGTAATATAGAGGTGGTTTTAAAAACCACGAATGTCGCGTAATTTTTGAAGATTAAACCCTGTGCAATTAAATTGCGCGATATCCGTCGGATCAAGATCGGTGAAGATCTAACGATGGTCGCATCACGCGAAAGGCGGAGTCTTAATGTCAAGGCCTAAAGTGGAAGTGTTGAAGATCGATGGCGGAGATCTTATCAGATATTGAAGATCGACGGTGGAGATCTCATCGCATCGGCGGAATGGAAGAACAAAGTAGCGACAGTTTGAAAGTTGCGATTACGACTGAGCGATTTAATCGCAACCATCTGATCCCAGTTAACGGCAACCATTGGATCTACAGTGAGTGATCGCATCGGCGATTTCTAATCGCATTGGTGCAGTGGAAGAGCAAGGGAACAAGTTGGTGAATGTTGCGATTGCGATGATGCGATCCAATTGCAACTGTTGGATCACGGTCGATAGCAACCATTGGATCGTAAAGTTAAGTTGAAGTGGGGTCCACATTGATTCATCGCATCGGCGAGTAGAAAGAGTTCGGCTAGCGGGCCCGAAAGGATAATTTCTGTGTTAAAAGGGTTTAATATATGATTGCATCGAGATTTTAGACCAAAGCTGAAGAATGAATAAAAGGTAAGGCGGTAAGTATATATGAACCAATATATATATATATATATATATATATATATATATGCAGTGTGGGGCCATCGCATCGGCATGAAGGGAGAGCAATGGAACATGCCAATGAAGTTTGCGATTGCGATCAATCTCATCGGAATCATCGCAAAGGGTGTAATCACAATCGGAAGTCTTCGGAGGCGGCTCATCGCATCGGCGGATAGACAAAGATCGGCAAGTGGGCCCGAAAGGTTGTTTTCTATGTTAAATGGGTCTATTATTATATCGCCGAGAGTTATTTGAGGTTTTTATAGAAGAACATTGTAAATGCGTTGAAGTGGTTTTGAACCATATGAAGAGCTTCTGCGATTTAAAATACTGTGAATTTTGATAAAGCTGCCAGAATTGGAACAGAAGTTGGGAAATGCATTCTACATGCATAGAAAACAGGAGTGTTCAGAAATTGAAAAAGACAGTGACAGCTACAGAAAAGACAAACACACAACGAGCCAAGAACTGAATGGATTGAATTGAAATTCTCATTGTAACTAAAATGTAAATGTTTTAATTGATTTTATATTGTTTGTGATGCAAAGGCAAGTCTCCGGAGGCAAAGAAATATCCCATTGTAATGTTGAAATGTATACATATTGTAATATTTTTTTGAATATGCTGGATAAAGAAATAAGAAGGCAGAAGTCAAATAGTCATGGCTGTTCACTTCGAATTCCTTGTGGAATGCAAACAGTCATGAGGTGAACTCTATAAATGATATCAAATTGATATGCTTAAGAAGTTAGAAAATGGAGAAATGAGGCAGAGAGTGTAAGAAGAAGCAGGAGAAGATAGAGATGCTATGAAGACTTAGAAATGATATAAGGTAGATATGAAGGCTGGTGGACAACAGTGAAGAAGGAACAAAACAGAGTTGATATCCAGGTAAATCAGCATTTGGTTTTATTGAAAGAGTGACGAAGTTGGTGCTTCCATGTCAAGTTGAAGCTTGATAGAAGTCAGTTGTAGCTGGCTGAGGTAGGAGCCTCCTGTAGGTTGTAGCCTGCAGAAAATAGATGGGAGTTGGAGATTTCTTGCAAGTTGTAGCTTGCAGAATTGAGGTTGGAGCCTCCTGTAGGTTGGAGCCTATAGAAAATCAGTGGTGAGAGGGAGTTGGAGCTTGCCTTTGCATCACTTATACCTGTTGTCTATATGAATGATGACTATGTGTTGATACTCTGTATTTATTCTGCTTAATACCTGCTGCTTATTTATTAAGATTGCAGTTACATTATGTAATATGTTGATCATGAAATGAAGGTGTAAATAAGTTTAAAGGAAAATTTTTAAAGGTCCATGAATGTGTTAGACTGATTAAACCCCCCCCTCTCAATTTAACTGAGGGTTCAACAATTGGTATCAGAGCAGGTTCCTTCTGTTTCAGTCTAACAACTGGAAGGAGATCCTTGGTCCCCAGGATGGCTAGTCTAGAAGGATGCTCAACAAATAAAGCCCCTTTGTTCACCGGTGCAAATTATGCCTTCTGGAAAATAAGAATGAGGACGTACATAATGTCTCTAGGAATAGAAGTTTGGGCTGCTGTGGAATTGGGATATGCCCCAAAGGCGACTGACTCAGAGAAAGATGCCAAACAAGACTTTGTAGCTAATGCAAAAGCCATGAATGCACTCTTAAATGCACTGTGTGAGGCAGAATTTATCAAAGTAATGCACAAAGAGACTGCCAAAGAAATATGGGATACTCTAGAAAGCATCCATGAGGGAGACAAAAAGGTGAAGATAGCCAAACTTCAAGTCTATAGAGCTCAATTTGAAAATATAAAAATGAATGATGATGAAGACATTGCCAACTTCTTTTTAAGGGTTGCAGAAATTGTGAATAACATGAAAGCTCTAGGAGAAACCATAAAAGAATGTGTAATTGTTCAAAAGATTCTAAGATCTTTACCATCCAGCTTTAACCCTAAGGTTTCTTCCATAGAAGAAACAACTGATTGGGAAACTTTGACCATGAACCAATTACTTGGAAACTTAACAGCCTATGAGATGAGACTGCCATAGAGGAAGTCAAATGTGAGGGAGGCAGCCTTTAAGACAGAGAAGAACAAAGAAGAAAAAGAAGATACATGCTCCTGCTCTAATGAAGAAGAGGCCAAATTTGTCAGAAGATTAGATAGAGGCTCAAGCAAGTATAAAGGTAAACTTCCATTTAAATGCTTTAACTATGGAAGAGTTGGACACTACGCATCTAAGTGTCCTCATAAGAAGACAAAGAATCGGACTCAAGAGACAAAGAAAACCATATCAAAGAATTGGCAGAAAGGGAATAGATACAGGAGAAAATCATTTTATGCTCAGCAAGATAGCAATGCATTTGAAAACTCAGATGAAACCTCAAATGAAGAAGGAACCTCTGAATTTGTATTGATGGCCAAGGAAGAGCTTGAAGGATTCCTTCTAGAAGATGAGGAAGAAGGTGAAGTTGATCTTGAGGGGGAGCTAAGAAGTGCCCTGGAGGAAATAGACAGACTTAAACTAAAGTGCAGAAAACAAAAAGACATTCTCCTCAAATATGTAAGAGAAGAACAAAACTCAGAAGACCTCATTCAGTTGAAAGTAGAGCTTAAAGAAGCCAAGAAGGTAGAAGACACTCTACTTAAGCAAATTAAGGATAAAATTCAGAAGCAAGAGAAATTGGAAGAAGAAGTAGTGTGCCTGCGAAAGAAATTAGAAAAAGGCCAAAGAGAATTATTAATGAATACTCCTCAAATGAAAAGCTCTGGACAGTTGGACCAAATTCTAAATGCTCAGAGGTCTCCTCTGATAAAGACTGGGATAGGCTATGAAGGAGAAACAAGTAAGTCCAAGATAGAAGATAACAAGAATATCATTTTTGTGAAAGCTGTAAAGGATAATGAAGCAGCTCAGAAGATTCCTACAGAAGTAGAAGCCAGCAAGAACATGATCTGTAAAGAAACAAACAGAAACAAGCAGCAACATGAAAGGACAAAGAATGAGAGAATGAAACAATCAACTACTAAAGGCTCATATGCTCCTAAGGATGAATTGAATAAATTTGGAAGCTGTCAAAGAAGGTTCTTTCCTCCTATGAGAAGGATCACTTGTTTTTCTTGCCACAAACCTAGACATATTGCAGCATTTTGTAAGACAAAGCAAATCCAGTCCAACCAGCAAAGGATGCAGAAAATGAGAAGAGCCCCTCAAGCAAGCAAATGGAGAAGACAACCCTTCATCAGGTATGCTCATTGTTTTTATGGGTATTGCTTTTACTGTAAGGAGTTCGGCCATAAAGCCAAGGAGTGCAGAGCATATGGACAAAGACTGATGTTCAAAACCTCAAGGAGATTTATGAATTATGGGGAGTTCACTCGTACTCATAATCCTGTTAAAAATATGATCAAATGCTGTGTATGCCATAAAATCGGACATATGTCTTCCCAATGTCCTCTCAAAGAATGTGGTCCATCTTCCCAGAAAAGGTGCCAAACAAATAGCTACCTGCAGTGGAAAAAGAAGTTGAATAAGTGTGACCTGGCTCTAATAGCCCAAGATCAGAAAAGCCAATGGTATTTGGACAGTGGATGCTCAAAGCATATGACTGGAGATAGAAGCAAGTTTATAACCTTTGATGAAAAGAAATCTGGAAATGTAACCTTCGGCAATGATAAAGCAGGGAAAATCAAAGGAAAAGGCTCAGTCAGTCTAGATAATGGAAGAGGAAAGGCCCAAGATGTACTATTTGTGGATGGGCTGAAAGCAAATCTGCTAAGTGTTAGTCAAATGTGTGATAAAGGCTGTGAAGTTCTTTTTAGAGCACAAGACTATGAAGTAAGATCAAGCACCACAGGAAAACCTTGATCAAAGGTGTTCGAACAGAAAGTAATGTCTACATAGTGAAAGAAGAGAATGAAGCATGCCACCTTAGCAAACTTGAGGAATCATGGTTATGGCATAGAAGATTGGGACACCTAAACTTTGACCACATCATAAGTCTAAGCAAGAAGAATGCAGTCAGAGATATGCCAGTCATAAAAAGCCTTCAAATACCATATGTAAATCCTGCCAACTAGGCAAGCAGACCCGCTCATCTTTCAAGACCAAAGACCAACTATCTACAAGTAGACCTCTTCAGCTGGTTCACATGGACCTGTGTGGACCTTCAAGAACTAAAGCACCAAGTGGAGAATCCTATTTCATGTTGATAATAGATGATTTTTCCATAATGACTTGGGTAGTATTCCTCAAATATAAATCGGAAGCACTTGAGAAATTCAAGATATTCAAGGCATTGGCAGAAAATCAAACAGGATGCAAGCTAAAGTGCATCAGATCAGACAGAGGAGGGGAATTCACAGACTATGATTTTGCAGACCTATGCAATGAGCATGGGATAAAACAACAGTTTACAATTGCAGGTACACCTCAACAGAATGGAGTGGCAGAGAGACAAAACAGGGCAGTACAACAGATTGCCAGAGCAATGATGCAAGAAAGTAACATTCCCCAAACCTTTTGGGCAGAAGCAGTACACACAGCTGTTCACATTCTTAACAAAGCTCATTTAAGACCAAACTGTGACAAGACTCCTTATGAACTATGGCATGGTAAACCAACATCAATCAAGCACTTTAGAGTCTTTGGAAGCAAGTGTTTCATAAAAAATAATGATGAAAATCTGGGAAAGTTTGATGCAAGAGCAGATGAAGGAATATTTTTAGGATATGCATCCAAGAGTAAGGGTTACAGGTGCTACAACAAAAGGCTGCACAAGATTATGGAAAGCATTGATGTAAGATTCGACGAAGAACTACCAAATAAAACAAGAGGCACAAGATGCGAAAGTTCTACAGATGATCATGAAGATGAGAACCAAGATAATGATGAACTGAGCAAGACAACAGAAGATACTGAACTAAACTCAAGAGGTCCCTCAAGACACACTCAAAAGAATCATCCAGAAGACCAAATCATTGGGGACAAGAGTGTTGGAGTCCAGAATAGAAGACAGTTAGCTGAACAGACAGAAGAAGTATACCTGGCTATGTTATCTCAAATAGAGCCGAAGAAGTTCGAAGAAGCCAACAAAGACAAAAACTGGGTAAAAGCTATGAATGAGGAACTGGACCAAATTGAGAAGAACAATACCTGGGAATTAGTTCCAAGACCCACTGGGAAAAATGTCATTGGCACAAAATGGATATTCAAGAATAAGATGAATGAACAAGGGCAGGTAATCGGAAATAAAGCCAGACTTGTATGCAAGAGATATTCACAAATTGAAGGTCTTGATTATGATGAAACCTTTGCCCCTGTAGCCAGAATGGAAGCAATCAGAATGTTTCTGGCCTTTGCATGTTATTATGATTTCAAGGTATATCAAATGGATCTGAAGTCTGCCTTCTTGAATGGAGATCTAGAGGAAGAAGTCTACATGGAACAACCTGAAGGATTCTCATTAACAGATAAACATGACTATGTGTGCAGATTAAAGAAAGCCTTATATGGTCTAAAACAAGCTCCTCGTGCATGGTATTCAAGGCTGGACAAATACTTGCAAAAACAAGGTTTTAAGAAAGGAGGAGTAGACAACAATCTGTACATAAAAGCTAATGAAAATGATCTCCTAATTGTAGTAGTGTATGTAGATGACATCACGTTTGGAAGCAACAAGGATGAGTTAGCGAAAGGATTTGCTGAAGAAATGAAATCAGAATTTGAGATGTCCATGATTGGAGAGCTCACCTTCTATTTAGGACTTCAAATCCAACAAAAGAACACAGGAACATTCATCTCACAAGAAAAATACTTAAGAGAGATGTTGAAAAGGTTCCAAATGGAAGACTGCAAACCTGTGTCAACTCCCATGATCACTGGATGCAAACTATGTGCTAATGATGGATCAATAGATGTAGATCAAAAACTTTACAGATCCATGATAGGAAGTCTGCTATACCTAACAGCTTCTAGACCAGACATTATGTTGGCATTAGGACTTGTGGCAAGATATCAAGCAGCACCAAAACAAAATCACTTACTTGCAATCAAGAGAATATTCAGATATCTACAAGGAATTGCACATTATGGGCTATGGTATCCAAAAGGCAAGAGCTTCACTTTGATAGCATATACAGATGTAGATTGGGCCAGCTGTGTGGATGACAGGAAAAGCACAAGTGGAGGTGCATTCTATTTGGGAAAAATTCTGGTGGCATGGCTAAGCAAGAAGCAAACTTCTATCTCTCTATCAACAGCAGAAGCAGAATACATAGCAGCAACAACATGTTGCACTCAAGTAATGTGGATGAAACAAACTCTCCAAGACATGAAGGTAAGCATTGATGAACCTATTTCTATCAAATGTGACAATACAAGTGCTATAAGTATATCAAAAAATCCTGTACTTCATTAAAAAACAAAGCATATCCCAATTAAGTACCATTTCCTCAGAGAACAAGTAGCACAGAAAGTAGTGAAGTTGGAATATGTACCAACAAAGGAACAAATAGTAGACATATTCACAAAACCTCTTGCTAAAGAACCATTCGAAAATCTAAGAGACAAACTAGGAGTAGTGTCTATAGATGTTACTCTCTGACATGAAAAGAAAGCATCATTCTAGGGGGAGAACAGAAAAGAAAACATCATTCCAGGGGGAGATCAGTCAACAAAGATTGTCACAAAAGAGCCAGAGCAAGTGAGCAGTGCATGGAACAGGTCCTCAAGATCAGAGTATTATGGACAAGATGAAACCTTGCCAACCCTTTGCCATTGATGTCAAAGGGGGAGGAAAAGCAAGCAAAAGAAGATCAGAGGAAGTCCTGAAGGAAGTATTGGAGTATTGGTGGAGAATTGCCATCAATGCCAAATGGGGAGACTGTTGGAAATATTGTCATTGATGGCAAAGGAGAAGACAGGAGGAACACAAAAGAGAGGCAGAAAGAAGCAGCATTAGACAGGAAACAGAGGCAGCAAAGGCAGCAAGGCAGATAGCAAACAAAGACAGGAAACAGAGGCAGCAAAGGCAGCAAGGCAGATAGCAAACAAAGGTAGCGGTAAGGATGCGATGCGATGTAATGAAAATGCAATGCGATGCGATGCGATATGTTTGCGATGTGATGTGATCGCATATCGCAATCGGCGAAACATAAAAGGAATAGGCAGAGCGGACGCAATGCGATGCGATGCGATGTAAGTACTTTATTATAATATTCCGAAGGTTAGCTCATGGGTACAAAAGAGTTCATTAAAGAGATGTATTGCCGAAACCTTTACAAAGGAATTAACGCTATTCCTAAGGTTCAGTTAAACAAACAAAGGAAGTATGGTGGGACCCTACGATGAACAGGAACGGTGGTTTCAAAACCCAAAACAACTGGTCTCACGTGACCTCAAGACCGATAAGTAGAATTGCTCAAAAAAATGCGATATGGGTCTCTACTTGACACGTAATATAGAGGTGGTTTTAAAAACCACAAATGTCGTGTAATTTTTGAAGATTAAACCCTGTGCAATTAAATTGCGCGATATTGCACGATATCCGTCGGATCAAGATCGGTGAAGATCTAACGATGGTCGCATCACGCGAAAGGCGGAGTCTTAATGTCAAGGCCTAAAGTGGAAGTGTTGAAGATCGACAGCGGAGATCTCATCGCATCGGCAATTTCTAATCGCATCGGCAGAATGGAAGAACAAAGTAGCGGAAGTTTGAAAGTTGCGATTGCGATTGAGCAATTTAATCGCAACCATCCGATCCTAGTTAACGGCAACCATTAGATCTACAGTGAGTGATCGCATCGGCGCAGCGGAAGAGCAAGGGAACAAGTTGGTGAATGTTGTGATTGCAATGATGCGATCCAATCGCAACCGTTAGATCACGGTTGATAGCAACCGTTGGATCGTAAAGTTAAGTTGAAGTGGGGTCCACATTGATTCATCGCATCGGCGAGTAGAAAGAGTTCGGCTAGCGGGCCCGAAAGGATAATTTCTGTGTTAAAAGGGTTTAATATATGATTGCACCGAGATTTTAGACCAAAGCTGAAGAATGAATAAAAGGCAAGGCGGTAAGTATATATGAACCAATATATATATATATATATATATATATATATATATATATATATATATATATATATATATATATATATATATGATATTAGACCAGTGGGGCCATCGCATCGGCGTGAAGGCAGAGCAATGGAACATGCCATTGAAGTTTGTGATTGCGATCAATCGCATCAGAACCATCGCAAAGGGTGTAATCGCAATTGGAAGTCTTCGGAGGTGGCTCATCGCATCGGCGGATAGACAAAGATCGGCAAGTGGGCCCGAAAGGTTGTTTTATATGTTAAATGTGTCTATTATTATATCGCTGAGATTTATTTGAGGTTTTTATAGAAGAACATTGTAAATACGTTGAAGTGGTTTTGAACCATATGAAGAGCTTCTGCAATTTAAAATAATGTGAATTTTGATAAAGCTGCCAGAATTGGAACAGAAGTTGGGAAATGCATTCTACATGCATAGAAAATAGGAGAGTGTTCAGAAACTGAAAAAGACAGTGACAGCAACAGAAAAGACAAACACACAGCGAGCCAAGAACTGAATGGATTGAGTTTAAATTCTTATTGTAACTAAAATGTAAATGTTTTAATTAATTTTATATTGTTTGTGATGCAAAGGCAAGTCTCCAGAGGAAAAGAAATATCCCACTGTAATGTTGAAATGTATACATATTGTAATATTTTTTCTGAATATGCTGGATAAAGAAATAAGAAGGCAGAAGTCAAACAGTCATGGTTGTTCACTTCGAATTCCCTGTGGAATGCAAACAGTCATGAGGTGAACTCTATAAATGATATCAAATTGATATGCTTAAGAAGCTAGAAAATGGAGAAATGAGGCAGAGAGTGTAAGAAGAAGTAGGAGAAGATAGAGATATTGTGAAGACTCATAAATGATATAAGGCAGATATGAAGGCTGGTGGACAACAATGAAGAAGGAACAGAACAGAGATGATATCCAGGTAAATCAGCATTTGGTTTTATTGAAAGAGTGAGGAATTTGGTGCTTCCATGTCAAGTTGAAGCTTGATAGAAGTAGCTGGCTGAGGTAGGAGCCTCCTGTAGGTTGTAGATTGCAGAAAATAGATGGGATTTGGAGCTTCCTTGCAAGTTGTAGCTTGCAGAATTGAGGTTGGAGCCTACAGAAAATTAGTGGTGAGAGGGTGTTGGAGCTTGCCTTTGCATCACAACAACAATAAGATGTGGTTTTCTCCCTTTATGGGTTTCCACTTATACCTGTGTATATATGCATGATGACTATGTGTTGATACTCTGTATTTATTCTACTTAATACCTGCTGCTCATTTATTAAGATTGCAGTTACATTATGTAATATGTTGATCATGAAATGAAGGTGTAAATAAGTTTAAAAGAAAAGTTTTAAAGGTCCACGAATGTGTTAAACTGATTCACCCCCCCCTCTCAGTTTAACAGAGGGTTCAATAGCTTTTTCGGGAGCGCGTTTCCGAACACTCCCAAAACGCTCCCGAACGGAGCACATTTCGGAAACGGGAACGAGGGGGGGGTCGAAGCTTCCCCGCAACCCTGGAGCTGCCGATGCAATGGCTAAAGCTTCAGGCATAACTCTGGTGTTGAAGTTTATACAATCACATCCTACAGACTATGCAACTTCAAAGTTACAGGAAATGATACAGTTGATGAGACAAAAAAAATTTCCAGCTGATTTTAAATGCCGTTACAACTTCCGTAAATTTCCATATGCATCTAGTAATAATGTGCACTTTAAGATGGTCATTCAAATATTTAGTGATTCTGGTTTCCGACGTTATCAAAAGGAGATGAGGGAACATCTAGGGTTATGGCCTTTATATAGGGGTCTTTTTGTTGATGTCAACTTGTTTAAAGTGTCCGAGGAGAAAGCGTCTCAAATGTCCCAAGATAAGAGCCTATTACTAAATCACGTGGAGTCCAGTTTTGGGTCAAGAATGTTTGAGCACGACGAGTTGGCGAATGAATCTGAAAATATAATGATTAAGTTGAAATTCTTAACATACAAGCTTAGAACTTTCTTGATCCGTAATGGTCTATCAACTCTTTTAAAAAATGGACCTGCGGCTTACAAGGTGTACTACTTGAGGCAAATGAAGAATTGGGGCACATCGCCAGCGAAGATTAAGGAAATGAGTAAGATGTTGGATGAGTGGGTTGTATACATACGAAGAAAACTTGGAAACATACAACTATCTTCATCAACATACCTTTCTGAGGCAGAACCTTTTCTTGAGCAGTATGCTCGTCGGAGTCCCCAAAATCAGGCATTGATTGGGTTTGCAGGAACGCTAATCAAAACTGAATATTTTTTGGTTGTTGGTCAAGGGGACTTGGTTGAAGAAGAACTTGTCCCTAATGATGAGAAATTACCTTCAACTGTGGATACACATGTAGATAAAGTCTCGAAAGCCCAGGGCATGATAATATTCTTTCCTGGTACCTTGGTCAATTTAAAGTTTGGGTTTTTGCTTCACAACATTGTATTACTAACAAGAGAACAAAGGAAATGGCGGCGGAATCAAGTTCCCAACGAACAATTGGAATTTTACTTCGTTGCATACCCATTTTTTGAATTGCCTGACTTCAAAGATGCCGAGAGAGAGTTTGCACAGTATCGTAAATTCCGTTCTCAGATAATTGGCAATCTACAAATAGTGGTAGCGTTAAAGTGTGGTCATGTCGGGTGGATTAAACGTCCCACACACAGCCACTATCAAATTCTTGTCAATTCGCCTCATGGTCTGCACTACCCCGATAAACCAGTGAAATGCCAAACGCCGACGTTTTCCACTGTTCCGTATAGCCACGTCCTTCCTCGCCTTAGTGCCATCGATATCCGGATTCTGCATCTGTTGCCTGAACTGACTTATCGTGACGCCAGCCTACTCCGACAGACCTCTGCCCGACTGTATGATGCATCGTTTTCGGTTGACACTGGCTACACCGCAGGAATAACGGGTCTGATAATCAAACAACCAGCCAACACTCGTGACTTTTGGGTTTATTGTTACGTTCGTTCAAACAGTCATGACATTGGTGATTCGTTACATTGTGCGGTCCATTCAGTCGCATTCCACATGTTATTACATTATAATAATATAATAATAAATTAATAATAATTAAATTAATTATATAATTAATATATATAATTTTAAATAATATATATATGTAATTATATAATAATAATAATAATTATTAATTTAATTATTAAAAAAAAAAAAAAACAAAAAACAACAACAACAACAACAACAACAACAACAACAATGTGGGTTCAAAACATAAGTTTTACATATGTCGAGAGGTACCAATGAACAATGCCGAGGTGACAACCATGCAGAAAATTGTGACCGTCACACTTATCAAAAATGGAGAAAATTGTCAACGATAAGCTTTGAGGACAAAGATTTTGAAGAACGGGGCAATGTTATGAATACAATTCATAACAAATAGAATAATTATAATAAATGTAAATAATAAATAATCTAGATAATGGTTATTTAAATATTCATTAGTTAACTGAAAAGGCATGTCTAAAAGACATGCCCAGTCATGAAAGGCCACCTGCCTAGGTATATAAGCAGGGCCTCATTGTAACATTAAGATCATCACATATACATTTTTATATATAATATATTACTATTACAAATACCTCTTGTGTATTTTACAATTAAGTCAACAAGCCTACAACTTTGTTGCTCCACAATGCCTTCTTGTTGGGAGAAACCCCTAGCCACAAACCTTGCTTTATATTTGTCAATACTTCCATTTGCTGCATGTTTAATCTTGTAGAGCCGCTTGGAAGTCACCATAGATTTATCTTTCGGCCTAGGAATGATTTCCCAAACTCCATTTTTCATTATATATTGATATTCTTCATTCATAACATCTTTCCATTCTTGATGATTGACAACTTCTTCAAAGGTGGATGGTTCAACTTCAATCAACTTTGTCATATAGGCTGCATACCCTGAATACCTTTTAGGCTTCTTGCTTTCCCTGAATGTACCCTTAGCTGCAACATGTCCTTCTGCATCTTGAAGAGTAGACTTCAACCAATTAGGTTTCTTTCTATTTTCAGGAATGCTGACTTGCTGCACAAGTTCACTGGGACCTTCTTCTTCATGATTGGAATCTTCTTCTTCCCTTGATTATTCCTCAAATATAGGCAGTTCTTCATCATCAGAATCAATTGGGAGATATTTTTACTTATTATATGGAATACTTTCATCAAATATCACACCTCGACTTACTTCAATTCTGTGCCCCTCCTTTATGTAGATCCTATATGCCTTTGAAGAGTTTTCGTAGCCAACAAATATGCCCTTCAAACTTGTAGGATCTAATTTCTTTCTCTTGTCTTTTGGAATGTGAATGTAAACAGGGTAACCAAATATTCAGAGATGATCTACACATGGTTTCTTTCCAGTAAATGCTTCCTCAAGTGTCATGTTGTCAAGTGACCTGTGAGGTCTTTGATTTTGAATATAGACAACCGTTTTGGATGCTTCGCCCCATAGAAATTGAGGTAAGTCTTGATCATGCAACATGGCTCTAACACTTTCTTCAATTGTACAATTCTTCCTTTTTGTTACTCCATTTTGTTTCGATTTATAGGGAACAATTATCTCCCTCTTAATTCCAGCCTACTTATAGAAAGCTATTAGTTCCTTTGATGCGTATTCTTCTCCATTATCAAATCTTAGTACCTTTATCTTTCTTTTTGTAAGATTCTCTACTTCTGCTTTGAATTCTTGAAAATTTTCAAATACTTCATCCTTGGACTTGAGTAAATAAATCCAAGTCTTCCTTGAGTGGTCATCAATGAAAGTCACATTGTATAAATGACCTCCAAGAGACTTTGTTGACATAGGACCATAAACATCAGAGTGAATGAGTTTCAAGATTTCTTTAGATCTTGAAGCACTGCTACCAAATGGTTTCTTTACATTTTTACCTAATGCACATCCCTTGCAAACTTCTTCACAATCTGCCTTTAGTTTAGGGATGCCATTTACCATTGTATTGAGAGTTGGTAAATTTTTGTGGTGAAGATGTCCAAACCGTCTATGCCAAAGCTCACATGGGCTGACTTCAATGTGAACCAAGGCTTGAGAGAGAGGTGTAAGTAATCTGTAGAGCCTTCCCTCAAGAATCCCAATAACTTTTGCATTGTTGATGCTAGAGCCTTTATCCCATACCATAACCTTTCCATCTATAAATGCAACTCTATCTCCTTTATCCTCTGAACATGAAATGGAAAGTAAATTTTTCTTCAAACCTGGAACAAATAGAATGTTGTTGAGATGAATGTTTGCTCCATATTCTAGGTCCAACGAAGTTGACCCAATTCCCCTTACTGCATAACTTTTTTTGTCTCCAAGTTTAATTGAATAAGAAGTCTCCCCTCTTGAAAGAGTCTTTAGTTGTCTATGCTCACCTATCATATGTCTAGATGCTCCACTGTCAATTACCCATATATTTTCATCTTCAAAAGTACCTGTAAGTGTTGAGAATAATCCTTCGTCCTTTGAAGAGGAAGTCTTGGTCATATAGTTCTTGATAGATGATAAGAGATCCTTGAATGCTTTGATGCCTTGCTTGAAGTGACTTGTCATCATAGAGAGCTGCTTCAATGAGAACTTCAATGATTTCTTCAAGGATGTAGTGATCTTCATCATGCCCTTTGTCAACCTTAGCTCTAATACCATGTTGAGAAATCAAGAGGGCTACAATTAGGGTGATTTCTCTTAGACTTGATAATTGCTTGTGATGTATTTTTACTTTTCTTGATTATTAGCTTCTTCTTTTATTATTATGTAGTTCTTATCATCAAACATCTACCAAAAGCATGAAGATCAATAGTACACAAGAACACAGGATGTAGGCTGCAAGCCAGGGCCAAAACCTCTCCTCTTGAGAGGAAAACCCACAAATCTCTTCTCTTCTTATAGATTCTTCAAATGAGGAATTCCATGACCTCTAGACCAAGACCAAGACCCTTCCAAGACCAAGCCAGAGCTTCTTGATGATGTGCTTCTTCTATCCAAGTCAAACCTAGTCAAATCTCTTCTAGCTGCACAACTTCGACCCCCAACTACAAAATTTCGACCTCCACTACAGGTCTGAAATTTTCGGCCCCTGCAACAATTGCCGCTTCCACACGTGTGAGGGAAATTAATGTTGAGATTTTGTATAGTTGGTGTAGCATCGAGTGTGCTCTAGCCATGAAATTTTCTGGAGGGGCTAGGACACACTTGAACTCCAAAACCCAGAAAGTGTTTTGAGAAATTTCAGTTGGTGTTCAAGTTATTAAAATCATTAATTATTTTAATGGATTTCCCAAGTCTAAACTTAGGAAAATTAAATAATTAAAGTGAATTAATTAGCACATATGCTGAAATGTTCTAAAAGACACGGATCAAGCAGTGTTTTAATCTCAGCCATTGATGAGTGTTTTAATCTCGGCCATTGAAGGGTTCAACGAAAAATTATAAGAGAAAGGATTGAGGGTCAGTTGGAGACAGACACACAGTTGCAGAGCTGAGAAATAGATATGGAATTCTAGGGCAGATTTGCTAAGAATTTCCGGAGGAATTTTCTACAGCGAGGGGTAGTATTGGCTAAGGGGATGATTTGATCCCGGAGCCAAGAGTCAATAAGAGGCATAGGAGCAGCAATAAGGACAACGCAGAGAAGTAGAGCAGCAACTATGCAGATGCTACGCAGGACAGCGCAAGGTCTGCGTCACCCTCTCAGGGGTTACACAGTCCCTCTCTGGGCAGCGTAGTGGCATTCTGAGGTTAGCAGGGCTGACGTAGGGCTTCAAGGGTAGCGTTGGGGTTTCTAGGGCCAAATCTGGGCTGAGTCTTGCAAATCCCGTTTGAGGGTGTGGATCAGTCAGATATTTGGTCCTAGATCTACAGGTAGTTGCAGATTTGATTTCTTTTATTCTTTGTCGGGTTTTCCAGATTTGGAACCCAGATTTATTGTACTCAGAATCTACTTAATAAAATAAACCCTCATATTTGCTGCACCGGTTTTCCCGCTTTGGGTTTTTCAAGGGACTTATGTCCAAAAATCCATGTGTCACTTTGTTGGATGAGCGTATTATTCAGTAAATGATCTGCATGTGTAGACTGTAGTTGTGTTTATTTCGGTATTTTCTGAATCTAATTTCTGGAAATAACTTGTAATATTTTAAATCAAGTAGGAGAAATAAACTATGATATTGCAGTAGAATTTTCACAATTATTGCTTCCAAGGCTTCCTTGCTCCTTCGCTTCGGCTGCTTCTTCTCCTAGGGCTTGTAGGTGACCTAATAGTCCTTTCTTTCACCAATTTTTGACCACCTTTTTGCAACTTGGAAATTTTCACCTTGTAGCTGCAAAACCTTAGCCTTATCTTTGCATGTGTGTGTGTGAGAGAGAGAACCAACCCAAAACTTCATCCTTATTTTCTCCTTCGCTAGCCTTTCTTTTTCTTCTTCTTCTTCGCTTGAATCATAAGAGAATGAATGAATGTCTATAGGAGGTCGAATTCTCTCCTATATATAGGCTTCCAAGGAGGACGACATGCCCTAATGAGGCTAACTTCTTAGCTGCCCGACTAACTCGGTCTTGGAAGGGTATTTTGACACTTTAGACACAAAAATATTTCTTTTGACATGTCACAAGAAGCACAATGGGGTCTTTTTCATATGACGATGACTCTATTGACTTCTTGACTCTATGACAAATCCTAGAAGCACTCAAAGGGTGCTTGACCTATAAATAAAATGACCTTGAGCATGAAACCCATGCTATAAAAAATAACTATAATAATTTTCCTTTATTTTTACAATATACAAGAATCAAGAGTACATTTCATATTTATGAAGACTGAACCTAGTTACATATTTCAACAGTTGCTTTATGACTTGTGATGTCCCTGCAAAGACTCACTTCACCTCCTGAGATATATCCAATGTGCAACATAAGTACCAATGTACCATATATTATCTTGAGATGCCCATTTGTAGAGCATATATATGGTCCATAGATATAGTCACGGACTTATAGCCCATTTACTTCCAAGAAAAATCCTTCATCTTAATTTCTAAGGCTAACTCTTTGAAGCAGGTCTTCCTTGTGGTGATCCTTGTTGCTCCCTCTGTCACGAAAAACAATTCTTCTACTATTTCTTTCATAAGCAAGTTCTTTTGTTACTGTCGCTCCTTACTTGAGAGATCCTTTTAGCCACAAATTTAGCATGTCCTTTTCAATTTTTTGGTAGCTTCACGATGTTCCTGCAAACCTCATTTAGGAGATCATGGAAGAAACAATTATCAACAAGTAAAAATTACGAAGACACAGGTTTGTTAAAAGAATAAAATCAAATTAGTCAAAGAAGAACATAAATTAGTTATCTTTTAATTTAGAGTTGTTGACTCCCTCTTGATCCTTGCTTCCTTACTGAATTCCACTTGCAATCTCATCTTTATTCTTAACATCAATTAACTTTCTTTCTTGTAAGTCTTGTAAGGGGGCTTCTTCATCCCCTAGATCTTCCATTGACATTCAATATTCCAAGTTTTGTATTAGGGTTTTATCCTTTAAACCCTAGGGTTTACAATCGACTGCCCTTTTCCTCAATGTCATTGACGATCTCAACTCATGTCATGATCCTCGATGTTTATCAATCTATTTGTGAGCAGAACAACAATATAGTTATTGTTCTCTCCCCTTTGTCGGAAAAATCCTTCTTCCTATTATATAGCTTTGTACTTTCTGATGCTGCCATAAATCATTGTAATGGTAATCTTCACAAAGTTCTTCCTTTATAGGAAGGGTTTATAATATAATTATAAAGAAAGTACCAAAGCTATGCATAAAATTTAAGAGAACAGGAAACTTAAATAAAAAAATATTTCTCTTGATTGAAAGAATCCTTCGACTTCTTTTAAGGTGGCTGGTTATCCTCATCCTCAACACCAGCTGCTGCTTTTGGATCATCAATACCAAGTCATCCTTATGCTATCAAAGAGATGTATCACACTGGCTTCACTTGCATCAACATTCTAAATATTGCTCTAGGGTTTCATTTCACAAACCTTAGGATTTTCATTAAAGTCTTTAATACAAGTTGTAACTTCCAAGTCTTCTAGGGTTTACAAACCCTAAGACTTCCAACTCTTGTGCCACACAACTATAAAGATAATTTAATTTTTTTGGGTTAATTTGTAGCTTTTAAGGTTGAGGGATTTGTATGTTTTGATTTATTTTATACTTTTATTTATTTTATTTTATTTTTGAACGTTTTTAACATTTTTAATTGTCTTTGGATTTTTGACCCTTGCTTCTCTCTTCCTGGTATATATTAGTCTGATTAGCCAATCTTCATTATCCTGATGATGAACTACAATTGGTAGTTCGAAATGCGTCGGTTCCAATATTTCTCATGTGATTTCCCGGAAGATTTAGAATTTAAAACTATAAAGATCTCAAGGAAAAAAAAACCACATAATTTAGGGAAGGAGCCTAGGTCCCTCTGGCTTGTCATTATCCATGCTTGAAAAATGTTGTCATCTAATCCAAGTCATATTCTTCTTTGAACCTTTTGAACCTTCTCATACATGCATCATTTATGTCTAATACCTTTACATTGTCACTCTTGTACAGTAGCTTGCATTGTTGTTCAAGAAATGTGCCATCTTAAAAATTGATCCAAAAATATCCATTAAGAGTAAGCCATTGGAGGAGTCTTGTCTCAAATCCCTTTATCCCAAACTCACGCAATAATAATATTTCTGTTATCCATGTGTCTAAAACCATTATTGTAGATTCCAATGGAAGTCTTCCTTGTAGCCCTAGGTGCTGGTTACAATACCTTGTCTCAGGTCTACCAGTCTTTCAAATCTAAGTCTTGGTCATCACCTTATCAGTTCAGTCCTTAAACTCCACAGTTGGCCTTTTTCTGTTTACATTTCATGAGATTCTTGGCTTGGTAAGTTGGGTCTGCCCTTATGTTCTTTAATAATGCCACCATTGATTTCCAAAAACAGTCTTATAACGTGTATGCTATACAACTCAAAAAGGATGTCATTCCATCAAATTCATTCATAGAGTTATTGTCTGCAGATTTGAGGGCTCTTGTATTGATAAATTCTCATAACACCATGTTGGATCCTCATTATTATGCTCATGTGAAAGTAGGTGAGGGAGTCTTTCTCCCCAGCTCCCTCTGGCTCCTGAGTTCTGCCCATGGAGATGCCATGAAACTATCCTTTAATCAGTCCCTCAAATACCCTTTAACATGCATCACAAGATGTCCTTAACCTGCCCTTGAAGAGTAGGCCTAAACAAGCCCTTAATGTCTCTGTAATCTGGTCTAATTATTCATCAAAAGTTCAGCCTTCCCTCTGCTGTCAGAATAAACTTCTTTCTTCTTATCCTTGGCTTCTTCAAGATACTTTAATGGCTGCTATTTCAAATTTTCACCTAGACTCTGAAACCATATTGAATTTTCTTATGATAGAAACTGATCTTCTAATCTGATAATTAGTTACAATGATTTAATAATAAATATCAAGTTATTTAATGTCACTTATATCATTAGGCAATTATACTTTGAGAATCTCAGCGGTAATGCAATAATAACCATAGGATCATACAGAGATAGCCAAACACAAGAGAGACACAAATTTACCCTGGGAAAACCCAAGTTCCAACCTTGGGAAAAACCCAACCAACTTTTCTTCTAAGGAGAATTCAATCTTCCATAAAATTTATGATAAAATTGTCTAGAAATCTGTGCCAATTTCTAAGCCTGAATAGCAGTCAAACCTGGTCAAAATCCTTCAAACTAACAGAAGTCAACTGTGGTCAAAGGGGCCTAAATTCAGCCTGTAGTCAGCTGGTCAAAGTACTCTGCGGTCAACTGCAGTCAAAGTTCCCAGAACTGTTGTCAAAGTCTGAGATTCTGTGGTCAATACAGTCCTTCCATGGTCAACCTTGTCAAAGATTTGGTCAAATAGCAGCCAGAAAACTCGGTCAAACAGTGGCAGAATATATTCGGTCAACTCTGGTTAATGGAAGCTTCACATCTGGTCAAACTTTGCTCTTCTTCTTTCTGTTGACTTCGCACGTGTGGATCGGAGATAGAGAGGTGTTGTGTGTTTTGAATTGTTCCAAATGAGGTGGTCAAATTGATATTTATAGTGGTCAAACAAGATGGGTGTCAAAACCCATTCTCATGGTGGGGCTGACTTGTCTTTTGGGGTGCCTACATGAAGGCCAGAAATAATAATTTTTATTTTTCATAATTAATAATTTTCTTAGGCTGATTTAAGAGGCCATTTTGGCATGCTGGAATACCTCCTGAGGCTTCACAAAAAAGTCAACAGGAGCAAGAAAAGCCGCAATTCTTCATGAATGGACAATATTTGAAGACATACAACTTTGATAGCATTTAATGCCAAAGCAGAGTAAAAGAATAGGCTTGTATGAGCATTAAAGTAGGAGTTGTTTTATTTCTGCATTTGTTCTCTTTGGCATTTGGTCATGCCTTACTTGTAGAGTTGTTTAATGAATGAGCATTATGAATGATTGAATGAACCAGTGTGAAAATTTCGAAACCGGAATCCTATTGCAGCAACTGATATTATTTCTCCTAATTGTTAATTAAATTTAACAATTTATCTGCAGTTTTCTACAACAGATACTGAAATAAATACCCTGCAACCTTCACAAATAAAAAAAACTGCAGAAGAATAATCGCTGGAAGAAATGCTAGCACACACACATAAATAACATAAATATTTTTGGACGAAAGTCCCCGGAAAAACCGGTGCAGCAGATGAGGGTTTTAATATTAAACAGCAGTGAAAATAATCTGAGTATAACTGGATGCCAAAACTGGCAATCCTACAGAGAAATACTGGCAAGAAAAATATAATGAGGAAATTTCCTCACTCCATAGGCAAATCCGTGCTCTGACCTCAGCTCTAGGTGAGCCGTCCAAACTGGCTCTTCGCAGCTAATGCGTCACACTAGCGCAGTCACTTCCGCACTTAGATCGAACCAACTTTTCCTCAAGCCGTCTGGTCTGCTGCTGTCTGGGACATCGTCTCTCTTGGCCTCCGGAACCACTGCCCAACTTTTGGCACTGAAACTCGTCTTTCCGTAGTAGAGTCAAAACTACCTCTATAGGCTACTGCGCTGCCTCTATGTCAGCCTCTTTGTGGCTCTTCTGCCTCTCTGCAAATGCACTCACCAGATCTGCAATTCTTCCTCTGTCTTCACTGTCTCTGCCCCTCTTCCTCACTGCTTCGATCTCACTAGCTCTCTCTCCGACAACTGACTGCTACTACTCTGGAAATCGAACTCTCCCAGGTATCTTCTCCCTCACCACATCAATCTCCTCTTATAATTCTTTGTTGGAGCACCAACGACCAAGATTAAAACATAATTGATGGCTAGGATCATCTTGGAGACGATCCGTGTGAGTTTCTAGATGATTCTCACCTTGAATTAATTAATTCCGATTAATTAACCATATTCCTGATTTAGGAAATATTTAAAAACTGGCTAATAATCTAATTAAGCCACTTCTAGGCGGAATTTCCAGAAATGATTATTGGGTTTTGGAGATCTCATGTATTCTAGCCTCTCCACAAATTTTCGTGGCTAGAACACATCCGATGCTACAAAAACTAACACAAAGAGGGTTTATGGGATGTAAGTTTGGATCCATCCAATCACTATTAGTTAGTAGTGCACGTATAGATTCAGTAGGAGGCTATAGATTCTAGGATTCTCTTGCACTTTGTAGGAGAGTGCAGTTCCCGAAATAGAGCCAGATTGTCACCCACTTGGATGTTCGATGCATAATTCATGGTATGATGAAGATTGAACTAAGCTTCAAGGAGAGGGTGCCCTAGTTGACATGATGACTTGAGGCATTAGAACACCTTTGACATGGTCAAAGACTCACTTAAATGAAAAATACCCTTTAAAAAAGGTAGCTTGGGTCAAATTGGAGGCAAGAGGGGTAATAAATGATCCTAAAGGAATAGGGAAGTGGTCTCAACTTAAAAATAGATCTATAAGGGTTCAAAAAGGGCAAGGAAGAGGTGCACTGATTTGGGAGGTGCTCAAGGCAGCCTACGGTGATGCACTAGGGCTAACAGGTGCCCTAAATCCATAAGGATACCTAGGGAGGTGCACCCCATCTAGAAGCAAATGTTTGGGGGTTTGGAATGTTGTCTACTAACCCCAAAACCCAAAAGCATTAAACCCTAATATAGGGTTTGTCTAGTGTGGAAGCCTATAAATAAAGGGAGTCTCTATTTGCCATAGTGTGTGAAGAAGATCTAAAGGGTTTTGTTTAAGATCTAGCAAGGGTGAAGAAGTACAAGGGCATTTCAAGTTGAGTTTTATCATCTTTCTTTATATTTTCATAGGTCAATTTGATAGCTGAAGTTACTATTGCAAACTGCTGTAATGATCTTTGGATAAAGGTAATTTTGCTCCAATTAGAAGGAATAAGGATGAGTTGTGACTTTCCTTACTTCTTGCTGTTATCATTGTTCAATAAACGGATGTTGCTACTTTGATTTATGCATCCTGAAGGGCTGTCGCCATCTTTTATTGTTCATGGTTGTGCATTATTTCAAGGCTGATTTGTAATTTCTGTGAGATGTATATTTGGAAGGGTCCCACTCTTAACTTCTGCTTATTAAAAATTATCTATACATTTAGTCCAAAAGCCAAGGAAACTTTGGAGGATCTGGTACAAAGGATGAATATATAAACCACAAAGTGCAGAAATTAGTATATTGTTCAATTATTAGAGAAACTTCGTATCCGTATATTCCATTATTGACGATTAGAAAAGACTCCTCTCATTGAAATCTAGTATATGATCTGTGCGAAGCATACATAAACTCAAGCAAGGAAACTACATAAATATTATGTATTTGAAACTACAAAAACCCTAAATAGAATCTGTCAGCATATTATTAACATATGCCAAAGATTGTTTGAGTTATAGTAGATCGTTTCCTGCAAATATTTGTTGTCTGCTTGTAGTGTTTCACAATAATGTTATTTATTTGATCTTTATTGGTGGCAAATTTCTTCATCATTGGCAGACAAATTCCTACCTCTGCATTTTCTTGGTTGTTCTCCTAACAAAAATTTTAACCTCTCTATTCTTCACTTGATGGGTACATCTGTATCTTTGTTTTTTGATTTTAGTGTTTCGTGAGTGTTTCTATTCAAAATTGCAAGCACATTTATTTAGGGTTTTATACATTGAAATTTTATCATCTGACGTAATTTATAATTTGTACTTTGTTGTTTTAATGAATCTACATTTAGTTCAATACCCTAATAAAAAGGATAATTTTGTTCATGCCTTAGCAATGAGATGTCTTTTTTTTAATTGGCAGTATTTGATGTTGGATATCTCACAGGTACAAGAATTTGAGGAAGCTGCATTTAGTGCACCTCTAAATAAACTGGTTAGATGCAAAACAAAGTTTGGTTGGCACTTGCTGCAAGTGCTGTCTGAAAGGTGTGATTAGCTTTCATAGATGACTTCTGACCACTTGCTCTTGTCTGTTAAAATCGCAGCCATGGAAGAAAATGATTTCATAAGTGGCTCATGCATATCAAATCTTTTTGTGACATGTCAGGGAAGGAGGATTCCTTCAAGCTATCGAGCCAGAGGAGCTTCAAGTTAAAATGCAGGATGCTGACTTTATAACTGAAGCTCAGCTTATGGATGTTCGTGAATCAAATGAAGTGTATGTGATCTTTATAACTAGCTTGTTGGATTTGTCATTTGTTTTCTAGAATCTCTTAATTTTTTTTTTCAGCAATATCTACCTTGTTATTCTAACTGTATTCCAATGTTTTGTATGAGAAAATTATGAACAGATCCATTGCATCCTTGCCTGGCTTCAAGATTTATCCCCTTGGACAATTTGGAAGTTGGGCCCCAACTATTACAACTGACCTCAATCCTTCAAAGGACACTTATGTTTTGGTAGGCTTTGATCTTGTTCATGCAGTCTATCTCTTTTGTGGCTGTTGCATTTCACACTTGTATTTGAGTTAAATGAGTAAGCAGAAACCAACATGCAAAATCTATGATAAATATGATGGAAAGTTTTATAGTTTAAGCAGGAAGGAGAGTTTCCTCAAAAGTGTATAAAGAAGAATAAATGGATCTTTGTGCATTGTTACGCGTTATCCAATATTGCTAATTTGCCAACTATTTGAGAACTTGTAATGTCTCAAATGGATTAATTTCAATTTGCACCAAGGGACAAAGTAGCCTATCAATCCCTGTAGGCTATAGTCTATGATGAAAGGGAAAACCCCAATTACGCAATGTTTGGGCAACATGGGGTAAGTTTTGGGGCAGCTGGGGAAAAAAGCCCAAAGTTGGGGGTTGCCACGAACCCCTCTCAATTAATTAAGGAGGAGAAACAACCACAAGGAAATTTATAAATACAAGAGGGTTAGAATCATTATGATCATGATTGAGTTGGATTGATTTGTCTCAGTTTTTCATTCAACCTGAGGCTCTCAGGGTTTTAAGAGACCTCTTTCTCTTCTTTGACTAGTTTTGGTGGAGGTGATCCCACCCTACCTAGTCACCTTTCTTCTTGTTTTGGCATAGGTCATTGGAGCAGTTCTGGTTTGGTTTTTGACGATTTTCCTTGTCTTGGCACATTATATTCGTGAAGTAGCTTGGGTCTGGTTCTGTAATGTCCCTTCCTAATTATTTTCCTAAAGTTAGAGGAACAATTTTGACAATTTTGTTAATTGTGGTCTAAGGCAAATTTTGGTGAAGGAAACTTAGGAAAAGTGGGTCGATGTGCATGTTAGTGGAATGTGGGGGCCACTCACCAACAAATAATACACACTCATAGAAGGGAATTCAATTTTCCTAAAGTGAGGTCAAAATTAGAATGTGGCCCACATGAGACTCATGACCAGCAAGCATAAATAGGAGTGAAGCAGCATTTGGTGTCTTTTGATAATTCAAAATTCATTGTTGCCTTAGTTGTTCAGCTGAGCCACATTGTGCTGTTTAGCACCAGAGCTTCCCAAGGAGTGAAGCTCATCCTTTCTTCGTTGGACCTCGAGTGCCACCCTAGGAAGGCTTCCTTTTCATCTTGAGACCGAAGGAGGCACACCCTGCAGGCATTCACGCTGTTTTGGGGCTAGCCATTGCGTAGTAGAGGAGGCCACACAGTTGCAGGAGGAGCAGAGGTGTTGGGGTAGAGTTTGTGGAGTCACCGAAGTAGTATTTGACCCATTTCCATCTTGGAGGAGTGAGGCTTCAACAGAGGAGGCAGTCCAATACGCAGAGCAGAATTGCTGAACCTCAAGACTGTGTCATCCCCTACAACACTGCGCAGTCATTGGTGTGGGACAATTGGGGAGAGCCTTGACTGGAGGATTGAGGAGCTGGGCTGCTGGGATTTTGGTTGGAGATTCATTTGGAGGGTATTGTTGGTGTTTTGGGAGCAGTAATTGATAGGTTCAGTTCCAGGTGCATATTTCTAGTTTGGAGGAGGGTCAAGCTGTGAGAGGCCAAATTTGGAAGTTGAAAACTAGGGAAAATCCTTTCTGGGTTTGGGGCAAGGAGTCCACCCCTAATTTCCTAGAATTTTCTAGGCTGTTTTGGGGGGGAAAATTAGGGTCTAAAGTCAGCCAACAGTGCAAAAACTTTAAAACAGAGGGACAACGCAATTTTCTGGAGAGAAACTTCACTACAACAGTTGGGCATTTTGTATTGATCACCTGAGGCTTGTCGCTTGCCTTGTGCTAGTCCATGTGCACTTTCTCCAACTTATATTTTACTCTAGCACACATATTTAATAAAAATTGGCTAGTTTGGTGTTCCGGGTAGAATTCCTGTTTATATGTGTGTTTGCTGAATATTTTCTGTGTTGTAATTATTGCATGCCTTGTCTATAATTGTAAATTTCCAGTAGGAATATTACAATGGTATCAGAGCATGTTCTTGGCCAGGGTGGGAAACAAGGGCAGGTGATGCCACCTAGATATCAAGGAGTAGTCTTCCAGAGAGGCTGTGGTAGAGGCAGAGGTAGAGGCAGAGGCAGAGGCAGGGGTCGAGGTAGAGAGTACAACCCAGATCCGTTTTCAAACACCGAGGTAGAGAACCGAAGGGGTGGAATGGATAATCAGGAGGACAATGAACAACTCAGGCCAATGGGCCAAAACCAAGTTTTGGAGGAGTTGCTGAGAACTAATTAGAAGATGATGAGACAAGGGAAAATTATGATGGACATGATGCAACAAGTGATGGGGCTGCAGATGGGTGGAAGGCCAGAGGGGGCAGTAGAGCCTCAAAGTGATGGGGGTTCCAGAGCAGGAGGGGGAAACCGTACTTATCAATCCCCATATACTCCCCTGCGTGGGCAGGTTGGCCGTCCCACTTTGCCTCATTTTATGGATGAGCCTGAACCATAGAGGGAACCAGACCCGGTTGCAGATTTGTCCACTCAGTTGCATTTGGTATTGATGAGTATGAGGAGTTGGATGCTCGGATTAAGCAGGTGATGTCTTTTGGGGAGTATATTCACCTCAAGGAGAGGCGTGCTACAGGGGTTGGGACCCATTACAGAGCAGGAACATCCAAACTAGGATGTGCAGAGGATAGATGGGAAGGTTACACTTCCAAACTTTGATGGGTCAACAAAGAGTTCAGCCATGGAATGGATACAAAATCTAGACACATATTTCCACCTGAACCCCATGTGGGAGACTAATGTTATACGGTTTCCCACCCTTCATTTGGAAGGGGATGCCCAGGAGTGGTGGTATCATGGGCTGATCACATTGGGACACATCCATTTCACCACTTACACTGAGTTCACCTGGAGGATGCTGGAGAGGTTTGAGAGGAAAGACCCAGAGTTGCATTTCAGGGAGTTAGCCCATTTGAGATAGACTGGCAGCGCAGAGGTTTACATCATGGAGTTTCAGAGATTGGCAGTGATGGTGACAAATATCTCAGAGGCCCGACTGATTATGCTATTTGTGGAGGGGCTTGCTGAACCTTTGCGTGGTTGGGTGAGGGATTACAAATACACATCACTTCCAGATGCTATTTCCAGGACCCGGGATATGATTGATGCAGTGCCCAACACTCGGGCTTTTGTTCCCACTAGACCCACGACTCAACAAGGTAACCGAGACATTAGGCCACCACAGAGGGACGGAGGACGTGGCCAGTTGGATGATGAGACCCGAAGGGACCTTAGGAGGAGGAGGTTGTGTTTTATGTGCCAGGAGCCTTAGGCACCTGGGCACACGTGCACCAAGGGCAAGGCCCATTTCATTGAGGTGTTTTCAGATAGCGAGCCAGATGAGGAGGCTGAGTAGCAGATGAGCCGAGAGATGAGGGAGGACCGTCATCAGGAGGGCCACTAGCACCACCACCTAGAGGAGGACCGTTTTCCCCAATTGGGGGAGTGCCAAAGTACTTGATACTCAGGATCAGGGAGACCATACAGCGGCAGCGAGTGTCAGTCCTAGTAGACAGTGGAGCCACCCACAACTGTATTGATGCTCAAATGGTGGAGCGTAGGGGCATCCAGACAGAGATATTTGAGGGGTTCTCTGTACTGGTGCTAGGAGATCGGGCCATGCTGTGCATGAAGTATGTTCCTGGGCTGACTTTGAGGATGGGGAACTACTCGCTCATTGATCACTTTTTTGTAGTTGATGTTCCAGGCACCAACGTGGTGTTGGGTGTCTAGTGGTTCTATGCATTGGGGAAGGTCATCATTGATTGGTAGAAGTTGGATATGGAGTTTAAGGGGCTAGATGGGAAGCCGGCATTACTGATGGGAATGCACTCTTATCCACCCCAGGCAGTTTCAACTCACCAGATGGAGGTAGATCTACGACATGGAGCTGTGGAGTGGGCAGTTGAGTTGAGGATCTCAGAGACAGGGGCTCAGGCACAGTTTATGCATCCAGATATACTGGCTTTGTTGGAGAGACATCAGGGGGTTTTTGGGGAGGTCCCACTAGGAAGACCACCAGATCGTGGATTTGAGCACACTATTGAGTTGGAAGATAGAGTGAATGCAGTAATCACCACCCCATATAGGCACCCAATGGCCTATAAGGATGAGATAGGGAGGGCCATTCAGGAGCTGCTGAGGTTGGGTCACATCAGGCCTAGCTCGAGTCCCTTTGCTTCTTCCGTGGTGCTGGTGAAGAAGAAGGATGGGACACTACGCATGTGTATTGACTACTGGGCCCTCAATAAGAAGACATTGAAGAACAGATACCCCATCTCGCGCATTGACAAGTTGATGGATGAGCTTAGCGGAGTAAAGTACTTTTCTAAGATAGATCTGCATTCGGGATATCATTAGATTTAGATGAGAGAGCAGGACATCCCTAAGACTGCCTTCCACTGCCACTATGGTCATTTTGAGTTCTTGGTGATACCCTTTGGGCTAACTAATGCTCCGACAACATTCCAGTCATGTATGAACTGTGAAAATTTCTGAACATTACTTATGTAGAAACCCTACTATTAAATCTGGTTATACTTCTCCTACTGAATCAAGTTATTCATCTGAAATTTCAACATTAACATCGAAGTAAACACATTAACAGTTCTTCACAGATACAGATCTAAACTGAATACATGCACATAGACAAAGTGACACAAGATTTTCTAGACAACTGTCCCCGGAAAAACCCAATGCGAGAAAACCGGTCTTTTGGCTGCTGGAGGGTTTATATTATTAAGTAGATTCTAAGTACAACAAATCTGGGCACCTTACTGGTTAAACTGACAGAGAAAAACAAAAATCTGCAGCAATACCTCTGTTTCTGGAGACGGAGAAATTGACTGATTCACACCCTCAAACGAGATTTACAGAACGCAGCCCTTTTATGTATTTAGAAACCCCAGCGCTACTTTGAAGCCCTCTGTGTCAGCTCTGCTAGCCTTTTGATGCCCCTGCGCTGCTTAGGAGAGGCCTGTGTAACCCCAGAAGGGTGACGCAGTCCCTGCGTTGCCCCTTTGGGCCTGTGTAAGCCCTGATGGCCTTCTGTTGCCTCTGCGCTGCCCTTTCCGGGCCTATGTAGCACTGAAGCCCTCTGCGTTGCGCAACTGCTGCTCCCTCTGCACTGCTCTGACTGCTGCTTCTCTGCCTCTTGCTGACTCTTGGCTTTGGGGTCAGATCATCCCCTTAGCCAATACTACCCCTTACTGCAGCTGAAACACTTTTGGAAATTCTTAGCAAACCACACCCTAGAATTCCAGCTTAGTATTAGTGCTCTGCCTCCGTGTGTGTGTATTCTCCAACTGACCCCAAGCCTTTCCTTTATACTTTCTCGTTGGGAAACCAACGACTGTGATCTAATCTTGATTCGACAACTAAGACTAAAAGAAAGCTTGATTCGTGTGACTTAAGTCATTTCCATCACATGTTTAAATTAATTACCTTTAATATTTTAATTTTTCCAAGTTAGACCTAGGGTCCTCAATTAAAAATATTAATTAATTAATTTTCTCTTAAACCGGATGGAATTTCTCAAATCCCTTTCTGGGTCTTGGAGATCTCATGTACTCTACTCCCTCCACAATGTTTGGGAGCTAGAGCACATCCGAAGCTACCCCAACACCACAAAATCTCAACGCTCCCTCTTAGCGAGGAAAGTGCTTTAGTACAACGCTACTTCACCCCGAAGCTCTGCACTGATCTCTGGTGTGGGTCTCTGCGCTGATGCTTGGCCCGCTACCCTTCATCACTGCGCTGTTGCTGCTCTCCCGTACTGTTGCCCATGACACTGCCACCGCCACTGCCACATCTGTACTGTAGCTCCCTCTCAATTTGTTGCATCATGCTGCCAATTGCTGCACTGCAACTCAGTTGCTGAGAGAAACAACTGAAAACTCCTGCCCAATCTTTGACAGACAAGTCAGTTGAGCTGCATCCTCATCACTAAAGCTCCATAGGCTGCTGCTCTGTGCTGTCACCTGGAGGTTGCTGCATAGCTACAGCTCTGCACTGCGTAAGCAGATCTCCTCTGTGCTGCTGAAGTCACATCAACCCCTCTGCATTGAAGTCCCCTACGCTGCTGCTGTGTTGCGCTGTCCTCTTGAAGCCTCCATGCTATTGCAGCTCTGCTTTGCGTAAGCCAGCCTGCACTACACTGTTGAAGTCACATCAACCCCTCTGCGTTGTGTAGCTATGCTGTTGCTACATCTGCACTGCGCTGCTCCTTCTCAGCATCCATCTCTGCCTCTGCTCCATCTGTGATTCTCTGCACCCACAGCTCCACTTGTCCCGCTACTGTCTTAAGGCTCTCGTAGCACGAATGTGATCCAAGAGTTGGGCTACTCAAGGATCCCGCCACTACTCTGTAGTTGCTCTACAGATCCATGTCACCCCACTTTCATGGTTCATGAGCGCTCATGGCTACGTCATCTTCGAAGCCATCATCCGCCAAAATAGCCTTGGAGGTAGAAGCTTCCTTGTCCTTCTTCTTCTGAGGACAATTGCTGGCGAAATGTCCTAGTTCGCCGCACAGGAAACACTTGATCTTTGATAGAAAACGCTTCTTCCTCCCTTGCTGCCTCTTTGATGCCAAGGCCGCATCTTCTTCCTCTTCCTTCTTCATTTTACTTGGTCCGGTGGTGTACTGTCTCTTGGTGAATTGACGAAGTTCTTCTTGACGAAGGATCGGCTACATACTGTCCCAGTTGGGAAGTGTTGAGAATTTGGAGGGCTGGAGATTAATACAAATTCTCTTCTTGATAATTACTTGTGACATTACTTGTGATACTTATGTCTTCTCTTGTTTAGTTTAGTTAGTCTTTCATCAAGTCAATTATCAAAAGGCACAAGACACAAAAAGTTAGGCTCCTAGAGCCAGGGAAAAACCTCTCCCTCTTGGAGAGGAAAACCCGAAAGAATTCTTCTTATAGATCTTCAAATGACAAGTAACATGACCCAGACATAGACCCTTGACCTAGATATGCTTCCAAGACCTTGATTTTGCCTCTTCAACCTTGGATCTTCTCTTCACCAAATTACTTAGATTTGCATCAGCACTAGAGACCTTGCATATGCTTGTAGTTGAATTGCTTGAACAGTAGGAAAGTAAATCATAGATTTACCTTCCTTACTATTGCTGTCTCTTCTCCTTATGATGACTGTCTTAATTATCACAAATTCCTTCTTCAAGTTAACAACCCTTGACAATCTTTACTGCACTTATCCACAATCTAACTTGTACCCTTGATATCCACAATCCTCTTCTTGTATCACTGTTTCAGATCCGCATTCTACACTGTCTCTTATCCACACTTATGTTCTTCTTTTATCTGCATTGTGTTCTTACTTTATCCGCAATGAAGTCTTTCCCTTTATCCGCGTTGTCTCTTGGTATATATCGACACTATCTCTACTGTAGGTTCATATATATATCCACACTCCTTAACCTAGATAAATCCGCAAATCTTCTTGAATTTTAACTCGCAATTCCTTCTGAGATGGTTTCGTATTCACTGCAGTGATATCCGCATTCATATGCTGTCCCTTTGTCCGCACTGTCTCCTTGGAGATGACTGCATTTCACTTCAGTCCGACACTTCGCATTAAATCACAGAACTTGTCCGAAATTCCTTTTAAAACTGAAATCTGCATGCTCCTTTAAATAGTTGTTTTTGTCTGTAAATAAGCCAACATGTTCTTTAATTTTGAGGCCGACTTGAACAAGTATTATTCCAACGTTGATTAGGTGCTTCTTTACTATTTTTAAAGCTTGTCTTACATCGATGCATTGAGGACTGTTTGTGAGCTTCTTCCACAAGGTCTTGGAGCATAAATACCTAGACTAGATCCTTCATGTATGAGACCCTTGATTCTATTTATTCCTAGAAGATAAAAACCTAAATAGACATCAAGGAGAAGTCTATCTACATAATAAAATCTTGCTTATGAAACCCATGAAGCAAGTACACCAAAAATACATTTTATTATCTTTGTCTTCTTCTTTACATAAATACATAATTACATAGTCAACATGAAGACCGACCTAGTTACACTTTTCAACACTCCCTCTTAACTAGGGAGATATGCATACAGGTACATGGTTACTTTCAAACTGAAGAATCTCATAAGAAGAATCGGATTGTTAATCGCATCTGTATAATATCATATCAACCAGCATTGTCCTAGTGCAAGTCCTTGAATAACAACCCCATCTCTCAACGAGACAATGGGCTACAATGCTGGTGAGACACATGACTTATAGACACCATCGTAATTGTCTCTCCAAGGTACATACTCCACCTGGGTGTTCCCAAAGTATGACCTTCTTGGACTATTCTTCTATTGGGTAGCTAGCCCTCAAAGAATATCGGTCCCCGACTACTCTTATCTTGAATGCCCTAATACATTCTCAAAGAGTATCGAATGCCAGATGATTACCCAATCCTCCAATCTGTCTTTGCAAGTGAAGACCAGAATGATGTGTCTATCTCTCCCTCTCAACTAGGGAGGACCTATTCCACAAGGGAATGTACTCATTCCTATACAAGGAATGTACCTAAGCTCATTCTTAGGAATTACCAAGTTTCTTCCAAGTAAGAAACTTATCATTAGGCTCCCTCTTAACCAGGGACCTCCAGTAGCAATGGTGAGACACTCAACTGCTCATGAAGAATTACTGTCCTCGATGTCATGGATTTCGATATTGAGGAATCTTCAAATTTTAGCTTCATAGGGCACAAATCATCCATCACTTTCATCCCTGAGTCATGTTAGCTATCAGAAAGTGATTCATTAGACTTCCTTATCTGGTCCACCATTATGCCATGCTGCTTTCCTTTGAATCATCTCCAAGGATCATACATCCTTTCTCATGACTAGCAGCCCTGCACAAATTCATCCAGATAAACATATACATATTAATTTTAGAACAAAAGTTACCTTAGTGATGATCTTTCACCATGACATCTTCATGTAGGCATCGACATCCTTCACATAGATTGACACATCTCCTAATGACATGTTTTGTCAAGGGTCTTCTTCTTTACCAGACTTCCGTCAGAGTCTACATATCTTCCCGGGAGATCTCCTAGTCACATCTTCTTGGTCTCTAGATGATAACTACCTCTTGACATGGTTGCATTTCATGATCTCTTCCTCTATGCACATTCTTCATTCCTAGGATCTTACAAATTTTCCAATTTCTTGTTTATGTACAACCACCTCATATTCTATGAGGACATATTATGTTGATTCCATCTATCAGTGCACCGAGAGATCTTCCTTCATAGATCATACTTAAATATGGAAGTCTATTACCTGCAACCATATGACATGACCTCACAACATCCAATATCAGCATGTATGTCTGCATACCTCGTATCTATTTCCCTGAGTCATCCTGTAGCAGTTTCTCTAGAATGAAGAGCTTCATTCTTTTGGCCCGGCTCCATCAATATGTCATCATATCCAGAATTCTGCCTCCATGATGACCCTTGATTTGATGACTGCTTTACTTTAGTAGAGAGATTTTCCAGAAGCTGTTTCACCGAGAGCTCCTTCCATTTTTCTATCAAGATGCTTCTTAATGTACATTTCTTTCTATCATACAATTTTACAACCAATCAGAGATCACTTAAAGAGAAAGATGATCTCAATCATAATAAAGATCTCTTGCTTCCTCCTTCTTAGATCTTTTAGTATTAGGTTCTTCTCTTTCATTAGTGACATGGGCTTCTTCCTTTTCCCTCTTGTCCTTTCTAGGTTTAGGACAATCTCTTTTATAATGCCTAAGTTCATTACATCCAAAGCATCGTACGTTGTCCATATTTCTTCTTTTATTCTGAGGGCCAAATTTTCCGAATCTTCCTTTCTTCCTGTATGAGGCTGCAAAGGCATGATTCTCTTCACTTGGTCCTGTATTAGCTTTGGCCTTTAGTCTTATTTCCTCTGTTTTACATAGAGACCATAAATCATGGAATGGGTGGGCTTCTTTCTTCCCGTATAGACTAGAGGTGAAGTTTCCTCATTCCTCTGGTAGAGCATTCAACACCACTGTAGTCATCTCAGTGTCAGACATCACTTCTCCTAGTTCCCGCAGTTGATATTTTATTTCAGAAATTCTCATGAAGTATGGAGTGATTCCTTCTTCCTTTGATAATTTCATTTTGTATAGTTCTTGTCTCAGAGAGATTGCTTCTCCAGCAGCACTCACAGAGAATAGCTCCACCAATTTCTCATATATTTGTTTTGCAGTCTTTAGTTTTGATACATAGGGAATGAGAGAGTCTTTGATGGATTCTATGAGAATCCTCTGGGCTCTAATTTCTCCCTTCATGTACTTGGCATGGGCTGGAGCATCTTCTTTTGGGGGTTGAACAGTAGATCCTTCGATATAGGCCATTACTTCGTCTTCAATTAAATTCAAGTCTGTTCTTTTCTTCCATGCATTAAAGTTTGATGACCCAATCAACTTGTTGCTTTCTTTACAATAAGACATCTTGATAAATAGGGTCATGAATACTTACTTGAGTGGATTGGCTTGCATCTTCCTTGATGATGATTGAGAATGAAGTCAAGGGTTTCCTTTCTTCAATTTTGGTGTACTTGAACCCTTGATTATAAAGAATATCTTCAAAAGTTGAGGTTCTCTTCAAACAATGTCTTGAGTGCAAATCTTTGTTGGCAAAGATTATTTAATGAGTTGATCTTTTGAATGAGATAGGAGATCTCACTTGAAGTAGCTAGATAGTCTTCCTTGCAAATTGATTTGACTTTCCAACCTAAACTTTGATCTTCGCTTCTTTGAGTGTCTTTGTTGACAAGAAGCCCTTGTGTTCAGCACCTTAGCTCTGATACCATGTTGAGAATTTGGAGGGCTGGAGATTAATACAAATTCTCTTCTTGATAATTACTTGTGACTTTAGTTGTGATACTTATGTCTTCTCTTCTTTAGTTTAGTTAGTCTTTCATCAAGTCAATTATCAAAAGGCACAAGACACAAAAAGTTAGGCTCCTAGAGCTAGGGAAAAACCTCTCCCTCTTGGAGAGGAAAACCTGCAAAGAATTCTTCTTATGGATCTTCAAATGACAAGTAACATGACCCAGACATAGACCCTTGACCTAGATATGCTTCCAAGACCTTGATTCCGCCTCTTCAACCTTGGATCTTCTCTTCATCAAATTACTTAGATCTGCATCAGTACTAGAGACCTTGCATATGCTTGTAGTTGAATTGCTTGAACAGTAGGAAGGTAAATCATAGATTTACCTTCCTTACTATTGCTGTCTCTTCTCCTTATGATGACTGTCCTAAATACCACAAATTCCTTCTTCAAGTTAACAACCCTTGACAATCTTTACTGCACTTATCTGCAATCTAACTTGTACCCTTGATATCCACAATCCTCTTCTTGTATCACTGTTTCAGATCCGCATTCTACACTGTCTCTTATCCGCACTTATGTTCTTCTTTTATCTGCACCGTGTTCTTACTTTATCCACACTGAAGTCTTTCCCTTTATTTGCATTATCTCTTGGTATATATCCGCACTATCTCTGCTGTAGGTTCATATATATATCCGCACTCCTTAACCCAGATAAATCCACAAATCTTCCTGAATTTTAACTTGCAATTCCTTCTAAGATGGTTTCGTATTCACTGCAGTGATATCCGCATTCATATGCTGTCCCTTTGTCTGCACTGTCTCCTTGGAGATGACCGCATTTCACTTCAGTACTGCACTTCGCATTAAATCACAAAACTTGTCCGAAATTTCTTTTAAAATTGAAATCCGCATGCTCCTATAAATAGTTGTTTTTGTTTGTAAATAAGTCGACATGTTCTTTGATTTTGAGGCCGACTTGAAAAAGTATTATTCCAGCGTTGATTAGGTGCTTCTTTACTGCTTTTAAAGCTTGTCTTACATCGATGCATTGAGGGATGTTTGTGAGCTTCTTCCACAAGGTCTTGGAGCATAAATACCTAGACTAGATCCTTCATGTATGAGACCCTTAATTATTCTAGAGATGAAACTAATGGACATCAAAGGAGAGATATACGCAATAAGATGCGCATGACATGAAGCAAGTACACCAAAATACATTTTATTATCTTTGTCTTCTTCTTTACATAAATACATAATTACATAGTGTATGAAGGCAGAGCTAGTTACACTTTTAACGAGAGGTCCGCCATGTCCAGATACTTTGGAAAAGTTTCCCAGTCCTCTGTGGCCGCATTGAGTGCGATCCTCACCATCGGATCATCCTCCACTCCAATCCATGGCCGATCCGACGATCACGATCGCTTATTCTGTGAAAAGGGTTGATTTCTTCCTGGCCATCATGAATAACCTCCATCGGTTCTCCGGAAGCATTCTCCCTCTGGAAGCGGGTCTTCCTTCCTTCTCCGTGAGTCAAACCACCCTTCTTTGAGTCGTTGTCTTCTCGGCTATGTGAGGCACTACATGACCTTTGACACCATCCATGATGAAGCACTTGGCATGTGCCACTACTTCTTCATGCTTCTCCAAGAGCTTCGCATCGGTTGGCGTGGCCAGGGCTTTCTTTGCATGCTCCCTCGAACCATATGCCTCCATGACTACCAGGATTCTGGCCTTCCAGACTACAAAGTTGGACAGGCCGTCCAACCTATCCTGATCACGTAGTCCTTGAGGTGCCATTTGTTCAATAAATTTGTCGGAACTAATCCTTCTCTCTATGCTAGAGACTCGAATCTAGGGTCCTTGGCGAGAAAGGCACCCTTTGCTCCCTCTGATAACTGACTTCATCTCTTTTCTGCCAAATCACAATGAATCAACTCTCTTCGATCCTCTGATCAAACTGCAGATTTCTTTTGTTGGAAATCCTCTGAGAAGTTGTTCTCCTCATGCTCTTTGTCAACTAGTGCTCAGGCTAATTTCTGCACCTTCAGAAATTTAACCCCACCAGCAACTACTGAAACTCTGCAACACTGCTTCCGACACTCTGAATCAACAACAGCTTCAAGATTGCGTCACCCTGGATGGCCTTTGCACGAGCAAACAACAACAGCGCTGTCTCTGCGTTGCCTCTGTGCAGTAAGTACGTGGGCCTGCGTGGATATTGTGTCACTTTGGCCTCTACATGGCTCTGCTCCCTTCCGCTTCTACGTTGTCCTCTCTGGTCCGACTTTTTGCAGTTGCTGCTGCTTTCTTTGCTGCTTTCTGCAGCAAGGATTCTTTAGTTTTCTTGTTGGTAATCCAACTAGATTTGCAATCGCTTTGATACCATGTCAAAATTTCTCAATATTACTTATGCAGAAACCCTATTGTTAAATTTGGTTATACTTCTCCTACTTAATCAAGTTATTAATCTGAAATTTCAACATTAACATCGAAGTAGACATATTAACGGTGCTTCACAGATACATATCTAAACTGAATACATGCACATAGACAAAGTGACACAAAAGATTTTCTGGACAACTGTACGCGGAAAAACCCATTGTGGGAAAATTGGTCTTCTGGCTGCTGAAGGGTTTATATTATTAACTAGATTCTAAGTACAACAAATCTGGGCACCTTACTAGTTAACTCGATAGAGAAAAACAAAAATCTACAACGATACATCTATTCTGGAGACGGAGAAATTGACTGAGTCACATCCTCAAACGGGATTTACAGAATTTAGCCCTTTTCTGTCTTCAGAAACCCCAACGCTGCTCTGAAGCCCTCTGCGTTGGCTCTGCTATCCTTCTGATGCCCTTGCACTGCTCAGGAGAGGCCTGCGTAACCCCAGACTGGGTGACGCAGTCCCTGCGCTGCCCTGGCTGGGCTTGCGTAAGCCCTGATGGCCTCCTGCTGCCTCTGCGCTGCCCTTTCTGGGCCTGCATAGCACTGAAGCTCTCTGCGCTGCGCAATTGCTGCTCCCTTTGCACTGCTTCTCTGCCTCTTGCTGACTCTTGGCTTTGGGATCAGATCATCCCTTTAGCCAATACTACCCCTCGCTGCAGCTGAAACACTTCTGGAAATTCTTAGCAAACCACGACCTAGAATTCCAGCTTAGTCTTAGTGCTCTGCCTCCGTGTGTGTGTATTCTCCAACTGATCCCAAGTCTTTCCTTTAATATACTTTCTCATTGGGAAACCAATGGTTGTGATCTAATCTTGATTCGATGGTTAATATTAAAAGAAAGCTTGATCCGTGTGACTTAAGTCATTTCCATCACATGTTTAAATTAATTACCTTTAATATTTTAATTTTCCTAAGTTAGACTTAGGGTCCTTAATTAAAAATATTAATTAATTAATTTTCTCTTAAACCGGATGGAATTTCTCAAATCCCTTTCCGGGTCTTGGAGATCTCATGTACTTTAGTCCCTCCACAAAGTTTGGGAGCTAGAGCACATCTGAAGCTACCCCAACACCACAAAATCTCAACATGAACCACATGTTTCGTGCGCAGTTGAGGCGCTTTGCCCTGGTTTTCTTTGATGACATACTCATTTATAGCCGGACATGGGAGGGGCACCTTCAACATTTGGAGGTAGTGCTTTGCATACTTGAGGAGCAACAACTATATGGGAAGATGTCCAAATGTAATTTGGATTAATAGAGATGTTGTACCTTGGGCATGTGATTGGGGAGGACAGAGCAAAGGTACATCAGGAGAAGATTCATGCCATACTAGATTGGCCCACACCTAGGAATGTGACGAAGTTGAGGGGGTTCCTGGGAATTTTCACATACTATAGGAGATTTGTGAGAGGGTTCTCACAGCTTGCAACACCTCTCATAGATTTTGTGAAAATTTTTGAATACAAAATTGCAAAAACTCTACTGCAATATCTTGATTTTCTTCTCCTACTCGTGATTTAATTATATAAGTTATTTTCAGAAAGTATTCAGAAAATATCAAAGTAAACACAACTAGCAACTTGCACATTTACAAATCATTTACTAAAGCATAACGCACATATGACAAAGGACAAACATGATTTTTCAGACAAATGTCTCCGAAAAAACCCAATGCGGGAAAACCGGTGCAGCAGTTCTGAGGGTTTATTATTATTAAGCAACAGTATTCTGAGTACATCTAGGGTGCCATAATCCAGCTCACCCAACAGAGAAAGCCTCGACAAATAGAGATAAATGTGAGTTTTTCCTCACTCTGCAAGTCCCGACTGATCCGGAGAGGTCACTGGTGAAACCCCAGCTAGATCTGCGCAGTCTCTACGCTGCCACTGCGTAAGCCTGCGTGGCCCTGGTTGAAGGACTGCGTCATCCTTCCTCTGCGCTGCCCCTGTGTGAGCCCTGCGTGGGCTTGCATCACCCTCTCTAGGGTCTACTTCACACTCTCTGATGGCTACACTGTCCCTATGCGTCTCTGCTACCCTTGCTTTGCTTTGTACTCTTGGTCCTTCGACCAGTCGCTGCATCTGCCCCTCACTGCTTCTCTGAATCACTCAGATCAGATCTTCATCCAAGCACTGCTCTGTCAGAAGAATTCGATCTCTTAGACTCTGTGTGTGTCATTCCCCAACTGACCCCAAGCCTTCCTTTAATACTTTTCTCGTTGAGAAATCAACGATCGTGATCTAATCACTAATCAATGCCTAAGATTAGAGAAAGCTTGATCCATGTTACTTAGAACATTCTCACCACATGTGTAAATTAATTCACTTTAATTTTTCAATTTCCCCAAGTCAAACTTAGGGTCCCCATTAAACAATTTAATTATGTGAATAGCTTTTACACCAGGTGGAATTTCTCCAAACGATTTCTGGGTCTTGGAGATCTCATGTGTTCTAGCCCCTCCACAAAGTTTCGGAGCTAGAGCACATCTAATGCTACCCAAAATCTCAACACTCCCTCTTAGCAAGGAATGTGCTCTAGCAACACTTCACCACTAAAGCATCACCCTGATCTCTGGCATCAGTCTCCGCGCTGCTAATGCTTGGCCTGCTGCCCTCCATCCACTGCGCTGCTGCTTTCTGCACTGCTGCCCATGTCACTGCCACTGACACTGCCACATCTGTACTGCAACTCCCTCTCAAATTGCTGCATCATGCTGCCTATAGCACTGCCACTGCTAACTGCTGCACTGCAACTCAGTTGCTAAGAAGAAATTGAAGGACAATCACCCAATCATTGACAGACAAGTCAGTCTGGCTGCATCTCATCACTGAAACACCCTCTGTTGCTGCTCTGCAGTGCGTAAGCACTGCTTCTGCGTTGCTGGAATCCCATCAGCCTCTGCACTGCTGCTGCTTCTATTTTGCGCTGCTTCGGTTCTTCAGCGTTCCAGCTCTGCCTCTGCTTCTCCATGATCTTTTGCACCCACTGACTCTAGTCATCCTGCTACTGTCTTAAGGATCCCGTAGCATGTATGTGATCCAAGAGTTTGGGCACCTCAAGGATCCTCCTTGCACCATCTGTAGCTGCTCTACAGATCTATATCGCCCCACCTCTTCTCTCGAGGCACATGAGCACTCATGGCCACATCATCATTGCTGCCACTGTCCCCTTTCGCTGCTACTGCCTTGGAATTTGAAACTTCCTTGTCCTTTCTCTTGGGACAAGTATTGGCGAAGTGTCTAAGTTCGCCACATCTGAAGCACCAGACCTTGGATAGGTTCTTCTTCTTCCCTTGTTGCGGCTGTACTTTAGATGATAGGGCTGCATCTTCTTCCTCCTTTATCTTGACTCCTCCACTACTGAATTCCTTCTTGGTCACCCTCCGGATCTCCTCTTGTCGAAGGATTGCCCACATGTCTCCCCAATTTGGGAGTTGTGCTCTGCCCAAGAGACTTTGGACAAAGGTCTCCCACTCATCGGTGACTGCATTCAGGGCATTCCTCACCATGAGCCCATCATCCGAGGTTGCCCCCACGGCAATCAGCTGGTCTGAGATAGTCTACAATCTGAAGAGGAAGGGATCGATCTCCTCTCCCTTGTGTATCTGGAACATCCGCATCTTCCGCTGGACGGAGCTACCTTGATACAGTGTGGTCAGAGTTGTCCACACTTCATTTGCCATCTTCTTCTCGACAATGTGCGGGACCACGTGATCCTTCACTCCATCCATGATCAAGCGCTTAGCCCACGTCTGATTTTCATTGAACTTCTTCAGAGCATCCACATCGGTCGGCACGACTAGGACATTCTATGCGTGGTCTCTGATACTGTACTCCTCCAGGATTGTCAGGATTCTGGCTTTCCAGATTGCAAAGTTAGACACATCGTCTAACCTATCATGATCTCTCAGTCCGTACAGGGCCATCTCTGCTCAAACAGTCGAAACAGGTCCTCTTCTCCCTTCTACTGTTGCTGTACTCAATAGAAGATCGGATCTGGGTTTCTTGGCGATAGAACCCCTCTAGAGAAATTGCTCCCTCTGACAACTGATTTCCCTCCCGAAAATCCTCCTCCAATTTTGCCGAATCAGCGCTCTACGATCACCCTCCTGATTGAATCTCAGATTTCTTGGAAAGAAAATTTGTTGAGGGATTGTTTTCCCTTACTTTGTCAACTTTGCTAGGCACTGTTCCTGCACCGACAGAATTGATGCCCCACTAGCAACTTCGAAGATCAGAAGCTACACTTCTAACCCCGACAACCGGCACAATTTCTCTCCAACTCGGACTGCGTCACCCTTTAGGGCATGCGTCAGCCTGACAGGCTCTGCTTCACCCACTAGGGCTTGCGTCAGCCTCTGTGACAACTCTGCATGAGCAGACTGGCTTTGCGTCCCTTCTGCTGGGTCTGCATCCCTTTTGGTACTGTGCTGCCTTCTCCTAGATCTGTGCTGCTTCAGATGCCCTTCTTGCAACAAAAATATTCAGCCTCTTGCTGATGGCTTCAACTTGATCTGCAATCGCTCTGATACCATGTGAAAATTTCTGAATACAAAATTATAGAAACCCTACTGCAGTATCTTGATTTACTTCTTCTACTTGTGATTTAATTATACAAGTTATTTTCAGAAAGTATTCAGAAAATATCGAAGTAAACACAACTAGCAGCCTACACATTTACAAATCATTTAGTGAAGCATAACGCACATATGACAATGGACGCACATGATTTTTCAGACAAATGTCCTCGGAAAAACCCAATGCGAGAAAACCGGTGCAACAGTTCTGAGGGTTTATTATTATTAAGCATCAGTATTCTGAGTACATCTAGGGTGCCATAATTCGGCAAACCCAACAGAGAAAACCTCGACAAACAAAGATAAATGTGAGTTTTACCTCACTATGCAAGTCCCGGCTGATCGAGATAGGTCACTGGTGAAACCCCAGCTAGCTCTGCGCAGTCTCTACTCTGCTGCTGCGTAAGCCTGCGTGGCCCTGGATGAAGGATTGTGTCACCCTTCCTCTACGCTAATCAGCTCTTCCTGGAGTCGAGTTTCAGCCCTGCCGGCTTAGAAACCCCGATCTCCAGCTAATTTTGGACTGTCCCTTGGAGGCTTTGCGCTACCCTGCGTGGGCTTGCGTCACCCTCTCTAGGGTCTGTGTCACACTCTCCGATGGCTGCATTGCCTCCTCTGCGTCTTTGCTGCCCTTGCTTTGCTTTGTACCCTTGGTCCTCCGACCAATCATTGCAACTGCCCCTCACTGCTTCTTTGAATCACTCAGATCTGATCTTCGTCCGAGCACTGCTCCGTCAGAAGAATTCGATCTCTTAGACTCTGTGTGTGTCATTCCCCAACTGACCCCAAGCCTTCCTTTAATACTTTTCTTGTTGAGAAATCAATGACCATGATCTAATCACTAATCAACGGCTAAGATTAGAGAAAGTTTGATCCACGTCACTTAGAACATTCTTACCACGTGTAAATTAATTCACTTTAATTTTTCAATTTCCCTAAGTTAGAATTAGGGTCCCCATTAAAACATTTAATTATTTGAATAACTTTTACACCAGGTGGAATTTCTCCAAAAGATTTTTGGGTCTTGGAGATCTCATGTGTTCTAGCCCCTCCACAAAGTTTCAGAGCTAGAGCACATCTGATGCTACCCAAAAATCTCAACAGATTTGATGAAAAGGGGATCTTTTGAGTGGACACAGATAGTACAGGAGGCTTTTGAGCACCTCAAGAGGGTCATGGGCAGCTGCCCTGTTTTAGCTTTGCCAAACTTCATGCGGCCTTTTGTTTTGTGCTGGAATGTGATGCTTCTGGTGAGGGAGTTATGGCCGTTTTGACGCAAGGAGGCCATCCCATTGCATTTGAGAGCAGGAAGCTTCTACCTCATGAGCGGTTGTACTCAATGTATGACAAGGAGATGTTGGTCTTGATGCATGCACTGGCAAAATTCAGACAGTATTGGGTGGGTAGCCGGTTCAAAGTGAAGACTGATCACAACAGTCTTAGATTTTTCTTAGAGCAACAGTCATTAGAGGAGAGACAACAAAAATGGGTGAGTAAGCTCCAAGCTTACGATTTTGAGATAGAGTATGTGAAACGCAAGCATAACGTGGTAGAAGATGCCCTCTCTAGGAGATCCGCAACACTATCCTTATGGATGTTACGCATGATTGCAAGGCTCAACTTTTGGTTGAGTACTCCAAAGACAGGCAGGCTTGTGATATTTTGGATGGCACACACAGGGTTGACAAATTCCGAGTGATGGATGGCGTGATTTACTACAAAGATACGATTTATTTTGTGTTAGGATCTTAGCTGAAGGGGAGGATTATGTAGGCAGCCCATGATTCTCCCCTAGCAGGACACCCAGGCTTCCTCAAGACATACCGTGGTGTTAGAGAGAGGTTCTCTTGGGGGCCTCAAGGGAGATGTGTTGAGGCACGTGTGGTAGTGCGTGGATTTTCAGAGGTCGTTTGCAGAGATACAAGGATTGTTCGGCCTACTTTAGATTTGTTCTGTGCAGAAGAAGATTCGACCTCCTCACTGGACATCTGCGTCTGTCTTTTTGGATCTTCGTTCACATTTCTAAGGGTGTTCGACCTGGTTTGCTTCACTCTCAATTTATGTTCATCTATAATGGTTTTTGTTGGGTGTAAGTAATGAACAACAAGCTTAACATTGATACTTATTTCTGTGGTCTTAACATTAATATGCTAGAGCTATTAGTGGGTATTTAGCTGTAGCATATTAATGTTAAGACCACAAAAATAAGTATTAATGTTAAGCTACTTGTTCATGCATGAAGATTCTTTCTGAACTTGTAATATGATCCTTGTGGTTTCTGGTATATCTGCAATGCGTCGAGTTTAAATGGATTTGTGGTGGTTTTTACATTCTGTGATGAGTAATTGGAAACTCTAAGTAAACCTGTACTCTAGTCTAAACAGATCCGTGGTCAACAAATCTTGTTGGAAACGGTGAGTTAAAATCTAGTGTGAACTCCACAGGTCAGCTTTTTGTTGAGCACCCATTAGAGGAGCAACGATATTCTTGTTCACAATGAACTTACTTATCGTATTTGTTCTTTCGACAATCATTTTACTGTTTGCGTTCTTACAAGAAACTCTATTTAAGCCTCTTCGTGACATTGGATGTGAAGGCCATTGAGAGATTGGTTTGGGAGATCGAAATCATAGGGCCATTAATTTATATTCCAGGTGTGCGACTAAGCTTGGACGCTGCTGGAAGGACCCTCTGATTTGGTCGAGGGTTTCATCTTTGAGAATGCCAACGTGACATTGCCTAGGTACAAGCCTCACCACGTAGTAACTAGCGATGCCACCTCCAATTTATCGACATGGATAATTTGCCAGAGTTTCAGATCGTGGTATAAGTGGGAAGCACGTGGGTATTGTGAAATTCCAATTCTGGAATCCTACTGCAACCAATTGAATTTACTTCACCTACTTGTAAATTACATTAACTAGTTATTTACGGATTTCTTCTATGAATACTGAATCAATTATTGAAGCAACCTTCACTTAATTAAATTAAATATGGCGAAACAAGAAACTGAGCAAGAAATAAATACATCACACATGAGACTGTTGTTTTTGGACAAACATCCCCGGAAAAACCCAATGCAGGAAAAATGGTGCAACAGATCTGAGGGTTTTATTATTAAGCAACAATTTGTTCTGAATACAATCTCTGGATACCTTGCTGGCAATCCAGTACAGAGAATATCACTCGGCTGAAGAAAAATTGTGAGATTACCTCACTTTGCAAGTCTCGGCTGATCCAGAAGCTGAACTGACGAAACCCCAGCACCCTTTGTGCTGCCTCTGCGCAGTAATTCCGTAGGCCTACATGGGGACTTCTAAAGGACTGCGTCACCTCCTTTGCTGGATCGATCAGCCCTCAGGAAACTCAATTCTAGCCCTCCCGGCTCAGAATCTCGATCTCCCAACTAAATCTTGGACTTCTGCTCAGGATTGTTGCGCCGCCTCTACGTGTGGCCTTCGTGGCCCTGCGTCACCCTGTCTGGGCATTGCGCTGCCTCCTCTGCGTCTTTCTCTACCTCTCTACTGAGTATTCTTGGCCCCAGAGAAGATCCTCCGACCAAAACTGCTTCTGCCCCTCTCTGCATGAGAATATCTCAATCAAAGTTTTCCTCTGAGCACTACTCACTTCAGAAAATTCGATCTCTCGGTGTGTTTTTCCAAATGACCCTCAAGTCTTCTTTATAGTCTTCTCGTTGAGACTTTGACAGCCTAGATTAGAAGCTAATCAATGGCTAAGATCATTTAGACTTGTTCCTCGTCTTCTTCTAGAAGTTACATCTTTAGTTTAGATTAATCCCCATTAATTATTTTAATTTCCTAAGTTTAGACTGAGGGTCTCATTAAAAATAATGAATTTATTAAATAAAACCGTCTTTGGGCAGAATTTCCCAAAACAATTTTTGGGTTATTTGGAATACATGTGTCTAAGCCTGTCCACAAAGTTTGAGACTTAGAGCACATCCGATGCTACCACAAATCAACACTCCCTCTTAGCGACGAATGTGCTCTAGCAATATGCCCTGCTGCACACTGCTCTGACTCTGAAGCATCTCCCTCTGCGTTGCTGATGTCTGACATGTTGTCCACTAGCTACTGCGCTACTGCTGCAACTGTACTGCTGCTGACCCTGCCACGATCAACACTGCATCCGTATTGCAACTCCCTCTCAAATGCTACATTTGCTGCTAGCATTGCCACTGCTAACTTTGCACTGCAACTCAGTCGCTGAGAGAAGCAACTGAAAAAACATCCAAAAAGCTGAACAAGTGTTCAGGATGCATCTCGATGCTGAACCTCTGACCACTGCTAGTCCCTTGCTATCCCTCTTAAGCACTGCACTGCTGCTCTGCACTGTGCCTTTTTGCACTGCTGCAAATCTACACTGCGCTGCTAACTACTGCACTCCTTTGCACCAACTGAAACTCCTCCAGCTTGCTACTACTGATCTTGGGCACCCGTAGCAAGGTCATGATCCAAGAGGTGGACTCCTCAAGGATCCTGCCCAACTGAAGTTGTTGCGAACTTACAATTCAATATCGTTTATTTCCCTCCTGGAGATGCGTGGGCACTCATCTTCTTCGATCTTTGCAGACGTAGCCTTCCAATCATGCTTCTCGTCCTTGTCATTTTTCTTCAAAGGACACTGTGTTGCTTAGCGACCAAGTTAACCACACCTGAAGCATTTACTCTTCGAAACATCCTTTTTCCGTCTTCATTGCTCCTGCTGCCCCTTGGATGCAAGGGCTGCATTTTCCTCCTCCTCCTTTGTCTTCGACCTATTGCTACTGCTGCTGTCAAGTTTACACTTGACTAGGTCCCTCCTTACCTCTTCTTGCTGAAGAGCAACCCACGTCTCTTCCTAGCTTGGCAAGGTTGCTCTGCCCAGGATGCTCTGGACGAAAACCTGCCATTTTTCTGTAACTGCATTGAGGGCCAGCCTTACCATCGCGGTAAGCTGAGGTGTGGACCCCACGACTATGAAAATTTTTGAATTTACTAAACAAAAATCCTACAACAGTAATATGATTTACTTCTCCTACTTGTTCTATTAACTTAACAAATCATTTTTCTGAATAATACAAGAAAAACATCGAAGTAAATACACTGCTGCCTACACAAATATACAGATCAAGTACTGAAGAAATAAGCACATTCGACAAAGGACACAAGATTTTTCGGACAAATGTACCCGGAAAAACACAATGCGGGAAAACCGGTGCAACAACTCTTGAGGGTTTTATTATTATGCAAATTTTTGAATACAAACTAGGGTACGAATAGTGGTTTACCCGACATAAAAAATGTGAAAATTCTACTGCAGTATCATGGTTTATTTCTCCTACTTGATTTAAAATATTACAAGTTATTTCCAGAAATTAGATTCAGAAAATACCGAAATAAACACAACTACAGTCTACACATGCAGATCATTTACTGAATAATACGCTCATCCAACAAAGTGACACACGGATTTTTGGACATAAGTTCTCGGAAAAACCCAAAGCGGGAAAACCGGTGTAGCAGATATGAGGGTTTATTTTATTAAGTAGATTCCGAGTACAGTAAATCTGGGTTCCAGATCTGGAAAACTCGATAGAGAATAAAAGAAATCAAATCTGCAGCTAACCTGTTGTTCTAGAACCAAATATCTGCCTGATCCACACCCTCAAATGAGATTTACAAGACTCAGCCTGGATCTGGCCCTAATAACCCCAACGCTACCCTTGAAGCCCCAACGTCAGCCCTGCTAGCCTCAGAATGCCACTGTGCTGCCCAGAGAGGGACTGCGTAACCCCTGAGAGGGTGACGCAGGCATTACGCTATCCTTGGAGACCCTCTGCGTAATTTTTGAAGCCCTCTCGTTCCTCTGCGCTGTCCTGTGTAGCACCTGCATAGCGGCTGTGCAACACCTACATAGCTGCTGCTCTGCTTCTCTGTGTTGTCCTTGTTGCTGCTCCTCTGCCTCTTACTGACTCTTGGCTCTGGGATCAGATCATCCCCTTAGCCAATACTACCCCTCGCTGCAGAAAATTCCTCCAGAAATTCTTAGCAAACCTGCCCTAGAATTCCAGATCTATTTCTCAGCTCTGCAACTGTGTGTATGTCTCCAACCGACCCTCAAGCCTTTCTCTTATGCTTTTTCGTTGAACCCTTCAACGACCGAGATTAAAACATTTATCAACGACTGAAGATAAAAGACTGCTTGATCCGTGTCTTTTAGAACATTTCAGCACATGTGTTAATTAATTCACTTTAATTATTTAATTCTTGTAAGTTTAGACTTAGGAAATCCATTAAAATAATTAATTATTTGAATAACTTGAACACTAACTGGAATTTCTCAAAACACTTTCTAGGTTTTGGAGTTCCAAGTGTGTCCTAGCCCCTCCACAAAATTTCAGGGCTAGAGCACACCCGATGCTACACCAACTATACAAAATCTCAACACTCCCTCTTAGCATGGAGTGTGCTCTAGCAATGCATTCACACCATGAACTACAAGATCTTGAAGTTGGATTCTGTGCTGCTGATGCTTGGCCTGTTGCCCTCTATCCACTGCACTGCTGCCCATGCCACTGCCACTGACACTGCCACATCTGTACTGCAGCTCCCTCTCAACTTGCTACATCATGCTGCCCATAGCATTGCCACTGCTAGTTGTTGCACTGCAACTCAGTTGCTGAGAAGTAAGCAACTGAAAGACTTTTGCCCAACTGTTTGACAGATAAGTCAGGTTGCCTTCCATCACTGAAGCTCCCTAGATGCTGATTTATGCTGTCCTCCTAGAGGCACTGTTATGCTGCAACACTGCACTGCGTGAGCGCAACCCCTTTGCGCTGCTGAAGTACCATCAAACCCTCTGCGCTGTTGCCTTCACGCTGCTTCTGCCTCTACATTACGCTACTCTCTCTTCAGCTCTTCAGTTCCCTCTTCCGCTTCAATGTGACCTTCTGCAACCATCTCTGACTCATCCCGCTACCGTCTTAAGGCTCTTGTAGCTCGTATGTGATCCAAGAGTAGGGCTGACTCAAGGATCCCGCCATTGTTTGTAGATGCTCTATAGATTGTTGAAATTTGGTTACCGGAGGACAGGGGGTTCCCTAAGGCTTTGATCTTTGGCCTAGGGAAAAGTGTCCAAAAGAATTTAATTTTTCTCCTAAAGTGACTTTATAAAGTTATAAAGTCAAATCTAATTTAAAAGTGACTTTAAGTGATGAAGTTACTAAAGTCTAATTTTAAAGTGACTTTAATAAAGTCAATGTAAAATTAGAAAGGAAAAGTGACTTTGGAAATAAATGACTAAGTGGGTCTTTATTAAAGTGGGGTGAATTAAAAAATAGAAAGTGAGATTTAAATGAACATTTAATCTCAGCCCTAGATCTCAATCTATTTCAGCCATTGGATTTAGGGATTCCCCAAAAAGTCACTTAGGGTTAGGTTAAAGGAGGAAAAGGAGGAAAAGGTTATTCATTCTTTCATGAGCAGATTGGGAGAAGGAGAGAAAGAGAGCAAGGGAGATTTCTGGGCAGTGAGGAGAAGGAGGCAGCAGCTTGGCACACATTCCAAGGCAGTGTTTCAGCAAGTCCGTACAGCAGAGTTAGCACACAGCGAAAGGCAGATTTTGGGCACGAAGCTGTTTTGCTGGCACGTTTTTTGAGGGAGGCCGTACAGCAAGTGGTTGTACCCTTGCACAGATTTCGAGGCAGAAATTCGTACAACAGTCTTGCTGTTTTTTCTGCACGGAAATCAAGAAAAAAAATACAGCAACATTTATGGCAGCTTGCACGCTTTTCTAGACAGTCTGTACAACAGCATTTAAGGCTGCAAATTTTGGCACGAAAACCAAGGAGGCCGTACAGCATTTATTGCTGGTCTGTTTTGCTGTTTACACGTTTTTCGAGGTGGTGGTAAAGCACGAAAAACGAGATAAGTTGTAATCTGTACTTGCTGATTTTTTCTGAGTTTTTCTCTTACTGTAAAAAGCATTTTCCCAGAAATAAGGAGCTTTCGAACTGGTTTTCCCCAAGAGTTGTAGGGGGGTTTCCAGGATCACCTTGACCAAAAATCACTGTGTTATCATGTGTTGAATGGCTGTTTGTATCTGCTGATTTTTATTTCTGCATTTTCCAACATTCTGTAAATTTTCCAGAATTTGTGTTTTCAGCAAAAATTTATTTTCCAGTTTGTTGAATGTAAGGATATGGGAAAGGGCATTTAACTATTTGGAGAAATAAGGTGAAACTGAAAACAGGGGTGGGAAAGTCTGGAAATTTCTACACAGATCCATGTCACCCCACATCTTTTCTCGAGGTACATGAGCACTCATGGCTGCATCATCATCAGAGCCATCGTCCTTTGCTGCTGGAGCCTTGGAATCAGAAGCTCCTTTGTCCTTCTTCTTAGTACAAGTGCTGGCGAAGTGTCTAAGATCGCCACAATTAAAGCACCGGACCTTGGAAAGGTGCTTCTTCTTCTCCTCTTGCTGCTTCTTTTCCTTCGATGCAAGGGCTGCATCATCCTCCTCCTCTTTGACTTTGGCTTTTTCGCTTCCACCACTAATATTTTGCCTCTTGGTAACCCTCCTGATCTCCTTTTGGCGGAGGATAGCCCACATGTCTGCCCATGATGGTAACACTGCCCTTCCTAGAATGCTCTGGACAAACGTTTCCCATTCTTCGGAGACTGCATTCAGGGTAGTCCTCACTAAGAGCCCCTCATTTGGAGTAGCACCTATGCTGATCAGTTGATCTCGGATAGCTTGAAGTCTAAAGAGGAATGGATCTATCTCTTCACCCTTCATCATTTGAACAACTGCATTTGGTTATCCATAAGCATTCTTCGTTGGACAGAGCCTCCTTGGTACATTGTGGCCAAGGCTACCCACATGTCATTTGCTATAGTCTTCCCAACAATATGAGGTATAACGTGGTCCTTGACTTCGTCTATGATCAAACGCTTAGTCCGCGCTTGATTTTCTTCATACTTCTTTAGAGGATATGCATCGGTTGGTACAACAAGAACATTCTCTGCATGATCTTCGAGACCATACTCATCCAGAACTGATAGGATTCTGGCCTTCGAGATAACATAGTTGGACATGCCGTCCAATCTATCCTGATCCCTCATTCCATATTGAGCCATCTTGCTCAAATCTGACAAAAACAATACTCCTTCTCCCTTTGGATCTGGGTTTCTTGGTGACTGGAAACCCTCTAGTAACTGCTTCTGTTGAAGATTGATTTCCCTCCCGGAAATCTTTCACCCAAACACAATCGGACAACACTCTCTGATCCTCCTGATTGAATCTCAGATCTGTTTGGCTCATATTTGCTAAGTAACTGTCTTCCTCCCGCCTTTGTTGACTTAGCTAGGCACAATTCTGCACCTGCAGAATCTCCACCACACCAGCACTGCTGAAGATCTGAAGCACTGCTGAAGATCTGAAGCACTGCTTTCGGATCTTGGAAAGACTTTTCTGCAACAAAAGAAATGACTGGACTGCGTCTCACTGACTAGCCCAGCGTAGCCTTAGCGGTGCTCAGAAGTGGACTGCGTAACCCCAGATTGGGTGACGCAGTCCTTATGCTGCCCTTGGAAGGGTCTGCATAAGCCTGATGGCCTTCTGCAGCTTCAACGCTGTCCTTTCCTGGATGTGCGTTCTCCTGCTGTCAAGATGCCCTTTTCGGATCTGCTGCTTCTTATGCCACCTTGCAAAAAAATATTTCTTCAGCTGATTGCTGGAGATTCAGCTTGATCTGCTATCGCTCTGATACCATGTGAAAATTCTACTGCAGTATCATGGTTTATTTCTCCTACTTGATTTAAAATATTACAAGTTATTTCCAGAAATTAGATTAAGAAATACCGAAATAAACACAACTACAGTCTACACATGCAGATCATTACTGAATAATATGCTCATCCAACAAAGTAACACATGGATTTTTGGATATAAGTCCATGGAAAAACCGAAAGCGAGAAAACCAGTGCAGCAGATATGAGGGTTTATTTTATTAAGTAGATTCTGAGTACAGTAAATCTGGGTTCTAGATCTGGAAAACCCTACAGAAAATAAAAGAAATCAAATCTGTAGCTAACCTGTTGTTCTAGAACCAAATATCTAATTGATCCACACCCTCAAGCGGGATTTACAAGACTCAGCCCGGATTTGACCCTAGAAACTTCAGCATTGCCCCTGAAGCCCCAATGTCAACCCTGCTAGCTTCAAAATGCCACTGCGCTGCCCAGAGAGGGACTGCGTAACCCCTGGGAGGGTGACGCAGGGCTTACGCTGGCCCTGGAGACCCTCTGCGTAATTTCTGAAGCCCTTTGGAGCCTCTGCGCTGCCCTGCGTAGCTGCTGCTCTGCTTCTCTGCGCTATCCTTGTTGCTGCTCCTCTACCTCTTACTGACTCTTGGCTCTGGGATCAGATCATCCCCTTAGCCAATACTACCCCTCACTACAAAAAATTCCTCTGGAAATTCTTAGCAAACCCGCCCTAGAATTCCAGATCTATTTCTCAGCTCTGCAACTGTGTGTGTGTTTCCAATTGACCCTCAAGCCTTTCTCTTATACTTTTTCGTTGAACCCTTCAACGACCGAGATTAAAACATTCATCAATGGCTGAGATTAAAAGACTGCTTGATCCGTGCCTTTTAGAACATTTTAGCACGTGTTAATTAATTCACTTTAATTATTTAATTTTCCTAAGTTTAGACTTAGGAAATCCATTAAAATAATTAATTATTTGAATTACTTGAACACCAACTGAAATTTCTCAAAACACTTTTGGGTTTTGGAGTTCAAGTGTGTGCTAGCCCCTCCACAACATTTCAGGGCTAGAGCACACCCGATGCTACACCAACTATACAAAATCTTAACAAAAAAATCCCGGCAGAGGTACCTCTATCTTTGGAGACAGATATTATGGTTGATTCAACTTAGAATGAAGAACCCCACTGGTGCCTACGCAGTCCCCAACAAGCTTTGTGTTGAGACCGTGTCACCCTTCAGTGTGGCTATGTCACCCTTTCTAATCTGTTGAATACGAGCCCGATCTGGCCCACTGAAACCCCAACGCTGCCCTTTCCGGCTCTGCATCAACTCCTTTAGGCCTGCGTCACCCCTCCTGGGCCTGCGCTGCTCCTCTGGTGCTGATCTGCCTCTCTGCTATTGTATTTTCGACCTTGGATCAGAAATCCCATTGTCGAACTGCCCCTTGCTGCATTGCAAGCTCACTCGAAAATTCTCAGCTAACCGCGCCCCAAAATTTCGACTTAGCTCAAGTGCTGCCACTCTGTGTGTGTTCTCCAATTGACCCCAAGCCTTCCTTTAATACTTTTCCTGTTGAACATTCAACGGCCATGATCTAATCTCTAATCAACGGCTAAGATTAGAAAAGACTTGATCCTCGTCACTCAGAACATTCTCACCCACATGTTTAAATTAATTCACTTTAATTATTGAATTTCCCTAAGTTAGACTTAGGGTCTCCATTAAAATAATCAATTATTTGAATAACTTAAGCTCCAGGTGGAATTTCTCGAAACGATTTTTGGGTCTTGGAGATCTCATGTGTTCTAGCCCCTCCACAAAGTTTTAGAGCTAGAGCACATCCGATGCTACTCAAAAATCAACAACAACTGCTAGTTGATCATGAGTTTCCTTAAGCCTAGACAGGAACGGAACAATACGCTTCCCTTTCTGCATCTGAATCATCCTCAGTTTCTGATCAAAGTACATCTTCTGCTGTTCGGAAGATCCTTCGTATAGTGCTGCTAAGGCTTCCCACATCTGCCCAACTGTGTCTTTGCTGGCTATGTGGGACACTATGTGATCTTTGACTCCATCAAGGAGCAACCTCTTCGCCTTCGCCATATCAGCCATGTACTTCTTCAGCGGATCTGGATCTGCAGGGACAACTATCATACTCGTCACGAAAAGCTTGAGATCTTATTCATCTAGAAGGCATGTGATTTGCGCCTTCCATATTGCATAGTTGGAGCCTCCCTCCAACTGATCCTAATCTCTAAGCCCGTGAGCTGCCATGACTGTCGATAAAATGTCGAATCTACTCCCTCTCTTTCTCCTTTATGCAACGCTGGACTGGCTTACGCACTCCTTGCTGGAGATGGTAAATCATCCACCCAGATTTGCTTCATAGATATCGAAAAATAGAATTCCCCGACTAGGAATTCCCTAAGGAAGAAAATTCCCTCACTGTGCTTCATTTCTTTCTTCCGACGTCTTTCTGCCCAACAAAACAAATTCTGATGCAGAAAAATTGCGTCTAGACTCCCACCACCACTTACGCTGAGGCTTTTGCGTTGCTCCCTCTGCCACGACAAAATTTTGATCTAGATGCCCTTCCTCTATGTCGACTCACTCAAAGAGAGACTTTCCTCGAAACTTCAGCCCTCCTCGCTTGGACTGCACAATCCCTCTGGGAATTCAATCTGTTTCCTTTTGCAACTATTCGACCTCCTGCTCAATGCTGGCTTTGCTCTTCTTGTTTCACCTGCAATGCTCTGATACCATGTGAAAATTCCAAGTCTGGAATCCTATTGCAACCAACTGAATCTACTTCATCTACTTGTAAATTACATGAACAAGTTATTTACAAATTTCTTCTGTAAATACTGAAGCAATTACTGAAGCAACCTTCACTTAATTAAATTAAATATGGCGAAACAAGACACTGAGCAAGATGTTGAGATTTTGTTTATTTGGGGTAGCATTAGTTGTGCTCTAGGTCCCAAATTTTGAGGAAGGACTAGAGTTCACTTGATCTACAAGACCCAGAAATGGATTTGGGAAATTTCATTTGGTTTAGGAGATATTAAATTAATTAATTATTTAATGTATTTTCTAAGTTAAAAGTTAGGAAAATAAAATAATTAAAGTGAATTTAATTAAACATGTGATGAAATTTTCTTAAGTCACATGGATCAAGCTTTCTTTTAATCTTAGCGATTGATTAAAGATTTAATCTTGGCTGTTGATTTGTCAACGAGAAAAGTATAAAGGAAAGGCTTGGGGTCATTTGTAAGACACACAGAGGCAGAGCACTGAAGCTAAGCTGAGATTCTAGGGCAGGGTTGCTAAGAATTTTCAAGTGTTTCAGTTGTAGAGAGGGGAATTTAGACCAAAGGGATGCTCTGATCTCGGGGTCTAGAATACACAAGAAGTAGAGAAGAGATCAGGAAAGACAACACAGAGGAAGACAGCAGCAGCAGCAACAGCTGCAAGGACGACGTGATTTTCAAGAAACCCGTCAGGAGTTATGCAAAGACCCTTAGGGGTAGCATAGTGACTGCATCACCTAGTCTGGGGTAACGTAGTGCCTTCCAGTGACAGTGCTGAGCATTTGGAGGTCTTCAGAGGCTGACGCAGTGTCTTTCAGGGGCAGATCTGGGGTTTCTAGGCCTAGATCTTGCTGAGGTCTGTAAATCCCGTTTGAGGGTGTGGATCAGTTAGTATTGTTGGTCTTAGATCAGCCAGGTGCTGCAGATCTAGAGTTTTCTCTGTAGTGTTTTCCAGATCTGGAACCCAGAGTTGTGTATTCAGAAATATTCTTAATAATAGAGCCCTCCAGCAGCTAGAGATTGGTTTTCCCACATTGGGTTTTTCCGGGGACAGTTTGTCCAAAAATAACTGTCACTTTTTCTATGTGTGCATGTGCTTATTCTAGATCTGAATTGGTAGAGATTTGTTATGTGTTTTGCTTTGATGTTAACTTGAATTTATTTAATTGATAACTTGTATAAGTAGGAGAAGCTTAACCGGATTAACAAAAATAATTTCTACATAAGAATTAAGATTCAGAAATTTCTACATGGTATCAGAGGAATTGCAGATCTAGAAGGGTCACCAGCTGAAAAATCTGAAGGATCTAGCTGCAGAAAGCAGCTGGAAAGGCAGCAGAAAAGCAGATCTGAAGGGACAACACAGTTTTCAGGAGGAGATTCATGCAGAGGGAAGGGTGACGCTGTCCAGCGCTGTGTCCTAGCAGGCCCACACAATTACTGCGCAGAGGTAGCTCAGAAACAACGCTGGTTGGGTCTGAAGCCGACCAGTGTGATTCAGATCTGAATTTGTCAGATCCAGAAAAGTCTGCAGAAAAGTTGCAGAAAATTCAGAAGAGCTAGTGGGGTTAAACTTCTGAAGTTTTCAGATTTTTAACCTTAGCACAAGTGACAAAGTTTGGGAAGAGATCAGCATCTCAGAGAGTTTCTTGCCAAAGGAAACTTGCAGTTTGGTCAGAGGATCAAAGAAGAAGCTGAATCATAGTTGATTTGGTAGATTTCCAAGGAGGGAAATCAAGTGTCAGAGGGAGCAAAGGGTTCCCAGTTCGAAAAGGACCCTAGATCCAAGATCTCTAGCATAGAGAAGAGGAGCTCCAACACATCCTGAGCAGATGGCTCCTCATGGACTGCGTGATCAGGATAGGTTAGAGGGCCTCTCAAAGCAGCGGTGGCAGATGATGGGTCAGGAGATGATGTAGCCATGAGTGCTCATGAACCACGAAGGTGGGGTGACATGGACATGTAGACGAGCTACATGGAAGTAAGGCGGGATCCTTGAGCAGCTCATCTCTTGGATCATAAGCGAGCTACGACAGTCTTAAGACAGTAGCGGGACAAGTGGAGCAGTGGGTGCATAGATCACAGATGAGGCAGAGGTAGAGGCAAATCTGGAGACTGGGAGGAGAATTGCAAAGCATAGCAGCAGCAGCGTAGAAGTAGTAGCAACGCAGAGTATGATGTGACTTCAGCAGCGCAGAGCAGTGCTGCTTACGCAGTGCATAGCTGCAGCAGTGCAAAGAGCTTCAGAGGGACAACGCAGTGCAGCAACAGCGTGATAGATTTCAGCACAAGGAGCTGATGTGACTTCAGTAGTGCAGAGGGAGTCTGATTACGCAGGCAGAGCTGTAGCTGTGCATCGTTCTTTAGATGCCAGCACAGATCTGTAGCCTATGGAGCTTCAGTGATGAGGATGCAGCCCATCTAACTTGTTTGTCAAAGATTGGGTAGGAGATTCAGTTGTTTCTCTCAACAACTGAAGTTGCAGTGCAGCAGATTAGCAGTGGCAGTGCTATGAGCAGCACAGATGCAGCATATTGAGAGGGAGCTGCAGTACAGTGGTTGTAGTGGCAGTGGCAGAGTCATGGGCAGCAGTACAGAATGGCAGCAGCATTGCAGAGTTGAGTGGCAGGAGACCAAGCTTCAGCAACACATAACCAGTGCCCAAAATCATGTAATGCATAAATGTGATGTATTGCTAGAGCACACCCTTGATGCTAAGAGGGAGTGTTGAGATTTTGTGTATTTGGGGTGGCATTAGTTGTGCTCTAGGTCCCAAATTTTGGGGAAGGACTAGAGTTCACCTGATCTACAAGACCCAGAAATGGATTTGGGAAATTTCATCTGGTTTAGGAGAGATTAAATTAATTAATTATTTTAATGTATTTCCTAAGTCAAAACTTAGGAAAATAAAGTAATTAAAGTGAATTTAATTAAACATGTGATGAAATTGTCTTAAGTCACATGGATCAAGCTTTCTTTTAATCTTAACCATTGATTAAAGATTTAATCTTGGCCGTTGATTTGTCAATGAGAAAAGTATAAAGGAAATGCTTGGGGTCATTTGTAAAGACACACAGAGGCAGAGCACTGAAGCTAAGTTGAGATTCTAGGGCGGGGTTGCTAAGAATTCTCAAGTGTTTCAGTTGCAGAGAGGGGAATTTAGACCAAGGGGATGATCTGATCCTGGGGTCTAGAATACACAAGAAGCAGAGAATAGACCAGGAAAGACAGTGCAGAGGAAGGCTGCAGTAGCAGCAACAACAACAAACAGCAGCAGCAGCCGCAGGCGACAACAGTAGCAACAGCAGACGAAAGCAGTAGCAGCAGACAACAGCAGCAGCAGCAGCAAGGACAACGTGATTTACAGGAAACCTTTCAGGGGTTACGCAGAGACCCTTAGGGGCAGCGTAGTGACTGCGTCACCCAGTCTGGGGTAACGCAGTCCCTTCCAGTGACAACGCTGAGCATTTGGAGGTCTTCAGTGTCTTTAACGGGAAGATTTGGGGTTTCTAGGCCTAGATCTGGCTGAGTTTTGTAAATCCCGTTTGAGGCTGTGGATTAGTCAGTTTTGTTGGTCTTAGATTAGCCAGGTGCTGCAGATCTAGAGTTTTCTCTGTAGGGTTTTCCAAATCTGGAACCCAGAGTTGTGTATTCAGAAATATTCTTAATAATAGAGCCCTCCAGCAGCCAAAGACCAGTTTTCCCACATTGGGTTTTTCCGGGGACGGTTTGTCCAGAAATCACTGTCACTTTGTCTATGTGTGCATGTGCTTATTCTAGATCTGAATTGGTAGAGATCTGTTATGTGTTTTGCTTTGATGTTAACTTGAATTTATTCAGTTGATAACTTGTATAAGTAGGAGAAGCTTAACCGGATTAACAGAAATAATTTTTGCATAAGAATTAAGATTCAGAAATTTCTACACAAGAAAGTAATACATCACATAGGACACCGTTGTTTTTGGACAAACTTCCCTAGAAAAACCTAATGCGGGAAAACTGATACAACAAATCTGAGGATTTTATTATTAAGTAGCAATTATTTTTGAATACAATCTCTGGATGCCTTGCTGGCAATCCAGTACAGAGAATATCACTCGGCAGAAGAAAAATTGTGAGATTACCTCACTTTGCAAGTCCTGGCTGATCTGGACGTTACACTGACGAAACCCGAGCACCCTCTCCGCCGCCTCTGCGTAATAGTTGCATAGGCCCGCGTGGGGACCTTTGAAGGACTACGTCACCTCCTCTGCTGGATTGATCAGCCCTCAGGAAACTCGATTCCAACCCTCCCAATTTAGAATCTCGATCTCCTAGGTGAATCACAGACTTCTGCTCAGGAATGCTGTGCTGCCTTTGTGTGTGGCCTTCGTGGCCCTGCGTGACCCTCTTTGGGTGCTGCGTCACCCTGTCTGGGCACTACCTCCTCTGCATCTTTCTCTGCCTCTCTGCTGAGTATTCTTGGCCCTGGAGAAGATCCTCCGACCAAAACTGCTTTTGCCCCTCTCTGCGTGAGAATCTCTCAATCAAAGTTTTCCTCTGAGCATTGCTCACTTCAGAAAATTCGATCTCTTGATCTCTCGACGTGTTTTTCCAAATGACCCTCAAGTATTCTTTATAGTCTTCTCGTTGAGACTTCAAAGGCCCATATTATAAGCTAAACAATGGCTAAGATCATTTTGACTTGATCCTCGTCTTCTTCTAGAAGTTACGCCCTTAGTTTAGATTAATCCCCATTAATTATTTTAATTTCCTAACTTTAGACTTAAGGTCTCATTTAAAATAATTAATTTATTAAATAAAACCGTCTCTGGGTGGAATTCCCAAAATGATTTCTGGGTTATCTGGAATACGTGTGTCTAAGCCTCTCCACAAAGTTTGAGACTTAGAGCACATCCGATGCTACCACAAATCAACAGGTATGGGATCGTGTTGTCATGTGTAGGAGAAATAAGTCCAAATTTCCTTCAACCATTTGGTTTTGATCCAACTACAAATGCCTCAAGAATGGGTGGAAGTCGATTGTCCGTTGTCCATTGTTGACACATGAAAATGTTATGTTGACTCTATCAGTCAAGCCTGTTACCGCTCAAACTAGCAAGGGTCCTGAAAGGGGGTCCTTGAAGGACTACTACCAGGTTAAGGGCAACAATGGAGCAATAGCCCACTGTCACCTCGACTATGGCTCCATACTCTTTACAGACTTTCATTGATGGGAGGAAACCTGTTGTAATAAGGATCACGAAATGAATTGATCAATGAGAGGGTGAGAGGTGATCCTGGAAACCTATTCACAAGAGAGGATCAAATGTGTGGCTTGCTTGGTTTGGAAGACAAGGTTGAAGGCTCTCAAGGAATGGCTCAAGGAGAATTTCAAGATCTAGGTTTAGGGTATGTATCATATAATGGAGGTCCCTAAGCCCTAAAATTCTTGTGAAGACTTGGATTCCAAGTGATCTTTGAAGAATTGTCCTTAATTGTGTGTGGGACCAAGTGGACCTGGGTTAGGTCAAGCAGGGAGGGTTTGGAAACCAATTATATACTTGACCTAATCCGGAAGGAGAAAGAGACCAAAGAATGAATTTTTATTCCAAGGCAATGTGAGGATCCCAATGAGGTTTCTAGCCTAAGGAAACCAAGGGAAAACTCGATTTCGAGGCTAGGGCGTGAGGTATCTCAAAATCCCACCATCAGAATTTCTTCAAAATTGGAGGGCACCTAGGAGAAACCCCAACGCAGATGACCCCAAGAGATCGAATTTTTTGAGTGGGCATTTTGCGAGATAAATGATTCCCTAGGAGACCTGATGGGCTAGTCCTAGAAAAGAAGAGATGGGAGAGGAAAATTAGGTTAAGGTGATCACCTTATGGTAGACCAATGCCTAATCCTCTGGGGAGATTGGAGTCAAGCGGAATTATGACTATGGATTTTGGATTTCCTATGTCAAGGAGGCCTCAAAGACAACTATGCTTAGCATTAGGGTAGCATCAAAAGCAGCTTCAAAGACTTTATACTTTGTTTTGCAAAATAGATTGCTTGTCAAGTTGAATTTCAACTATGAAACATCCCTAGGAACATTCATTCATTATACATGGTCCATAGTACATACATGAAGCAACACTATCTAGAAACAAAATTTCCACAACTTCGCAGGCATCAAGTGTTTATCAGCTAAGACCAAGTCCCTGACCTTATATTCTATTTTAGGCTTCCACATTTTGCTTGTTTTGTGATTCGGTCGTTTGAGGATGCATACTTCTTGTGAAGGGAGGATTAAAGATGGCTTTTCGATGTCATGTGTCTTGAAGTATGGAGTTGGTTCAGGCTTAATCACGTGAGAAAGGTAAGTAGGATCTCTATAGAGGATAAAAGGAGCTCCATCAGATTACAGGATAGTGGCATATGACAAGTCCATTTGAACATGACCCCCAACAGTGGCTCCCCATTTTCTAGACAAGAGAATTCCCCATACATCAGGAATATCTATGACAACAACATCCATGAGAAGGGATATATCAGGGTTCCTAGCCAAGGAAACCTTAAGATCCTTCATGAGACCTTCAACTTCCACAGGGTTAGAGTTAAAACCACACACCTTCTTATATGGCAGAGTGATGCTGAGACCTAATTGCTTCATGACTTTTAAAGGCATGATGTTGGCGGAAGCCCCTGAGTCTAGCATACAATTATGTAAGAAGAGGTCATTGATAGCCAAAGTGAGCATAAAAGGTTTATGCCCAGGGTTGCGATCAAGAATATGAATGTTTTGCAAGTCTTCAGGTAATTCTCCTCCTCAAAACCCAGGGACTTCTTAATTTGTAGTTGTTCAAGAAGTTTCACAATCTCTTTCAAAGGAACGAGTATAGTTATTTTCCCTTTAGTAGCCTCTAAGTCAATGTTAAGTCCAACTTGTTTTCCCTTCTCTTTCTTCTTAGTGTTCTCTCTTCTTGGGGGATCCTTTTTAGGCTCGACTTTAGTTTGGGGATCCTTTTTAGGAGGATTTTTGGGGGAGATTCCTTAGGAGGGGCTTGCTTGGGAGGCGGGTCATCTTTGTTGGGTTCCTTAGAGGTTGTGGGGTCCTTATTATATCCTTTCGTGAATATTTTACCCCCTTGAATCTTCCATTACTAGTATCAACATTAAGAATAGGCTCTTCTTTCTATTCTTTGATTGTGACCTCACTAATGAGAGGATGAGTGTACGAACCCCCTAACAAAATGTTGAAGACATCAGATTCTACAAGGTTGGTCTGCTCGTCTATTTCTTCATCCTCGTTCTCGTCATTCCCACTTTGCTCATCTTTGGAAGATGAATCTTGCTCCACTGCATTGGTTGGAGCCAAAGTGTTCGAGACTTGAGATGAGTTTGGCTTATCTTCTTCACTTTGCTTTTTAGGAAAAGGTTTTCCCCTTGGAATGTAACTAGACTTTTGGGCCTTCTCCAATGCGGTGATTTTATTCATAACTATCTTATCCCATGAGTGGACCTCTTCTCTCATATTTTCCATCTTTTTAAGGATGCCAGAAGGGTATCCTCATGTTGATCTTTAGACTTTTCCTTCTTGGTCTCGGATTTAGCCCTAGGTTGTTCATTGGTATCCATCCTCGAGATACATAGGTTTTCTTCAACTTGCATTGCTTTTTCTTTAGCTTCAGCCAACGTAGAAGGTTTCTTGTTCCTCAATGCATATGTTAGGTGGCCATCCACATCTTTAATAAACTTGTCAAGGATGTTGGCATTGGAGGGATTTAAGTGATTAGGGATATCCTGGACTACCCTATCAAACTTTTGAATGAATTCCCGAATGTCTTCCCTTCCCCCATTTCTTTGATAAAACTTCTCGATGTTGAAGGTTCCTTGGGCATTGCATGACCATATTTTCATGAATAGATCCTCAATTCATTAGAAGCTTGAATGCATGCTAGGGGAAGACTAAGGTACCATTCCCTTGCTTGTCCTTCAAACGATAAAGTAGTAGAAATTTCTGTTTCCCACCCCGGTTTTCAGTTTCACCTTATTTCTCCATATAGTTAAATGCTCATTCCCATAGCCTTACATTCAACAAGCTGAAAAAATAAATATTTTCTGAAAACACAAATTCTGGAAATTTTCACAATTCTGAAAATGCAGAAATAAAACTCAACAAAATAAATCAGCCACACACAGATTTTGACACGCTGATTTTTGGTCAAGATGACCCTGGAAAGACCCCCTACAACTCTTGGGGAAAACCAGTTTGAAAACTCCTCCTTATTTCTGGAAAAAGCTTTTACAGAGAGGTGAAATATACAGGGAAATTCCAGCATATTAATTACAGACTTATCTTGTTTTCCGTGCTTGCCTCCACCTTGGAAAACGTGCCAAAACAACAAAAAACTCAAAACAGAAATTTATTACAGCAAATGACAGTTTAGGAAATCGTGCCCGAAACTTAGCTGTACGACCATATGGATTGTACGGACTATACAGAATTTACAACAGACTACCTTGCTCGAAAACTGTGCTGGTTGCCTCGAAAAACGTGCCCAACCACCTTGGAAATCCAGCCCTTTGTTGATGTACTCTTCCTCGAAAACCGTGCTGCATTTCTCCTCGAAAACCGTGCCTCAAAACCGTTGTACGGACTGCTGTCCCGGTTTCTGAGCTGCTGTACGGCCTTGCTGCTTTGATATTCATGCAACCTCTTGCTGCCTCGAAAACTGTGCCCTCCTTACTGCTGTACAGATTTGCTGAGTGTGCCTCTCCTTCACCTTCTCAAGCTCTCTCCAGAAAAAGTCTCCAGCTCTCCTTCTCTTCCTCTCTCAATCTGCTCATAAGAAAAGTGAATGACCTTTTCCTCCTTTAACCTAACCCTAAGTGACTTTTGGGGAATTCCTAAATCCAATGGCTGAAATAGCTTTAGATCTAGGGCTGAGATTAAATGCTCATTTAAATCTCACTTTCTATTTTTTAATTCACCCCACTTTAATAAAGACCCACTTAGTCATTTATTTCCAAAGTCACTTTTCCTTTCTAATTTTGCATTGACTTCATTAAAGTCACTTTAAAATTATACTTTAGTAAATTTATCACTTAAAGTCAATTTTAAATTAGATTTGACATTATAACTTTATAAAGTCACTTTGGGGAAAAAAATTAAATTCTTTTGGACACTTTTCCCTAGGCCAAAGATCAAAGCCTTAGGGAACCACTCGTCTACGGTAACAGAATTTCCAACAAAAGCAAAAAGCATCATAAGCCTATCTTCATCAAAAATCATCCTAGGGGACATGTGCTAATAGAATTCTTCAACAAAGTCGTAGGCACTCATGGTAGCATCGCCTTTGAATTTGGGTAACCATCAATTGCATTTTTCATGTAATGGCTTAGGATCATCACTCAACTTCAAAGGGGCAAAGACACTGACCAAATGTCTTTCACTCTTGGTCAATTTGTGCCAGTCTGTGGTGGAACTAGTTGCCATATTTGGGGTAGGATCACTGACCTTCTCAAATTATGGGAGAAGAGCGGTTCCGATAGGTGATGGATTTCGTTCTCTCCTTCTTGCACCAGCCCTAATTAAAGGAGGAATATTGTCACCTTCAAGCAAACTAGGGGTTTTGACAATGAATGGAATCGCCAGAGGAATACTTAAATTGTCGTCAATGAATCAATTCCTCAATGATTCACTAGGGAGGATACCCTGCTTACTCCCCAGCAACAGCGCCAAAATGTTACCGCTCAAACTAGCAGGGGTCCTAAAAGGGATCCTTGAAGGGCTACTAATAGGTCAAGGGCAACAATGGAGCAATAGCCCACTATCACCTCGGCTAAGCCTCCCTACTCTTTACGGACTTTCACCGATGGGAGGAGACCCGTTGTAATAAGGATCACGAAATGAATGGATCAATGATAGGGTGAGAGGTGATCCTGGAAGGCTATTCACAAAAGAGGCTCAAATGTATCGCTTGCTTGCTTTGGAAGTCAAGGTTGAAGGCTCTTAAGGAAGGGCTCAAGGAGAATTTCAAGGAGCATCCATTTGGTGAATCTCCCATCCCATCTGAGATGCTAGGGATATAGCATATCTGATGGAGGTATATCTAGCTACAGGGGCGAAGGTCTCCTCATAATCTATTCCTTCTTTCTGTGCGTACCCCTTTGCCACAAACCTAGCCTTGTACTTCTCCACACTGCCATCTGCAATGTACTTGATCTTGTAGATCCATCTTGATCTTACAACTGATCTATCCTCAGGTCTAGGTACCACTTCCTAGACATCATTCGTCATGATAGAGCTGTACTCTACTACCATGACATCCACCCATACTTTGTACGGCTTCCTGAAAATTGGAAGGTTCTTCAACCTGCACTACTAATGCTTGGTATCTGTCATGTTGCCTACGTCGCCTTTTGTCGGTTCTGGGAGCTCCAACATACTCCTCTGCGTCTTGTAGTGTTTGCTGTACTTCCATACTAGTTCTACCACTAGTGGTAGGAGGCTCCCTCAAATCCTCCTCTTGTTCTAACATTACATTTGCGATAATTGCCCCGAGAATCTTCTCCCCACGAGGAAATGCGATGCCCCGGTCATTGTACTCGATCGAAACTTTTATCGTGATTTTGAGATAAAATCGAGATGTTATCGAGATGTTCGCAACACTGCCTGCAACTGAGGACCCATCTATTTCTGCTACTGAAACGGGTTCTCTACCATACCTATCTACTCCCAGAACTAAATGAACTTAGCTCTTCCTAGAGCCCTTGTGAGTACTTCTGCTACCTGAACCCTAGTGGGGACATATTGCAGTTGTATTGCCCCATGCTGAACACAGTCTCTCATAAAGTGACATTTGATATCTATGTGTTTCGACCGATCATGAATGGATTCTCAAAGAGCTTGATACAACTTTGATTATCACAGTAAACACTGGTTGCTTCCATCCTTTTCCTGAACAAGCTCACAAGCAACTTCCTAAGCCATATAGCTTCGCACGTCGCTGTGCTGGCTGCCATATATTCTGCTTCCGTTGAGCTCAAAGCTACCGACTTCTGATTCCTGCTGCACCAAGAAATCATTCCTGATCCAACACTGAAATAGTACTCGGAGGTACTTTTTCGGTCTGCTGAACTCCTTGCCCATTCTGCATCTGTGAACCCGCTCAATCTGGCATCATCTCCTCGAGGATATTTCAACCCATATCCGACTGTTCCACGCACATATCTGAGAATCTGCCTAGCTGCTGCACAACCCTTTTCGGTTCCACCATGAATTGACTAAGGGTATTGACAGCGAAACAAATGTCTAGCCTGATGTTGACCAGATACATGAGTGACCCAATGAGCTGTCTGTGCAAGGCAGGGTCTACTTCCCTGTCTCCTGATGCATCTATTTTCTTCCAGTTGGTGATCATAGGCGTCGCAATGGGTCAACAATCCTGCATTCAAAATCTCTGTAGCATATCTTCCTTGCCCAAGGAAGATCTCTCCATTTTTTTGCCAAGCTTCCAACCCTAGAAAATAATGCATCAACCCCATATCCTTCATGTCGAATTCTGCTTCAAGGTTCTTCTTGCAGTCCTTTATAAGCCTAGATGATCCTATAAGAAACAAATCATCTACATATAATACTAGATTGAGTGGCTCATTCTCCACCATCAGATAGTATGTATTGGGATCTGCATCACTCTTGATGAATCCCAACTACTGCAAGTAGCTATCAATATGACCATACCATGCTTTGGGTGCCTGCTTAAGCCCATACAAGGCTTTCTTTAGTTTGCATACATGAGATCTCTTCTCATGGGTCTCGAAGCCTTCAGGCTGTTCTATGTACATCTTCTATCACCCCGTTCAAGAATGTTGTCTTGACATCCGTTTGGTGAATCTCCCCTCTGAGATGCTAAGGATATAGCATATCTGTTGGAGGTATATCTGGCTACAGGGGCGAAGGTCTCCTCATATTCTATTCCTTCATTCTGTGCGTACCCCTTTGCCACGAACCTAGCCTTGTACTTCTCCGTATTGCCATCTGCAGCGTACTTGATCTTGTAGATCCATCTTGATCCTACAACTGATCTATCTTCAGGTCTAGGTACCACTTCCCAGACATCATTCGTCATGATAGAGCTGTACTCTTCTACCATGGTATCCACCCATACTTGGTGTTGTACGACTTCCTGAAAACTAGAAGGTTCTTCAACTTGTGCTACCAAGGCTTGGTATCTGTCAAGTTGCCTACGCTGCCTTTTGTTGGTTCTGGGAGCTCCAACGAACTCCTTTGCGTCCTTTAGAGTCTTGTATACTTCCCTACTGGTTCTACCACTAGTGGTAGGAGGCTCCCTAAAATCCTCCTCTTGTTCCTGCTATTCCATCTGTTGATAACTACCAGAATCTTCTCCCCTTGAGGAAATACTAGTACAGGTCATTGTACTCGATCCTGGTGTCTGTCCTCTTGCCTGTCCTCCTTGCTGCCCCTGCTGCTGTTGGACTAAAGCTGACTGATCTTTTGCTGGCATCTCACAAGATTTCCTGAAAGCTCTATCTTCCATGAACTTTGCATCTCGTCTCACTACAATTTTCCTATTGCTAGGAATGTAGATTCTGTATGCTTTTGAGGTCTCACAATATCCTACTAGATACCCCTTTTTTGTAGTCTGATCCAGTTTACTACGCTTCTCATCTGGAATGTGACAATATGCCAGACTTCCAAATATCCTGAGGTGACTCACTTTTGGCTTTCTCCTTGTGAAAACTCCATCAGGTGTTTTCTTCCCTAATGCTCTGAGAGGGGTTCTATTCTGAATATACACCACTGTGTTACAAGCATTTGCCCATAAGAATCTAGGCAAGTCCTGGTCATATAACATAGCCTTTGCCGCCCCAACAATAGTTCTATTCTTCCGCTTCGCTACTCCATTCTGCTGTGGATTATATGGAGTTGTCCACTCTCTTTTGATGCCCTCCTTTGCGTAGAAATCTATGAAGTCTTTGTCCGTATATTTACCATCGTTATCTGAGCGCAATATCTTTATCTTTTTCCCTATAATGTTCTCCACAAGAGCCTTAAAATCTCTGAACCGATCAAAGACCTCATCCTTGGTCTTTAGGAAGTAGATCTAGGTTTTTTTGGAGTGATCATCAATAAAGGTGACAAAGTATTCGCCACCGCTAAGAGCTCTTGTGGAAATTGGTCCACAAATATCTGAGTGTATTAATCCTAATATGCCTTTTGCTCTGTTGTCACTTCTGGTAAAAGCTGCCTTAGCGTACTTCCCTAGTACACATCCTCTGCATACATCATCATGCTCAGTACTGAGGACTGAAACTCCTCTAACAATCTCTCTGAGCATCCTTAGTGCTTTGTGGTGCAAGTGTCCCATTCGCTTGTGCCATAGTTCATTCAGATATTTTTCACCATCAAGATTGCTGCCTATCAATGCCATTGGAGACTCGAGCTGCAATCTATATAGTCTATTGCTTCGAGCTCCAGTTTCTCTCATCTTCTTCTAGCTTGGATGTTTGACGTATACCTTCTTTCCAATGAAGTATACATCGTATCCCTTGTCCTGTAACTTGGACAATGAAATCAAATTCATTCCTAACTCGGGCACATGTAGCACATTAGTGGCTCTGATGTTGGTTCCTGCTTCCGTCTGAAATGATATGGTGGTTCTCCCTGTTGGAGTGCATTTCGTTATGTTTCCCATAGTGATCTGGAAGTCCATCTACTCTTCCTGGTAGCTCAAGAAATATTCTCGTACTCCAGTAATGTGAGCTAAAGCCTTGCTATCAATGTACCAAACACCTACAGATGCTGAACTTGACAAGCATGAGAAGTCTTCTTCCAATCTAGAAGATAATTCAGAGACATCTTGATTTTCCATACTTATCTGTGCTTCTGATGCTTTTTCTTCCCAGCGAAAATTGCGTCCCACCTAAAGGCTGCACTGCAATGTTCCCTCTGTCACTAGAAAATTTCGATCTAGAAATCTTTCTCTCTATCGATTCACTCAGAGAGAGATTTTCCCATGAAATTTTTTACCTCTTGGATTGAACTGCACAATCCCTTAGGGGATTCGATCTACTGCCTATGCAGTCTCTTGATCTCCCTCTTCTGTTCAGCGCTAGCTCTTCTAGATTTGTTTTCTTCGCTCTGATACCATGTGAAAATTTCACTACGCAGAATCCTACTGTAGCAACTGATTAGATTTCTTCTATTTGTTATTTAACTGAACAAATTATTTATCATGTACTACGGTAAATATCAAAACAAAATACACTGCAGTCTTCACAATTAAAAATTCTGCAGAAAGTAAATGCAAGAAACAATGCTAGCACAAGTACACTCACAATGACAGTTATTTTTGGACAATCGTCCTTGGAAAAACCCAATGTGGGAAAACCGGTGCAGTAGATGAGGGTTTTATTATTCCTCAACAAAATCTCCTGTACAAGATACAACCAGCAGAATAGAAGAGGAATATCTGTGACAAATTTACAAGCAAATTTTCTCACACTCCATAGTGAAATTCTGACCCTGGAGAGGCCCTATAGTCTTACTTCGTCTCACTGGGTCAGCCTCTGCGCAGTGATTGCGCAGTCCTAGCGTCACAACCTTTGCGTTGTTCCTGTCACTGCGTCACAACCTTTGCGCTGTCCCTCTTCTGTGTTGCTTCCTCTGGCCTGATCCTGCACTCTTGACCCTTGTTGATGCCCTCTCTCTCCCGCCTGTAACTCTCCCTTTGATTCGATTATCTCTTGCCGAACTTCAGCTAGTGAGAAAATCGATCTTCTTGGGCAACTGAGTATCTGCTTGGTGTGTTTCCAAATGCCCATCGAAGTCCATATAATCTTCTCTTTGAGAAATCAACAGCCCAGATTAAAACATAATCAAGGGCTAAGATTAATCTTGACTTGATCTTCGTATTTTTCTAGAAGATTCACACCGAGTTCTATTAGTACATTTTAATTATTTTAATTCCCTAAGTTTAGACTTAGGCTACCATTAAAAATAATTAATTATTTTAATAAACCCTAATCTAGGTGGAATTTCCCAAAATGATTTGTGTATTTTGGAATACATGTGTCTAAGCCTCTCTGCAAAATTTGAGACTTAGAGCACATCCAATGCTACCAGAAATAAATAGTGTATGTGACATAAATAGAAAGAAAGAATAACATTAAATTGCACTTACATGTATAAGAGTATATCCAACAAAAATTTCCAATCAAGAAGCTCAAGACAAGAGAAAATGATCCAAACATCAAAATTCATTCCATGCTCCAAAATTTCGTCCTCCAAGAAGGATAGCAAAGTTCTATATAGAGATACAAGTCCAAACCAAGTGATGATGCTAAAATGAAATCACATCACTTGTATTTATACACTTCTAATGAGTTCGATTTAGCTAATTATGCCTAATTTAGCCTCTAGAATAAAATAATGTACAAGATAACTAACTTTTGGTGACAAGCCCACCAAACCAGCTCATAATCAAAAGATTAAGTCTCTCAAGAAGTCGAATGATGAATAATACATGTCGTTGGGCCCTAGAGGGGGCCTGATGAAGTCCATAGGTGCCATAATGTGAAATAGGACTCCCAAAAACAGTGGACTAGGGGTTAGCCCCTTGTTCTCCAAATAATAAATTTGTGGTGCGCCCAATGGGCGTGGGGACACACAAGTGACCTCATGGGTCTCCAAATAGATTGAAGATGCCTGTAGAGTAAGTTACCAGGATTCAGATATAGATATGGATACAGATCCACTAGTTTTTTGAAATTCCAGGATCCAAATATGGCAGATACGTCAAGTACAAAAAAATTAAAATATAATAATATTTTTAAAATTTTAAAAAATACTTTAGAGTTCAAAAATCAAATACTCCCTGAAACCATCAAACACTTTTAGAATTGAAACCATTATATATATTATAAATATGCAGACTGAAACACTGCAATAATGCATCCTCCCTCATACAAGGTAACAAAAAGGATAATATCATAAATGATAATAGTAAATACATTTACATATCCTCAAATGGATCAGCATTATCTTCTGCATATTGCAACTCTACATCATGAAAAGATGATGGGGGTCCTGGAATGTAGGAAGTTGCATCAGTAGGTTGGGCTAGTGGTGGAACAATATCGTCAAGTAGGTTGAGGTGAGTCATGGCATTCAATGTCAGGTTCAAGTCAGAGATTTCAGGCTCCACATCCCACATCCTGTTCGGACCTTTTTTATACTCTGGTTCAACATGTGATAGAATATGGAGGTTGGAATGTACATACATAAGATTCTCAGCCTTTGCCACTCCCAGTGTGTTTTGCTTCACTGAATGGATAAAACCATATTTACTCCAATTCCTCTCAGCTGATGAGGAACTAGCAACCTGTGATAACAACCTGGAGGCTAGAGTGGAGAGATGAATGCTATCCCCACCATGGAAGCCCCACCAAGTAATAGGATCAAGATGCCCTCGATCATCCATGGCTACTGGATTTGAAAAAATACCAGTAGATTGTACAAGTCCTCCAAATTCTTGGCGTACTTCCATTGCAACTCCCATATCTCTATAAATTTTCCTCAAAGCTGTCTTGTATCCTTGTAGCACTTCAAAATCCTTGTTTGGCGCTGTTCTACTAGGTAAAGACAAAATTTTGGAATGATAATATTTAGGGTGCAATGCATAGGCCAAAAGGTGTAATGGTGTGGTGATTTTGTTCCACCTTTCTGTAACTATGTCCTTCACTTCATAATAGAATGTTTCAAAAGGGTCATTTTCACTTGCCTTGATAATTTCCCTTATCCTCTCCAACTTACTATCAATGTTTTTATAAACTTCCTCCAAGCAAGGTGTATCTGTATCAAATGCCCTGATCAAGGTCAAGATTGGTTCAGTAAACCGCAGAAGGTATTTGGACCTTGTCCCACCATGCATCATCAAGAATAATGGACTTGATTTTTTTCCCTCTATCAGAAGTGGAAGTCCTCCGTGATTCCCAAAGAGGGTCAATGACCATTGCCTGTAATCCTTGTTTCACCTCCACAAGCCTCTTTATGACAAGAGTATGGGAGGCAAAACGAGTTTCAACAACCTAGTTTCAAAAAGTCAAATATCCAATGAGAAATCATATACAAATTTGTAATTAAAAGTAAGAATTTCCAATACAAATAATTTTGATTAAAAAAAGAGTACCTTTAATAGCTCCAACTTTGCAAAACCTCGATATATGGCCTGAGACATTGAATGATTGGTTATGAACATTTGGATTTCTTTTGCTACTACATATATTTCATTAATCCATTCAATCTCACCAATCTTGGCAAGCATAAGGTTTAATGAATGTACTGCACATGGAGTCCAAAAGATGTGATCATATCGACCCTCCACAATCAACCCTGTAGCTTTACAAACCCGTGCGTTGTCTGTAATGACTTGGACAACATTATGTGGCCCCACACTTTCTATTGCATCAATAAGAATTATGGATATGAAAGGTGCATCTTTGTCTATTCCACTGCAATCAACAACCTTCAAAAACATTGTCCCTTGGGGGCATACTGCAACAAAATTAATTAATGGATGGTTTCTTTGGTATCTCCATCTATCAGAAATGATGGACACCCCTGTTTCTGTCTATGTGTCTCAGATTACCTGTAGCTGTCTATCCACAGATTGTCTCTCTGATGCCAATAAAGTAGTGCAAACCTTCTCATATCCAGGGCTTTTGTACCCTTTTGGGGCTTCATTAATTGCCTTAATCATTTGTTGCCAATAAGGGGAACACACCAAATTGAATGCTACCCTACATGTGCCATTGCAGCCCTCTGGAGAGTTAGGACCCCGTATAGGGAGACCTAACTCAAAATGGAGACCATCTGCAATCTTGCATAAGATCGAATGCATCTCCTCGCCTTTCAGTATACCAAGTTATCAGAGAAATCAAGTAAAATAATTTACAAACCATGGAAAACAGGTGGGCATTTTATAATGGCATGCACTTCCATAGTGGGCTTTGGCATGTGCTAATGTCTCCAAGCTCCAAAGGGGTTAACCAAGCACATTATTAGGTATGTCCATGGTACATCCTTCAAATGATGGTGGCATGTGATAAAGTGATGAACAGAGCAGGGGATGAGAGGGGCAATCCTGGGTCACATGCCAGGGTACAAGGGTAGCTAATAAAGGTAAGCCCACACTCTGGGTAAATAATGTATAGGAGGAAGAAATCATGGTACATGAGTTGCTTTGAACTTGATTTTTCCACCCTTCTTCATATGCCTTTTGCTTTTCATGATTTTTCTTTGGTTAACTGTTTGAGGCTTAAGGAATAAGAGCATGATGTGTAAGTGTGGCAGTGGATACCCCTTTTAAGGTGGGTCACTTCATTGTAGTGATTTAACATCCAAAGTATATATTTGTCTCCCAAAAGTAGTGCCTTAGAGATTTGTGGAATGGGTTTGGCATGGTTGAATGCAATCCTCTTTCCACTCCAATGGAACAAAATTTGAAGCTCACATCAAAAGAAGGGAATGAATTTGAGGATGCACCCAAATACAAAGAGCTTGTGGGAAGCATAGTTTTAAAAACCAACCGACATGAACTGGAAACCGGTCAAACTGACCGATTCATTAGGCAACAGGGTTGAACCGTTGAAATACCCGGTTTAAGGGCTAAGTTTGCCAAAAAATCACAAAAAACTGCATGAACCGACCGATTTATGAAGGAATCGACCGGTTTATTGTCAAACTGACCGGTTTTGTCATAAAACACCTGGTTTATTGCGAGGCCAACTATGGACCCCACAAAATGCAGTTTTGTGAGTTTTGGAGTTGTTTTGAGGGAAATTTGGGGTTGTTTTTCTCCAAAAATAACCCATCCAAGAAAAGCATGCCTACCATCTCGTTTGCTATCAACCCTAGCAATGTTGGAAATTGTTAAAATTGGCAACTAGGGCCAAATTCCATCTTGGGACTATTCATTTGATGGAAATAATGATTGCATTAAATTCCTCTTTTCGAGAGGACCAAAATTGATATAAAGATCATCCAATTTGGACAAGCAAAAGTGTGATTTTGAATTTATGCTCACACGTCATGTGCAAATTGTTCAGGTCGGCCACATCGACATGTAGGCTCAAGAAGCCCAATGGACGTGTCTCTTTACCCACAACGAATTTATAAATACAAGTGACCTCTCACCTCACTTGGTATCTTTATCACTCACACATTCTCTCTCCTTCTCTCATTGGTTTGTACTACGTTGGGCATTCTTCTCTCTCACACGTGTGGATCAAGGAGGACGAAATTTCAGACTAAATTACAGGGTCGAAAATCTCAGGAAATTCTGCAGTTTGACCAACATTGACTGTGACCTTCCAGGCATCATTTGACTTCGATTTTCTGGTAAGGTCGCATCTTTTGGCACAGAAACCGAGGCATTCTGTGCACTTTGACCGCAAACCAAAATTACAGGTTGATCGCATGTTGACCAAGTTTGACCGCAGTTTCTGTGACTGTTTTGGGCTGAAATTGATCGCTGTTGGAAGCTGAGTTTGACTGGGGAAGATGAAGTGAACAAAGTTCCTTCTCAAACTAAATACTCCAGAAGACTTGGAATATCAAAATATCCATGAGGATACAAATATTATTATATTAAAATGTATGATGAATGAGATGAGATGAGATATTGAATGTTACAAATGAGGCCTACTTATATACCTACGCAGGTGCCTCTTCACGAAAGGTCATGTCTTATCAGACAAGGCCTTTCAACCTAATTACTAATTAACTAATTAATCAATATTTACATTATTTTATTCATTACATTGCCTTCCCCTCAAAAAGCTTTGTCCTCAAAGCTTGTCGATGAAAGGCCTTGATTTCTTTTCTTGCTACGAACATCTTCTCGTCTCGGGGCAGTCATCCTTGTCGATACAAGTTGATATGATTCTCTAAGTGACAAAAAAAACTGTCACACTGAGAATGGATCGGACCATCCTAAATCAATCTTCTGCGGAATCTTATGATGACTGGTAACTTGTGATGATTCGTTAGTATTCTTCGGAATATTAGCTGGTTTCTGTTCTGAATACATAGCTTGGTTGAGTTGTCTGCTCCCATGATTTGGATGTCGATAGGGAACTGTTTTGATTTGACCTCTTTGATTTTCGCCTGGCGAGGATGTTATGGAGATGGTTATAAAATCTTCACGTAGAATGTTCCTCGTTCATTCGGCATCTAAGTTTGTTTCTTCTGCAACTTGCTTGTCGTCTTCTTCAGTTGAGACATTTATTGTATCAACGTTCGATTTTTCTTCAACTTGAACCTCTATATTTGAAGATTTCGATGCTTCAATTTCGACAAGTTGTTGCACTTTATTTTCCAATGACTTCTTGTCTTTCTTGAACTTCTTAATTTGCGTTAGTAATTTATCATTGTGGTCCTTGAGGCGAGAAACTTCATTCTTGTTAGTGGTGATTTTTTCAATTTCCTTTTGCATATTTTGGATCACCTTTTTACCTTCTTGAAAGATTACTTTTGAAATTCCTAACATGTCTTCTGGTGTTACTGAATTTGGCTTCACTGTGACATCTTATAGCGTTATTTTTTTCTTTTTGTAAGAAAATGTCAAAAACTTCTTTTTCGTATTAAGGATGAATGACCCTAGTGATTCCATCTAGAGCGAACCCATAACTATATCACTATTATTGCAAAATAAGGTTTTAATGGTGAATTGCGAGACAAAGGAATACTCCCCAATACTTATGTGTAAATTCCATATTTCGTATTGTTTATCATTTGCGTGAAATGAATTTGTTTCAGTTATATTTGATTCAGGGATCACTAATTGGTTAGCACATTCAGCACTAACATAATTATTCTTTTAAGTAAGATCGATAGATATGAGAACCTCCTTTCCCGCAAGTGACCCTTTGATTTCAATTAGCGCATAGACAAACATACTATAATTTTTAGGAAATCTTCCCTACTTTAGTCCCTACTTTAGTTCTGTTTTGGATGCCATTTTGTCAAGATAACTTCAGGGTTTTTTTTTTTTAGTGACCCTTCCTAATATTTATAATAAAATATTATTATTTTCCTTTTTATATTTTAAATAATAGATATAACCTTCAAACTTTTATTACTCCTTCAATCTTTTGTAATGAATCCTTCACTAATATTCCTTCAATCTTTGGTAATGAATCCTTCACTAATATTCTTTTTTTAAAAGAGGCTCAAAATCTTTTATATATGTATATATTTCTTTTTTAAATATAATCTTTAGAATATAATGATTTATCTTCTTTTCCACTTTTCCTTAATAATATTTTTCCTTGCGATTTTTTTGAAAATTACTTCCTTGATTTCTTTTTATGAAATCTTCTTTGAATACTAAGAAGATGTTTGACTTTCATAATACTTTTTTTTTTTAACAATTGTTTTTTTTTAACTCTTTTTTTTTTGTTTGAAAAGTTACAACCCTAGTGAAACGTGGCTATTCACATGTATTCACCTATAAAATATATGTCCACTTATGTGTATTTGACTCGGTTAATTTTCTCCACATAAAAGTAAACTTGCCATTCACACAGATTTTTTATTCCTTTTGTTCTTATTTTACTTTGAAAATACCATGGGCAATTACCATGGGCTTCTAAAACCACGAGCTTGTAAGCCACTTAAAGAAGAATCAAAATAAACTTATCTACTCTTCCTTCTCTTACGTATGGTTTTTTTATCATGCCCTTTTTATCAATAATGTAGAACCATTTTTTATTTTTATTTTTTTCGAACTATTTTGTTTTAAATCTTTCTTTTTTTCCTTTTAATTTATTTCCCCCTTTTTTTTTAACTTTCCTTCTCTCTTTTTTATTTATTTATTAATATATATATATATATATATATATATATTTTATATATATTTCTTCCTTTTTGTTTAAACTTTCCTTCTCTATTTTTTTTTAATGGCCAAGGGCCTCTGAGGAACTCAGTAGCAGCGGAGAAACTCCAAAGGTTTAGCGAAACGTTTCAATGGCAACAATGTTGACGAATTTGATGGTTAAGTACCTGGATCGGAGAGCATGGCTCTGTGCAGCAGAAGCGGCCAGAAGATCGACTGCTCTGATACCAAATGAAGTGAACAAAGTTCCTTCTCAAACTAAATACTCCAGAAAACTTGGAATATCAAAATATCCATGAGGATACAAATATTATTATATTAAAATGTATGATGAATGAGATGAGATGAGATATTGAATGTTACCAATGAGGCTTGCTTATATACCTACGCAGGTGCCTCTTCACGAAAGGTCATGTCTTATCAGACATGGCTTTTCAACCTAATTACTAATTAACTAATTAATCAATATTTACATTATTTTATTCATTACAGAAGAGCGAGCTGTTTTGAGGATAATTTATTGTTGTTGTGACCAACGTTGATTTTCTGGTTAGGGTTGAAATTTGACTGCAGTTCACTATAGAAATTGACAGGGTTGTTTTGACTTTGAATTGGGCAAGTCAATTTGTGTTTTTGTACTCTCTTTCTGCTGAACATTCTGATATAATAATAAGAAGAATTGATCAAAGGGTTTTCCCCACATTGGGTTTTTTCACTGACATCTGCCAAATATGGTGTCCTCTTGTCTTGGCTTGTCTTTTGCATTTTGTTTCACGTTCTATCTACTTTTACAGTTAATGTGATTGCTATTGGAAATCTAAATTGGAAATTGCTTTTGGGATGCTTAAGGAACATTGAAGTAATTGTGCTAAGCATAGAACATAGCATTGTTAACTAAAATTAACAACAATTAAAAGTGACATTTCCTTTATTTTTCATTTTCATCCATTTACTTAAATTTTTAACATTACCATGAAATGACTCAAGATGTTTGAGAGTGGTTTCAACCTCATTGGATTTCATATGGAGAAACTAGAATTTTAGATTTCACTCAAAATTTAGTAGACTTAATGGTTTTCAGGATTTCATGGTCTGGGGGTTTGCAATGTTTCCATTTGATTATATCATGTGTGAGGATATGAGATTGGCCAACTTTAAGAACATGAAGCCCTTTAAGAACCTTGATGTTGGTGGCATTGATGGTTGAACTTTGTTGATGTTGGTGGTATTGATTGTTGAACTCCTCTACCATGGCCTTAACAAGAATTCACCCTTCACTCAAAGGAAAACAACTGGTCAGGCATGCTAATCTTTTTCTACCACATTATAAGGTTGAGGAGATGAACCCTTCAGTCAAACCAAAATCATTGGTTAGGCATGTTAAACTTTTTCAATTTCTATCATGTTATAAGAGCAATCCAAGTATGAAGACTTTGAGCTAGATGATGTTTATGTATCTCTTGTTGACGATCTCATTTCTAGTAGTGCTGATTCAATGATGAGTTTCATGAGTGACCATGTTGATCAGTGATTTGTAGTTTTGATGTCTATTTTTGCTACTACTACTACTACTAAAGTTGTAGAGGAGTTTTAGGAGTCCTCAAACTCTGAGCCATGTTATTTATGTAGCTCATGTTGATGGCCCTTGTCTAGTAGCGGTGATGAGTTTGATCATGATGAGGAGTGATCATGTTGTTGATCATTGATATGTAGACATGTCGCAGGTTAGTGGTTCCATAGCTTAGAGCATTTTTTTTCAGACTCTAGAAGCCATTTAGAGCCTCATTGATTATGTATTTTGTCGCTGATATGTATTGCACTCGGTGCCATTTTGATATATTCACCTTTACATGGTATATAAATGAGCAAACCTTGCATATTTTGTCTCTATTGGTTTGGAATCATGGTTTTACTTAAAAATAGTTTTTTATTATTAAAAACTAATTATTTCATGCATTTTTTTAAACACTAGTTCATTGAGATCTGACTAGTCCCGGTTTGACCAGTTCTGGTTTTAAAAACTATGGTGGGAAGTCTTATCTACCTCACACTACAACATGAGATATTTCATTTCTTATTGGGCTTCTTTCCATATTTATGCAAAAGCCTTGTGGAGGACATTAGTCTGTTGCAAAAAGAGTTATGAAGTACTTAAAACGGACCCAAGACTTTGGACCCAAGTAATCATAGGTTGATGACTATGGATATTCAGATTCAGACTTTGACAGAGACAAAACATGGAGTGTCAACTTTAGGCTATCTCGAGTCATTGATCAACACTTGTCTCTTGGAGTTGATGCAAATAGTCAATTCCAATACATTCCACAATAGAGGTAGAATATGCAACAATTGTAGAAGAAACAAAGGAGATTGTGTGGCTCAAGAAAATAATTGAACATTTGCAAGAGAAAGAAGTAAATTATACTCCTCTTCTGATTGACCATACTTTCGCAATAAAGTTGGCCAAGAATCCTAGATTACATGATTGAACCAAATACATCAACACAAAGTATCGTTTGACTTGGTATCATGTAGAGGCCACGACTATTCATTTAAGATATTGTTCCACAAATGAAAAAATTGCGGACCTTCACCAAAGTACTCGAAAGAGAGAATTTTGGATAAATTCAAAATGATGCTTGGGCTCATAAACACTCCTTTGGCTTAAGGGGGGAAATGTTGGACACGATCCTTTGAGATTTTTGTTTTGTAAATAATTAGAAAGTAGGAGAATACAATGATGAAGGGACCATTAGAAGATGAAGGGAGGAGTCACCTCATTGTATAAGTTTGATTGCATATTACTATAAATCACATTGTGGAGTTACTCATCTTGGTCTATCATTCTACATGGTTCTTCCACACTTTGAGGAGAACGTTTCCACTTTGGAGGAGATCTTGGAGGTGCCAAATCCTAGATATAAGGTTTCCTTTCCTACTTTTAGCAGTTGGTTATAGATCCATCCGGTTGGAGGCCTTTGGAGGCTATACGTTGCACCTTTGAATCATCTCATGCCTTCTGTGATAGAGAAATATCGCTCTCTTGGGCCTATTTTTGCTGGAGTCTTGTAGATATGGCTTGACCACTTCATTATATTATGTGTTGTTGATTAGTTGGAGGAAATGTTTCTTTACTCATCCCTAGGCTATGTCTAGGGTTTTCGCCCTCACTATATTGTTTTATTTTAAGGAAAATTCAGCTAGACTCTATATAAAGAGTAACTCTTCCTCATTTATACTATTGGTTGAAATTTTGGACCTTCCCCTCCTTGGAGCTTAATGGAAACATCTTTTTTGGAGTATATGTGATTTATAAGGGCTATTTCTATGTTAAGTGGATAAATATTTTGGTGCTTAAAACTTGAAGTGATGTAGTTTCTTCTACATAGGCATGGCATGGCTAGCAACTTGATCAATTGAAGTGTAAAGTCTACCACTTGGAAGGAGTTTAGCACATGTGGTAACGCCTCTTCTCTTTTTTGTTATCTTAGTCTTTGATAATTGATTGTTTGCTTTATATATATTCTAAGAATAGTTGCAAGCTTATTGATTTCAATTTCTAGGGTGAAGTTGAGTTTCCTAGTCAGAGGATCCTTTTGAACCTCTTCTTTGTGGAATTTATGCAATAAATTCCAACGACCTTAGAGTGGAAGATATTGAGTCTTTTATCGTTATTTCCATTGCTAACACATAAGGAAATATTGAGGCTTTTAGCTTTGTTTCCATTGCTAACACATAAGGAAATAAGCCCTCGTAGATACCCCCTTGAATCCATTTCCCTTGTTGGATTGGCACTGATATCTACTTCCTTCCATCAACCTTTTTATTTCCTAAAATACAAGAAACATTGTTTTACTAAAGCTACTCTCATATCACCTTGTGCCACATTGCTTAGTTTTAGTTATCCTACTAGGGATACTCCCCTTGAACCAGAGGAGATCGGTCTACAGTGAAGACAATAGGTTATTTAGGTGACAATGGTGACCATCCTATTTGTTCCCTCTCAAGTTGTACCTTTTCGATTGGGGGTCTTATTGTCAAGTACAAGTTGGCATGTAACAAAGGGTTTAGAGTATAGAAGTTTTGTTTATGAGTTGAATTTTTGGTGACCAAGATAGGATTGTGAAACTAGCATTGCCACTTAGGATTAGGATATACTTATCTGGTGAAATTGATCCAATGTGGATGCCTGATTGAAATTTCATTTCTAAATGGTCAGTTATTTAACTTCCATTTGATTCAATGACCCAATGGCAGGCATTAGTTTCCTAGATCCTTCCCCATAGTTAATAATTTTTTTTTTTTTTTGGACTTTTGTGTGCTTTATCTGCTAATTGGCCTACTTTGCTTTATTGACTCAATTCATAGGTCCCATGGAGGGATAAGGATTACCACTTGAGGTTGGCACAAACCAACTGAAAGTGAGAGGAGCTCAGAAGGTGACATGTTCTTCGCTCCTAAACAGTTCACCTGAAGCTCATTCTGGGTGACAACAGGCTCAATGGAATTGATTTCAGCATTCTCCCTGCACTCTTTTATTTCTTTTAGCTCTTTAGCACTTCGAATATCTACTCATACCTTTTAAGTCCCACTGGTCATTTGTGGTACCAGTGGACTTCGATATTCAAGTTAAATTACAAGATGGGGGTGATGGTATTGAAGCAAAGCAATTTGCTGTATTCTTAAAGTAAAACCTGACAGATTACCTTATCCTGAAAGTTACGATTATTGAAATTTGCACCTCTTACGATGAGCTCAAATATTTGTGTCGTGTGCCTTTTATCATGCCTGCTATACATGCATTGCTTGTCATCCTTGAGATGGTTTTGCCTGTTGCATCGATCCCCTATAGTCTTAAAGTATACTATGGTTAGGTATGACTGGGTCGTCTATTAATAAATGTTTGCTTTCCAAATTAAAATGCGAGCATACTATCACTAAATCACTGATACCACTTGATATGATAGCCAGCTTAGTTTTTAAAGCATTTAGAATTTGGATTTCTGAAATGAATCAAAAGCTTCATGACCAGATTAATTGAATTCGAGGAAACCAAGCTGTGGTGAAACTTAAATCTCAAATCATACCATTTTATGTATTACTTTTTATGTGAACTAGTTTTTTCGCTTTCATGTGTACAGTTTATTCTGTATTTTCTAGAAGTCTATAATCTAAGTGGTAAAGGTTTGGTTTGCTTATTTATTCATGTTATAGCAGGACATGAAAAGGTATTCCTAGTTAAAAAATTACGGAAAGAGTGCATGAGTCTTTTCTTTCATGGTCAGTATTTCTGAGCTGTCACTAAAATGCTGTCTAATGTACTGATTTTTAAAACACAATGCAGTGCCACCATGGAGTACGATCATTACAGGTTGCCAGGTGGTTACAGACACAGGTTCTCTCTCTTTCTCTCTCTCTCATTCTCACTCACAACACACTCACTTGCCACTCATCAATTTCCTTTTCTATACTGTGAAGGAGAGCAAGCTAGAACTTTTCTCTTGCAGAAGATACTACTATGATACAAAAGCTAATTATGCACAAGTAGAGCATAGGTTACTTTATTGCAGCCAGTGTTGCAATAAGGTCTGAATATTGCAGACATCCGTGCATTTCTAGCATCTTTGACCACAGTTATCCTTAGGCATTGGCATCTCTGTAGATGGCATCTATCATATATCTTTCACTTCATGATAAGCTATTTTTCTCTGTGTGACTGGTAGTATCATTGGTCCAAGAAATGCACATTGGAAATATCATTTGGTTCCTTCTGCTAGTTTCTCATATTATGGTATTCTTATGACACTTGATAAGTTGGATACGAAAAGTTTATAACTCAGATGAGCTTCAGCCAAAACACCTGAGGGCATAGAGCTGTGAAAAAACGAAGTATCAAAGTCCAATGTGCCACATGGCCTACAACTAGATACATTAGACACTAAACAATAATGCCTGTGGCAGGGGACTTGTCATGATTCCCTGGGGTAGGGACGCAACTACTGGCTGCAAGTGGATCCTTAGTGGACGATTCCCATACATCTCTGTTAATTTTGGGAAACTAGGTCCAAACACCATGTTGCACTGCTCATATGACGATGGTCATATTTTTATTGGATTCCTCTTTCGGAGAGGTGCAAGATTGATCTAAAGATCATCTTGATCAGATGAGCAGAACATTGATTTTGAATTTATTTTCCACATGTGCAAGGTCGGCCAGATTTATCCCACATGCCTAAGAGATGTCTCACATTGATGAATATAAATTGGAGAGACTTGGAGGTCATTTTCTCATCATCTCATCACACATTCTCTCATTGTGATTTGATTGGTTTGATAGCCTTTGGAGGCCTTTTTCCCCTGACACGTGTGGAGCGAAGCTGCTGTTTTCTGCGCTGATCTGTTTAGGGCTTTTCTGCTGCAACATTGACCAACGTTGACCGTGGTCAACCCTTTGTCGTTTGACCTCAATCTTCTGCAGAAATTTCGATTTTAGGAGGCCGTACAACTGGGTACTAAAATCGAGGAATTTCGGGCTGTTTGACTGAAGCCCTAGTTTGATGTGTTGACTTTTCTGACGTTGCTTGCGTTGACTTTTCTGCGTTGTCCTTGGTTTGACTTGCGTTGACTTGTGATGAGCTGTCTTTGAGGGTTGTGGATGTGACACATGAAGCGCTGGCTGGCCAAGGAAGACTTTTCTAGTTGAAGCATCCTGCTGACCACCGTAACGCAACAATATCTCATATCTTTGCTGGACAAAAGAAATTGTAAATATGATCTATATTTGGCTTGTCTTCTATTGATCTATTATTGTGTTCTATCAACATTTTACTTTCATGTTTATGTGATTGCTATTTGTATTGGGCCTAAGAAATATTGAAGTAAAAGTGCATCAAGCATAGAACACCATTGTTATCTAAATTTAACATGGTATTGGAGCTGAGGTGAAGACAAAGTCCAAAAGTCCAAGCTGGTGTTAGAAGCTATCTCTGAAGGAAGAAATCCCATCAAGGAGAAATGGCCTCCTCAACCTACAAGGGTTTCAAGGCTGATGATAAATTGACTGATAAGTCTAATTATCATGCATGGAAGATGTCCTTAGATTTGACACTAGAAGATCAAGATGTCATGGACTATGTACATGGGAATATTCAAGAGCCTCCATCAAATGTAGCTGCTACCACGAAGACGAAGTATAGAAAAGGGGAAATCAAAGCAAAGATGATTATCTGAGATTCTATTCATCAGCACTTGGTTTCTTACATTTATGAGCTGAAGACATAAAAGGAGATTTATGATAACCTGGTGAGCATGTTCAAGGCTAGCAATGCTAATCAAATCCTCTTCTTCAAGAATCAATTGAAGAATATCAAGAAGGGTAAGGATGAATCTATTCAATCCTATTTTATGAGGCTCACTAAAATCAGAAATAACGTCCTAGCTATTGGGGAAGCAATATTTGATCGAGAGATGGTTCTTATTGCACTTGGAGGTCTGCCCCGTGATTGGCATGTATTCAATACCACTATTCTCAATAATAATGTGATTCCTGATTTGATGAAATATTGACGAGATGCACTCAAGAGGAAACAAGAATGATGGAGTATACCTTGAATGGTAATGGAAGTGACCCTACTACCTTCACCACTCATGCAAAGAAGAAGAACCATGGTGGTCCGAGGAATCAAAACCATGGTAGAGCGCAGCCCAGAGGAAGGAAGGGAAGATGTTACACTTGTAACAAGACTATGCAAGAGAGTGCCCTAATAGAAGGGACTCTCCCAAGGATGATGACAACAACAACTCGAGAAGGAATGGCAGGAACAACAGGTTCCAAGGAAAAAGGAAGGCTCCCTCTAATCGTAGTGGAAATGGGCAACCTTTCAAGAGGTCAAGAAATTCCAGGTACGATGAGTCTAATGTTGTTGATAAAAAGAGAAATGAATTTATTCTTGTATCTTCCCTCTCTGTTGCATCTCCACCCGACACCCTGGATGTCTGGTTGATTGATAGTGGTGCTTCAAGGCACCTCACTGGTTATAAAGAAGCCCTTTCTGATTTAGTTGAGAAGAATACTAATCTGGAAATTATCCTTGGAGATAATTCCACTTATCACGTGAAAGGGACAAGGACTATGACCCTCCATCTATCTCAAGGTCAAGTCCTCTGATTACAAGGTGTGTTATATGTACCTGATTTGAAGAAGAACCTTGTGTCCATTTCAGCAATGGAAGACAAAGGGTACAAGGTGGCATTCATTGATGGAAAGGTACTTATCTAGAAGAAGAACTTCAAGGAAGCTCTTTCTATTGGTTTTAGAGTTGATACACTCTATCAGGTTGGAGGAAGTCCATTGGGGGCTATGACATGTGATATAACTCTTCAAGCAGAGTTATGGCACCGGAGGTTTGCACACCTTCATTACAAAGCACTTCCCGAAGCAAAGAAGGTGGTGACAAAGATGCCCGAATTTAGAGATGATCATGAAGGTGTATGTCAGGGCTGTGCTGAAGGGAAGCATACAAGGGAACCATTCCCCTCAAGTGTCACAAAGACAATTGATATCTTGCAATTGATACATTCTGGTTTATCTGGTATGCTGCCCATGACATCCTTGGGAGGATGTTCCTATTACATGACTTTTACATATGACTTCTCCTGCAAGACCTGGATATATTTTTTGAAGAAGGACGAAGCATTCAAATGGTTTCGTACCTTCAAGGCCTTGGTGGAAAATCAACGAGAAAAAAATCAAAGTTTTGAGGACCAACAATGGGACCGAGTATGAGTCAAATGAGTTTAATGACTTTTGTAGAGAAGCTAGCATTAAGAGGGAGACCACAACTACGTACACTCCTGAGCAAAATGGTGTTGCTAAAAGAAAGAACAGGACCATTGTGGAAGCTGCCTGCGCCATGCTATGTGACCAAGGTCTTCCGAAGTTTCTATGGGGAGAAGCTGCGAACACTGCTATGTATGTTCAAAATAGATGTTTGCATTCCGCTCTAGACACCAAAACTCTTGAAGAAGTCTTTTCTGGTAAGAAACTTGATATTTCTCATTTTAGAGTTTTTGGTTGTTCTATTTACTTTCATGTGCCGAAAGAAAAGAGAAGCAAGCTAGATGCTTTTGGAAAGAGGGGAATGTTTGTGGGCTATAGTGAAACTTCAAAGACATATAGAATCTATGTGCCTGGTCAAAGAGAAGTGGAGGTATGCCATGATGTCACCTTCGATGAAGATGTTGCCCTCAAGAAAGCTCCAAGGAAGAACAAGAAGATGAAGAAGCAGGGAAGCTGGAAGAGACGAAGTATAACCTGATGCCCGATGTTGAAGGACCTATGGATCCCATTGATCCACCTCCTTCAAATAAGAGAATACCCTTATGGCTTAGGGATACTCTCGAAGATGTTGAGAGACATATTGCCCCAAGGGGAACATTGCGTGAAAGCAAGAAGCCGAAAAGATACCAAGGGTATCTAGCAGTCATGAGTACGATAGTACAATCTGAGCCTGGAATATTTGAAGAAGCCGTAAAGCATCAAGTTTGGAAGGATGCTATGCATGAAAAGTATGGGTCCATTATGGGAAGTGGCCTCGAGACCGGAGGACAAATCTGTTCTCACCTCGAAATGGTTCTATAAGATCAAGCATGGATATGGTGGAAGTGCTGAAAAGTACAAGGCAAGATTCATTGCCCGAGGCTTCTCTCAAAAGGAAGGCATAGATTATGATAATATATTTGCACCTATGGCTTGCTATACTGCCATCCGATCTATTATTGCCCTTGCTGCTACGCAAGGATGGAGTCTACATCAGATGGATGTGAAGACCACTTTTCTACATGGTGCTATAGTGGAAGACGTGTATGTGGAGCAACCTATGGGGTTCGTAGTCCGAGATAGAGACACCAATGTATGCAGGTTGAAGAAAGCCCTCTATGGGTTGAAGAAAGCCCCCAGGGCTTGGTACGAGAGGATAGATAGCTACTTGATGAAGCCGGGCTTCACTCGAAGTAACGCTGATCCAAACCTTTATTTTAAGGTTGATAGAGAAAGGCCTCTCATTTTGGTTCTCTATGAGGATGATCTCTTCTTGACAGGTGCTGACCCTCTCATTCATCAGTGTGAGAGGGAGCTAGCTTTCGAGTTTGAGATGAAAGGCCTAGGATTGATGCACTAATTCCTAGGCTTGGAGGTATGGCAGAGGCCAGGCGAGATTTTCATTTCTCAAGGAAAATATGTCGTGAAGCTGCTGGAGAGATTTGGTATGGTGCACTGTAAGTCTGTGTTAACACCGATGGAACTCAACTTTAAGAAGTTGAGTGGAAATGCTGCTGGGCCCGTGCTAGCTAACCCTACCGAGTATCGACAACTCGTGGGGGCCCTGATGTTCTTAGTGAACTCCTGTCCGGACGTATGTTTTGCAGTGAACACTTTGAGTCAACATATGGTTGATCCTCATCACATTCACTGGATTGGTGCCAAGAATATATTGAGATATCTTTGGGGCACAATCAACCATGAGCTGAGATACACTGCCGGGAGTTTGAGACTCCATGGATATATTGATGTCGATTGGGCTGGCAGTGTGGTTGATCGCAAGAGCACATCTGGATGTTGCTTCACCTTGTGTTCTGCTTTGATATCTTGGATGAGTAGGAAGCAAAAGTCGATGGCTTTGAGCACCGTTGAGGTCGAATACATTGCAGCGAGTATGGCCTGTTGTGAAGCTGTTTGGCTGCAAAAGCTCTTCAGTGAGCTATTCAGGCATGTGCTATATACCACCGTTATCCTTTGTGATAACCAGAGTGGGATTCGCCTTTATGAGAATCCCGTGTTCCACGATCGATCCAAGGATATTGATATCAAGTACCACTTTATCCGGGATATGGTACAGCAAGGCGTCGTAAGGCTCGATCATATAGGAACTGATGAGCGGGTCGCAAATATTCTCACAAAGCCCTTGGGGAAGGTCAAGTTCCTAACCTTGCATAAGAATCTTGGAATCGTGGAAAGACCCTATTTTAAGGGTCTTGCTTGAGTTGGACTATGAGCTCTGGGAGCTCCAGGGGGCTTGGGGATAGCTTCTTGGAGTTATAAGCAATAACGGGGCTAGGCTTGCCAAACCTTGTTGTGCTTTTGCCCCACCGGTATGATATTGAGTTGGTTTGCCTCTCTCTGATCTGTGCCCCGCACACATCCTACCCATGGAGTTTCAGACTCATGGGAAGTACCTCTCATTTGGCCTATGAGGTGGGAAATGTGGATAGAGACCATAGCAAGACTGATGGATGCATCGGAGATTGCCGTACTCTCTATGTCTAGGATGGCACGTGTACAACACCTTGATCTGGTTTCAAGTATGATGAGGTTTTATCCTCTAAACTGACTTCGGGTCAGTAAACTAACTTCGGGTTAGTATGAGGCTCCTTTGAGTCTGAGAGAGGTTTTTACCTCTAAGCTGACTTCATGTCAGCTATGTGTGATGTCTTTGTGACTCACCTTTTGTTCTGAAATAAAGAGCCAACAAGGCAAGTTATGGCGGGATGACGTACGATGTTTGGTTTGGTACATGATGGATGCCACTTGTGGACATATGGAGTTCTCTCTAGTTGAGTGGGAGTGTTAATTTTGGGCAACTATGTTCAAACTCATGTTGCATTGCTCATATGATGATGGCCATATTTTTGTTGGATTCCTCTTTCAGAGAGGTGCAAGATTGATCTAAAGATCATCTTGATCGGATGAGCAAAACATTGATTTTGAATTTATTTTCCACATGTGTAAGGTTGACCAGATTTATCTCACATGCCTAAGAGATGTGTCACACACCCTCATTGATGAATATAAATTGGAGAGACTTGGAGGTCATTTTCTCATCATCTCATCACACATTCTCTCATTGTGATCTGATTGGTTCGATAACCTTTGGAGGCCTTTTTCCCCTCACACGTGTGGAGCGAAGCTTCTGTTTTCTGTGTTGATCTGATTAGGGCTTTCTGTTTTCTGTGTTGATCTGTTTAGGGTTTTTCTGTTGTAGCGTTGACTAGCATTGACCGTGGTCAACCCTTGGTTGTTTGACCTCAATCTTCTGCAGAAATTCCAATTTTAGGAGGCCGTACCGCTGGGCACTAAAATCGAGGAATCCCGGGTTGTTTGATTGAAGCCCTAGTTTGTTGTGTTGACTTTTCTGAAGCTGCCTGCGTTGAATTTTCTGCGCTGTCCCTGGTTTGACTTGCGTTGACTTGTGATGAGCTGTCTTTGAGGGTTGTGGGTGTGACACATGAAGTGCTGGCTGACCAAGGAAGACTTTGCTGGTTGAAGCATCTTGCTGACCGCTATAACACAACAATATCTCATATCTTTGCTGGACAAAATAAATTGTAAATCCGATCTATTTTTGGCTTGTCTTCTATTGATATATTATTTTGTTTTATCAACATTTTACTTTCATGTTTATGTGATTGCTATTTGTATTGGGCCTAAGAAAGATTGAAGTAAAAGTGCATTAAGCATAGAACACCATTGTTATCTAAATTTAACAATCTCCAATAGCGGGAGGTTTGGAATCCTCCAAGATATGAAGGGCTAGGTTTAGACACTATTTTCTTAGTGGGGTCAGAGGTGGGCTACACATTGCGTGCTCTCTCCTGCTTCTCTTTGACCAATCCACTAGCTTAGTGGGGGCTGCTCTATTAACATTGAGCTAATGTGTGCTGGGAGGGGCCAAGTGGCATCTGACTGATCTTGCAAGGAGCATCCCCACATATTTCCAAAAGTTGTTGTAGGTGGTCCCTCTATTCTTATTTTTATACAACTATGATCTGCAAGGATGGAGTAGCACGTTTTAGTGCACTGGGATATGAGAAGAAGGCACATGAAGGCTCATGCTTATTATTTATAACATCGTTGTGATTCTTACATAGAAAATAAACCATTTGCAACTACACAAGCATTCGTGATGAGTTGAAATCAAGAGTCCAAAGTAACCTATCTCCTAGGCGAGCAATATTAGACGTGATGCAAATTTGAAGGTATGATTGGACTGAGAGACCCCACCCATGCTGATGCAGATTTGGTTAAAGAATATAACTAGAAGAGATGCTTCGGGGTTTCTGGCTTGCTAATAAAAGTGCAGTAAAGGTTTGGAACTCCTAAGTAAAAAGATTCTTACTAGTAGCCCCACCATTATAGAAAAGGAAAACATTGCTTCTTGGTTCTAGGATAAACTTTAGAAGGCTACTCAATATGCACACTAAGAAACAAACTTATACTTAATAGAAACGTTATACCAAGTTGAGCTTGACTATCTTTAAGTGTCTAAATATACTAAAATGTGTACCTCATCGAGGTGGCTCATCCATCTAAATAGACATAAAATAATCATCAATCATGGTATCCAATGTGTAACAACTCTCTAAATGTGTGCCAATGATTTTATCCTCAAATGTGGGGGGTAAAACCACCAACAATACCATAGATCCATGGACAAAAGACTAACAAATGCCATGAAGAGAGGGGATGACCCCATTAAACAAGAAAAATATTAATATAATATGCAATGTTCCCCCATGTATATGCCTAAAAGGATGATCTCTCCACCTAATCAAGGATTAAGCATCAAGGTGAATTCCTCCATGTGTGCAAAGAAGCGAAATAATCACAGATGTTCCATGGATAAGCCTCCTATTTGGTCAAGAGAGGATCAAAGTAGTTGTTAATGGACTAACAAGGTGGAATATGTGCCACCCATCTCCTAATGGACTAGGGATCTCTAACTAGAAGGCTCAAACTACAGTGAACCATTCCAAAATAAACAACTTGAATGCTTGGAAATATGTGAACAAGGTGAAATAGGCTTAAGCACTACACTCCCATGTGATATCAATCAAATAAAAGTTTGATCCATACATATGATATACTACCATGGGTTAGGAAACTCATCTCGTAGGGTAATAAACCACCAAGAATCCATCATAACTAGTCTATGCCATGGCCATGTAGTGATGATAACACCGAAATTAAAGGAGGGACATATGGAACACTCTTAAACAAAATTACATCCATCATGTCACTACAGTGCTAAGACACGATCAAGAAAGTGCTGTAACATCACCCAAGGTACACAAGTAATCAACCAATGGAATTCCTATTGTGCTATATCAATAATACATCAATGTTCAATCAATGGTACACCTTCTAAGCAAGGGTTGACAATCAAGTGCTCATGCAATCAACAACCCTCCTCTAGACATTGTGCACCCATTGTTGAGTCAATGGTTGGACAATTGATAAGGGAAGCGCTAGGGAAATTATGTGCATCCATAAAATACCCTTATATTTGTCATATAATCCATTAACATAATTTGCAAGTGTCTTTCATGTCTGATGAAATTACAAGGTGAACCCTCATGCAATATGAGGGGTAAAAATAGGTATGTTGCTTGACAAATAAAAATAAAAATAAACTACTTGACAACACATTGCATTTAAAGTGCAAGTGCAATTGCATCTAGAGGTCTTAATAAGAAGCAACAAATAACCTCTAAGTACCACGTGCTTTGATTTTTTCTGCTTCGATCTCATGACATTCTTGATTTTTTTTCACTCTCTTGTGAGAGGCGGGGAACTATGATAAGCCTTTGAACTTAATGCATTAAGATATGAGATGCCAAGAGTAAATGGGGAGCTCACTGTTTCTATTGCTTGGTAGAGATTTTTTGGGTGCAACTTGGTCCTTCCCCCTTTTCCAAAGTAGCCTCTGGATTGGGATGCTTTCTCTTTTCTTCATCCATTGGTGAGGTTTGTAGGGGTTTTGCTTTTACAAGAGCATCCTCTTGACATCCTTGAGTCAGTTTGAAAACAAAAATGCTATAAATTTTTACAAAATAAGTATTACTCAAATTTTACATATTTTAAAATGTGTTGTTATTCATGCATTAATGTTGCATCTTCTCCTTCGGGTCTTAAATTGAATTGTTCAATAAAAATTATACCATTGTTTAAACTTTTCATCAATTGGAATTTTGTTGTGCATACTTTTTAAAATTTTTGAATCTTCAAAGTTTGTTTGCTTCAAAGGCACTAATGAAACCTAGACAATACCATAGTTTTACATAATGCTTTTTCTCTGTGCAGGGCTTCAAGCGAGTATACAATATTTCAGGAGGAATTCATCAATATTCCCAAAAAGTTGACTCTTCCATTCCAACATATTAGTATTGACCGATCCATTACAAGAGTGTTTCCAACAACATGGACTTTTGAAGGGGAATCGATACTAATACTAGGTTCTAGATAGCAAATTTTGAAACAAATATATTATTTCCTCTTGAAATTATGATGATGTCATTGGCTTATTAAGTGTTATTCTTTTAGCATTTTCACTCTAGAATGTTACATTTTATTTTGTGTGAATGTATTTTTACCATCTCTTTATAAATTGTAATATTCTAATTTAATGAAATCCACTTGATTACATGATACAAAACATTTATCTATAGCTATAGTACTTATTATTAAGTTAAAATTCAAAATCCTATGCCTCTAGTTTAAAAACATCAAGAAGAATAATTATTTAAAAAATGTTAAGAAAAGGACTAAGTGGTAACTTGCATAACTACATTAAACTAAAACTAGGATACCCCCAAAGTGGGTATGTTGCTCAAAGATAGGGGTGTCTTTTTCTTTGATGGTTCATGTAGAACTAATAAAGGATCTTTCAACAAGTTACATTGGTTTCTTATTCATTTATACATGGACGATAGTCATGTGTCTAGAAATCAAAGAGGTGCTTCTAATGGGTTAATCGTGATGGGATGCATGGTGGGAGAATATGATGGAGGGGTGGTGATATATAAAACGAATTTCCCAAAGACTATTGGAATATGAGGGAGTTTAGGGTCATCATTCTGTGTCAGAACCATTTTTCATGTATTCTCAATTTATCTCACTATGAGTCCATAAAAAGTATACAAAGTGGGTACTTGTTGGATGCACAATTTAATTTCTCATCCAAACCTACATTCAATATTTGATTTGACGTATAACGTGATAGGTAGAAGACATGATTAAAAAATTATATTATTTTTTGTTTTCCTTTTAGAATACATTTATTATTATTATTTTAACTATTATTTTATTATTTTCTTCGGAGGTCCATTTTAGACCTTAAAATTTAAAGAGAAATTGACATGATGATATACAAAACAAATCCATAAAACAAGTTGGAGTGGGCTAGTACCATTATTATACAAAATATTCATCATAATACAAAACAATTTATAAGCAATCAAGGGTGGGCCATCACCATATGTCTCAAGATATGTTAAGATACCTTGATAGTAAAGTCTCAAGCACTGAATCCAAAGGCCATGGTCTTGAATATTGCTTTGGCACATCTTGCCTTATTTTACACCTAATTGGGACATGCAACTTATTTAATTCATTAAGGGGTAGGTAATTTATAACAGTCATGACACATAAACCAATGGTTGCTGCTATGGTGAGTGACTCCATGTTTTTCCTTTGTTTTCTCACTTTCTCCATGTGTGCTTTATTTGCAAACATCATATTGGCCTCCACAAGGTAGATATGTAGATGTATAAGCACTCGACATTGTGATTCTTATATAGGTTTTTTGTAGGTGAATTGGCAAAGCCACTCTTTGGTCCTTAAGTCTTTGAGACATCTTAGGTTCAAGTCCAAGTGTTGGTAGATGGTCTGCTTATCCTAGCTCAAGGGATTTTCAACAAGATGGCGTGACCTGAATGTAGTAGGATGAGCTTGAATTTTTGTAAATGTATGCCCTCCTTAGGTCGTAATTGTTGAGTCATTAATGAATTCCTAAAGTGCTTACACCAAAGCACTTTTGGAGGTTTAACATTGGATTGAATTTATTTTGATTTATTTATTTACTTTTTTCTATGGCTATGTGTTTGTTCAATATTTGTCTACACTAGGTGCTCAAATTCCTTACATTTGTGTTTTTTAATGGGTTTTTGCAATAATGAAAGGCTAAGTCTTTGATTTTCTTTCATTGTGTAATTGTGGCATTTGTAATGGCTTCTATAGTTCATAAAATTTGTCATTTCTCAAACTCTACCTCTTTTCTATGATGATAATAAGAATCAACTTATTTTTATTCATTCATGGTACTCACACTATAATGAGTCTAATATTTATAAATTTTAAATTGTGTATAATTTGCACCTTAAATTAAATCACAAGAAGTGAATATGCCTTTAGCATATTTGAGATTATTTGACATATTTTAACATAGTAAAATATTAAAAGGGAAAGCTGTAGTACACTACTAGCATAGTACAAATTCAATAGTCCACAAAATTAATTCAACATTGCGAATTAATTCAGACGATGGTGGTAACAAGATCTTTGTAATAACAACACAATAGTGAGGTTCCTGACCTTGATTTGGAATAGGGATTTTGTTTCCAATAGAGAAGTGCATTAATGGAATGTGTAATCCATTTTCACCCCTTTAATATATTCAGATATAAGCTTACATTTGCAGTAGATACCATATGACTTTAGGTGATAGTTTATGTTTCCATTCACTTCTTTTGTAGAGTGTTTTATCCTACATTTAGAAGTCAGAATGACTTGCTTGGTAAGAAATCATATATAATGAGGTGAACTCCATTGCAATAGATGCATTGATTATTCATTGATAATATCACAGTGTTATTGTGAGTATCTTCCTTTGAGCTCATATATGTGATTTGACCATATCTAGGTTTTCATCATTTAGTATTCTAGCTCATTTTGCAAAATGTTATCGAAGCAAAGAAGGGTCTATGAGTTTGAATCCATATTAAGATTCTTGGGTGCTTGAAGGACAAGGTTTCCTTTCTGACTGAAGCAATGTGAGAGAGACAAAATTTATGTGAGTGTGAAGATACGAGGATTGTTGTCAATAGAGATGGATCGAGGGATAACTAGCGTGTTATTTCAAGCTCCAGAAGAAATGATTTCAAATCTCATATTTGAAGAAAAGAGAATCCTTCCAATTGATATAGAAGTTGACACTCAACTTGAGACTACATTATACTCAAAATACAATTATAGCAAGTCAACTAAAGAGAAAGGGGAGACAGAATGCCATTGTCGCAAGAAAATGGCTCACACAACCTAGAATTATAGACTTCAAGCTAACAATGTTCTCAACAGAAATCTCAAAGATAAACCACATGTAGCAAATATAGTCTTTATTGAAGATCCATTGAATGTTGATAGTGGTGATGACCTTACTAAATAAAAGGCATTTTACACAATTTAAGAGGCTCACACATTGGAAATCCAAAGGGATCTAATGTAGCTAAGGTAAGCATGGATGGTTGCTTAGACAATATAGGTGTTTGTGAATCTTGGGGATTATATCCTTATGAAGGTCATGAGACAACTTGATGGGGCACTATGGATTTAACTCAATATAGATGATTATCTAATAATTCAAGAGATTCGTAACTGAAGGGTTCATGTAAGTGGAATTTCGAAACTCAATTATTTAACTAAGGAGCTACACCTTTATGAGGGTTACAATGTAGATTGATGAAGATTCCCTTGGTCCAAGAATTATTTCTAATGAATTTTATGAAAAATGTTTAGTTTTGATGTTTCAGTTTTCATTAGTATGTTTAATCTTTAGATAGTATGTTTTGTTTTTAGTACTAGAAGCTTGAAAAGGGAGTGTCAGGATATAAGGCTTACATTTATAATAGTGTCACTTTATGAATTTATTGTTGAGAATTATAATGATGGGTGCCTAAATTGGCACATCTTTAGTACCCGTCCAATACCTTTTTTCCCATCAGTCTCCCATTTTTCATCCTTTTCCTATAACCTTTTTTTATCTAGATTGATGTTAAAAATTTGGGTACCAGAGGACAAGTGGTTCCCTAAGGCTTTGATCTTTGGCCTAGGGAAAAGTGTCTAAATGTATTTAACTTTTTTCTCCTAAAGTGACTTTATAAGTGGTAAAGTCAAATCTAATTTAAAAGTGACTTTATAAGTGATAAAGTTACTAAGTCTAATTTTAAAGTGACTTTATTAAAGTCAATGTGAAATTAGAAAGTGAAAAAGTGACTATGGAAATAAAAGGCTAAGTGGGTCTTTATTTAAGTGGGGTGAATTAAAAAATAGAAAGTGAGATTTAAATGCACATTTAATCTCAGCCCTAGATCTAAAGCTATCTCAGCCATTGGATTTAGGGATTCCCCAAAAGTCACTTAGGGTTAGGTTAAAGGAGGAAAATATGAGAAAAGGTTATTCAGTCTTTCATGAGCAGATTGAGAGAAAGAGAGAAGGAGAGCAGGAGAAATTTTTGAACAGAGAAGAAGAAGAAAAAAACAACACTTTGGCACATTTACTAAGGCAACACTATTTCAGAAAATCCGTATAGCAAAGTAGGAGCACGATTTTCGAGGCAGGTGGCACAAAAATCGAGGAAGGGAGAATAACATTTATTGCAGAAATATTGGCACAAATTTTGAGGTTCGTACAACAACAAAAGAGGCACTGTTTTTGAGGTCAGTACAACAACAAATCAACACGAAAATCGAGGTTCATACAACAACAGTTTGGCATAATTTTCGAGGTAGCCTTTGGCACATTTTTCGAGGAGGGTCGTACAGCTGTTCCGACACACTTTTCCATGTCCGTGCAACATTTAATGCTGTACTTTTCGCTGTAAATTTTTGTTTTGCATTGGAACGAAAATTGAGGTGGAGTACAAGCACGGTTTTCGAGATAAGTAAAAATTATTGGTTGCTGGATATTTTACTGTGTATTTCATTTCTCTGTAAAATAAATATTCAAAAATAAAGAAGAGCTTTCGAACTGGTTTTCCCCAAGAGTTGTAGGGGGTTTTTCTAGGGTCATATTGACAAAAAACCATCGTGTTATTTTCTGTGTGTGTGGTTGAAATATTTTCTGTGTTTTATTTCTGCAATTTCTAGAATTTGTGTTTTCAGAAATATTTATCATTTCTAGCTTGTTGAATGTATGTTTGTAGGAATGTGCATTTAACTATATGGGAGTGATAAGGAGAAATTGATAACCAGGGTTGGGCCTAAAATTTTTACATGGTATCAGAGCTTGGGTGGCTGAAAAGTGCAGTTTGAGACAACAAATGAAAAATTACAGCAAGCTATTTTTTCACACAGAAAATTGAACCTTTACCACAACATTGAAATTTTTAGTTTGTTAGGACATCAAACATGTCTTTGGGCTTGAGGGTTGAGGATAGGTTGAATGGGCAGAGCAAATATAGTGCATGGAGGGAGAGAATCCAGAGTATCTTTGAGGAGGCAGAAGTCTGGGGCATCATGGTTCACACCGCACAACACCTAGTAGCAGTGCCTACTGACCCTGTTCAGTTGGTAGATTTTAGTAAGAAGAATGCCAAGGGAAAAAGACTAATTTTGGATGGTGTTAAAGACCATGTCATTCCTCATGTGAGAGGAAAGACATGTGCACATGAAATGTGGACAACCTTGACCAATCTGTACTAGAGCACTAATGAAAACAGAAAAATGGTTCTAAGGGAGAAACTGAAGGACATTAAAATGACTAAGACTAATGGTGTTACAACATACCTCACAAAGATCACTTCTGTGAGAGATGAGTTGGCTGCTGTTGGAGAGACCATTCCACCCATTGAGTTGGTGCAGATTACATTGAATGGTCTTCCCAATACATGGGGGAGTTTTGTGGATGAGATTGTTGCACGGGAGAACCTTCCCACTTGGGAGAGGTTGTGGGATGATTACATTCAGAATGAAATTAGAAAGAACCATCTTGAGACAACCAAGCAGGTAGAGGAGGATGACAATGTAGCATTGTTAGAAATGGGAAAGAAGGGCAAAGGAAAGAAGCAAGCTTCCACAAGTGGTGGTGGGGGCAAAGGAAAAGGTAAAGGTAAGCAACAAGTGAACAAGGAGAAGGAATTTTCCAAAGTCAAATGTTGGAATTGTCAGAAGTTGGGACACTATGCAGTTGTGTGTCCGGAGAAGAAGAAGAAGGGAAAGGACAAGACCATGGAAGCATCAGTAGAGATAGAGGACTTCTCAGAGAGCTTTGACCAGGAGTTTGGGTTCATTGCTTTTGAGTCCGCTAGTGCAGGATCACATGCCATAGGTTGAGAGGGAGTGTGCACTTCCCTCCATTAGCGGAGCATCTTTAGGTATTTGGGATGTTGACAATGGGGCTTCCCATCATATGACAGGAGTCCGTGAGTACTTCTTGGAGCTTTCAGAGAGTGGCAGTGATATAGAGGTAGTACTCAGAGACGACAACATTGTTAGAACAGGCGATGTGGGGACATTGACATTTGATAGGGAACCCAAACCTCCCTTGAAAGTGTCGGATGTTTTATATATGCCAGGGATGAAGAAGAACTTATATCTGTCTCAGCATTGGAGGACGGTGGGTATGAGGTGTTGTTCAGGAGAGGACATGTGCTTATATATCCCAGGGGCACTCCAACTTCTTCAGCTAGAGTCATTGGTGTGCGCCATGCCAAGGTGTACAAGTTTTCATTTCAACCCCTTATGGCATTGAGCAATCGTACCAGAAACAGAGCTAGCAGTTCAGGGCTATGCAAGATTTGGCACCTCAGGATGGGGCACATGTATCATGGGGCCTTGAGGACATTGCAGGAGATCACCACAGGTGTGCCAGATTTCAGTTCTGATCACATTGATACATGCAGAGGATGTGCTATGGGGAAGTTTGCCAAATCCCCTTTTCCCAGCAGTGACAACAGATTGAATGGGATTCTTGATTTGATTCATACCGATGTGAGAAGTCAGATGTCTCATGTTTCCTTGAGTGGATATGAGTATTATGTTTTATTCATTGATGACCACTCCAGGAAGACCTGGATTTATTTCTTGAAGACCAAGAGTGAGGTCTTTAAGCTGTTTCAGGAGTTCAGAGCTCTTGTGGAGACTCAGACAGGTCAGAAGATCAAGTCCCTCAGGTTGGACAATGGAGGGAAGTACACCCTTGGTGAGTTTGTTGATTATTGTGCGAAGGTAGGCATCAGGAGGGAGTTCACAGTTCCTTACAACCCCCAACAAAACGAGGTTGCGGAGAGGAAGAACAAATCCATCGTTGGGGCTGCCAAATCCATGCTACATCATCAGGGTTACCGTTGTTTTTGTGGGCAGAGGCCTGTAACACTGCTGTGTACTTGCAGAATAGAAGTCCATATTGTGCCTTGGGGCATGTGACTCCAGAGGAGGCTTTTTCTGGGAAGAACCCTGATGTTGGTCATTTTTGTATCTTTGAGTGTATTGTATACTCTTATGTACCCAAGGAGAAGAGGACCAAGCTAGAGCCCACTGCAGAGAAGGGCATCTTTGTGGGCTACAGTGAGACCTCGAAAGCCTTTCAAATTTATATTCCTGCATGGAGGAGAGTTGTTGTTAGGCGGGATATGAAGTTCGAGGAGGATAGGGCTTTCAAGAGGTCACGGGAGTTAGAGTATCTGGATTCACCAGATCCTCAGGAGCAGCTGAGTCAATCATAGGGATCCAATGGAAAGGGATCAGGAGGTACATCGATTACAGTGTCAGGTCCATCAGTGAGCAGTGGCTCGCAGAGTCAGATGGATGGTGCTTCGGGTAGGATGCAGAGCAGTCCGTAGAGCAGTTCACTAGGTAGTCCACTGATGGACAGTTCACACGGTACTTCATAATCTACAGGCACAGGTTCAGGCAGGAGGTCAGCAAACAGACATTCAGGAGTTCAGGCTTTTGATGAGGATGAGGATTCTCCCTTTCCAGTGGGAGAAGTGTGCTCAGGGAAGAGGAAGCCCAAGTGGCTTCAGGACACCTTTAGCTTCAAACCTTCAGCCTTCCTTCTAGACTTCTGCGGCTGCCTCTTTGAATTCATACCTTCTTTGTCTTGACTTCTCTTTCTCATTTTCTTGTCTACTCTTTCTCAGTTCCTTTGGCTGCACTTAAGCTTCAAAATTCGCACTTTCCTGACTACCCTTTCTCCACTCTTTCTTCTGCACCTAAACTTCATACTTCACACTTTTTTCTTTAGACTTGATGACCGAAAATCTGTAATAGCACCAGGTCACTGTAATAGCACCAGGTTACTGTCATTGTGGTCATGTGATTGTTGGGTGTGGAGCTTGATTATCTTGTTTACTTTGTATCACAGCATTGGACCCCTATACCTTAAATGGGGTGCTTAGCACTTGGTAAGTGTCGCTGATGGGGGTCTGAGAGCGCCCCGAATGCGTCGGTGCCCACCAGCTGAAGGTTCGGTGGCGGCGCCCGGCTAAAAACAGATGTAAAATTGCCTTGTAAAAGTATAGTAATTTCTAGTCAATCTGGGCCGTTCATTAGGCAAATGATCTGATGGTAGAAGTTATGTTTAGATTAGGGTTTTTTGCCCTAGAAGGCAACCCCTCATTTTTATGAGGGCATTGTATTGCGCGGATGTGCGTATTGCCATGGAACCTCGGGCAACGAGAGAGGAAAGTGAAAGCAGAGATATTATAGGGGTTCTTGTGGGTTGTGTCTCTTCATTTTGATGGATAATAGAAAGGAAGGAGGCCGGAAATTTGTTGAGGTGGATGTAGCCCAGTGAATTGAACCACATATCTGTCTCTCTAGTTTTATGTGTTTTGTTTGCTTGTATTTTCCGCATATTTTATGTGTTGCATTGCTCCATAATATATAATTTTCTAACAACTGGTATCAGAGCCGAAGGTATATTTGGCTGATAAACTCACAGGAAAGAAGGGTTCCTGGTTCGAGTGGGAGCAATGGCGGATGATGGTAAGTTTAGGGTCGAGAAATTTAACGGTCAAAACTTCCCGCTGTGGAAGACGCAGATGGAAGATTATCTGTATTAGAAAGATCTGTACCTACCATTGAGCGGAAAAACAAAGAAGCTGGCGGCCATGACAGACGCGGAATGGAACATTCTCGATAGAAAGGCACTCGGAACAGTACGGTTGTGCCTTGCGGCGTCAGTGGCCTTCAATATTTCGAAGGAAACAACAACAGAGGGTTTGATGCAGACGTTGACGAAACTATATGAAAAACCCTCGGCCTCAAACAAGGTATTTCTTATGAAACGACTATTTAATATGAAGATGTCGGAAGGTGGATCTGTTGCAGACCATTTAAATGAATTTAATATAGTTACCAGTCAGTTAAGTTCTGTAGGGGTAAACTTTGATGGTGAAGTTAGAGCTCTGTTATTCTTGTGCTCATTGCTAGAGAGTTGGAATGGTTTAGTAATGGCCATTAGTAACTCTGTCTCTGGATCTAGTACTTTAAAGTTTGATGATGTTGTTGGTGCTATCCTTAGCGAGGAAATGCGACGGAAAAGCTCTGGTGAGACATCGGGTAATTCTTTGAGTGCAGAGTCTAGGGGAAGAAGAATGGAAAGAGGAAAGAGCTCGGGATATCGCAGTAAATCAAGGAAAGGCAGATCCAAGTCCAGATCGGGGATAGTGTGCTGGAAATGTAGAAAGAAAGGACACCTAAAGAAAGACTGTAGATCTCGGAAGGGAAAAGAAGGAGATGCACAACAAGAAAAAAATCATGAAGCAAATGTGACAGGTGATGTGTTACAAGATGCTTTGATTCTTTCTTTCGAAAATGTTACCGATTCTTGGGTTGTAGATTCAGGGGCTTCATTCCATGCCACACCTGATAAGAAATATTTTCATGACTATGTTCAAGGAGATTTTGGACAAGTTCGTTTGGGTGATGATAAACCCTGCAAAATTGTTGGAATGGGTAAAGTTCTTGTAAAACAACAGAATGGAAACCAATGGCTACTAAAGGAGGTAAGGCATGTTCCAGATCTAAAGAAAAATCTGATTTCAACAGGGCAGTTAGGCAGTGAAGGTTGTGTTACAACTTTCACGGATAAAACTTGGAAGGTCACCAAAGGAGCCCTGGTAATAGAAAAAGGTGAAAAGGTTGGTACATTGTATTTATGCAATGGTATTTCTAACTCTGTTAATGCTTTAACTTCCAAAGGAGCAGATGCATCATTATGGCATCATAGGCTCGGACACATGAGTGAGAAGGGGATGAAGATTCTTCACTCAAGAAATTTGTTGCCAAGTTTGAAGAATGTTGATTTGGATTTCTGTGAGAATTGCATTTATGGAAAACAAAAGAGAGTCAGATTTCTCAGAGTTGGGAAAGAAAAGAAGAGCAAAAAATTAGAGCTTGTGCATACAGATGTATGGGGACTTGCTTAGGTATCATCTCTCGGTGGCTCTCGTTATTATGTTACTTTTATTGATGATGCAACTAGAAAAACATGGATTTATTGTATTCAGAATAAATCTGATGTATTTGATACTTTCAAGAAATGGAAAGCTTTGGTTGAGATTGAGACAGGAAAGAAGTTGAAGTGTCTCAGATCAGACAATGGAAGTGAATATTGCAGCAAAGAGTTTGATAGGTACTGTTCAGAGCATGGAATTCGCAGAGAGAAGACAGTTCCAAGAACACCACAAGAAAATGGTGTGTCAGAAAGAATGAACAGAACAATCATGGAGCGTGCAAGGTGCATGAGATTGCATGCAAGATTGCCTTTACAATTTTGGACAGATGCTGTAGATACTGTTGTTTATCTAATAAACAGAGGGCCTTCAAGTTCCTTGGATGGTGGTATTCCAGAGGAAGCATGGACAGGTAAAAAGGTAAACTACTCTTTTTTAAGCCTTTTGGTTGTGAGGCCTTTGTCCATATTAATAAAGAAAATAGAACAAAGCTTGAGGCAAAATCAAAGAAATGTACCTTTATTGGATATGGTGTTAATGATTTTGGATATCTCTTATATGATTATGAAAATCACAAAATCATTAGGAGCAAATATGTAATATTCAATGAAAAGGTCTTGTATAAGAATCGGTTGCGGGAAAAGAAACAGCAAAAAGAAAGCAAGGAATACACGGTTCTTGATGAGATAACTGAAAAAGTAAAGGTGCCTGAAAATAATAATAATCAACAACCACAGCAGCAGCAACCACCACAACAACAACAGGCACCTCAAACACCTGAAAGTGGTGTTAGAAGATCTACCAGGATAAGTAGACCCCCTGAACGATACTCTCCTTCATTATATTATTTATTGCTGATTGATTCTGGTGAACCCGAATGTTATGAAGAAGCAATGTAGGTTGAAAATAGGAAGAAGTGGGAGCTCGCCATGGAAGAAGAGATGGACTCCTTAATGCATAACCAGACTTGGGACTTAGTCAGGTTGCCTGCAGGTAAAACTACATTGCAGAATAAATGGGTTTACAAGCTGAAAGAAGAAGATGGAGGAAAACAGAGGTACAAAGCTAGACTTGTGGTGAAGGGGTTTGCACAGAAGAAAGGTATTGATTTTGATGAAATATTTTCTCCTATTGTTAAGATGACTTCAATCAGAACTATTTTAAGTCTTGTAGCAGCGGAAGATTTACATCTTGAACAGTTAGATGTAAAGACAACATTTCTCCATGGAGATTTGGAGGAAGAGATATACATGCAGCAACCAGAAGGATATGAGGTAAAAGGGAAAGAAAAATTGGTGTGAAAGTTAAAGAAGAGCTTGTATGGCTTAAAGCAGGCTCCAAGGCAGTGGTATCTAAAATTTGACAAGTTTATGTTTGAACAAGGTTATACTAGATGTCACTCTGATCATTGTGTTTATCTGAAAAGGCAAAATGATGGCAGCTATATTATACTGTTATTGTATGTAGATGACATGCTTGTTGCAGGGTCTAACATGTAGGAAATAAATGTGCTCAAAAGAAAATTGGCAAATTTATTTGCAATGAAGGATTTGGGAGCTGCAAAACAAATCCTTGGTATGAGGATAACTAGAGACAGGAAAAATCGCAAATTAACACTGTCTCAGAATGAGTACATAGAAAAGGTGTTGAAAAGATTTAATATGCAGAATGCAAAACCAGTTAGTACACCTTTTTCTAGCCATTTCAAACTTAGTAAGGATATGTGCCCCAAGACCCAAGAAGAAATGGACTATATGTCTAAAGTTCCATATGCATCAGCAGTTGGAAGCTTAATGTATGCAATGGTCTGCACAAGGCCTGATATTGCACATGCAGTGGGAGTTGTAAGAAGGTACATGAACAATCCAGGAAAAGAACATTGAATGGTAGTAAAATGGATTCTCGGATATTTGAGAGGTACCACAAATCAAGCATTATGCTTTGGTGGTTCAAACATTGCTCTACAGGGATATGTTGATGCAGATATGGCAGGTGACAGAGATAACAGGAGGAGCACTACAGGATATGTATTTACTGTAGGTGGAACAACTGTCATTTGGGTTTCAAAAATCCAAAGTGTTGTTGCACTTTCAACAACAGAAGCAGAGTATGTTGCTGCTACAGAGGCTAGTAAAGAAATGATTTGGTTACAAAGGTTTATGGGTGAATTGGGTAAGAAGCATGATATGGGCACGCTATAGAGTGATAGCCAAAGTGCCATTCATCTTGCAAAGAACTCAGCATTTCATTCCAGGACTAAACACATACATCTCAAGTACCATTTCATACGGTCAGTATTGGAAGGTGGAGAGTTGAAGCTGGAAAAGATACACACTAGCTAGAATCCTGCAGATATGCTAACAAAAGTTGTAACCAGGGAGAAACTAAGAATGTGCTCAGTTTCAATTGGTCTTCAAGGATGACGATGAAGATGAGAAACAACCAGGTCCAAAGAGGAGTCATTGTCCAGCAAACGAAGCAGCGGTGGAGTTGCTACAATCAGTCTCCAAGTGGGAGATTGTTGGGTGTGGAGCCTGATTATCTTGTTTACTTTGTATCACAGCATTGGACCCCTGTCTGTAAATTAATCGCTGCCGTGGGGGGTCCATGGGGGGGCGGCAGCGACTTTATGGAGCCCCCCCCTGGCGGGGGGTTTTGGGGGCAGCGCCTCCGAAGCTAAAAACAGATGTAAAATTGCCTTGTAAAAGTATAGTAATTTCTAGTCAATCTGGGCCGTTCATTAGGCAAATGATCTGACAGTAGAAGTTATGTTTAGTTTATGGTTTTTTTCCCTAGAAGGAAACCCCTCGCTTTTATGAGGGTATTGTATTGCGGCTGTGTATTGTATGTGTATTCTCGGAGCGAGAAACAGAGAGGGAGACTGTGAGAGAGAACAGAGGATATTACATCGGATCTGCTGTAGGTTGTGTCTCTTCATTTTGCTGGATAATAGAAAGGAAGGATTGGCTGTTCGGGGTGGACGTAGCCCAAACTGGGTGAACCACGTATATCTGTCTCTCTGGTTTTATGTGTTTTGTGTGCTTGTATTTTCCGCATATTTTATGTGTTTCATTGCTCCATAATATATAATTTTCTAACAGTGATGGCACCGAACTGAAGTCACTGTAATAGTACTGAATCCTGTGGTCATTGTAATGCGAGTTTATCTCTGCAATGACACCGAAATCTGAACACTGTAATATCTCTGCAATGGCACCGAACTGTGCACACTGTGATATCTCTTCAATGACACCAAACTTTGTTTACTGTGAGATCCATACAATGACACCGAACTATTTTCAATGTGATATTCCTGTAATGTCACCGAACTATGCTCATTGTGATATCCGAACTTATTTCAGAATGTAATCCGAACTTTTCACTGTATTTGATGCAAAGTTACAATTATATATATAGTTGTTTGTCCATGAAATAGGCCGACATGAGTTTATGAATATTTGTGTCTCCATTTAATGGTTAGGTCAACATGAGTTCACTTATGGAAGCCGACTTGAAGAGGGATGACTTGTGCTTGTCTTGGAGGGCTACTTGACAATCCTATTGACTCATACATAAGTGTAATATGCCCAAGAAGGGTCATTCATACATGACATAGACTCAAATTGATTTTATGACCAATCCTAAGGACTCACAATGGGAGTCATACTAAAATAAAATTCCCTACTCATGAAACCCATGAGACAAGCATAATAATAATTTTATTTTCCTTCTTTTCATCAATTACATAAAATCACAATTACACATGTCATTATGAAGACTGAACATAGTTACTTTTCAACACTCCCTCTTAACAAGGGAGGTATTCATAATGGTACTTGGTCATTCTCAATTTGAATAATTTATCATAAGAAGAATCAGATTGGTAACCCATCTATATAGCATAATATAAACTAGCATTGTCACATAGAAAGACCTTAACTAACAACTCTATCTCTCCACGAGATCCAAGCACAATGTTGGCGAGACCAATGATGTATAGACACCCTCATCATTGTCTCTCTTGGAACATAATGCACCTAGGTTCTCAGGGTGTGTTCCACCAGGACTATTCTTATTTTGGATTCCCAGTCCTCAAATAATATCAGTACTCTACGACTACTCTTATCTTGGATGCCCTAACTCATCCTCAAAGAGTATCATATGCCAAATTTTTACCTAATCCTCCATTCTGTCTTCCCAAGTGAAGACAAGAATGATGTTTCTATCTCTCCCTCTTAATTAGGGAGGACATATTTATTCCAATAAAGGAATGTACTCATTCCTACAGAAGGAAGGTACCTAAGCTCCCTCTTGGCTTAGGAATTTCCAAGTTTCTTCCAAGTAAGAAACTTGTTTCCAGGTTCCCTCTTAATTAGGGACCTACAACAGCTCCTCAGGTGGAGTTAATGGGACAACCATCTGCTTGAAGAACTACTCTTCACGATGTCATGAATTTCTTTTCGTTATCTAGGAGTCTTCATGTTTGGGACTTCTACATAGGGCACCAACCATCCATCACTTTCATCCATGAGTCAACCATGTCATCATTGGAAAGTGATCCATCATTCCATATTTGACCTTCCTTCATGCCATGTTGCTTTCTTCATGCTATGTTTACTTAAGGATCTTTCATCCTATTACATGTTCATCGGTTGTGGAATACATCCATAGATCTTCCCTTGGAATCCCTGCATAAACTCATCTAAATATTCAAAAATAAAGGAATGAACATTAAAATCAACGTTACCTTTGTGATGATATTTCATCATGACATATTTTAGTTTGCATCAATATCCTGCATACATATCGACACATCTCCCAAAGATATATATATTGTCAAGGGTCTCTTTTTTTTTCCATACTTCATCAGAGTCTTCATATCTTCCATGGAGATATCCTAGTCAAATCTTCTTGGTTTTTCGGATGTTGATTTCCTTTGCCATGGTTGCATATTCCATGATCTCTTCCTTCATTTCTTCCCACATTTCATTACCATGAGCTTTCAATCATAGTTCCTCAATTGTTGTCGACCACCTCATACGTCATATGAGGACATATTGTGTTGATTTCATCTAGTGAATGTATGATTCATATATTCTCACATTCCTTCGAGGGAGGAGATCCTTTCTTTTAATTATGCTCTCAAGATAGGACACTGATTCATGTTACTTGCAACCATATGACATGACTTCCAAAAAAACAAATGTAAGTATGCATATCTCATTTTCCTTTTGGGTCATCCAGACTTCCCGCATGAGCTTCCTTGATTGAAAGAGCTTCAATCAATTGATCTGATTCTTTATGTCATCATACCATCATCCCATGAATTCCACAATTTTGGAATTCTTGATGAAACACTTGCTTTTCCTCATGATCGGTGAACCTTTCAATGAAGATTCCATTAGATAATCTTGAGGATCTAAAGTGTCCATATCAGCAGATGTTTCCTTTTGACAGATGTATGATGAACCTAGTACTATATGACCTTGCCACTTATGTTCCTAATGAGATTCCCAAGAACTATATCCTAGACTTCATAGATTCTAGCCATCTTTGATGATGTCCCAAGCTCTTGCTTCCAATGCTTCTATGATGCCTTGCTGCATCCCATTTAGTGAATCATGATAGACATATATTACAACAAAAGACTTAGGAATTTGAAAATAACTTAGGTGAGGAAGAGTATATCAGTAATAGATATCTCTTACTTACTATTTCTTGGACTTCTTTTCAGCTTCCTCTACTTCTATGGCGATATGGGATTCTTCTCTTCGTCTTTTGTTGTCTTTCTTGATCTTAGGACGATCCCTTTTGTAGTGTTCATATTCCTGACACCCATAGCATTGAATTTAGGACATGTCCCTTTTCTTTTTCCAAGAACCAAACATTCCAAAATTTCCCTTTCTTCTTGTTATAACAACATAAGCTTGATTTTTCTCACCTGTTCCCACATCATATTTAGCCTTTAGTCTAGATTCTTCATTCTTGCATAGTGACCATAGATCCTAGAATGGAGTAGGTTATTTCTTCCCATAAATACTTGAAGTAAAGTTACCCCACTCCTCTAGTAGTGCATTTAATACCATTGTAGTCATTTCCCTATCAGGCATGACTTCTCCCATTTCTTGTAGTATGAGGCTATTCCATCTTCCTTAGACATATTCAACTTGTAGAGTTCTTGCTTTAATGATATGAATTCTCCAATTGTGCTTACGGAATAAGCTCTACCAGTTTGTCATAGATTTAATTTGAAGTTTCAAGTTTAGATACATATGGGATGAGGGGATCCTTGATGGATTCTATGAGAATCCTTTGAGCCCTAAATTCCCCTTTCATATACTTGGCAAGAGCTTGAACATATTATTCTCCTAGTTTGGTGATAAATCCTTTGACATGTTCCATAACCTCATTTTCAATGAGATTCAGATCTTTCCTTTTCTTCCATGCAAGAAAGTTTGAAGCTCCAACCAATTTGTTGCTTTCCTTGCAAAAATACATTTTTAAATATTCAGATGTGGACATAAATATAATTACTTGATAGGATGCTCCTTCTTCTTGCTGCTTCCTTGATGTTGATGATGATATAGAGGATAGAAAACTTCTCCTTGATGAAGGTAGTTTTCTTCAAGAATGATCCTTAATCACATAGATGATACCGCCTTTTGATCTAGCTTCCTTTGGATGAATAGCCTTCAAAACACTTTAACTTGAGTAGATGTAGGGCTTTGAATTTCTCCTTCTTGATGTTGATCCCAATACTTCTTTGTAGACTTCTTTGATCTAAGGTTATTATGCTTCTTTTGAATTCAAGATGACCTTTTCTTTGATGCCTTCCTTGAGATTTGATCCTTGAGTGTCCCTTGAAAAGATTCCCTTCCTTGACTTAGTCACCTTTGCTTTGAAACCATATTGAGAAATCTAGGGCATGGAAATTAAGTGATTTCTCTTCAGTTAGTAACTTCTTGTAAGTGCTTTTTACTTCTTTAGATTATGATATTCTTTTACTTAGGTTATTAGTGTTCTTCATCAAACAACTACCAATGCATAAACCATAAAGAGGCAAGAGACAAAAAATATAGCTTATTATCTATGGCCAAAACCTTTCACTCTTTAAGAGGAAAACCAACAAAAAATATTTTTATAGAGATTCCAAGTGACGAATACCAAGACCAAGACACTCGACCTATTTTCCACTCCAAGACCAAGACACAAGTCCTCTTCCGCTTCGATCTTCTTTAGCTTCAAACCTTCGGCCTTCCTTCTAGACTTCTGTTGATGCCTCTTTGAATTCATACCTTCTTTGTCTCGACCTCTCTTTCTCACTTTCTTGTCTACTCTTTCTCGGTTCCTTCTGTTGCACTTAAGCTTCAGATTTTGTACTTTCTTGACTACCCTTTCTCGGCTCTTTCTTCTGCACCTAAACTTTAGACTTCAGAATTTCTGCTTCAGACTTGATAACCGAAAATATGTAATAGTACCAGGTCACTGTAATAACACCGAACTGAAGTCACTGTATGAGGTCACTATGGTCATGTGATGGCACGAAACTGACATCACTGAACTGTGCACACTATAATATCTCTACAATGACACCGAACTGCACACTGTGATGTCTCTGCAATGACACTGAATTGTGCACACTATAATATCTCTGCAATCACACCGAAATGGGCACACTGTGATATCTCTGCAATGACACCGAATTGTGCTTACTGTGATATCCCTGCAATGACACCAAACTATTCTCACTATGATATTACTACAATGACACCGAACTGTGCTCACTGTGATAGCCAAACTTATTTAAGAGTGTAATCCGAACTTTTCACTGTATTTGATGCGAAGTTCTTACACTTATATAATAATTGTTTGCCCATGAAATATGACGACATGAGTTTATGAATATTTGTGTCTCCATTTAATGGTTAGGCTGACATGAGTTCACTTATGGAAGCCGACTTGAAGAGGGATGACTTGTGCTTGTCTTGGGGGGCTACTTGACAATCCTATTGACTCATACATATGTGTAATATGCCCAAGAAGGATCCTTTATACATGACAAACTCAAATTGATTTTATGATCAATCCTAAGGAATCACAATGGGAGTCATACTAAAATAAAATTCCTTGCTCATGAAACCCATGAGACAAGCATAATAATAATTTTGTTTTTCTTCTTTCCATCAATTACATAAAATCACAATTACACGTCATTATGAAGACCAAACCTAGTTACTTTTAAACAATTGATTGGTATAATATCAACTTGATCTCTTGATTCAAATCACCCACATCATTGTCTCTTCCACTACCAATGATACAACCTCCCGTCATAATTTTCCTCCTTCCATAATGGGAAACCACCACTATCGAATTGTCCACTCCAATCACAATAATATACATTTGAATTTTCTAAGAAAAGAGAGAAACCATATGAGGCTCCCTCATTTGCAAGGAACCCATAGAAGCTATGTTACTGCAAACATATAATCATGTGTGACCAATATTTCAACAAGAGGGTTGGTTTAAATATTTACAAGGTTGCAGGGGCACAATGATGAAATTGCACTTGAATTTTCTCTCAATTTTGTGGAAAAATAGTCAGTGGTGTCAGACACAATTGTAGAGGTAACAAAGGATATATTGGTTAAGGTAATCGGGCTACCATAGATAGGAGAGAAGGTAAAAGCCAAAGGTCATGGAGCAGCCCCTGGAGCTTGTGGAAACCTTGGTTAAGAAATGGAGAGGGTTTGATAGAAGGTCATTGCTACATCCATGGGAGGACATAGCCATGGTTATGTAGTCATACATCACCTGTGAAGGTTTCCATGGTGTCGTGTACTTCCCACATTTTTTATTGATGAAACATCTAAGGCATGGAAGACTCATCAACATGGCATATTCCTTCCTCAAAACAATATAGGGCATGACAGTGCAAGTACAAAAATCTTGATGGCCTAAGAACATTCTCTCTAACCATGGCCTAATAAAATTTTTGCAGTGCGAGCTTTGAACCAAGAGGGCAGGACATGGGATGAGGTTATAGGGCACTAAAGGTGAAACTCCACCAACATGAATCATAGAAGTTGTAATTCCATCAGTAAGGAAAGAAAAAGATGCAAATTCACAATGGGACGATGGTGTTGCAATTCCTGAAGATGTAGCTAATGCCACTTCTGGAATTGCAACCAAGGAATACATTGTTGTGATTCACTTGGCCACCAAGTACCCACCTATTCCTATTGAAATATAAACCCTATGAGGTAGTGTTTCAGCTCTATAGAAAGATGATGCCAACGATGTGGAGATCATAAAAAACAAACCCTCTACCAAACGAGTAAGAAGGATGGCGAAGAGGACATCATATATGCCCAAGAAGAAGAGAACCAAATACACTCTTGTGGCTGCAACCCTGAAAGCACAATAAGAAATCACTGCTGCAACATAAGAACCAATAGGAGAAGAGGATGAGGGAGTTGCAATAGAAAAAGGAGCCTGTGTTTCTCCATAATAACTAGCAGAGATGTTTGAGGCAAAAGACCATTTCGACACACAAGAACCTATAGGTGACATGGAGGAAGACAAAATTGTTGTTGGCCCTATAGAGGAACCAAGAATAAAATAACTTGTTGCAATGCAAGTACCAACAAAAGAAGCTCTGGGGAAGGTCTTGCTTCCATTTTTGAAGCTTATTAAGAAGAGGTAGATACAAAGGTTGTTGTTCATGAGGAAATGGTTGTTGCAACATCTAGACCTAGGAAGCCTAAGAAAATAAGTACCTTGTGTTCTTTACCATTTTTTACATTTATTTTAAGAAGAATTAAGGCATTAGAAATGGAAAACAAAAGGCTTGAAGTCACCATCAAAACACTAGTAGATGAGCATGGGGTGAAAGTTCCTTTGATAAGCTTGATTTCATTGCTCACTTATCGAAGAAGAACCACACCATAAATTCACAAATATAGCCCAACCCACCAGGAATGAAACATGAGATGTGGTTGTCTAGAAAACATATATTATGCCTATTTTGATTCATGAAACTACCCAGACAAAACATAAGATAATGGAGGACACACATATATAGCTGGATACCCTAGAGAAGTGGGTGCCGGAAAAATAAGACAAAAGGAAACAATTATTGGATTGATATGAGGAAGGAGTGATGCCCCTTAGGGAGCATCATCAAATTGTTAGAAGTACGAGAGAGAAGTGGGTTGAATTCTATGAAACCCACATGAATATATGGGAAGAAGAGAAAGAGGAGAAAAAACGCTACTTCAACTAGAGAAGCAAGTCAACAAGTTGGAGATCGAGAAAATACATCTTGGCATTATAGTAGAATCTACCCTTAGTTGCATGGTCCCATATCCACACTCTAACATGTTCATGATAGAGAAATTCATAATGTTAAAAAGAAAAGGAAACATGACTAGAAAACCATTCAAAATTACAAGCCCAACTACATTTCTGGAGCCTTACTTTGCTTGTACAAATTAGGAGAAAAACCTCCTCTGTGAACTCGATCAACACAATGTATTGTTATTTCATTACCTTGTTTGGAACCAAAACCACTTTACGGGGGATGTACAATTGAGTCATTTGTATGCTATCTTGATAACCATGTTGCTTGGGAAGTAGTCCATAAGGTTGCACAAAACAACTTTACTAGTAATTTATGGTTCATAGGAGAATATCACATGCACATACAAGTCATCAAAATTCATAAGAAATTGGCGTCCTCTTCCCAACATGCTGAATTTATAGTTTGGAACATACAAGTGGCCATCACACACTACAGGACACAAATTAGAAAAATGGAAAAATTATCCATAGAAGTATGTGTAGAGAGATGGAAGCCAACTAAAAAAGACACCTAGGAAGGAGACCCTTTCAACCACAACAATTTGAAGATAGGATTGGAAAGGGTACACAGGTACATTAAATGCATGGAAAGCTATGGGAGTACCTAGATTGGGTTAAAGTTTCACTATCCTATGATCTAACTTCCAACCAAGGATTATAGAAAGGACTATAAATTGACCAAGAATGAAGTAGTAGCTTGTTGGAAAGAAATCCAGGTAAGAGGAGGGTATCTTCATGAAAATGAGATATGAAAAAATAATTATAGACTTAGTAACCTCCACGAGACACTTGCTTAGATTTAGAATGATTGTTGGTTGCATGAGGACATGCAACAAGTTCAACTGGGGGGAGATGATGGGTACCTAAATTAGTGCATTCTTATCACTAGTCGAATACCCTTTTTCCCATAATTTTCCCATTTTTCATCATTTTCCTATCACATTTTCATCTATATTGATACATTTTTGGTCAAGGTGAAAACATCCTTCTATGTGCCATCTTAGAGTATATTCATATGCATTTTGCAGGATATTCTTACCATTTTTACTAATAGTGACATACAAGATTCAAGGATTGCATAGGTACCACTCAACTTATGGTCTTGATAGGGGATGAAACTCCCTAGAGATGCCGTAACTCATCAACAATGTTGCGACTATTTACTGTTATTGTAATGTTGGCATAGGATTCAGTCGCCACAAATCTAATATGTGACTACAATTTCTAAAACACTCCAATGTTGCTATAACACCCATCATTGTTGAAACACTCCACTATTACAACTACAACTCTCCAACATTGTTGCAAATCCTTGCCATTGTTGCTACTTGGCACCATTGTTTCTATTCACCGTTGTTGATATTCCTCATCATTCCTACAATGCCTCGTCGTTGTTATGACTTCGATGTTATGATTACCATTACTGCGACTTTGATATTGTGACTGTCAATGTTGCAACTCGTGCTATCCCTAACATCGTTGCTACAATTCATGTTGCCTATGCTCTTGGTGTAATTGTTGCAACTTTGGCGACTGTGCTGGAACCCACATTAGTTGTGCCAATGCGAAAATCAACTTTCTAGTTGTCAATCTTAGATCAATTAGATGAGTTGACAAATAGATTCTAATGCAGGAAAACAATAGTGACAAGTCGATGACTAAGAAAATAATCTGTCTCAACTATCAATTGCCACATAGCTGAATAGAATTAGTTGTTTCCCGCTTTTTCTATTCTTTGAAGGAATCGATGTAACAAGATGAATAACCTAATTTTCATGGCTATCCATAAAATTTATTCTTAGATAGAAGAAATGTTGTATAAGCACCCCTACTCTCCTTGAGCTAGGTAGAAAGGAAGAGTAAGAGGTAGAGAAAAGAGAACTTGTAAGCTTGAAGTTGTACTAAACATTTTCTTTTTGTAATATAATTTCCCTTGTTCGAGTAATAGCGTGTTGAGCATTCATATTTTAATAATTTACTAACCAATACCTTGTCTAACGAGGTAGATCCCTGTTCTTAGTTAGGTATTGCCTATACTTATAACATAGTTGTATTTATAATTGCATTTCTATTTCATTTTTGCATGTACTTTATTTTTCATATTGTTGCAATTATGAATTGTTAGTTGTTGCAACCCTGAATTGTTAACTGCTCCATTTCCAATGGGTTTCTAATTGTTGCAACTCCAAACTATAGGTACATTGTTGCAATTCTAGTGTTAATATTCTCCTTATTCACTTACTAATCTGTGAAGGGATTATAACACCATTGTTAATTTTGGGAAACTAGGTCCAAATTCATGTTGCATTGCTCATATGATGATGGTCATATTTTTGTTGGATTCCTCTTTCAGAGAGGTGCAATATTTATCTAATGATCATCTTGATCGGATGAGCAGAACATTGATTTTGAATTTATTTTCCACATGTGCAAGGTCGTCCAGATTTATCCCACATGCCTAAGAGATGTGTCACACACCGTCATTGATGAATATAAATTGGAGAGACTTGGAGGTCATTTTCTCATCATCTCATCACATTCTCTCATTGTGATCTGATTGGTTCGACAACCTTTGGAGGCATTTTTCCCTCACACGTGTGGAGCGAAGCTGATGTTTTCGGCGCTAATTTGTTTAGGGCTTTCTGTTTTCTACGTTGATCTGTTTAGGGCTTTTCTGCTGCAGCGTTGACCAACGTTGACCATGGTCAACCCTTGGTCGTTTGACCTCAATCTTCTGCAAAAATTCTGCTTTTAGGAGGCCGTATAGCTGGGCACTAAAATTGAGGAATTCCGAGATGTTTGAACGAAGCCCTAGTTTTTTGTGTTGAATTTTCTGAAGCTGCCTGTGTTGACTTTTCTGCGTTGTCCCTAGTTTGACTTGTGTTGACTTATGATGACCTGTCTTTGAGGGCTGTGGGTGTGACACATGAAAGTGCTGGCTGAATGAGAAAGACTTTGTTGGTTGAAGCATCCCGTTGACCGCCGTAACACCATAATATCTCATATCTTTGTTGGACAAAAGGAATTGTAAATCTGATCTATATTTGTCTTGTCTTATATTGATCTATTATTGTGTTCTATCATCATTTTAATTTCAAGTTTATGTGATTGCTAGTTTGTATTGGGCCTAGGAAATATTGAAGTAAAAGTGCATCAAGCATAGAACACCATGGTTATCTAAATTTAACATGGAATCAAAACTGAGGTGAAGACAAAGTCCAAGAGTCCAAGATGGTGTTAGAAGCTATCTCTGAAAGAAGAGATCCTATCAAGGACAAATGGCCTCCTCATCCTACAAGGGTTTCAAGGCCGATGATAAATTGACTGATAAGTTTGATTATCATGCATGGAAGATGTCCTTGGATTTGGCGCTAGAAGATCAAGATGTCATGGACTATGTACAGGGGAATATTCAAGAGCCTCCATCAAATGTAGCTGTTGCCACGAAGATGAAGTATAGAAAAGGGGAAATCAAAGAAAATATGATTATCCGAGATTATATTCATAAGCACTTGGTTGCTTACATTTATGAGTTGAAGACATCTAAGGAGATGTATGATGAGATGGTGAGAATGTTCAGGGCTAGTAATGCTAATCAAATCCTCTTCTTCAAGAATCAATTGAAGAATATCAAGAAGGGTAAGGATGAATCTATTCAATCCTATTTTATGAGGCTCACTGAAATCATGAATAACCTCCTAGCTATTGGGGAAGCAATATCTAATCGAGAGATGGTTCTTACTACACTTGGAGGTCTCCCCCGTGATTGGCATGTATTCAATACCACTATTCTCAATAATAATGTGATTCCTGATTTTGATGAAATATTGATGAGATGCACTCAAGAGGAAAAAATAATGATGGAGAATGCCTCTAATGGTAATGGAAGTGACCCTATTGTCTTCGCCGCTCATGCAAAGAAGAAGAACCATGGTGGCCCGAGAAATCAAAACCATGGTAGAGCGGGGCCCAAAGGAAGGAAGGGAAGATGTTACACTTGTAACAAGACTGGTCACTATGCAAGAGAGTGCCCTAATAGAAGGGACTCTCCCGGGGATGATGACAACAACAACTCGAGAAGGAATGGCAGGAACAACAGGTTCCAAGGAAAAAGGAAGGCTCCCTCTGATCGTAATCGAAATGGGAAACCTTTCAAGAGGTCAAGAATTTCCAGGTATGATGAGTCTAATGTTGTTGATAATAAGAGAAATGATTTTATTCTTGTATCTTCCCTCTCTGCTATATCTCCACTTGACACCTTGGATATCTGGTTAATTGATAGTGGTGCTTCAAGGCACCTCACTGGTTATAAAGAAGCCCTTTTCGATTTGGTTGAGAAGGATACTAATCTAGAAATTATCCTTGGAGATAATGCCACCTATCCCGTGAAAGGGATAGGGACTGTGATCCTCCATTTATCTCAAGGTCAACTCATCTGATTGCAAGATGTGTTGTATGTACCTAATTTGAAAAAGAACCTTGTGTCCATTTCGGCAATGGAAGACAAAGGGTTCAAGGAGGCATTCGTTGATGGAAAGGTACTTATCTATAAGAAGAACTTCAAGGAAGCTCTTTCTATTGGTTTTAGAGTTGATACACTCTACCATGTTGGAGGAAGTCCATTGGGGGCTATGACATGTGATACAACTCTTCAAACAGAGTTATGGTACCAGAGGTTTGCACACCTTCATTACAAAGCCCTTCTCGAAGTGAGGAAGGTGGTGACAGGGATGCCCGAATTGAGAGATGACCATGAAGGTATTTGTCAGGGTTTTTTCGAAGGGAAGCATACAAGGGGACCATTCCCCTCAAGTGTCACAAAGACAACTGATATCTTGCAGTTGATACATTATGACTTATCTGGTATGCTTCCTATGACATCCTTGGGAGGATGTTCCTATTACATAACTTTTAGAGATGAATTATCCCGCAAGACCTGGATATATTTTTTGAAGAAGAAGGACGAAGCATTCAAATGGTTTTGTACCTTCAAGGCCTTGGCGGAAAATCAAACCGAGAAGAAAATCAAAGTTTTGAGGACCGACAATGTGACCGAGTATGATTCAAATGAGTTTAATGACTTTTGTAGAGAAGCTGGCATTAAGAGGGAGACCACAACTGCGTACACTCCTGAGAAAAATGGTGTTGTTGAAAGAAAGAACATGATCATTGTGGAAGCTGCTTGCGCCATGCTATGTGACCAAGGTCTTCTGAAGTTTCTATGGGGAGAAGCTACGAACACGCTGTGTATGTTAAAAACAGATGCCCGCATTTCGCTCTGGACTCCAAAACTACCGAAGAAGTCTTCTCTGGTAAGAAACTTAATGTTTCTCATTTTCGAGTTTTTGGTTGTCCTGTTTACTTTCATGTGCCGAAATAAAATAGAAGCAAGCTAGATGCTTTTGGAAAGAAGGGAATGTTTTTGGGCTACAGTGAAACTTCGAAGGTATATAGAATCTATGTGCCTAGTCAAAGAGAAGTGGAGATATGCCACGATGTCACCTTCGATGAAGATGCTGCCCTCAAGAAAGTAAGAAATCTTCCTAGCTCCAAGGAAGACAAAGAAGATGAGGAAGCAAGAAAGTTGGAAGAGCCAAAGGATGACCTGATGGCCGATGTTGAAGGACCTATGGATCCCATTGATCCACCTCCTTCAAATAAGAGAAGACCCTCATGGCTTAGGGATACTCTCGAAGATGCCGAGAGACATATTGCCCCAAGGGTGACATTCTGTGAAAGCAAGAAGCCGAAGAGATACCAAGGGTATCTAGCAACCATGACTACGATAGTACAATCTGAGCCTGGAATATTTGATGAAGTCGTAAAGCATCAAGTTTGGAAGGATGCTATGCACGAAGAATATGAGTCCATTATGAAGAATGATGTTTGAGAGGTGGTCCCAAGACTGGAGGACAAATCTATTGCCACCTCGAAATGGCTCTATAAGATCAAGCATGGATCTGATGGAAGTGCTGAAAAGTACAAGGCAAGATTCATTGCCTGAGGCTTCTCTGAAAAAGAAGGCATAGATTATGATGATATGTTTGCACCTGTGGCCCACTATACCACCATCCAATCTATTACTACCCTTGCTGCTACGCAAGTATGGAATCTATATCAGATGGATGTGAAGACTGCTTTTCTACATGGATATATAAATGAAGAGGTGTATGTGGAGCAACCTCTGGGGTTCGAAGTCCGAGATAGAGACACCCATGTATGCAGGTTGAAGAAATCCCTCTATGGGTTGAAGCATGCCCCCAGGGCTTGGTACGAGAGGATAGATAGCTACTTGATGAAGCTTGGCTTCACTCGAAATAATGCTGATACGAACCTTTATTTTAAGGTTGATAGAGAAAGGCCTCTCATTTTGGTTCTATATGTGGACGATCTCTTCCTGACAGGTGGTGACCCTCTCATTCATCAGTGCAAGAGGGAGCTAGCTTCCGAGTTTGATATGAAAGACCTAGGACTGATGCACTACTTCCTAGGCTTTGAGGTCTGGCAGAGGCTAGGCGAGATTTTCCTTTCTCAAGGAAAATATGTCGTGAAGCTACTGGAGAGATTTGGTATGGTGGTATGTAAGTCTGTGTCGACACCGATGGAACTCAACTTTAAGAAGTTGAGTGGAAAAGCTACTGGGCCCGTGCTAGCCAATCCTACCGAGTATCGACAAATTGTAGGGGCCCTAATGTTCTTAGTGAACTCTTGTCCTAACATATGTTTTGCAGTGAACACTTTGAGTCAACATATGGTTGAACCTCATCACATTCACTAGATTGGTGCCAAGAATCTGTTGAGATATCTTCGGGGCACAATCAATGATGGGGTGAAATACACTACCGAGAGTTTGAGACTCCATGGATATACTGACGCTGATTGGGTTGGCAGTGTGGTGGATCGCAAGAGAACACCTGGATGTTGCTTCACCTTGGGTTTTGCTTCGATATATTGGATGAGTAGGAAGCAGAAGTCGGTGGCTTTGACCACCGCTGAGGCCGAATACATCCTAGCGAGTATGGCCTATTATGAAGCTGTTTGGTTGAAAAATCTCTTTAGTGAGTTCTTTGAGCATGTGCTAGATACCACCGTTATCCTTTTTGATAACCAGAGTGGGATTCGTCTTTATGAGAATCCTGTTTTCCATGATCGATCCAAGAATATTGATATCAGGTACCACTTTATCTGGGATATGGTAAAACGAGGCGCCATAAGGCCGATGATATAGGAACTGATGAGAAGGTTACAAATATTCTCATGAAGCCCCTCAGGAAGGTCAAGTTCCTAACCTTCTGTGAGAAGGTTGGAACCTTGGAAAGACCCTATTCTGAGGGTCGTGCTTGAGTTTGACTATGAGCTCTGGGAGCTCCAGGGGGCTTGGGGATAACTTCTTGGAGCTATAAGCACTCACGGGGCTAGGCTTGTCGAACCTTGTGGTGCTTCTACCCCACTGTTATGATATTGAGTTGGTTTGCCTCTCTCTGAACTATGCCCCGCACGCATCCTATTTATGGAGTTTTGGACTCATGGGAAGTACCTCTCATTTGACCAATGAGGTGGGAAATGTGGATAGAGACCATATTAAGACCGATGGATGCATCAAAGATTGCCGTACTCTCTATGTCTAGGATGGCACGCGTCCAACACCTTGATCTGGGATCAAGTGTGATGAGGTTTTATCCTCTAAACTGACTTTGGGTCAATAAACTAACTTCGAGTTAGTATGGGACTCTTTTGAGTCCGAGAGAGGTTTTTACCTCTAAGCTGACTTCGGGTCAACCTTATGTGATGTCTTTGTGACTCACATTTTATTTTGAAATAAAGAGCCAGCAGAGCAAGTTACGGCGGGATGACACACGATGTTTGGTTTGGTATATGATGGATGGCACTTGTGGACAAATGGAGTTCTCCCTAGTTGAGAGGCAATGTTAATTTTGGGCAACTAGGTCCAAACTCCATGTTGCACTGCTCATATGACGATGGTCATATTTTTGTTGGATTCCTCTTTCGGAGAGGTGCAATATCGATCTAAATATCATCTTGATCGGATGATCAGAACATTGATTTTGAATTTATTTTCTACATGTGCAAGGTCGAACAAATTTATTCCACATGCCTAATAGATGTGTCACACACCCTCCTTGATGAATATAAATTGGAGAGTCTTGGAGGTCATTTTCTCATTATCTCATCACATTCTCTCATTGTGATCCGATTGGTTCGATAGCCTTTGGAGGCCTTTTTCCCTCACACATGTGGAGCGAAGTTGCTGTTTTTTGCGCTGATCTGTTTATGGCTTTCTGTTTTCTGTGTTGATTTGTTTAGGGTTTTTTTTGCTGCAGCGTTGACCGTGGTCAACCCTTGGTCGTTTGACCTCAATCTTCTGCAAAAATTCCGATTTCAGGAGGCCATACAACTAGGCACTAAAATCGAGAAATTCCAGGTTGTTCGACTGAAGCCCTAGTTTGTTGCGTTGAATTTTTTGAAGCTGCATGCGTTGAATTTTCTGCGCTGTCCCTGGTTTGACTTGCATTGACTTGTGATGAGCTTTCTTTGAGGGCTGTGGGTGTGACACATGAAAGTGTTGGATGACCGAGAAAGACTTTGCTGGTTGAAGCATCATGCTGACCACCGTAACACCACAATATCTCATATATTTGCTGGACAAAAGGAATTGTAAATCTGATCTATATTTGGCTTGTCTTCTATTGATTTATTATTGTGTTTTATCAACATTTTACTTTCAAGTTTATGTGATTGCTATTTTGTATTGGGCCTAAGAAAGATTGAAGTAAAAGTGCATCAAGCATAGAACACCATGGTTATCTAAATTTAACAACCTTTCACTGAGTTTAAGTTGTTGCTACAACTCCATTGTAGCTTTAACATTACCTTGTTTCCAGAATTCTAATATTTTTCTTTTCTTAAACAAGTGTGGATTGATTATTTTATGCATTTGGTTCATGGTTTCGATTTATTTACAAGTGTGAGTTAATTCTTTGCAATTGTTCATGCATTTTCATTTCACATACACATGCATATTAGTTATAGCAATCATGGTCATTCTTAACACGATCAATTCACCTCTAGGAATTTGTGTGATTTGTTCTTCTTGCAAGTGTGACTTACTTTCTTGCAACATAGATCAAACAATGTTCTTTCCATTCCTTCAAGTGTGGTGTGATTTAGGTTAATTGGTGACTTGTAAAATCATCCTTATATCTCAAATTGTGACAATCATTTATTTACTACAACTTTAGAACACATACACGATTTGTAATAACTTATACAGTGCACGATAGTTCTCAAGTATCCCATAAAGCCCAAATTGACGATTAAATAAATAGTCTTTTGGTTGTCTCTCTGAGTAATTAGAAAGGTGATTAAAAGCCGCTATCATAGCTCAGAGATAATTTTTGCACGTGTTCAATATGAACGTGTGAGAAGTTGTTTGAGATATTTTCGAAAAAGTGTTTCAAAAAGTAATTTTATTTTTGGAAAAAAACAATTATATTTTATAATTCACTTTAGTAAAAAAGTGAGTGTCTTATATTTAGTAGTTCAACATAAAATTGTATTTCATGCATGTCTTAGATTATGAGAAATATTAAAAAATATATTTTCCACCAAAATCATAAACATTTGGAAAGGTAGATGCATTTACACACACACGCACGTGCACAAACATACACATGAGTGGTTGAGTATGTGTGTGTGTGTGTGAGAGAGAGAGAGAGAGAGAGAGAGAGAGAGAGAGAGGAATTCTTAGGAAACATGTAGTATGAGACAACCATCCATTTAGTTCTGTATAGTCATACAAATAGGTCCATACGGGTCTGTACAATCATATGAACAAACCATGCATATTTTCCTACTGGTCTTGTAGTAGGTTTTGTTCTTTATGTGTTTTTCAACATGTTATACAAGCTCAGTTCAAGGAATTTTTCATATCCATGCATGTTGTTTTTCTTCAGCAACATGTGGAGGTTTACTTGTTAGTTTTTCAAAGGAATGAAAGCTTATTTGAAGGAATGGTTAGCTATGTGTGCGAGAAATTAATTTTTATGCTTTTGTTGTTTAATTTCTGTGTGATTGATGTTATGGTCTGAAATTTAATTTCAACATTAATCAAATTCAAAAATTTACTCATAAGGACATTAGTCACCTAAGGTTTGAAATTCTAACATTTTATATCAAAGTTTGATATATGATTGTGATTCTTAAGGATTTGCAGTAGAAAAAAATGTTGCTATGAATAAGGACCAATAGTAAGAGAATTTCAAAGTTATATATATATATATATATATATATATATATATATATATATATATAGTTTGGGATTTTTTGAAATAGATCTCAGAGGTGGTAGTAGTAGGCTTTGGTTTGAGGAAAAATCAGATGTTGCCTTGAAATTCGTGGCATGGAAAGTGAGGGTTACTCTCTTACTAAAAGAGAATGAAATATGGGATAATGTCAAGTATGTTGTGGCTCCACCTGCATATTTGTAGGACTTGGAAGATCACATAAAAAAAAGGAAGTGGAGGCCAAGCAAATGACATTGGATGTAGTAAAGGGTCATCTAGTAATGCATTTGAGAAGAATACGATGAAGTGGATGTTTGATGCTCTGGTTAGCCTTTTCCAAGGTAAAAACATAAACATGAATATGATATTGTGGACCAAACTTAGATACATAGAGATGATTAGATCAATATAGTCACAAACTTAGATACATAAAAGATGATTAGATCAAATATAGTTTCTAGTTACCGTATAAACATCACATAGATTTGTCAACTTGTAGTAGTTTGTTAAGTCCCTATAATACTAGTGTAGCCCCTTATTGTTATTGTTGTGCCCATGTAGCCCCCATATTGTTATTATGCCCCATAGAAGCCCACTATTTTTATTGTTGTGTCCTTACATTATTATTCTTATGTAGGCTCTAATTATGTTGTGACCCCTTAGACTCCTATATATAGCAAGGAGGTCTAATCATTTGTGTCATCCAATAATTGTTCATTTATGTGATGTAAAGGAGGTTTCCCTCTCAAAGAGGCTAATTTTGAAGTCGTTGATCTATCTTTTTTGATCTGGTTGCATAACATTTGGTATCAAAGCTTTGGATTCTAGGGTTTCACTGCTTCAAACAGGTCATATTAGAATTTTCTCTATAACCATTTTCTACAAAGTTGAAGAAGTTAAAATTTTAATCAAGTGGAGCCAAAATCTTGGTGAACTTTGTGCAGTAATTTTAGATCTTGGTTCGATATATTTTCTAAGATATGGGCCGAAGAAGTTTGGGTTTCTACACGCTCCAGAATTCAATCTGAAACAAGTGACCTTGGGAAAATCATCATAGCTTTCCCTTCAAGAATCGGATTTGAATTTTGTAAAAAGTGACAGAAGTCAAACAGACTGTAGTTTCTTGTGTATCAATTTCAGGCCCGAAATCTAAAACAATGACATGTGGAATTCTGTACAAGTTTGCTCTACTGGACTAGTCCATAATCAAGACATCATGGGAGATTTGGCATAACTTCATCTCGAAGAATCCAATTTTGGTCTGACTTGTGGCATTGGAAAGAAGACTTAGAGGGTTAGCAGAGGACAAAATTTTAGACCTTGAAGAGCCGAAATCACAAAGCTACAACAATTTCAATATTGAGCTACTAAAAAGAAAGAAAAAAATGTGTATTTTAAAAAAAAAATTGCATAACTTTTGGTTGAAAAATCAGTTTGAAGTGATTTATAGAGAATAATGAAGCATAGATATCTTTGTTTGATTCCAAAATTCCTCAAAGAAAAAAAATGGACACACCTAGTAAGCAAACATAAATATCTACAATGACACATGAAGAAGAGGAAGAAATGCAACATGATATATCAAAATTACGAGACCAAGTGCAACAAATTTCGCTCTCACAAAGAGTAACCAAAAATGAAATAGAAGCTAAGATGGATGGTTTGAAGAATGGTTTAAAAGTATACATGGAAGCTAAGATGAATGACTTGAAGAATGGTTTAAAATAAGACATGGAAGATTTGAAGGATGACATAAATGTTAATATGGAAGATTTGAAGGATGGTTTAAAAACATAAATGAAAATGAATCTGGAAGATTTTAAGGAATGTTTGACAAAGTTGTTATAAGAAATGATTCCTAGTAGTGACAAGGTACTCCATGAAAATCATGATGAGGATAAAATGAATATGAATTTTGATTTTAGAGACTCTAATAGTGGGTTGAAGACTAGCCACATTCCAAATATTGATATGAGGAAGTTTGATGGCAAGGATCCGATAACATGGATGTTACAGATGGAGCAATTCTTTGATCTACATAATGTGTCGAACACATAAAAGGTACACATTGCATATTTATATTTAGAACAAAATCAATTTGTGTGGTATCAATGGATTTGTTCTCCTAAATCAATTGTCACTTGGACAATTTTTGTGGAAGAATTGGTAGCACATTATGAGGATACGAAGAACACTACCTTCTTTAGTCAATTGATAAATATCAAACAAAAGGGTTCAATAGAAGAGCACATTGAGGACTTCCAAAGATTCAATATCAAGGTAATTGATATTCTGGAGGAGCATATGATTGATGTCTTCATAGGAACTTTAAAGGATAACATCCTACATGAGGTTCGCCTTTGAGAACTTGATTCATTGGAGAAGGCATTAAAGGTGGAAAGAAAAGTTGAAAGAAAAATAATGGCAACAAGGAAGTCTACCACTCACAATTATAAAGAGGGAAGTGTTGTTGATTTTGTCCTTCCACAACCTACAATGTTGACACCACAACAATTGGAGGAAAAAAGAGCAAAAGGGATTTGTTATAGTTGTGATAGAAAATACACTAAAGGTCATAAGTGTGTTGAGAAAAAAAGTTTTATATAGATTGTGAAGACAAGGAAGAAAAGGAACACGAAACATCAAAAGAAGAGGATATACACCAGGAACCAACCCCAAAGAAAGAAGAAATGAATCCGACCATATCTTGTAATTCATTGGAGGGAATTACCACTCCCCAAACTCTCAAGATAGAATGATATATAAAGAAGAAAAAGGTAATAGTTCTGATTGATTTAGGTAGTACCCATAATTTTATTCATTGTAAGATAACAAAGGAATTAAATTGTTTTCTATATCCAACACCAGAGTGTCAAGTGATGGTTTCAAATGGAGGAACTATAAATTTCTCTGGAAAGTGCCATAATATAAAGCTAACCATGGGGAAATATGTATTGAATAGTTCAATGCTTTCCATTCCAATGGGTGGTGTTGATGTTGTACTAGGAGTCTAATGGTTACAATATTTGGGGACGATAAATTTTAATTTTTAAGAACTTTTCATGAATATTTTTTAGGAAGGAAAGAAAATTGATTTAAGGGGTAATGCAGGGAAACCATGGAATACAATTATCTCTAATGGCATGAAAAATATTTTGAAGAAAGAGAAAAGGGAATAATTGCACAATTATGCGCACTAGAGGTTTAAACATCGAAATCATCTATTTCTCTAGACCTCAAAAAAGTCTTGGACAATCATTCCAAGGTATTTGAGACTCCCAAAGGCCTTCCACCTATTCGTGATTATGATAATGCTATTCACTTGATTCCAGGAAGTGTGCCTCCAAACATCAGACCTTACATATATCCCTATGCCTAAAAGAGTGAAATTGAATGTATGGTTACAAAAATGCTAGAGGCCATTATAATTCAACCTAGTCAAAGTTCTTTCTCTGCTCCAGCAGTATTGGTGCACAAGAAGGATGGATCATGGCGCACGTGTCTGGATTATATGGAGCTCAACAAGCTCGTTATTAAAGATAAATTTCCCATTTATGTCATTGGTGAAATGTTGGATGCATTACATGGAGCAATTTACTTCACCAAACTAGATCTTTGTTCAGGATACCATCAAATTGGAATGAAGATTGAAGACATTCTGAAAACAACATTCAAAACTCATGAAGGTCATTATGAATTTTTGGTCATGCCTTTTATCCTTATTAATGCACCTTCCACATTTCAAGGTTTGGTGAATTCCATTTTCAAACCCTTCCTTAGAAAATTTTTGTTAGTATTTTTTGATGTTATACTAATCTACAACAAGTCTTGGAAGGATCATGTTGAACATGTTGACAGGGTGCTCAAACTATTGGAGGAGAAACAATTATATGTAAAAATTTCCAAATGCTTCTTTGGAGTACTAGAGGTGGAATATTTGGGTCATATTGTATCTCATGAGAGTGTTAAGGTAGACCCTAACAAAATTAAATCCATTAAGGAATGGAAAATCCCCACAACCCTAAATCATCTTCGAGGATTTCTCAGTTGACTGGGTATTATCACCAGTTTTTAAGAATTATGGGAGAATAGAAATGCCTCTAACAACATTACTGAAGAAAGATGCATTTTCATGGACTTGAGAAGCAACTAAGGCCTCTTAACATCTTAAAGAGGCAATGTGTCAAGCACCGATCTTAGTTGCTCCAGATTTCACAAAAACCTTTATTGTGGAATGTGATGCCTCAAGAAATGGAATTGGTGTTGTTTTAATAAAATAAGGAAGACACATTGCTTTTGAAAGTCGTCCAATCAAGAGAAAGTATTTACACGAGACTATTTATGAAAAGGAAATGTTGGCAATACTACATGCACTAAAGAAATGGTGACCTTACCTAATGGGAAGACACTTCAAGGTAAAAAAAAGATCACGATAGTATTAAATACCTTTTGGAACAAATATTATCTTCAGAAGGGAAAAAAAAAAATGGGCCACCAAGATGTTGGGTTATAAATTTGAAATCATCTACAAAAAAGGGAAGAAAAATATTGTTGCAGATGCACTCTTAAGAAAGGATGAGGATGTGGAAGCATTGCTCTGTGCCATTTCTATTATCCAACCTGATTGGATAACTGAAGCAAGGGATGAATGGAAGAAAGATGAATACGTGTGGACACTCATTCAAAAGTTGCAACAAGATTCCAATACATCTGATATATTTATTTGGAAAAATGATTCATTATGATACAAAGACCACTTATATATATGTAGGAATTCCCAATTTAAAAAAAAAATATTCTTTTAGAATTGCATACCTCCCCCATAGGAGGGAACTCAAGATTTAAAAAAACTTACCATAAGGTCAAGAATGAATTTTTTTGGGATGGCATTAAATCTGATATTCAAAAGTTTGTGGCGGAATGTTTGGTTTTCCAACAAAATAAAGTTGAGACAATTAAGACCCCGAGTATGTTACAACCTTTATCCTTTTCAAGTCAATGTTGGGAGGAGATCTCAATGGATTTTATCACAGGTTTACCGAAGTCTAAAGGAAATATTGTCATCATGGTGGTAGTGATAGACTTACCAAGTATGCACACTTTTTTGCATTATCTCATCCATTTAAATCCAATACATTTTCTACTGCATTTATGGAAAAAATTCAAAAGCTACATGGAAACCCAAAAATTATTGTAAGTGACAGAGATCCCATTTTTACTGGAAATTTTTGGAAATAATTATTTTCTTGTCTGGGTACTCAATTAGCTCATAGCTCATCTTATCATCCTCAATATGATGGGAAAACTGAGATAGTAAACAAATGTTTGGAAGGATATATTAGTTTCTTTATATTTGATAAAAAAACACAATGGGTCAAGTGGTTACCTCTAGCTAAATGGTGGTATAACACTTCCTTCCATACTGTAGCAAAAATGACCTCATTTATGGCATTTTATGGATATCATCCACCATCCATCACATCATCTTTAAGGGAAAATTCTAAGGTTCAAGAAGTGGAAGATTACATCGAGAATAAACAACAAGTTCTCCAACTCTTAAAGGACAATCTTACTCTAGCACATAATTGAATGAAACAACAAGCCGATCAACATCGTAGTGAAATAAGTTTTGATACAGGCGATTAGGTATTTTTACGGATACAACCATATAAAAAAATGTCCCTCAAGCAAGCTAAGAATGATAATAAGTTATCACCCAAGTACTATGGTCCTTACAAGGTGTTTCAAAAGATTGATACTATGGCATACAAGTTGGAGCTTCCTACATCTTCCTGAGTAGGCCCAATTTTCCATGTTTCATGGTTAAAGAAGGTTATCAGTGACAAACTCCGAGTTCAAACAATATTGCCAGAACTTTATGAAGAAGGAAAAATCATATTGGAGCCTGAAGCATTCACAGAAACAAGAACCTGACAACTATGAAATCGATCGATTTCAAAGTATCTCATTAAGTGGAAGAACTTACCTACTAAATATTCCATTTGGGAGGATGAGAATTTTATACAGAAGCATCCATAACTACTCAAGCATTGAGGAAAACACTTTTTTGAAGGAGAGGAGCAGATCCAGAATGCTATGATCTAGTTGGGTGAAAGCATGGAGTAGGAGGCTCAAAGTCACCCAAGCACAAGTGAAATTTGAGAAGAGACCTTGGCTTGTATGGGTCTTTCTGCGCAAACTGACACTAATTATTTGCTCTACGCTCTTATCGGTTATTTGTCTGCTACGCTCTTTTTCATTCCCCTGCCCGCTACGCTCTAGGATCTCTCTTATCAACACACTTTTTTGAAGGAGAGGGGCATGTTAAGTCCCTATAATAATAGTGTAGCCCCTTTGTTGTTATTGTTACTGTAACGCCCTATTTTTATTGTTGTGCCCATGTAGCCCCCATATTGTTATTATGCCCCATAGAAGCCCACTATTGTTATTGTTGTGTCCTTACATTTTATTGTTATGTAGACTCTAATTATATTGTGACCCTTTAAACTCATATATATAGAAATGATGTATAATCATTTGTATCATCCAATAATTGTTCATTTATGTGATGTAAAGGAGGTTTCCCCCTCGAAAAGGACAATTTTGAAGTCATTGATCTATCTTTACATAGTTTGGGAGAAGGTTGCAGATGCAAAGCTAGTGAAGATGGCATTGAAGTATGATCATATGTCGCTTTGATTATTTAAGGTGACTAGTATAGAAATATATTTTTGTTATATATTAGTTTTTCCACTTTCAATACTCATTGAAATAACATAAGCTTGACAAGTATTAGTCATGCTAGAAACTAGAAAAAATGGTAGGAAATATCACAATGTAAATGTAAATTTATCCAATGGATATAGGTGAACATCTAATTCAAAATCAAGGTAAGATGAACATGTTGTGTGCACCTTTATTTTATTTTGCATACAAGACCTATCTAGTTAAGAAGATACCCATAACTAGAGATTTCAATGATAATTCTCTCTCTTATCCTTATTTTTAATAATAACTAGAGGATATTTGTATTAATAAAAAATGTGGAAAATGCACACTATAAATATATGATAAGGAAAAGTTTTGAAGGGAATTCAACATGCTATTAAAAATAAAGAAGCTTGGATTATATATAGCTAGTACAAATAGATAGAGAAATAAAAGTCCAAAAAAATACATTATAATATGAAGTATATAACAAACGCCTGTAATTTTATGTCTTAAAAAACAACAAAATTAACTGGGGTCAATTTTGGTGCCAACTGCTTCAGCGACTTCATGTTAGTCTCAAGTTCCTTTACATTTAAATTTATGATTTAAATTACTGAGTGGTCATTTTTTGTAATACTAGAATTGCAAAGAGGGTATAATTCTAAAGCCCGAGATGCTACCCATAAGAGAGGCTTTCAAATTTGGTTCATAACACCACTTACGCGTTCTACCACCTTTATAAGTTGGTGTTGACGTATGAGAATCCACATGAGCGCTTCCAATTTTGTTGAGGCTTTATGTCATTGACTTCATTTTGCTTAGATAGAGACTGAATATTGTTAGAATTTGCTTTTAAAAACCCCTCATTCCACTATAATATTTTGCGTAATTGTTGAAGAGGAGATGTAGTGAAGAAGAGCACCAATTGTGAGAGAAGGATATAAGAAATATGAGAGGAAGTGAGCTCAAAAAAAATAAGGAGGGAATTGGAAAAGGGCAAAAAGTCTTAGGGAAGAGTTTGAGTCATTACACAAAGAGAAGAAACATCAATATTTGTGGACTTGAATCAATTAACAAAAAATGCCTCTTGCCAAAAGCAAGTCCCAAATACATGAGACTTTCCATAGTCACAATTACATCATAGATGTCCATGATCCCAATCCACTTGAGATAATTATTAATCCATTGCATAGATAAATCCATCTTGTGGGGTTTAATCCCATCAAGACACTACGACCTACAAATGAAAACTTATATAGAGAAATTATGTATGGCAGAAGTAAGTAACAAAAGAGCTATTGTGTCATTCTGATGGACCCATCGACATCTACACTAGAAAAGTGCCCCAAAAGTAAATATTCCATGGATATACCAAATGACATTAAGGTATATGTTGAAAATACACTTTGTTGTTGATGATAATAACACCCAATTTTCCTTGTGTGGCCTTGTTGCAAATGAATCCTCCTCTACATTGTTCCCCCTTAGCACACCATAGAATTAGACAATAGGAAAGGAACACAAGAATTGTTTGATTTTGTCATGGATTGAGCCCAATGTTGAATAGAGAGGATATGTTCCTAATATCATATGTTCGATGTTATTCTTGGAGTCCCCCACTGCAATTAAATTTTGTATGTGAAGGGTGCTTGCTAAGTTCACTCCTTGCAAGAGGGTGTAAGTTTTGTCCTGGTTATTGGAAGTTATTCCTAGACTCCATGCATAAGTATAAGCCAATGTTACTATGGGGCTAGTGAAATCCCCTCTTGCACTTGCCACCCAAAAATCTCACTCCTCTCCTCCTATTTTTCTCTAGGCTCCTTTAAAACTCACCATCGTTCACATCACTTGATGCACCTAGTTGACCACAAGGTTCCCAAAGCACTGGTTGAGTCCATCACTTAGCCTTTTGGGAACTTCTTCACTCTTCATGCAAAGAAGAAGCTCAAAGATAACATTAGAGGTATGAAGTGTTGAGTTTTTATTTTTATTTTTAAGTAGCCATATTTTGGGTGAAATCATATTTGATTGGAGAGAGATTTACACTTCTATTATTTTCACTAGTGCAATTATACTAGGTAGCTTGTCAATATTTATGACTAGAGGTACTCCCATACACCTTTTTCATGCCCATATGACTTGATTTCAAATGTTTTTGATATTAATCAAATGCAATTTTTATTGATATATTTGTAGGGATATTGTGGAGAAATACAATGACGCTTTATTGGGTTTGGCATGCATGATTTTGGAGATAATATCAGAGGCATTGGGATTGGAATCCGGAAGCATGACAATAGTATCATGGAGATGGACCAAAAAGTGTTGATAAAATTCTATTTGAAATGCCTAAAGCTATATATGATTTCGGTACTAAATAAGCACATTGATCTTGGTAGCATCACTCCCTCCAAGACCACTTGGAGGTCTCTAAGCTACTAAGGATGATATTCAAAACAAGATCATTGTTGAGCCCAATAAAGGAACCATATTCGTTACTTTGGGAGATCCTTTGTGTGTAAGTCATGAATATCATATGTGTGTAGAATTACGGTTTTGAAATTAGAAATGCTTTTTGAATGTTATTCAATAACTAAAAATATAGTTGCGGCTAAACTTGTGTGCTAAAAATATATATGTCGAAAGAGTATATCAACAATAGAAAAAAATTCCATACAATTTGTCTAGGTATGCCATACATGATTCTTAGGTTAAAGAATTAGATGAAGGAATCAAGGAGAAGAGATGAAGAAAATAAAAAGTATTCAAGGCATATGTTCATAAAATACCATATAGGGGGAATAAAGGATAAGCGAACAATGATTTGGAGAAATCCCTTTTGCGATGTTGTGAAAAGAATTGTACTAAAACCACCTCATTTCAATAGCAACTTTTGATGCAATAAAGAGAAGAGTAGATGAACTTTGCGGTCCAATAGCTAGACAAAATAGAAACATATCCATTCATTTTTGGTGGGGGTGGAAAATAAGATAAGGAAATAAAATCTTCAAATATAAGATTGAAAAAAGGTAGGTGGTAAAAAGGAGAGGGATGGCTGATCAATGCAAATCCATGGATAGGGTATCCATCCATAATTTTAATGCCTTTAGTGTGAAAGGATACGATTTATTGAGTCTTAGCCCTAGAATTTTCAACCTTTGGGACTGCTATAAATTAGATTATAAAACAATAGTAGAAATATCAAAATGAATCACTTCAAACAACCCAAAAATTCCTTGCAATACAAGGAGAAAAGATACCAAATGATAAGATACATTTCAACCCCTTCAAGGGGAACATATAAATCAATAACCAAATATGAAAATTCTATTTTTATATAATTCTATTTTACAATGATATAAAAATAGAAAAATAAACCCATTATATTCTTCCTTAAATGTCAAATCATTTAATAATTTTCTCCTTTTATTTATATCCAATCAACAAGACATAAATGGTTGTAAATAACAAAGTATAAATAACGTATATAGCTGAAATTCAAATATGAAAATGGATCAAGATGTATACTGTTGGAAACTTATATATAACCTTAATGTAAATAACAAAGTATAAATAACGTATATAGCTGAAATTCAAATATGAAAATGGATCAAGATGTATACTGTTGGAAACTTATATATAACCTTAAGACGAAGTATATACCACAGGATTTGGTCGAGGATTTGCAGACCTTAGCTCAACCAAGAAGATCTAACTGCAAGAATCTCTCTAACAACAACCTTGAATGCAAGACATTTCTCCCCAAATACACCCAAGGATTTCTATCAAAATTATAATCTCTAATATCCAAGGGATAAAAATTCACCATGGAATTCCAAGAGGCTCCAATCTCAAAAGGGAGAAAATACAAGTACAGGTGAAGACTTGAGGGAAAGAGAGAGAAATGTGTACTCTCATCTCTAAGCCTTCAAATAGGAAACCAAGTTATCACATGCCAAATAAGGCTTGAACCCCTCCTCATGGTACATAATTCTTTGCATCCTTTACATGATGCTCTCCAAATAAGTGGCTCCTCCATGAGGCCTCAATGAAGGGAATTCAACAAACTGCCAAGAGATCTCTAGTGACCAAGGGAAGAACATCAAAACGACAATTAATGGAGGTTGATTATCCATTGAGCAAGATATCTCAAATGTGCATATCCATCAAAGACCATCTTCATGTTACAATCCATATCAGAAAATCCAAGGGCTAAACATACACCTTATACCCCAATTCTCTTGAATCATCCTCAAACATGGCGTAAATACTTTTGAAGTACTCCAAAAATTTAATAGAGATGGCATAAGTAGGTTTCAAGAGTTCAAAAAACCTTTGTAATGAGAACATGCATGAAATCTCTTTTCTTCCAACATTATAACTTGATTGAATTAAAATTAGACAAATGATAAAAATGTGGAGCTTGATAAATGATAGATTTTAGATTAAAATAAGCAAAAAGACAAAAAAACAAAACACTATAGAGGAATTACTTCCTTATAAAACATATTCAATGTAATTAAATTTCTATAAAAATAACTTTGGTTAAAATTCAACACCCTCTATCTATATAACATATAATTTAAAAAAGTGAATTAAAAAGAACAAATGAAATATAACACGAAACATATTCAATGTAATTAAATTTCTATAAAAATAACTTTGTTTAAAATTCAAGACCCTCTATCTATATAACATATAATTTAAAAAAGTGGATTAAAAAGAACAAATGAAATATAACATGATTTAAAAAGGGGAATTAAAATAAAACATATGAGAGGAAGATTAACACTTTAAGTATGCATGTGTACATTACATCTTTTATGGTTCTTACAAATTAGGTATACTTCACATGGACTTGGATTGTGTCTACATTACAAATTTTGTCCAATTTATTTCAAACAAGGTAGGCTGTGAAGCAGCAAGTCCCTGCTACTGATTAAAAAAACAAAACAAAGTACGAGTGCTACTGACTGCACATACAAATGTTTGGTAAGTTTCTTTTGGTGGACATGTCATTGAATGAATCTAAGCAACTCTAGAATGAATGCAAAAAAAATGTAACAAAAATCATAATACATGGAGATAAGAAAATGACTGTTTAATACACATAACCTGTAATACTCAAACAATGCATATTATTTCAGGATATCGAAAGTTTAACTAAGCTTCACTGTACCAGCAAAGATAGTTTTAACTTTTGATGGCCCATTTTATTGTGTTTGTAGCCTCGAGTAAAGCTCACTGTACTAGCAAAGATAGTTTTAACTTTTGATAGCCCATTTTATTGTTTTTTCAGCCTCGAGTAAAGTTCATCGTCATGAAGAGGATTTGGGGTCATTTAGACACAAAGAGGGACTTCCCTTTATCCATATCAGTGCTAAATTTTGTTTCTTCTCGTCATTGCAGTTCAATCTCATAAATTAAGGAAGAAAGGTTTAGCAATGTGACTGAATAATTTTAAATAAACCTTGCAGAGATAGAAGACATGCTAGTTACATTATGCAAACTTGTGGATGCAAGTGCCAGAGCAATTTGAATCATTACAGAGTCTGGACAAATTTTATCTCGATGATGAAGACAACAAATTCGAAAGCATAGTTTGATGAAAGGGATCTCATTCTGTTGGGCCAAAATTGGAAGGCTTTAAACAAATAAAGACAATAAATGTTTTTCGAATGGGAATCCATCTTGAAGAACGAATCTAGCATCACGAGAACACTTGAAGCTGTGAAAAAAATGGAGCCAAATTGTTTTATTGTTATTTTTGTTCCAGATTTAGTTTAAATTTAGAATGATCACAGAATCTGAAATTCAGTTGGAATGAAAGAATGCAAGACCAATTTGGGTTGCTACCAGTTAGGTACCAAACCAACATTTGGCAATATTTTTAGTAACCGATAAACTCTTGATATAGAAATGGCTGCAATCCAAGATAACATCCTTCAATACAATTTAACAGACTGCTTGGAAAGTGAAGAGAAAGAACTTCTTCAACACATTGAAGATATAGAATTACAGGAGGGGTTGTTTTGGTGATATAAACCCACAATCATATGGCTTAATGAAGGTGATCAGAGCAGAGTTTTTTACCAAACAACACTCAAACATTGAAAGTAACATAGAATTGATTGAATATATAGTAAAATCCCAATGGTGTGAAATCTTGGAATCCAAAGAATGCTTCATGCAATATTATCAATATTAGAAAGGATTAATCAAAATTGTTTTTAATTAAAAATTAAAAATAACTTTAATCAAAATAAATAGTATAACTTTTAATGACAACGAGCAAAACATTATAAAACAAAATAAAATATAAAAAAATTCTATATTAATAACACTTGTAGAAACACCTATAGCAAGATTTGCACATTGATTACCACGTGAACCTCATCGTTATTCATCTTCTTAGATCATTGTGTTCCACCTTTGTTAGGCACAAAATATTCCAGCAAAAGCCTCTGATTCCACTGTCCAATGCCCCTAGGACGTCTTGATCCTCCCGATGAGTCGATCCCATGGAACTTTCTTACCAGTCTCAGAGTAAGGCCAACAACCAGTCTTTGGCAATGGGGCCTCCCAGGCCGAGTTGAACTCCGCGTGTTCTCTGAAAAAGTGCAGGAACCATAGTGCGCAACACCATTATGATATTCTCGACCTTGTTCAACAAGTCCTCCGAGGCGTAAGCCAGCCCGCCCCTATGGTAATAATTCTTCTCCGACGTCGCAGGTTTGAGACTGAGGTGGTCTAGGTAATGCAGGATGAGGCCGTGGAAAAGATTGATGAAGAGCGCGAGGTGCCAGTCGTCAATCCAGAGGTAGGGTTTCTCCAGAGGTGTTCTCTAGGCGAACGTCAGGACTTGCAGCACATCCTACCTTGCTGCACGGTCAAGGGCGTCGTAGTGGGATTCGAAATGGAGATGTAGAGCTTCGACTTGAGCCTCCATGTGCATCATGTTGTCAGATTGCAGGGCTTCTTTGAGGTGGGAGTGAAGCTTCTTCAGCTTCTGAATCCACCCAAGGTAATAGCCTTGAAAAGCCTGCTTCCTACGTGTTCAACAAGAAAAGATGAAGCTAAAATAAAAGTTGAAATGCTCACTTGTTTGGTGAAAATGTTGGGATTATACACATATTACAGCCTGGTAGTTATAAGTTATTGCAAAAATGTTGAAGCACAGTCTTGGTAAGCCATCTGTGACACTGAAGTAAAGCAATTTTGGCAGTCCTGGTGGGAGATGTAGTCCGGCCATTACATAAGGCCGCTGAGTCTGCCATAAGAATATGTCACGAATCTGGCCTCACAAGGTATATCAATACCCTGGAAAAAAATAATTTCGATCTCTCAGAATCTCATATACATAGAATAGCAAAAAGCCAGAATAACAGTATTCATAAGTAATAGATAATTTTGAACTTTGAATCTCACACCAAAATATAATACTCAGATTTCCTTGTTGAAACCTGTGCAAAAAACAATTCTGAGACTTCCATGGTGATGTTTGCAGAGGTGATTGCAGAGAGCTGAGAAAACTACAATTCTGAGACTTTCATGGTGATGTTTGCAGAGACTTCCATGGTGATGTTTGCAAAGGTGTTGCATAGAGCTGAGGAGCTATGCGAGCTATGGAATGAATGAAATAATTATCCATAAAACCAATATGATCCCATATGTTTTCCAGACAATGCCGAAAGCTTTCACATATATACACATGTCACGCATGAAAGCCATTGTTAAAAAGTTTATAATACAAGCATTAATCAAGCATGAATACATTACCATTACTAGTGAATGGTTAGCGGTTGAGAAACTAATGCTAGCATTAGTTCGACCAGGAAGAAAATAAACTAAATACGACTAAATAAGTCGATAAAACCTTAAGTCTTAAGAATAATAATATAGACAGATGCCTCGGGAAGAGGCCGATAAGACTAATTCTTATATTAATACTACTGGTTAAAAAAGCGGCATCAAATTTTCTACAGATTTTACTGGCTAAAAAAAGGTTGTAATTATATAATAGCTTCGCAATGAAAAAACTTTGGTTTAAGAACTAATGTATAGTGAAAAAACGATTACTATAGTCCATGCCATCGGACGACAGACAGGGACTAATAAATTGGATGATTCATAAGGATAGACACAAATTACTATTTTAAGAAAATATAAGAGGAAGTATCGAGGATGTGTAGAAGTAGACAAATATATTTATAACAAGAAGAGCTGCAAGTAGTGGCAGTCCCTGTCGAGGTTTAAATCCTTAACCGGTTAATCCACATATGATAGAAATAAAATTATGAATACCCGAATTAAAAATGTAATTCTGAACACCCCAATAGCCCCAATAGCATTACATAACCCTCTAATTATATATTTGTACAGTAGGAAAAAGACGAGTTTGCAATGCCTTTGTAGAAACGGATCCAACGAACCAAATGAAGCCATCAGTGCCGATGCGTGTGCTATCCACAACCCATTCCCAGCCCTTGAGACAACTATTTGCGATCCCAGAACGTTTATATGAAACAAAGTTTTATATATAATGATTTATATATTTTTATTATACAAAAGCGAACTGGGAAAGGGAGGTGGTTAAGTTTTAATATACATTTGTTTAATTTACGCTGATGTAATATCAAATTTTATCAACCATTTCATTAATAATACCAAATTGTGTAAGTGTGGTTGCATGGAATATACTACATTGAGTGAGTGTGGTTGCATGGAATATAGTCAATTTCTGATAGACACTTATTATTAATTAGATACAACTATTTTTTAAAAAGTTGATCATTAAAAATTGGCTAAGCACCAATCAAACATACAAATAAGTGTATTATATTCAAGTCTAATGAGGGTGACACGACTCAAACATAAAAATAAGTTTATCATATTCAATTGTAATGAGGGAATTACTTTCACCATAATGAGTTGAGCCTGCAACAAATTATTTTATGAAAATTGCATCAGATTAAAAATTGTACGAGAAAAATAAGTATATCATATTCAAGTGTAATGAGGGAATTACATTTATGAGTTTAGTCTGCAACAAACTATTTTATGAAAATTGCATCAGATTAATAATTGTGCGATGGAACTCGTCGAGTTTGGACTGAGATTTCTGAACAACTATTCCATTTCTTTGTCATATTCATGGTTTAGTCATCCTCATCTCTCATTTTGTTATTCAACCATTTGAATTTCGACTGTTAGTCAACCATTTGGATACACAAATCACTCCACTATCCTCTTAATACATGATTTATTTGGCTAGAGAGGAGATAAGTAAAGGTAGATGAAGTTTCTTATGCGCTTCAAAGGCAACACTATGGATTAAATTTCCTTCACCAAACCTCGAACTGCACTGGATATTAAAATATTATAAAACTAAATTATGCCCTTGAATGTGCCAATGTGAGAACCACCACATTACACAAGCATCACCCACAAAAGCAAACATAACCCACTTGGACGTATGGATTACACTTGCATGCCCAAGAAAGTAGAGGAAATCGATAAGTGAAACATGTCAATCGATATTGAGTCGGTCAACTCCAAATGTATAGGAACTCAGGGTTGTCAAAGCTTCATGTTTTTCTGCTTCCTTGTTTTACCCATTTTGAATCGTATCGTTGTGCCAAATTCAGGTCCATGTTTTGCCGTTTTTGGATCGTATTGTTGTGCCTAATGTAAGTTCAGTTATGTTGCAGGTTTCTTCATTCCATACACACATTTATTCATTTTACTTGTTTTCCCTTAAAATGCAGTGGGTAAGCACCTACATTTATCCATTTTGCTTGTTTTCCCTTAGAATGCAGTGGGTGCTTTGCAGTGGGTAAGCAACTAAGAACTGGGCGCATATTGCTTCCCTTGCCTAAAATGTCAAGGCAATATAGGAAGATAGTTGTGAAAGGAAATAACAAGGTATTCTAGGAAGAGTGTGGCAGAAGGAAATGAAGATGCCCCTCTTGTGAAAAAAATATGCGATATATGTTGATAAGCAAAATACCTATCTGAATTTTATGACAGGATGGTTTGCTTGCACAGGTTTTGTTGTAGTTGCATAGTCCTTCATATCCTTAGTAAATTGGAAGAAAGTTTTGTTCTCATTCTGTCCCTAGCCCAATTACATTGAGCATGTGACTCCTCAAAAATGTAAAGTGATCCTTTTTAAATCGTATATTGGTTGAGAATTGTCAGGTTCGTTCAAGAGTTATAGATCAGTGGAAACACATAATGCATGTATTGTTTTTTTAGTTAATTAAACCAGCTAATAGACATATAACATGTCAACTAGTTAACACGTATTCTTTATGATACCATGCTATCACCGATACGGCTCAGTCTAACAAACTGTATAGGTATCGTAGAAGAACCCTATACTCGAGGAAACTCAACTGCTGCACTTGTTATTATGGGAAAGTGGGAAAGTCAAAATTCCCTGCACGAAGAAAGGTATTTTGTGTTCAATGAAATATGTCATGGCATGAGAGTTTGGATTACTTCGAATCAAAGGAATTGTTAACTTCTGAGAAAGAGAAATATGAATTGATGTTTTTCAACTATCCAAAGAGAAAGAATAGAAACAATGTGCAGGTGCAGACAAATCATTGAAAAAGGTTCGCAGGTTAGTAAATTGATACTATGTGCAGACAAATCGTTGAAAAAAGGTTCGTAGGTTAGTAAACTGATACTATGTAATATAATTTCTTTCAATTTGGGATGTTGGAACTTAAATATAATAGTTTTATTCTGAAAACAAAAAAGGGTGGTATTTATCCTACCTCACCTATCCTTGATAAGTATTTTTGGTTCCAATCTGAAAAAGAAATTACCAAACGTAGTTGTAGGTTGTGTTTTTCCTTTACTATGGAGATGAAGACATGAGTTATTCCAGGTGAAAGGAAAATTTGACTTACGTAATAAACCTATTTCCTGAATTGTATCTAGCAAAGGAGAATTTCCTTTTTCCCAATTTTCGCAAACCTCATTAAAGTAGTCGAGTGAGTCTGGAAGTAAAGAAATACGTTCGGTTTCCAATAATATGTTCTTATGGTTTATGTTTGTCAGCTCCCTTTACAGGAAGTTGTAAAAATACCTGATTAGCGACAGGTCAAAATAGTTCAACAAAACTATTTCGGGGAGATGCTTGTAGAGCTCTCATCCTTCAGCCTACTCAGATCTTAGTTAGTTCATTTCAAAGGAGCTCACGACCCACTTAAATACTACTTTTCCTTTCGCAGATGTTAATTCATGACAAAGAGAATTGAAGCAAATACCTTTTAGGACATTCGCTATGGTAACTGAGGACCTTAGGCTAGGAAAGGCGTTTATTTATGGGAGCTAATGGCTAGGAAAGTCGTTTATTGATCGGAGCTAACGATTATCACTTATAGAAAATATAATAAAGAGTCCTTTGTTAATACAAAAGTTTGAACCCATTACTCAGTCCATGACCTCCTGAGATTCTAATATTAAGGCTATCGAAAGATTACAGAATCGAAGATTGATGTATAGAAGGTAGGTGAGAGGGTTATCTCAATTGATGTATCAAAGGCATAAAATAAATGAGGTTTATTGCCAAGATTGTTAATATAAAATTAGAAAAACATTGTAATATACATGACCTTGAATCATTAATGAGTAGTAACTAAACCTACCTGTGTATTGCACGCAGTGATGCTCACTGATTATTGCAAGTCTTTTCTTGTATTTTCTGCAGGATGCTCACTCATTATTGCATACACAATGATGCTCACTGATTATTGTTGTTTTTGCATGTCTTTTCCGTAGGATTCTCACTTATTATTGCATGTATTTTGTGCAGGATGTAGAATGAGTTCCCGTTGTAGGAAGAACAAGACCTGTATTTTTCTCTCCGTTGGTGGTGGCATGTATTTTGTGCAGGATGTAGAATGAGTTCTCGTTGTAGGAATAATAAGACCTGTATTTTTCTCTTCTCTCTGTTGGCGGTGGCATGGAATGAAGTAGAGGTGAGAATAATAGGAAGAACAAGACCTGTATTTTTCTCTCTGTTTGCGGTGGCATGGAATGAAGTAGGTAGTGGTGAGAAGAATATATTTATTGGCCTTGAAATGAAGCAGTGGTAGGTGGCAAGAAGTGATGGAAGTTATCCAAGTGGCGAGAAGTGGTAGAAATGATGACAGGTAGCCAAAAAGTATCAAATCAAAAAGGTAACCAAGGAAATCTAGACTTTGGATAAAGGCCGACTGACCATTTCCACCCCATGGGCTCCAGCGGTTTGAACTTTGGTTAAAATTTTCAAAGTGAAGCGGTTTGAACTTTGGATAAATTTTTGAAAGTGAAATCACAAGTTGAATCTAGACTTTGGATAAAGGCAGACTAACCATTCCCACTACAGGGGCTTCACCACAAGCACTCCAAACTTTGGATAAAATTAAGAAATCCAATTTGCAAGGCGAATTCTAGATAAAACTTATTTTGGATGCAAAAATTCTGGAACCCAACAATAATACCTCAAAAATGAAACTTTGGCTAAAAGCAAATGTTTTGGTAAAAAAATTTGGTTAAATGCACCGGTCAACAGAAATTAATATCGATTCAACGTCGGATCAATCGCTATAGTCCCACGCCAGGGACTAATAACACAGGTTAAGCGCTTTCAGCTCATACACGTAAATCGTTGTGTCAATTGAAGCTCTACACTAGTACCATCCACATTATGGATCTGTGCATGTTCTATTTGAATCAATTCCATATGTAAACTTATAAATAAATCATAATACAATTAAAATACATCCAAATAAAACAAAACCAATGCCAAAATATTCACATTTTAATTATTAATGAATGTGTAATGTATACAACCAACTTAACCTCGAATATGATACCCATCATCATTACATGAGTTAGGCAATAGAGATTAGTAGTCCAATGTGCCATTATAAGCCCTCCAAAGGAGATACAAAAAATGATAAGTGGTTACGAGCATGACTTCTATTCATTGATCTTATTGGAAATAATATAGTAAATTTAAAACTTTAATATATATATATATATATAAATAAAAGATTTAAAATTATTAATTTAAAAATAAATAAATTTTATTTATGTTAGACACAATTGGAATGTAAATAAATATGAATGATAAAACAATGAATTGCATTTACTATTAACAATATATATGTGTATTTATAATACATTCTCATGATTCTTGGATTCATTTTTCAAGGTCTTTTGGACTTCTTTTGATTGTTCAATTTCCACACCATAACCCTTAGCGGATTAGGTGTAAAAAATTCCCCCCTTAATCCAAAGGGATATGTATGAGTTCAAGAAGAGAGTTGCAATACAAAATGTGCAAAATATACATGGCATCGTTAGGCTGAATGTGCTCTTTGAAATGTTGGCGATTCTCGGAACTCATACAAATATGGCACGAAGCTAAAGTCTTCTGCTAGAGGAACTGCTCCTAATGCTTTGAAGAGGAAGACCTTCAACCTGTAAAAGGGAGGGATGCAACCTGCGTAAAAAAGGGAGAACCTCAACCTGAAAAGGGAGGTCTCAACCTGCGGTGGTTTAAGGATGACCACCAACTCTGGAATGCTTAATGCAATTCTTGAAACTCTTCCAAAAATGTCAAGAAGCTGAAGTATTCTGCTAGAGGAAGTGTCCCCGATTCTTTGAAGAGGGAGAATATGAACCTGAAAAGGGAGATCTCAACCCCGCATAAATGGTTTAAGGATGACCACCAAACAAAATAATGCTCAAGGGAATCTCCGTATCTAGCTACAACTCTGAATCTGGTATGGCAGGTTGTGGCTCAAGCTCGCTTGATGTGGCTTTGAAACTTGTAGATGACCATCACTTCCCCCCCTCTTAGATACAAGGTGAGATGATGGAGAAAAATCAAATGCAAGACTGTTTAATACTATATAATGTATTTTTTCATATGACTGAAATATCTTCTTGGCTGTTGAAGTCCATTTCCAAGAAGCAATCCATCCAGAGTGAATCATTGTTCTTGCAGGAGGCTTTTTTTGAAGCATCTGTTTGAAGAATGAGTGTGCTGACCACAATGCTTGCACGGGTGAAGATAAAAAAAATGATCTTTCACATGACCAACTCGGTCAAAATGTTGGCATTTCACAATCTGTTGTTGTGGAAGAGGAGCAAGAGCAAGTGAAGATGAACCATCTTCAAGAAATCTAGAACTTTGAAATTTGATGGGTTTCTAGTAGTATTGGTGTAAAAGGACACCTCCTTGTCATATACAAGGCCGACTCTGTGCTTGTTTCTGACAAGAGCACAATGCTTGCACGGGTGAAGATAAAAACAATGATCTTTCACATGACCAACTCGGTCAAAATGTTGGCATTTCACAATCTGTTGTTGTGGAAGAGGAGCAAGAGCAAGTGAAGATGAACCATCCTGAAGAAATCTAGCACTTTGAAATTTGATGGGTTTCTAGTAGTATTGGTGTAAAAGGACACCTCCTTGTCATATAAAAGGCCGACTTTATGCTTGTTTCTGACAAGATATTTCCAAGGTCTGATGATGGGCTTGGGAAGTGCAGGTAGAATTTCCGCACCTGCATGCAAATATGCTCCTGAAATGGGCACATGATGGGAGTCAAACTCATTGTTTTTGATTTGATCACTTTCTGGCAGTTGATGGGAGTCTGTTTCAAACTCAAACATAATATTTTTCCTAACAAGAACAAGTTCAGAATGATGTCTTTTCTGTTGTAACTCATCTTGCTGGAATTGAGATTCGAGTTGCAGAAACCTAATCGTTTCCTGGGCATTTTGCAGACATATCATGATATCAAAAAGATTATCCTTACTCATGTTTACCATCTCATCTACAATAGAGAATATCAGAGCATTTAGCAACTCTACATATCATCAATTTGATCCATTTCAAAACAATTGAATTAGAGGAATGGTGTTGGCTTCGACTACAAATGGCCCATATAATTCAAAATGGTATGCACCAACGCATGAACTAATGCAGATTCACGTTCTTCAATTATACACTTTGACTGAGGAGGCATATATTCTCCTCTCAACGTGTATACATCACCATAATTTGCACGAACTCAGCTGTCACAACTCACAAGTTGGCTTCAATGTATATTCACACACATAAACTATTCAATCCTCAACGTTCATAACTCGGTTTCATAACTAGGCTGTCACAACTTGCGATAAAAAATATTCAAGCTACATCACATACATTCTCGTGCATTAAGAGCATGAACCAACTCAATCGAACCTCATATGAATGTATCTCAATATATATATTAAAGAACAAACTTTAACATACATATATCGACCTTTAAAGAATGGGATAACACAAAATGTTTTTCAAAACACCACACCAGATTTACATTGACCAAAAAACACATATATGGCATCCCATAATACAACACATGATCTTCATATTTTCATCACATCACCATTATGGCAGTTCCATATATCACACAGGACTTGACTTCAATTAAGGCATTAAAGGTTCGATATATTTATGCACATAATAGAATGGTCAATGCACCAAGATGTTCAATTCTCCAACCAACACTGAACAAAGCATAAACCAACTCAATGCAACAACTTTCATATATCATTTGCAGGAGCGCACTCATATGAGATATCACAAATCAGGAATTACACACAAGAATCAAAATAATAGAACGACTAGGAGAAAAATACTAATACCATATCAATCAATATGAATGAACATTATATCAATGCATATAATAACCTCGGCAGGACTGCAATCTATTCAAGTTTTTCACCAAAGTCGCCCACTAGACCTGACTAACTGCTCCAAAGCTCATAGATGTTGCCCACATCCACCTGCTTTACGACTTTGAGGTATCAAAGAAAGGAAAAATATATTAGTGCAACAAAGACTTGCAAAGGTGCGTTCTCAGCTCCACTGTTGTGGCTATTACTAACTTCTACTTGCCAAAGACCCCTTCCTTATTACATTCCACACTACAGTTCAACAATGGAATTGTGCGTCGGCTACAAGCATTACTGTTTCAACACACTTTTATGGGCGTTGTCTTCCGACAAAAGAAAGGAAGAAGGTCATATCTTAGAATAGATGGAGCAAAGTGAGAAGAGATGTGTTATACACCAAGCAGATAATTGCAGAACTGTTGATAAATATCATGGTAAGATAAACAAACACATATGAAAATGGAAAAGGTGTTACAGATGGTGTCGACCAAAATTGTGGTAAAAATTTGGAGAAATATTTTTAAATTAAGAATATATATATATATTTCTCGACGGGGTGATTAACGATGAGAGGGAAGAGTTGGATGAGGACGTTAATGTCCCTACACACGTCATATATGGTGAAGATAAGACATGGACGTTAATGCCCCCACACACTTCATTTATGATGAAGATAGTTGACATGATCAGGACATTTGGCGTGAGCATGGCGAATATTTTGGATGGTATTCAGGTCATAATGGCTTTCTACTCTGTTTGAATTCTCATTTGGGAGCTATGGGAAACGAAAAAGGGGGTTGTGCAGGGTGGCCATTTTTCTTGGCCACGCCACGCTTCGAGGTGCCTGTTAACGGCGTTGGTTTTTGAGCTTTGGGAGTAGGGTGTGACGCTAGTGCGGGTGGAGGATTTGTTGGTTATTGCTTGGGACCCTGTACCAGGGAAGAATGATGTAATTCACATGACATCAGAGGTTGGGGTTTTTGTTGTGCGGCGTGAGTGTTGGCCAAGAGTGCCTTTGGGTAGGTATGGTTCTGTAATTTTGTATTTGTGTTTCTTATCAGCGGAGGTAAAGTTTTTGGTTGTTATAACCAATTTGATGGAGTAGTGGTTGAGGAGTGTAGGGTGGTGGGTATTTTGTTGTGAAAAGAGGTGTTGGAAGCCCTTGAGCGAGGAACCAATTGGGGGTGGCGTTTTGTTAGGGGGGTAGGAGTTTGCGTGGTGGAGGTCTGGTGGCTTTGGGAGTGGGCATGGCTTGGTGTGGTGTGGGGTGATTTCTCTTTGGTGTGTGGGACCGAAGGGAAGCTTGCAAGGACAAACAAAAAATGGGTAAGGGGCATGTTGGTAGAGCAAAATTATTGACCTGTAGGTTGGGTGGTCTGTGGTGAGACTTGGTTTGTGTCCGTGGAGTATGGGCCTTGTGGGGTACAATTTGGGTGGTGGCTTGGGGGTTCGATGCAGAGACAAAGGGGATGGGTGCGACAGGGTGCCGACCCGCATGGTATGGGTGTTATGCACCAGGAAGACATGCAAAATCTGGAGGGGGAAGTCGAGCAACCGATTGGTTCTCCTGGTAGGGTGGACCTCCCTCCCACCCCATTTGATTCTCTTGAGGCACAATCGAGTCATATCACGCAAATGGTTGAGAAACTAGGAAGATATCCGCACAATAACTATGATGAACTAATTGATTTCATGAATGATTTACAACACAAGCAATGACATATTTTTGACAAACTGGTTTCTCTCCAACGTGGGTAGAGGCAGATTCAGGATAAACAAGACCACTTAGAGGGTTGACTGGACCATATTGAAGCATATGTTCATGAGACATTTCACTAGCCTCCACTACCAGTTGTCGATCCGAGTGCCTCAAATCCGGGGATTGATGAAGCTTTGGGATGATGGTTAGTTATTTTTATGTTTTAGGTCAATTCAGACTACCGAGGGCGACATGCATGAGATCTTGTAGTTTCATTTTTCTCTCGTCTATATGTTTTTGTCAGTATCTCCATGTTAACAAACCCAGTTGGAATGAGGATGGAGACATTTTTTTGGTTCTCAAACCACGATGTAATCATTTGAATAATTAATATAAATCGTTGTTTTACAAAAAAAAAGGTTTTGTCTAAATATTTTAAAATACTTTAAATGAGGATTATATCTCAATTTAGGGCTTGAAAATCAAGAATATTTTTCAATTATTTCAGGTAGGTTTTTTGGAGCTATGAATTTAGTTAATAAAATTGCTTCATTTCTTTAATGGAAGATGGAAAACTTGGTGCATGCAAATTCATGATATAATTCTTTATCCAATGTCATATTTTTCTTGCATTTGAATTTATAAGATATTATCATTTATTTCTAGAACTTATAAGCCCCCCAAAGAAAAATAACATATAGTAAAATCTACACAACCAAAAAATCATAACAAGTATATGTGCAATTTATCAATTTTTTTAGAGCATATTTGGTTTTCCATTTTACATAAACAAGTAGAAAATATATCTAGAACACAACATATATAAATTTTAAATTAATATTTTATTGGATTCTAAAAATAATTGAAGGTTTTTGGCTGGGCGCGTGGTGCCTGGATACCTTCCTCTACGCTTCTGAGACAACATCGCCGCCATGGCCCTAAGAGGGGGCCCGGAGGATGCTTCCCCTCTCCCACCCGAGCTATCTGCTTTCAAGACGCTGGTGGCTGGTTGCAACAAGCGCCCAACTAATGATCTCCAACAAAAATTCGTTAAAAGACTGGATTCAATCCCCACAGTTGATCTACCAATTGAAGAACCTTGCATATCAGCCTTAAACCTTGCAAAACACAGGCTCATTGGGAAGTTCACTAGGCTCTAGTCCTCGCCCAAAGCTGTCGAAGCCTAGACTCAAAGGAACTGGACTCCCCTTATCAAAGAAGGCATAAGAAGCTTCTTATTCAGTAAGGGATTCTTTGTCTTTGTTTTTGAGGCAGTAGAAGATAGGAACCTGATATTTCGAAATGGCTCATATTTCATGGGACCTCAGGGCCTATATTTGAATCAATGGACCCCAGATTTTGACCCGAGCCAAGATGTCCCCTCAGCTGTTCCGGATTGGGTTTGCTTACCCCACCATCCTCTTCACTGCTGGAACCCCAATCATTAGATACCATCTGCAAAAAACTTGGGAAGTACATAGACAAAGCAGAAAGGAGGGACCAGTACTCCTACACAAGAATTTGCGTGGAAGTCGACTTGGAGGAAGGCCTCCCTGAGGCTATTAAACTCACGATGGTTGATTGATCTCACATCCAAGAGGTAGGTTACGAGCAGCTCCCTTTTAAGTGTCGATATTGCCATGGCAACGGACACTTCGCCAGATATTGCAAAAAGAAAACATTGGAGGAGATCAAGACCTCAAAGGAGGATCAATGGACTCAGGTCCAGAAAGTTGCCTCAAATAAACATAATTATAGAGCTAAAGGGAAAAGTAAGCCATCAGGTAGCACTGCCCCTACCTCGGTGACACAAGGGGAGGGGCCTTCTGTCCCTCCAAGAACAGATGCAAACTCCAACCCATTTGAAATTCTAAGCACCCCAGAAGAACTTCAAACTGAAACAGAAGAAGAAGCGACGGAACAACAACCTAAACCAACTGAAGAAGACAAAATTCAGGAAGAAATTGCTCCAATACAAATGGGATCTCCAAGAGGAGCCTCCACCTCCCTGTCCTATGTAGAGATGAAAAGGAAGAAGCCCCCTGAATCCTCTGGATCCTCGGAGGAAGAAACTTTAGAGAGACCCTTGAAAAGAGTTAGGAGGAAGTCTCATAGAGAGGCAAGAGAAGAAGAGCCTAAGAAGAAAAAAATGCAAGGCATCCAGTCTACGATTGAGATATCCATAGGCAAAAACACTCGAACCAGGCCTCCCAAAGGCCACCCCTCTGCAAGTAAATAATGCGTATAGTCTCTTGGAATTGTAGAGGCTTGGGGAATCCCTCAAAAGCGGAAGAAATGAATAATCTCCTGAAATCTGAAACCCTTGAGATGCTCATGCTCCAAGAGACTAAAAGAGAAGGGGAAACCCTTCTAGGCCTCAACAAAGAGAAATGGAAAACAATAGTCGGGAAAGAAGTAAGTGCAAGGGGTACTTACGGTGGGCTTGCCACTCTCTGGGAGGATGACAACTTCCATCTCGACGACTCCTTAGAAATGGAACATTGGATCTACATCGAGCTTCAGCGTCTTGCGAGTAAGAACACCCTTGCCCTCTTTAATCTTTATGTTCCGGTCCTCTATGCTGAAAAAAAGGACTGTTGGCAAACCCTATCTGATTTTTTTGAAGCCTACTCCCCCAAGAACATAATCCTAGCTGGAGATTTCAACCTTGGTTTTTAGCCAAAGGAGAAAAGAGGAGGCATTATAAGCAAGGATCACACCCTCGCCCTTGTAGAAGACTTGATCCAAGAATGGGACTTACTAGATTTTAAGCCAAAAATAGGGCTTTTCACTTGGTCAAACAATAGAGCAGGGATTGAGCATATTTCTTCCCGGCTTGACAGATTTCTAATCTAGAGCTCCCTCCTCTCTGAAAAGAAGATAATCTCCACTAAAATTCTGCCCAAACTGACTTTTGATCATAAACCTATCCTTCTGCTATTAGAAGAAGAGGAAAATATGGGGCCCATCCCCTTCTGGTTCAGCCCCATATACCCTAAAAGGGATGGGTTTATGGAAACTATCTCCAAAGCTTGGTCCACCCCTGTCAGTGGATCGACTAGTTATGTGTGGGAACAAAAACTCAAGGCCTCCAAAACAACCTTGAAAGAATGGTTAAAAAATCCCTCTGGCTCCCCCTCTAGTCTTAGAAATCAGACCTCCGAGAGGTTGCTTGATCTGCAAATGAACATGGAACAACAAGATATCACCTCTTCAAAAATACGGATTGAGAAAGAAGCCCAACAAAGCACTCTCCACGCTTTCAGAGTTGTGGAAGAGACCTTGAGGCTTAAATCACACAATCTCTGGCTCAAATCTAGAGATAAAAATTCTGCGTTCTTCCACAAGCAAATTCAAACTCCCCTCTTGAGAAACCACATTGCAGAAATTACCTCCACTGATGGGACTGTGCATAAAGGAATAGCTGAGTTACGTGAGGTTGCCACCTCTCACTTCCAGTAGTTGTTCTTAGAAAATGGATCAGACAATGAGGAGGAATTTCTAGAATTTCTCACTCACATCCCGTTGCTAATTAAGGAGGACAATTCTAGCCTCCTGAAGCCCTTCACGGAAGAGGAAGTCAGCAATGTCATCTGGACAATGGAACCAGACAAAGCTCCTTGCCTCGATGACTTTTCCATTCACTTCTACAGAATTTGATGGGATATTATAAAGGCTGATCTGATCCGAATGATAAAGGGATTCCAACAGAAAGCCAAAGTGGGAGGAGGCATAAAATCCACTTTCCTAGCTCTTATTACAAAATAAGTGTACCCTGTTTCTTTTGACCGCTTCATGCCAATTTCTCTTTGCAATGCATCCTACAAGATCCTCTCCAAGATCCCGACGAACAGAATCAAGCCTCTGTTGGAAAAGCTTATCTCTACCAGCTAAGGTGGATTTGTCAAAGGAAGGCATATCCTTGACAACGTGGCTTTAGTGCAGGAAACCATTCACTCCAGCCTCCAATGTCATGAGAAGGGGATGCTTATCAAGCTAGACATGGCGAATGCCTTCGACTGGGGAAGACATTATTTTCTCCTCCAAGTTCTATCCGCTTTTGGCTTTAGCTCTGATTTTATAAGGCTAATAAAAGATTCTATTGGAGAGTTGTGGATTTACCCTTTGGTAAATGGCAGGTCAGGCGGTTACTTCAAAGCTGTGAGGGGCATCAGGTAAGGCTGCCCTTTGTCCCCCTTCTTGTATATCTTGATGGTTGACTCCCTTAGTCGGAAGCTGACAGCAAAGAAGTTAAAAGGGACTCTTCCTGGCAAGAGGGCTATGAGAGGCATTGAGCCAATCAACCATGCCTTGTTTGCTGATGATTCATTACTCCTAGGAGGAGCTTCCCTAAAGATTGCAAGGGCGTTCAATGAGGTTATTCACAACTTCTGCAGAGTTTCTAGAGCCCTAGTCAATAGGAGAAAAAGTGCAGTATATGGCTGGGAGATTGAACAACAAACCATGAATCAGATTGCTCAAGTTCTTAGCATTGTGGGATTCGCTAGCTGGGATAAAATCAAGTACCTTGGCTTGCCTCTGACTCTGGGCACCAACAAGGCCCTCCATTGGGCTGAGATCCTCAGCAAAATCAAGGCTAAAATGAAAGCTTGGGGAGGTCAGTGGCTTACCACAGCCGGGAAGCTTATCCTGGTGAAATCTGTTCTTTCCTCCCTCCCATTATACCAAGATACCTTTTTATTGGCTCCAAAATCAATCATTGAACAACTCTCAAAGTTGTTAAGAAATTTCCTGTGGCAAGAGGTAAGGGGAATCAGAAAAAATTCCACTTGGTGAGCTGGGACATTGTGAAAAGATATTTATCAGATGGAGGCCTGCAACTTAGAGACCCTAGGCTAGCCAATCAGGCCTTGGGTGGGAAGATTTTATGGAAAATATTCTCGAACCATCGACATTCTTTCAGTCAAGTCCTCATTAAAAAATACATGCACGGGCTCTCATTGAATAATATGGAGGAAGGAGCTGCTTGTAAGGGCACCTCCCTTTGGAAGCTCTGTAATCGTGGCTGGGAGTTTTTCAAAGAACACCTCTACAGAATCCTGGGCAATGGAAAAAATATCAGTCTATGGGAAGACAAAATTATGGGCCTCCAACCATTCAACTTAGCTCAGGAAATCACAGAACTATGTGAATGGCTCAAAAACTTTGGCTTCAGCAAACTGGAAGATATTTCTTCCTGGGATGCTGTAGGGAACTGGGTTGAATGGAACATCCCTCGCCCTCCTGATTGGCTGTGACCTCAACTTACGTTCTTCCTAGAAGTGCTCACAAGGCTGGCTCTGGTCCATTGGTGTTCAAAAGACAAATGGGGTTGGAAAAAATTTGGTGTTTATTTTATTGCGCAAGGTTTTTCTGCCCTCCAATCCCATAATCCCCTTCACTCTCTAACTATGTGGAATCAGGTCTGGGATCCTATAGGCCTTCCAAAGATCAATTTCTTTTGCTGGCTCCTCATACACAAGCGTATTCTAACTGGCGAAAACCTAGCAAGAAGAGGCATCGTTGGTCCACATAGATGTTCGCTTTGTTGCGCAGCAATGGAATCAATCAACCATCTATTTATGCACTGTACATTTGCTCAAGAAGTTTGGATGAAAGCTTTGCATGGGCTTGAAGTTCAAACCCCAACGTAGGTCACGATAACAAGTCTATTCAACACTTGGAAAGGGCGATATCCTCACGAATTGAACATAAAATCTCTGTGGAGTAAAATCTGGTTTTCCATCCCAAAATTCTTTTGCTGGGAAGTGTGGTTGGCCAGAAACGATGCTATCTTCAACAACATATTCTGCTCTCCCACAGTGATGGCAGCCAAAGCGAAAGCTTTGCTATTCGAGTCCTTGGTGAATCGATCCCATAAGACAGACAATAACCTTTCTCTCGATGTGATCAACTGGATCGGTGCGCCTTTGAAGAGTGCCTTAAGAAAAAATACCCCTATCGACCTTGTTTCAATTCAGAATGGAGGCTTCATATCCTCGAGATTGATTTTAAAAATTGGTGGAAGAACCAGGACAAAGCCACAATATTATTTAACGGAGCTTCCAAGGGAAACCCAGGGACATATGGAGTAGGAGGAGTTATCTATTCCCGGACAAGGTAAAGTAAAGTCAGCTTCAGTTGGGGCCTTGGGAAGAGCACAAACAATCATGCAGAAATCTTAGGACTACTCAAAGCTTGCCAGATCGTGCATGAACATGGAGAAAAAGACATACGGTTCTTCGGAGACTCAGAAATCCTGATTAAGACCATAAACACTGGCGATCACTTCAACAATCTGGCCCTTAATAAGACCCCGCAGAGACTCAAAAAAGTGCTACAAAATTACACCTCCAGCTCCTTCTACCAAATTCAGTGAAATCTAAACAAGGAAACGGACGCAAAAGAAAATGCAGGTTGCCTCTTAGCTCAAGGAGATCTCTCAAAAAATGACGAAGTCCCTATCTTGTTTCCTATCCCTTAAGATCCAGATATGTAAAAGCAGAACTCGTCCCTCCAGGGTTTTTTGGAAAAAATAATATGTAACAGGGGTTGTTTTGGCTGCGGCCCAATCTAACTTCATAAATAAAATTTTACCTGTTCAAGTTAAAAAAAAAAAAGTTATTACTTGAAAAAAAAAAAAAAAAACATGCATTGCTACATTGTGTGTATTTATGTGTGTTAAATTTGCATTTAATTAAATAATTGTCATAGTAAATGTTTTGAAAAGTTAAAGATTGGTTAATGTTCCCAACACCAACAAGAGTTATTCTTTAAATTTTCTAAAAAAATTGCAAGTACAATTATTTAATTAAATGTAAATTTAACACGCCCACAAGACATAAAGTGGATGGTGGCAGGGTGTTATGTTCTATTAAGGTACTCCGTGGTGAAAAAGTCACTAGTTTGAAACTTTGTGGCAAAAATCTAGCTATGCTAAGGGAAAGTGTGACTCAAGTTAGATGCAATCCCCAAATAATTTTGACGACTTAGATGCCCCTAGATTGTGGCTACTCAAATCACAAGTTTAAAATACCAATCATCTCAAAACTAACATTAAAAATTAGATTTGACACATTAACACCATTTAATATTTTAAAAATAAAATATCATGAAAAGAAAAACACAATTTTATAAAATGTTTTTCCCTACACTTCAAAATTATATATATATATATACATATCACTTCTTAAAATGGTTAATTAATTATTTATTATACTAAAATTATAAACAATTAATGTACCAATATATTCCAAATAAAAAATATTCCATAATTCAAATATCAATGTTTTGAGTTTTGTTCAATATTATTTTTTATTAAATTAATCAATTCAATTTACAAACTCTAAATTATAATCTAACACTTTTAAAATAGAGTTGACATAAATTTATCTATAAGTCCATGCCAAATGTGTGTATAAGTTCTCCCATGACTTTCAGTTCTCCAATTGTAATATCTCTACCATACAATTTTTTGTAAATTCATATATTTATAAAATAAATATATTATTAGTGGAATATATGACTAATATTTTCATTAATATTTAGTTAAAGTGGATTTGATTGTAATTATCAAAAGTAATTACTTGGTCTTTATAGTGGGATGATTTAAAATACTCAATTATTCTCGGGAAATATCAAGAATTAGTTATAATCTACTTTTAACGCTTCTAAATCTGAATGTAAAAAAGGTATGAGAAAATGGGAACGAATTCTTAAAATATTACATGACTAAATTAATGGTGTGAAATTGCATGATTTATTTGACTAGAAGTTAAGTCAACCCAATTGTTTTTTTTTAACAAGATCGATTATATAATATTAATACCAAAAAGGGAGGAGACTTATCCTCATTACAAAATTGCCATATCTAGCCAAAAAAGAGGATTTTTTTCTTAACAAGATCGATTATATAATATTAATACCAAAAGGGGAGGAGACTTATCGCGAAAAAAGAGGGCGAGCTAGAACATTTGCTACTAGCTCTCCAAATACTAGGTTGTCTTTGAAAGCCCCATGTTTTCCCACTACATTAAGTTTCAAAATTTCTATAAACTTCTGTAACAACAACATACATTTTGACTTCATAATGTAAAATATGAAAATAGACTAATAACTAGAGAATGTTGCGATACACAAAATTGTTGATGTAGAGCCATTGTTGCCTTGCTTGACAATCTTCTCTTCGTCATCTCGAAATTTGTTTCCGTGATCAAGAAACAAAGTTACCAATGAAACGAGAAAATTACCGATTACCCGTTTTTTTGAGGTAGAAAAAAAAACACCCGATTTTGAAAAGTGGTGATGCATAATCATCCATTTTTTTGGAGCATAGCTTTGGCACTTTAAATTTTCTTATTATTATTAATTTTTTTAAATGTCATGATTTTCATGTCGATTTTGAAAAGTGGTGATGTATAGTAACCTTTTTTTTTTTAAAAGCATATTTTAGAAACTTTAATTTTTTTTTGATTTTTTTAAATGTCAATTTTGAAAATGGTGATTTTTTTGGCACTTTAAATTTTTTTATTTATCAAGTATCAACATTTACTTTAAAATGTTAGTGATTTTCATGTTAATTTTGAAAAGTGTTGATGCAACATCAAACCTTTTTGTGTAGAGGTGATTTTCATCTTGGTAATAGAACAAATGTACATGACAAAAAAAAAAAAATATAAAAAAAACCGCTAAGTGTAAAAAAAACAAAAAATAATTCGTAAAAATAAAAAATAAAAAAAAAAATAAAAAAAAAAATGGGAAAAATTCAAAAAGAAAAAAAAGGGAAAAATTCAAAAAAAAAAAACCAAAAAATAAAATAAAAGAAAATCATTTTTTTTTTTAAGTTATAAAAAAAGACAACAACCCATAATTAAAAAAAAAAAAAAAGATAAAAAAATCGTTAGAATTTTTGATCTTTAATACCATGGCTAACCATGGCTAAAAATCGTTGGAATTTTAAGAATTTTGATATTTTATTTTTAATGTCATGTTTATCGTTGAAATTTTAAGGTTTTTCAAAGTTATTATATTTTATCTTTAATGTCATTATAATTTTTTTTAACAATTTACCCCAAAAAGAAAAAGACGTTATTCCAACATCAACAATTTTCGTTTTTCAAGGTGTTTTTTGCACACAAAAAATTGAGGACGTTGTTATAGCGTCATCACTTTTCATTTTGCACACAAAAATTGGCGATGTTATTCCAACATCAACATTTTTCGTTTTTAGGTTGTTTTTTGCACACAAAAATTTGATGACGTTATTCCAGCATCAACACTTTTCGTTTTCAGGCTATTTTTTGCACAAAAAAATTGGCTTTTACTTCCATTTTTAAAAAATGTTGAAAATCTATCCCGAAAAAAAAAGTTATTCTAGAATACAAATTTTCGTTTTCGGGTTGTTTTTCAATGGTTTTTTTTTTTGTTTTGTTTTTGTTAAAGTTCTTGTTTTAAGGTAATATTTCTCAAAAAAGAATTCATACACATAAATTAAATTTCAGAAAGAGAGGAATAACATGTTCAGAATGTTATTCCAACATCAACACTTTTCATTTTCAAGGTGCTCTTAGCACACAAAAAATTGACGACGTTATTCTAGCATCAACACTTTTCGTTTTCATAGTTTTTTTGCACACAAAAATTGACGACATTATTCCAGTCAACATTTTTCGTTTTCAGGCTTACAAATTTTTGTTTTCAGGTTGCTTTTCAATGGCTTTTTGATATATTTTTTTTGTTAGAGTTCTTGTTTTGAGGTAATAGTTCTTAAAATAGAATCCATATATGTGAATTAAATATCAGAAAGAGAGGAATAACCTGGAATAACCTGTAGCGAATGTTGTTCTAAATTGTGAAATAATTTCCATAGAGCAGTAGACTAGAATTGTGTCTCTTGATTTAGATTAAATTGCTTGAGTTGCAATTCTATCACCATAATTCTACATTTAATTTATATGGATGCACTAGGATTATATTTTTATGCCTATAGACATGTCTATTTTGGAAATTTTATTTTCAATGATTGTTAGGTGGATGGTAGGTGTTTAACCTCCATGGAATATTTTAGAATATGTTTAATAGTAGTCACAGATCAAAAATTGATATTTATGTGAAAAGTACTTCCTTTTTAATTAAATTTATTAATTAAAAATAATTTTTGGTATGAAGTGTCATATGAAATGAGTAATAGTTTTTTTGGGCATGTGGTATTGTTAAGCCATGACATTGACCCATGATATTAAATCAAATCCTATTTACAAGGCATGGTAAAGTTAAATTGAATCTCCATGGTTAAGAATCTTGTTATATATTTTATTAAATGTATATATGTTTAGCTCTTATATATTTTTTTGAAGATTAATAATAGTAATAGTATTTTAAAATAAATTTATGCTTTGATTTATTTATTTATCTAATTTAATATAATTTTGGCCATTATTTTTTTGATGTTTATATTGTACAGAAAAGTTTCTAAACATTCATATGACCTGCTTAAATCTATCATTAATTAGTGAATGTTGAATTAAAGAGATTTAATAGAAACTATGGAAAAATATTATATAAAATAATTTTATAAATATTTGGTTATAATTATAAGGCATAGTCTAACTAATAGATGAAATGGTCTTTTTGGTTGGAATCCGACAATATATTTTTGAGCAAGTTTGTGATTTCTTATTGTTTAAGATGCACATTTTAATGCCAAAATAGATTTAGTACTATAAAAAACCCATGAGGCACTCAAAATTTGCAAATTAAAGAACTTATGATTTTTAAAAATTTGTAACAGATTTTGAGCAAAAATAACTATTAATTTTTTTTTCTCCAAAAAAGAGCTATTTAGTTTATTAGTTAGACTAAAAATAATTATTATATATCTCAGAGTGAGCAAGAAATTGTAATACATTCTCTATTCATCTAATTAATGCAAACAAAATTAAGCAGTTTTTACTAGTTGGTTTCCCCTAGATAAATCATTGTACTTGTGTATGCAATTGATGCATGTTTGGGAATGTTGTTTTAAATTGAGAAATAATTTCCATAGAGTAGTAGAGTAGAATTGTGTCTCTTGATTTAAATTAAATTGCTTGAGCAGTTGAAATTATATCACCATAATTCTACATTTAATTTATATGGATGCACTAGCATTATATTTTTATGCCTATAAGTATGTCTATTTTGGAATAGAGTCTTTCAAAATTTTAATTTTATTTTCAATAATTGTTAGGTGGATGGTAGGTGTTTAACCTCCATGGAATATTTTAGAATATGTTTAATAGTAGTTATAGATCAAAAATTGATATTTATGTGAAAAGTACTTCTCTTTTATAAATTTATTAATTAAAAATAATTTTTGGTATGAGCAAGTGTCATATGAAATGATTAATAGTTTTTTTTGGACATGTGGTATTGTTAATCCATGACATTGACCCATGATATTAAAATAAATCGTATTTACAAGTTAACAATCTGCATGATAAAATGAAATTAAATCTCCATATTTAAGAATCTTGTTATATATTTTATTAAATGTATGTGTTTAGCTCTTATATATTTTTTTAATGATTAATAATAGTAATAATATTTTAAAATAAAGTTATGATTTAATTAATTAATTTATCTAATTTAATATAATTTTGGCCATTATTTTTTGATGCTTATCTTGTACGGAAAAGTTTCTACACATTCAAATGACCTGCTTAAATACGAAATTAAATCTCCATAGTTAAAAATCTTGTTATATATTTTATTAAATGTATATGTGTTTAGCTCTTATATATATTTTTAATGATTAATAATAGTAATAATATTTTAAAATAAAGTTATGATTTAATTAATTTATTTATCTAATTTAATATAATTTTGGCCATTATTTTTTGATGCTTATCTTGTACGGAAAAGTTTCTAAACATTCAAATGACCTGCTTAAATCTATCATTAACCAGTGAATGGTGAACTAAAGAGCTTTAGTAGAAACTATGGAAAAAGATTATATAAAATAATTTTATAAATCTTTGGTTATAATTATAAGATCTAAACATTCAAATGACCTGCTTAAATCTATCATTAATCAGTGAATGGTGAACTAAAGAGATTTAGTAGAAACTATGGAAAAAGATTATATAGAATAATTTTATAAATCTTTGGTTATAATTATAAAACACAGTCTACCTAATAGATGAAATGGTATTTTTTGCTGAAATCTGACAATATATTTTTGAACAATATTGTGATTTCTTATTATTTAAAATGCACTTTTTAATACATAAATAGATTTAGCACTCCAAAAAAAATCTATGAAACATTCCAAATTTACAAAAACGTAATTTTTAAAAATCGAGCAAAATTTACTATTAAAAAGAAATCCAGAAAAAACTATTTAATTTATTAAATAGACTAAACCTAATTATTATATATCTCACCATATAGTGAATAATGTATTATATAACTCACCATATGGTGAATATTTTTTTTTTAAATTAAGACAAAATTATATTATGACAAAATCTTTACTACTTTCGAAGAGTTATTCTACTTTCGAAGAGTTATTTGCTACAACATGATAGGGTTAAATGATATTAATTGAAATTTGGTACTTAGGTTTGAATGGATTTATTAAGTATTACATATTGTTGTGAGGAAATGTGTACGGAAGGAAGGTTAGATTATAGTATAGAGAAGAAAGACTTCGATAATGGTCAAGGTATAAGTGTGAGTCGTTACATTGTGTTCTATTTTTATGTGAAACGTTGTGGTGTAAATTTGATTTTTTTTTACATATTTTCTTAAATTAAAGTCCATGAAACTTATAAAACTTATATATATGTTGCGAATTTTGACGTGCAGTGCAAAACTAATTTATACGAAGTTATTTTATCTTTTTAATGATATTTAAAATTATATTAATGTTATTTAATGTGTTAAATTTAATTGTGTTTATATATATATATTTTGAAAATAAAAAAGTATATCTATATATATATATATTCAGAAGATAAAAACAGTCTCATGTATATTATGTATATCGTGCATTTATTATCATTTAGTTTCAAAATATATCTATCTTTCTGGGATATTACAATCCAGACACCTATTACATGTTTCAAGATTTGATCTAACATTAATAACCAAAAATTGCTTAAAAAACAACATAGTATCAGACCACCAAAAGATACAACATAAGAAAGAAAATTGTTCAACAAGGACAAGTCACAAAAAGTCACACACACACACACACACACACATATATATATATCAAGTCGTGGACTGCCATCAGTGTACCGTTCCATCCTAACATAAGAAGAACATCACCGAGCCAGTTGCCCCTTTTCCTGCTGCATCAACAAGCTCATAGTGCATCTGACCAAAAATGCCCTGCAATCCTCTTTTAGACAGTCGGTCTGCTTCACCGTTCTTTTCTTGAAAGACATGATTGAAGGATATATGTGAGAAGGATCTCGACAACTCATAGATACGCTCCATCCACTGTGATGGTGAGTAGGTGCAAAAGCATTTTTTTGGGTCATATGGTCTATAAGCACCTTAGAGTCACAAAATACCCACAATGTGTCAATGTATAACTGTTTTGTGAACCACAACAGTCCCCATAGTGCCAATAGATCCACCGTGGTGTTGGTGCCCTAGCCTCCATACCAATAAATCTTATAATGGCATTGTGGGTTCAACTTCAGCCAATCTCCACAGCCACAACGTGAATTCTGTGTCGCTCCATCGAAAAACCCCACTGGGTAGGTGATGGGAAAAGGTCTCAAATGATGGGAGAGGTCCTGCAGAGGAGAATTTTCAACCCGAACCCACCCCAACATTTAAGAATCTGCACTGCCACCCTGACCGATTAAATGCCCTCCTCCTGGAAAGTCCATCTATTCTAGGCGCACCACAACTTCTAGTGGAAAATCAATGGAATTTTTAGAAAATATGCACCTTTCGTTGCCCACCATGAAATACAGTCATGTACCGAATGGAAGACCCTGTGCTGAAAGTGTAATGTTTCCTGGATATGCCTCCATGTATGTCGTGCGAATGAAATATTATAAAATAAATGTTCGTTGTCTTTTATAGAATTCAGACACATCCTGCATCTCCTAGGTCCACACCAACCTCTTTTTAGAAGATTGTCCCAAGTTAAGTTTTTATCCCTCCATACAAGCCACATGAAAATAATGATTTTAACCTGTACATTCGACCTCCACATTTTGAAAAACCAACACTTATGTACAAGTCTTCTAATATGATGAAGAATTACCCTAAATGTTTCCCAACTTTGAACCTGATGGTTAATCAGAGTGCCCCCCAGGTTATATAATCCCACCTATCTGCGAGTGATAAACCCATGTGTCTTACACTGTTTGTGTACGAGACCCACTCCTTAGCATATTTATCCCAAAACTTCAACTCTTCTGCCCCTTTCCAAATTGGGTATCCCTCACACCATATTCTGATATCCTGTCCCACATAAAAGATACCTTGAGCATGTAAGGCAAATAGAAGCTCATTACTCACCAGACTAATCTCAACATTTCCACATAGAACAATTCTACCATTAAGTATTTTTGCACCATTGCCAAAGGACCAGCACATACGCTGCATGTACAAATGCCAAATCTTCATGAACCCATTCCATATGGTTTATCCCCTCATTGTGCTTGGCCTTCCATGAATACACCATAATTTCGCCAATTGTGATTTCAGGTATTTTTAGCTGATAATGTCCTTCCATGTGCCTGGAATGTTCAAACCCCTCTATAATGATTTGAGAAGGAGAACCTTCCCAAATATATCCACGTCCAGGAATCACTAGCCTCCCATTTCCTTTGGCAATGTTATGCTATCCCATGAAGACAAATGGTATTTACCTACACCCCCGCCACCTGCCCAGATGAAATTGGCCATTGTTGACTTTATACGAGTTATAATGGAATTCAAAATGTGAAAAAGATGAGCCTAATACATCGACAATTGTTGTAGTACTGCCTGAGCCAAAGTAAGCCTCCCACCCTTCGATAGCCATCTCAAAGACCAACCATTAACTCTTTTCCATAATTTTTTAGGTATCCAAGACCAATCTGCGGCCGTGTAGTTATTTGGCTTTAAATGAAATCCCAGATATGTGAAGCTGCCTTTAAGTGGCGCGGATTTGAAATTGAAAATATCAGCAACATGTTTAACAACATCTAGATCACCCTATGAATGTAGAATGACCGACTTATCTTCATTTGCAATCATGCCAGAAGCCTTGCCAAACCTCTCAAAAAGATGTTTGAGATCAACCCATAATGACCTACGCAACATGCCAAATATCATAACATCATTTACAAAGAAGCTGTGAGATGCTTCTTTTTTGCCCATAACTTTAATACCCCAAAAATTGCCCACACTGACTATATATATATACAAGTTTTTTGTTGTTTAAAATACAATTTTGAATGCATAAATGTATCTAGTACTCTGAAAAATCTTTTGGGCATACAAATTATGCAGATTAAATAATTGAAACTCATTATCTGTAGATTTTGATTAAAATTAACTAGAAAATTGGTTCTGAAAAAGGTCATTTCGTTATAAATTATACTACACCTATATATATAATTATAATGATTAGAAAATTATATTTTTTCAAAATCAACAAATTAATGTTTGAATTACATTTTTTATACCCTTACGTTCCCAAAAATATATTTTTATTATTTATATAAATTGAAAAACTAGAAATTATTTTAATCATTCACATATTGCACACATACCTTTTATAATTTTTTGGTTGTGTAGTTTTTAAGATATGCATGTTTCTGTGGAGTATTCATTACTTGGGAGAAAAAAAATAGCATAAATTTAAAAATGAGAAAATTATATATTATTAGATAAATAATCAAATAACAAATCTATAAGAACTAAGTCTACTATCTTTTATGCAAAATACAAAGATTCTACCTATAAAATGAAATTCCAGAAAAACATACATAAATTAAGAACGATTCTTGACAGTTTCAAAATACCTCAATGAAGCACTTTAAAATAATTCAATCAAAATGTTTTAAAACCATGAGATTGAGTTATTTTGAAATCCTCAATCAAGCATCTTGAAAGACTTCAAACAAGGTATTTGAACGCATTTTAAAATCTTTCATCGCCGTATTTTTGACCTAAATAATTCATTTTTTTTAATTGCTTATCAAAATTTTAAGCTCTTCATCAAATAAAATCTCCATTAACAATTTGAATAATCCATTTTCATATGCTCACCTTTCCAAATTATATAATTGAGATTTACAAATTTAATATGACATGAAAAAGTGTTGGTTGTAGGAAAGATCGAGGTTCAATTATAATTGCGAGAAGGGTTAAAAGGGTAGATAGAGAGAGTTTTGGACACCATAAGATCGAGGTTCAATTATAATTGCGAGAAGGGTTAAAAGGGTAGATAGAGAGAGTTTTGGACACCATAAAGATAAAAGATAGAATAGGGAGTTCACAGGTTATTTTGATTTGTATGAGGATCTTGGCTTTCAGGTGGTTAGGAAAAAACAATTACTCCATCCTAAGGAGGGAAATAAAGAAAGGAGGAAAAACAAATCCTAAACAGGACGATGTCAAGAGAAAAGAGAGAAGTGAGTTGATGAAAGGTTGTCCTAATCTGGTAGTATCCAATGGAAACTCTGCACAAAAACCATGTGGTATAGACACGAGTCTTGAGGTCCTGGTTGGATATTTTTTCCTGAACCATACTAGAAGTCAGGAGGCTCGGGGGGAGGACTAGACGTGATAGCAAACCTCATTGGTTGGGTGGATAACAAGTCACTCTGAAAAACCTTTAAAGCAAGGAGGAGAAAGATAAGTGGAGCCACAGTAGGAAATCATTATACTTTGATAAGTTATTGTTTTATTCTTACTGTTTGAATGAACCAAGTAATTATTTTATGCACTTAAAAAAGTTACAATCAGAGGAAATGAGCAAACTGTGTTTCTTGTATGATAGCTATTGTTTTTACAGTCAAGTTATGAAGTCTGCTAACTGAGTAGTGGCATTAATGACATGTATGGTTCGACCCTTCGATTCAATCAAGGGTTTTACCCAGTTTATATAAATATGCTGGAAAAATATAAAATGAATCACTCTGTAACTAAAAAGGGAAATGTGTTTGTGTTTACCCTTGCATAAACTATAGGATTTAAATTTCGATGCAGATACTATTAAAGAAAAGACAACAGATTCCTAAATGTTTGTGGATTTATCGAGCCAAAGTTACTAGAATAAATAATCCAACCATTCAAAATCTAACCACACAATATGGAAGTGTCGTACAAACTAAATACAGGACGTGAAACTTAGAGGAAAACTAGAAGACGGTTAGACCTCCCCAATGTTGAGCCTTGCAATATGTATGTATTTACTCTTGATTACTGTCCTCTTTCCTCTTCCTTATCCATCTTGTGCCATGATATAATAACATAATGAAATGATTTTGATGAAGAACGAATGAAAAATGATTTCGATACGATTTAATCGTCCAAACTAATTCTCGTTGCTTTTTATGCTGAAAATAACAGAAGAAACAAGACTTAATCACGAGAAAGAAGACGCATTAAAAGTAGTCGAATCAAAGATAAATCAGTAAGGATTAGTGCAAGAATGAACAAACTATCCGAAGATAGCATTTTGTTGTGGATCCCTCAAGATCTCCTGATCCTGAGGGATCACACTTATCTTTCCTTTTAGCTATAAAGGGACATGAGAGCTAGTTCTCATGGATTATGTGTCATGTATCTTTCACTTCTGCATAATTTGTAATTGTAATTCACAGAACGCAGTTCTCAACAACGAGCTCGTATTATGATGTTAATTGACTGTGATGATTAATATATAATTCGCGTTGCTGTTCATTCGATTATTCTGGAGTAATTAAGCCGTATTCGCCAGTGGCTACGGGCCCAGTCTCTGGTGAATTTCACTTTTGTTTCTTGTGTTATACTTTTCTAGTTATTGCAAGTATATTCTGCTTTTACGCTTTGTAGTTGAAGTACTTTTGATAATTTGGATTTCTGGTATTTATTTCCATTGAATACGCATTTCCAATTTAATTAGTTGCTAGTTAAAAGAATTGGTTTTGATTATTTAAAGCGTATACAGTTATTTCCAATACCTTCTTTCTGTTCAATAGTTTAGATCCAGCTAAAAGAGCTCGGTTAATGCTTCAGTGCTCTCGGTTGATTATCATTTGAATTAGTTGAATTAAGAATGGATTACATCTTTGGGTTATAATGCGTAGATGAATCACTTCCTTTAAAGCTTCAAGATTTATGATTGCATCTATATTAAACGATTGGCTTTAGCATTTACTCTTTGTATGAATATCTTGCACATACTATGTACACACTAGAGATAAAAGGACTTACCCTGGTTGATAATGTGAGGCAATTAGGAGTTTTTAAAGACACTTGTTAGCACCCAACATTTTGGCGCCGTTGCCGAGGAGCGTGTTGCCACTCTGTAAAAAGAGTAATGTTTGATTGATGTTTTTTCTGCTGAGGGAGAATTGGGTATTAAAAATGGAAGGTAAGAACCTGCGTAAAGAACGAGTAAAATGCTCGCTCATTCGCCCTCTTTCTAGCAGAATTGCGTGAGAGTTTAAGGTAGGAATGAATGTTTGTATTTTTGCATGAATGAATAAGAGGGAAAGACCTGAAAAAGACAAAATTCGTCCTTCTAAACCTAAAAAACCTAAGGGACTAGTGACCCTTGGACGATCAACTTTTATTGAAGAAATCTTAAGAAAAGCTCAATCTTAGTCATCAGTAGGACCCCGAATTATTTCTGCCAGACATCCTACTGACTTCCTTCAAGCCGCAGGATCACCATCTGTAGCTAATGTTGAGATTCACAGTAAGACTGAAGAGATTGAGAAGAGTTTTCAAGATACTGAGAATTCACAAACTCACCCTTCACAAGAAGGAAATTCTTGCAACCTCTGTGAAGAAGAAGGAGAAACAGGAAATCTTGAAATTAAATTATCAAAACCTAGATCTCCTGAAGTAGTGACTGAACAGAGGACATCTAGTATTCCAGATCAAGGTAGTGTTGTTAGAACCATTCCAGCCTCTTGTAGACATCCTAGGAATAACTCTCCAGCTCCGGAGATCCCTGAAGAATATTGGCATATTTTTGACCAAATGGCTAATAACCAGCAACCTCAAACTTCTACATTGCAATACTCTATTGTTGACACAGCTATCAATGCCCCCATGAAGGCTATCCCATTACAAAATATGCCTAGCTTTCATGGGCTAACTTCAAAAGATCTCGATGCATTCCTTTTCGAGTTTGATGTCTTATGCAGGGGTTATGACTACATTACCGACCCCCAGAAGCTGAAGCTATTCCCCTCTACTATGAAGGGAGCAGCACTGCGTTGGTTCATGGGACTTGGTGGAGGCACCATCAATGACTGGGACCAAATGAAAACATCTTTCCTTAAAAAATACCAAGATTATTGCCGAACTAGAGAACTAAAAGAAGAAAATTTTCAAATGGTAGCTAAGCCTAGTGAGACTCTGGAAGAATATGTAGAGCGTTTTCAATATAATCTGCAAAGATCTCCTTACACAAATCTTCCTGATAATGTTTTAATTTAAAAACCACGATGATCAGAGGTATGAAAGACCAATGGGTAGAGACACTAAATATAATAGGTAAATGTGATATTTATCAAGAAAACTATAACAATATTATAGATTTGTGCATCAAGTGTTCCAGGGGCAGTACAAGGCTGAAACCAATCAGACGCGATGCAAGCCCCAGAGACAACAAGTCCTCAGGAGGACCCTGGCGACACAATTGGATGTCATGCAAGATAAGCAAAAGTAGGCTATAGCAGAAGCCCCCGTTGTAGACAGAAGCATAGTCATAAAGAATTCCCCCTAGATATGATACGAACATGTGCCATATGCACTAAAGAACAAGCCACGAAAAGTTGCCCATCACTTCCAGGATTAAAAGCAGTCTTCAAGGAAGTGGAAGAAGAAGTGGAAAAAATATATCTGTTGAACCAACGTTGTCAATGACAAGCATGTTAGACAGGTATGCCTACCGATCCATATTCGTTCTTTCCTCCCTCGCAATATAATTCTTAGCAATATTCAGAGGCAGCATGGCAGAATCAACCACCTTTTTTGCCACCTCAAGTATTTTTTATGCCACCATGGCCCAATCAGTCAAATCCAAATAATAATAATTGGCCAAATTCCCCTTACCCACCACCATTATGGAAAAAAAACCCTTTTTCCTCCCAATGGTCCCCTTCCACCTCACAAAATCAAAACTGGCAATCAAATTGGAAAATATCTACGAACCAACGTATGTGGACAGTTCCTCTGCCTCAACCAAATTTACCAACACCTTACACGTTGCAACAAAATCCTCAATCTAATATACAACTGCAACTTCCAGCTCAACCCAACCCAAATCCTAACAATAGACCAGTTCAGTCAATACAAATCATTGAGGGTTTGGACCCTGAGGATGAGTTGAAAGAATGTAACGAACTTAAGTTGAGATCTTGAAGCATAATCACTCTAGAAAAGGATAAATATTTGCAACCTGAAGAACCACACACAAATAAGCCTCTGACTGTAGATGATCAACAAATAAAACAAGGGGAAGATACAGTCAGACAAAAAAATCCTGAACAAATCATAACCACTTCCCCCCCATTCCCAAAAAGATTGCTGATACCACGCCCGATTGAATATGCTGACTTTGATCTTCTGGGTGAACTTAAGAACATTTGTATAAAAATTTCCCTCCTCCAGGCTATCCAAGATATTCCAATATATGCTAAAAATATTAAAGAATTGTGTATAAAGAAGTCTGTGAGGAAAACAAAAACAATCCGTACTGTCCATGTTGTCGGGACTTTGTCTGATTTATTACTAGGCAAAGAGACTCCTGTAAAATATGAGGATCCCAGAAACCCCATTGTCACAGTCTAGATAAATGGCCATTATTTTCCCAATGCCTTAGTTGACTTAGGGGCAGCCATCAATATTCTCACAACAACAACTTGCAACATTCTTGGCATCACAACCTTGGAACCAACAACTACCTTACTGGAACTAGCTGACTGCTCAGTCATTAGACCAGAAGGAACATTACAAGATGTGGTGGTCTCTGTAAATACTTGGGAATACCTGGCGGATATCTTGATTATTAATCCTAAGAACCAGCTAGATGGAAATCCCTTAATATTAGGAAGGCCTTGGCTAGCGACTGCTGATGCTTATATTAGTTTTCGAACAGGCAGTATGACTATAACCAGGGGGAATGATGTGAAAAATTTAGCTTTATACCCTCCTGCTCAGCCAAGCGTGATGAAAACCAGGAAGCAACCTGCAACATACTTAGCAAAAAATATTCGATCACCATTGACTGTGGTAGATGCCCTTGAATTCAAAAACCAAACTGAAGACGATGTCATTAATACTTTTATCAATCATCCTACCACAGTATCAAGTTTGAAATGCCACATGATTAAAGCAGTCATTGACAACGAAATCGAAGAAGATCTCCTAAGAGATATCAATGACCAAACAATACCAACAACCACTGATTATAATAGCAAACCTATCGAAATTGAGCCAGGGAAGATCCTGAACATTAACAGTAATCTGAGTGATGACCAAAAATAGAAACTTATTCAAGTCCTTAGGAAAAATAAAGGGGCTTTCACTTGGGATTACTCAGATATGAAAGGGATTGACCCTTAGCTATGCATGCATCACATCTACACTGAAAAGGATGCAAAAACCATTCAACAACCTCAGCGTAGATTAAATCTTCACCTTAAAGATATTGTTAAAGAAGAACTTCAAAAACTGTTAGATGTGAATTTCATCTATCCTATATTTGACAGTAAATGGGTTTCTCCATTGGTTGTGGTTCCCAAAAAGAATGGGAAATGGTGAATATGTGTTGAATATAGAGAACTCAACAAAGCAACACAAAATGACCATTTTCCCCTTCCATTTATTGATCAGGTCCTAGATACACTAGCATGGAAGAAATTTTTTTCTTTCTTGGATGGCTTCAGTGGCTACAACCAAATTTAGATTGCCCCTGAAGACCAGGATAAGACTACCTTTACCTGTCCGCGGGGAACATGCGCTTACAGGGTATTACCTTTTGGATTGTGTAACGCACTTGCCACATTCCAAAGAGCCATACTAAGTATTTTTGCAGGCTTTATAAATGAAGGATTGGAAGTATACATGGATGATTTCACACCCTATGGAGATGACTTAGAGCAAGCATTACATACATTGGAAAAAGTTCCGGAATAGTGTATTGCTACAAGGTTATGTTTAAGTCACGAAAAGTGCCATATGATGATGACAAAAGGCCTGATCTTGGGTCATTACATTTCAGCAGCTGGAATTCAGGTAGATCCAACAAAAATAAAGGTAATTCTCTTACTAGCTACTCCTTGCACTCAAATAGAGGTACGTAGTTTTCTAGGATTTGCTGGATATTATTGTAGATTTATCAAGATTTTTTCACAGATTTCTGCACCATTATATGCCTTAATAGGAAACAGTGATTTTATATGGACTGAAAAATGTGACACTGCCTTTACAGATTTAAAACGGCTAGTATCAACAACACCAGTATTACGAGGCCCAAACTGGGATATACCATTCTAGATTTCATCATATGCATCAGACAAAACCATTGGAGCAGTTCTTGGCCAAGAAGAAGACAAGAAACCCTACGTTATATATTACGTTAGCAAAAACTTAACCCCTGCTGAATTAAATTACATAGTAATAGAGAAGGAGTTTTTAGCTGTTATTTATGCTATTAACAAATTCAGACACTATATAACTGGATACCTTGTAATTCTATATACGGATCACACTGCTATCAAATACTTAGCTAATAAACCCATTACGAAATGAAGAGTGACATGTTGGTTGCTACTTTTGCAGGAATTTGATATAACTATAAGGGATCGACCAGGGAAGGAAAATCTTGTGGCAGATTTCCTCTCCCGAGTGCCAAGAACAGATGATGCAATAGCAGTAGAGGATCAGTTTCCGGATGAACACATGTTTGCTGTAACCATGAAAATGCCATGGTATGAAAATGTGGCAAATTATTTAGTAGTAGGAAAACTACCTAAACATCTGATACCCAGAGAAAGGAAATCGATAGTACAGCGCAGCACTCGGTTCTCTTGGATTGGAGGATACCTTTTTCACACAGGGGCCGATATGCACATCCGCAGGTGTATCAGGGAAGACAAAATTTATGATATTTTAAAAGCTTGCCACGATGGACCTTGCAGTGGACATTTTGCAGACCGCAGAACTGGACATAAAATTTTACAAATGGGCTACTATTGGCCCACGATTTTTAAGGATGCTAAGAAATTTGTTTAGGCCTATGATAGTTGTCAAAGGATGGGCCGCCCTGGCCAATTTGATGAGATGCCCCTGCATCCACAGCTAGTCATAGAACCTTTTGCACATTGGGCATTAGATTTTATTTGGCCAATCAAACCATCATCCAACCAGAAATCATATATATTGGTTGCAAAAAAATATGTAACTAAGTGGGTAGAAGCAGTAGCATTACCAAGAGCCACAGAAGAAACTGTCATAAAATTTATTTTTGAAATTTTTGTACGATATGGGTTACCCAGAGAAGTAATCAATGATGGAGGGCCGCAATTTGTAGGCCACAAGATCATTGCTACACTAAAAAATCATCATGTTATTCATAGAATTACCTCTCCATACCACCCGCAAGCGAATGGGTAGGTAGAAAGCACCAACAAAGTAATTGAAGCTATTCTAACGAAGATAGTCTCATCGCACAAAAGAGACTGGACTACTCGACTGCTAGAAGCCTTGTGGGCATATCACACAACTTGGAGGAATACTACTGGATACTCCCCATATCAACTAGTATTTGGTAAGGAACCCATTTTTCCCATAGAGTTTGAGATACAAACACTAAGGACAACCCAGGAAGTGGGATTGGATTTAACTGAAGCCCAGATTAATAGATTACAATAAATAAATGAATTAGATGAAATATGGCTTTTGGCTCTGCAGCATACTGCACTTAATGAACAACAAAGAGCCAAATGGCACGATTCTCTGATCAAGAAAAAGAAATTTCATGAGGGCGACTGGGCACTTTTATACGATTCCAGGTTTCAAGACTTCCCTGATAAATTGCAGACTAGGTGGTTAGGTCCCTATGAAATAAAGGAAGTACATGACAATGGCACTCTTACGTTGACCACCATTGATGGTTCTGAGTGTTCCTTTAAAGCAAATGGCCATCGAGTCTCCTCTACCAAAGACCACTCACAAGAGAATATTTTTGTCAACAGATACGCAAGGACTCCACCAAGCAAATTTTAGCTGCAAAAGATAATCCTTCGGCAACTTCATATTTGTAAAAATTCATTTCTTTTTCTAAAAAGAAAAAAAAAAAGGAAAAAAAACTGTAAATAAGATTACTGATTCAATTTGTTTTTTTTCTCTGCCTATTTTGTTGTTCCATCTTCGGAACAACACTTTTTGGTTTTGTTGTTCCATCTTCGGAACATCACTTTTTGGTTTTGTTGTTTCATCTTTGGAACAAAACTTTTTGATTTTGATGTTCCATCTTCGGAACAACACTTTTTGGTTTTGCTGTTCCATCTTCGGAACAACACTTTCTGGTTTTGCTGTTCCATCTTCGGAACAACACTTTTTGGTTTTGCTGTTCCATCTTCGGAACAACACTTTTTGGTTTTGCTGTTCCATCTTCGAAACAACACTCTTTTTCGTTTTTTTATATTCAAATTTTGGAACAACACTTTTGTTTCTTGTACAATTTTTGTGTGTTCTGAACAACACCCTTTTTATATATTTCTAAAACACCTCTTTCCTCTCATGGACTTATTCCTAACTCATTTTAGCCTTATTTCATTGATTCCTTTTATGGCCTGAAGTACAATAACTTCATGCGAATAAGAATTATGGATTTTATTAAAGCAGGTGAATTTTTTTAACGTTATGATCTTTGACAAAGACAACTTCTTGATGATAGACTTAAAACAATTGAAAGAGACACAACTATTTATATTTCACTTTACTGTACTGATTTCTAGTGTATATGATATTGATTGATCATCTTTACCATGCTGGTTCTACTCTCCCTGGTTATAATCTCTTTGTCTATTATCAATGGGATTATGGGTATAATTTTTCTTATTATTGATATGCTTCAACTTCTTACACCATCCCTACTCTTAAGGAGTACTGAGCCTCCCTCTATTTATCATAAAAATATGTAATGACAATTAAATTTTATCTACAAATAGACGATAGGGGGTCTCATTAAGAGCCAGCCTACCATGTTCATAAGGATGTAGCAATGTGACATTCTCACTATGGCCACCACACCAGGGTTATGATCCATTGGATGGCTAAAACATCCTTGGAACAGGAGGTCTCATCACGAGCCGACCTGCTCACTTTTGCTACTTCCCAGTGAATGACAGTATGGTTATCTGGTTACCACGCCAGCACATTGGTCTCTTCTGTAGAAACAACAATGAAAATTTTCAATTATAAATTGAGGATATTGGATCACATGGGTTAAAAATCAGCTCTGTCGAAGCTATGGACAACTTCTGGCAGCAGAAGCTCTGCTTATGGTATTGAAGTTCTATTTTCTTAATCAATAATTCTTATAATACCCTCTTCCCATTTATCTTTTTATCCGAGAGATTATTTCCTTTAAACACTTCCCTACTTTGAACCTTTATGCATGTGTTCAAGTTTTTACTCAATCATATCGTGTACAGCCGGATTATCATCGACAAAGCATCTTTTTGTATATATTGTTGTCCTCTTTCCTCATCACATAACTTATCATCAATCAAAGCGTCTTGTCTCTTGTCATTTACTATGATTATACACCATGCTTTCACTCTATCCATCTCTCTTATTGTCCCATCATTTATTTACGTACTCTATTCCATTTACTACTGTACCATTCATCTTTATATCCTGCCGTCGAAACAACCATTCCCCGTCTATTCGGTCGTAGGCGACCTCTCATTTCGAAAGGGGGAGATAACTTCCATTTCATGAGGCATGCGTTGTCATTTTTTTATTAACTGATAAGATATCCCATGATCACGCTGCATGCGGCAATTTATAACACAGTTAATATCCACTACACTTAGCCATTACGATAACTTGTTGTTTTATCGCTCTAAATGTTTCTATGTTTTTCAGTATTACTGTGTTTTTTTAGTATTGCTGCATTTTTCCATTACACTCATCCTTCGCAATAGTAGGAAGAATTCAAGCATTATGGGCGGTAAGGCAGTGCATCGCGAACCTTTAGTGTTATAAGTCTCTGACAGAGCCAGGGAAATTCTGATCCATGTAGGATGGATATCTTATTCTCACAAGATTTCAGCCCTCGAATGAGGAAATTGCCATTGAATTTCTATAGCATCTGCAGAATGGGGAATCCATGGTGAAAGGTAGAAGAATTATAGTCACAGATGCTGTAATAGCTGAAGTATCTGGGTTGCCGACATAAGGAACTATATGGTCACAAAAACATGTATCGCTGCAAGACGCGGTGGAAAATTTCAAAGATGAAGGTGAGCAGGTAGTTAGGAAAGGCAAAGGCATCCAACCATCTTCTCTGGCAAAACCATGGAGAGAATTAGCAAGAATTATCCAAAGATACACTACCTGCAATGGACGCCAAGATGTGGTAATACCACGACAACTTAAACTATTAGCTGTCTTGAAACAAAAACTCACTGTTAATCTGCCATCACTTTTGAATTTTTTACTGCATGATACTGTTGTTAGAATAAGATGGGTCAAACAACCTGAAGTTGTAGTAATTCACCATGGGTTGATTAGATTAATCATCAATCATAGCCTATTTCAATACAACTTAACTTGGGATGGTCTCATGACGGCCCTAGAGAGCATGCAAAACCCTGTAATCCAACGTCCCGAAATTGCAGAGACAAGCCAGTAGAACCCTATTTTGAAAAGAAAAAAGACTGCCCGTTCAAAGGTTGAACCCCATAAACACATGAAGTCTGTAAGAATTGAACTAGCCCAGAGGATGTCTGCAAATCTTCGGGATGAAAGCAATCAACCTATGAAGACAGCCAGTCCAGTTAGGATAAGAGACTGAATCCGCAGAAGAGGCACTTGGTTCAGAAGAAGAACCCGAAGAATAGCCCGAAGAAGAGGCCGAATCAGAATCAGAACCTGAAGAAGAGGCACCCGGTTCAGAAGACGAACTCGAAGAAGAGCCTGAAGAAGAGACAAATTTAGAACAAGAACATGATTATAATAATGAACTAGAAAGTGAAGCAGGACCGGACGATCCTCTGGAAGTTTTTGAGACAGGGATAGTCAAAGTCCTGGCAAATATTAATGTATATATGCAACCTGGAGGACCACTTGGTCCCAACAGAATGGAAACACAAGTCCCAGAGAATTCCGAGCATATAGAAACACAAGAGGCTATGGACACAGAAATTGTTCAGGAATCTGACAACCAGTCCAGTGACATGGTTCGGTTGGAATACAGCCATGAGGACCAGCAGAAGTCTGCAGACACAAAATTTAGTCACAAGTCAGGCGATACGGTTCTTTTGGAACACAACCCTGATGACCAACAAGCAACTTTAGAAACAGTTGATAAACCTGTTAGTGGAACAGACGCTCCTTGAAATAGCAAAGTAGCCGGAGCAAAACTTAAGCAGCTGCGAAAAAAATACCAGAAGCTCCAGAAGGCTACGACGAGAATTTAAAAAATGTAAAACTCAGAACACTGCTCCTAAGGTAACTTTTGTAGCTACACAAACAAGAATATGCAAGAATACATCAGTAGAAATTCAAACCGAACTCGCTCCCACTCGAACAATAGCCACCCAGGTTAATTTGCATAAAAATTTGGTAAATGCGAGTGTTCAAACGGAGGGTTGGTCCTCTCACAATAAGAAAATAAAAACTGAAGAGGTATTCTCTCACATCATCAGCACTCAGACAGAAGGGAAATCCAAGGATTTCTTGTCAAGGAACGACCCTATTATTTTAAAACTTCAAGAAGAACTGACGCAAGCCCAACTTGTTTTAGAACAACATCAACAACAAACAGTCTCCCTGCAACAATACCAGAAGTTACAAAAATAATTGAGGGAATTAGCCCTAGCAGAGAATGAGGCTTTTGGTAAGGCTAGACAGGAAGAAGAAAAACTGAAGAGGATGAAAAATAAGCTGAACAGTGTCAGGGATCAGTTGGACACCATTTTTCATTATAGTCGGATATCTTGACCTGTCGATCTCCTGCTACGAACTATGCCTTATTTTTATTAGAACAATATTTATTATTAAAAATCAAAGCTGTCAAAGCCGACAAGCCAGTTGAGCTGAAGATAATGGATGATTTTATAAATTCTTGTAAGACACATGGAGTAAAGGTCCAAAGGCTTCTTTGTGAATTTAATTTGCATAATTTTATATTACATAAAGAAGTGGATGTGAATCCTAGCCCTTTTATTGGAGATATTCAATTTCAAGCTTTTATCTCTTTTGCAGTCAACCAACTCAAGTGGTTGAAGGCTTATAATTAGTTCCAAAGACAGGAACACAACTTAGATCTTTTGGTAAGAAGTGAACCTACTCACCCTCTACAATTGTTTACTAAGCATAAAATACTGATGACACATGATGGCGTGCTTAAAATTTTTGGGCCCATACATAAGGAAATTGTGATGGAAGAACAACATATTTCCTCTCTATTCAGGAAAGATCCCTGGTTGCATCCAAAATGAGATGGATGGTTTCAAGCAACAATGTTAAGGAAAGAGAACCATTTAATTATGGAAATTTCAAAGCTGCTGCGAGATAGTTAGTCCCATACAACAATATTCTCTCTAGAGAAGGACCCTATTGGGTGGGATGTTGCTTTATAAGCCCCATTATTTGGTATCCTCCTGAAGGGTATCATCCTGACTATGAGTTACCTGAAGGACAAGAAGCGGCAGCCTTTGTAAAACTAGCACGACATTATGGTCTTAGGCCTATTATGGACATATATTCTCCAACATACTCTTTAACTTCTTTGCATAAGAATTATTTATTTTCCATGAGGACATGAAAAAAGGTAAGCAGGGGAGTATGTTGAGCCTTGAAATAGGTATGTATTTACTCTTGATAACTGTCATTTTTCCTCTTCCTTATCCATATTGTGCCATGATATAATAACATAATGAAAGGATTTTGATGAAGAACGAATGAAAAATGATTTCGATACGATTTAACCGTACAAACTAATTCTCGTTGATTTTTATGCTGAAAATAACAGAAGAAACAACTGGAATTAATCACGAGCAAGAAGACGCGTTAAAAGCGGTCGAATCAAAGATAAATTAGTAAGGATTAGCGCAAAAATGAACAAACTGTCCGAAGATAGCATTTCGTCGTGGATCCCTTAGGATCTCCTAATCTTGAGGGATCACACTTATCTTTCATTTTAGATATAAAGGGATAGGGAGAGCTAGTTCTCATGGATCATGTGTCGTGCATCTTTCACTTATGCATAATTTGTAATTGTAATTCACAGAACGCAGTTCTCAACAACGAGCTCGTATTATGATGTTAATTGACTGTGATGATTAATATATAATTCGTGTTGCTGTTCATTTGATTATTTTTGAGTAATTAAGCAGTATTCGCCGGTGGCTAAGGGCTCGGTCTCTGGTGAATTTCACTGTTGTTTCTTGTGTTATACTTTTCTAGTTATTGCAAGTATATTCTACTTTTACGCTTTGTAGTTGAAGTACTTTTGATAATTTGGATTTCTGGTATTTATTTCCATTGAATACACATTTCCAATTTATTTCCATTGAATATGTATTTCCAATTTAATTAGTTGCTAGTTAAAAGAATTGGTTTTAATTATTTAAAGCGTAGACAGTTCCAATACCTTCTTTCTATTCAATAGTTTAGATCCAACTGAAAGAGCTCGGTTAATACTTCAGTGCTCTCGGTTGATTATCATTTGAATTATTTGAATTAAGAATGGATTACAATTTTGGATTATAATGCGTAGATGAATCACTTCCTTTAAAGCTTCAAGATTTATGATTGCATCTATATTAAATGATTGGCTTTAGCATTTACTCTTTGTATGAATAGCTTGCACATACTGTGTACACACTTGAGATAAAAGGACTTACCCTGGTTGATAATTAATGTGAGGCAATTAGGAGTTTTTAAAGACACCTGTTAGCATCCAACACCCAAACCGAAGCCAGGGAATCACAATGCGCTTCTAACCGGAGGAGTATTGTGTTGGAGCATCCGAATTGAATCCCAAGGGAGGGGTTCCAATCTTGTTGGCACCTCCTTTATGAAATAATGACAAGTAAATTAAATTAACGTTGTAGAACTCTAAATAATGCTTGTGGTACAAATAAACAGAAAACAGAACTGATAACCTGCAACATTGGAACATAGACATAATTGTTCATTACACATTACACCACCAGAAAAAAAATAAAAAAATTTGACTCAGTAATAAAATTGTAAAGACAAGATTAATGAAAGAATTAAGCTAGGAATTTACTTTCTCATAAATAAACACTATCTAAATAAACTAGTCAGGAAGAGCGCTAGGGTTCGACATTAACCGAACATTAGAATTATTATTCAAGAAAATCATTGTAGCCATTAACCAAAATGGAACCTTTCCCAACATGCCGAGAAGGGTTAGGGTCTTGAAAAAATTCCTTAAATACGTGATATGTATGTTCTAGAACAAGACTAAACCCACGCAAGGCAAGCATGGAATAATGCTCGAAGCTATCGAGCTAGAACAACAACAAGACTATAATAATTTACAAGGTGGTTTTCATGTGCACACATCTAGTTAACTAGGTAATAAATTAACAAGGTCCAAGACACGTTGTTTCTTTTCCCCTCACAAAATAATTCCAAGAACCTGGAAGAGAGCGGTTGTATGAGTTGCAAAATGACACTGTGACATGAGCTAGGGTTTGTCAGACCTCTGGTCTGCGAGCAAATGCAACATGCAACAGAATTAATTCAGGCAATCAAACTTATAATTATAAAATTACACAATATTAAAAATTGGAAACTTTGGTGGGGTTAGGGAAAATAACCTACCAGAGTAACCCAACACGAAGCACCAGAAAAGAGTATGACAACCTCGCTCCTGGGTTCCTTGAAAAATCCTGTGACCAGATAATTCCATACAAGTTATGGTAACTATTATAGAAGAAAGAAAAAATGGTCCTAAACCCTCAAATGAGGAAATTGATGGAACCAACTCGAAAAAAGAATCATTAACCTTACGTTTACTTGCAATTGATGGTCTATGCCTGCAGAAGATAATTTGAATGTGGAACCTTGGTATGGCACTGTTGGTATCCATGAAAATAACATCTGCAACCCTCACAAATGGAAAGAATGTCATTAGCGAGCCACGACGGTGTAGCAAGGGCCAACCTTGTTGAGTCTCCCCAACCGAACAAACATCTGCACTTGAAGGAAGAAGGAGCAGTCGAGTTCGATCCTTTGTGGAAGAATTGGTTGGACTTGGCATAACATAAGCTGACAACGATGGAGCGTGCAAATGGTGAACTATGGCAAGAATCAGGTTAGGGTTCATTACCCTAACCAATATCAAGAGATATGAGGTGTTGGATCATCCTAGTGGTATCCAACCAGGGAAAATTTTAAGGATGAAAGTTTATCTTAAAGTTTAGCTACCTTGGTGAATCTTACTAGTGCCTAATATCCAAATTTTAAAATGTTAAAATGATAATTTGTAAAAATGTTTATATTTATAATTATTTTATATTAGACAACATATAATATCGATGATTTTTGACGTAAAATAATTTTATAATATAAAATTTGGGCGAATTCATTTTTAGAAAAATAGAAATTGGAGAATATTTTTTTTGGAAAAAACATGGAATACTATCCCACCTGCTAATATTAGCCCCTAAAATTTTCCCTGCATCCAAATGTGAATAGGAAACCACCTGCCATTCCAAGTGACCAACATTTGTCATACACCTTTGAGAATTCTCCAAGAGATTGATATGTGCGTTGGTATATTAAACCATAGGTGTAGTGAACCATATTCCAATGCCAATAAATACAAAATGGAAGTGATGATCCATGGCCCAATGTTATAAATGCGATGTGGACGTAAAACCATGATTTGACATGGACAAACCCTTTGTGGCAGGAGTAAAATCATTAACGCAATGATACTATACATTGTAAATATAAAATCCAGTTTTCAAAGTACACGTATAAGTTTGTATCAAAATGTTATGTACATGATTATATATATGTTGGATTATTAGATTATCTGACAAAAGGACTATATTGTGTGTTGTATTATTAAACATAAGTAAACAAATATTTTCATGGCATTCATGTTCTTTTAACAAAAGGTTAGTGAAGCATTTTAGAAGTGGTATCAGAGCTCAATTTCAATATTGTGGCCTGATTGGGCACTGGTAGTAATGATGAGCGTGTTGAACTGGGCACAATGAAAGAAAATAGAAAAGTGAGCAGTCGTAAAACCACGATGAGGAGAGGATATGGAGGTCAAATTCCAACCATATCAACAGTGGGAATAATTCCCATACTAAATCCAGAAGCAAATCCAGAAATGTGGGTACAACTAGAGGTAGACAAACAATACCAAAAAAATTGGTTACTTGAAGAACAACAACAACAAACCAAAGGATTGCTTAAGACTGTTCAATAATTGCAAACTGAAATGGTGTGTATAAGGACCGATAATGAAATATTAATGCATGAGAAAGAAATAATTTTAAAAATAATTTCTGATAAACAAAATCATAGAACCTATCAACCAAGTCCCGAACATGAAACCCAAGATGAAAGAGAACAACAACAATGTATTGAAGATAATCCAGAAGAAATTCATACATAATGAAGTGATAAAAAAGAGCTGATAATAAGGAGTTAGGTAATGTGTTTGACCAAAGAAAAATAAATAAACAAAAGTTGGAGTTGCGAGGAGAGTTTAGAAAGATTAAACCCCCATTTTTCGACGGAGAAGTAGAAGAAGTTGCAGAGGCTTGGTTATCAATATGAACAAATATTTCCAAGTTTACGAGTACAACAGTAACCTGGGCTAGGTTAGCCATCTATCAGCTACAAGGAAAAACCACCTTATGGTGGGATGAGATCAAAGAAGTGTAGGGAATAGAGGAACAAAATGTAACTTGGGAGGAATTTCAAAATCACTTCAAAAGAAAGTACTTGACAAAACTTTTCTATGATGAGAAGGCTAGAGAATTTCACGACCTATGATTGGGGCAATTGACTATGGATGAATATGTAACTAAATTTACATCTTTATTGAGATATGTGCCTTACCTCTGTGAGGAAAAAAATAAAGTACATCGTCCGTTGGTGTTCATGAAAGAAAGAATAGAGTTTAACAGTCCAAAAACTATGGACGAAGAAATCCAGAAAGCTTGAATGTGTTACCATAAAAAAAACAGAAGGATGCTAGTAAAAAATGGTGACAGAAGAAGGGACAAATTTTATCAGAACTTCAAAGGCACTAAGCCTGCAAATTCCAGGAACTCATATAGGAGTTCCATAAAAAAAAAAAATGAGAAAAAATCAACAGAAACCCAAATGGAAAGCATAATCTAAGTCTGGCGAAGCATCCAACAAGCTGGAAACTAGTTAGGTGCAAAATCCCTTTCTGCAGTGCTGGGGCTGTGGGAAACCACACTACTATAAAAACTGTCCCCATCGTGCCAAAATTGAGAACATTGCTAATATGCAAGATGAATCAACAGTTGGAGAGGTATCTAGGAGAACGGCCAATATCGATGCGACGTTGGAGGATCATCAAGCATATTATCAACTTACTATGATATAAATAGAAGGTAGGTTACTTAATCAATATGTAGCTATCTTAAGTTACATAAACCCTAAGATACTAGAAAAATGTTGTTTGCAAACCCAAAATTTTTAAAACCCCTAGTTACTGCAATTGGAAATTGGAGCTAAGAGAAGGGTGAGTGCCAAGGTACTGATATGTCCTATTGAAGTGGGGAATCAACACATAAGTGAAGAACTAAATATTTTACGTTTGGGATCATGTGAATTACTGCTTGGAATGGACTGGTTAGAGGGACACTAGTCCTTGGTGGATTGTAAGAATAATACTATTAGTTACATGGTTGAAAATAGGTCTCAGAAAGAGATACAAAGGGTTAGAAAACCCACGGAGTTATCCCATTACAACCTCTCATTTGGGAAAATGTATCAGAAAGGGTTGTATGATATATGCACTTCAAGTGGGGTATTCCAACTCCAAAGATAAGATTGCCACCTTGGAGAACATACCAATAATTCAGGAGTTTACTAATGTATGTCCTGAAAATATATCGAGACCGCCTCCAAAGCATGATATTGATTTTACTATAGAATTAATTCCTAGAGCAATATTGGTATCCAGAGCCCCTTATCGCATGAGCGTGCCTGAATTAACTGAGCTTAAAATGAAACTTCAAGAATTACTTGATAAAGGATATATTCGACCGAGTGTATATCCTTGGGGAGCCCCGATGTTATTCATAAGAAAGAAAGATGGTACCTTACGAATGTGCATTGATTACATGCAACTTAATAAGATGTTATTCGTAAGAAAGAAAGATGGTACCTTACGAATGTGCATTGATTACATGCAACTTAATAAATTGACCATTAAAAATAAATATCTTTTGCCTCAGATTGATGACTTATTTGACCAGGTCAAAGGTGCAACAATTTTTTCTAAAATTGATTTACGATCAGGATATCCCCAGATTCGGGCAAGGGACAAAAACATATGTAATTTTTTTTTTAGAACTAGCTATGGACATTACGAGTTCGTGGTTTTACTTTTTGGATTTACCAATGCACCTGCGAATTTTATGAGTTTAATGCACAATATCTTTCATCTCTACCTAGATATATTTGTTTTGATTTTTATAGACGATATATTGATTTATTCAAGAACCATGGAAGAACATAAAGAAAATTTACGCATGGTATTTCAAGTGTTATGGGACCATCATTTATATGCGAAATTTAGTAAGTGTGATTTTTATAAAGATCAGATTCAATAATTGGGAAATGTCATTTCAGCAGAAGGAATAGTTGTTGATCCTGAGAAAATCAAGACCATCATGGAGTGGCTGGTACCCAAGAATGTAGTTGATATACACTCTTTCATGGGTCTGGCAAGATATTACCAGCATTTCATTTAAGGGTTATCTCGAATTATGTACTCCATCACCTCATTACAGAAAAATGGGATAAATTTTAATTGGACCAAGAACTGTCAACAAATTTTTGATCAATTAAAACCTTCATTTACTACCACTCCTGTACTAAAGATTATTGGCCCAAATAAGGAATTTGTGACCTGCACAAATGCATGCCAAGAAGGGGTGGGGGAAATATTAACAAAAGATAGGAAGGTGACCGCATATGAATCAAAGAAGCAGAAAGAACATGAGTAGAGATATTCTACTTACGATTTGGAGTTAACTTTTGTGATTCATGTGCTAAAAGTATGGAGGCATTATCTTTTAGGAAAACTGTTTATATTAAATACTGATCATAGTAGTTTAACAATTTATTTCAAACAACCCAATAGAAATTCCCTTCAAGCAAGATGGAAGGCCTTCCTGAGCGAATTTGAATTTGAAATTCAACATTTAAAGGGAAAAGAAAACCGCGTTGCAGGTGCATTAAGTAGAAGGGTACATTGTATCTATGAACTTTCTTACATTCATATAGAATTCAAGTTTCAAGAACATATTAAAGAAGCTTTCGAAAAAGACCCTGAGTATCAATTTTTTATGGTAGCAAGTTAAAAATCAAGGGAAAAAGTCCGAGTACAAGGTGAATGAGGAAAAGTTGTTAAATTTTAGGGGAATAATGTATATTCACAACCATATTTCTATAAGACAATTAATTTTAGATGAATTCCATAAAATACCTTACACCGCTCATCCCGGATATCAGAAAATACTTTCAAAAATTAAGAAAGATTACTTTTGGCCGAGAATGTGTAAGGATATTGCGGAATATCTAACAAAATGCATGGAGTGTCAATAGGTCAAAGATGAACATCAACACCCTGTTGGTCTTCTGTAACCCATACCTATACCAGAATGGAAGTGAGAAGTCATTACACTGGATTTTATCACCGAATTACCTAGATCTAAGAAGCATACCGATTCAATAATGGTAGTGCTAGATAAAATCAGTAAAACAACTCATTTTATTCCGATACAATCTACTTTTAAGACGGCTCAAATTGCATTCCTAAGGTTGACATCTTCGATATAGATGTAAAATTTATTTCAGTATTCTGGAAAGCTTTATTTATAGGCTTGGGAACTCAGATTCAGTTCAGTACTAGATACCATCCTCAAACATATGGGCAAATTGAACGTGTGAATAAAGTACTAGAAGACATGGTACATATGTATGTTATGTAATAGACTAGTAAGGGGGAATAATATCTGAATTTGGTATATTTTGCATATAACGCATATCATGAATCACTAAATATGAGCCCATTCGAGGTGTTATATAGGAGAAGGTGAAAAACCCATGCAAATTAGATTAGTCTGGAAAAAAAGTTGATGCTAGGACAATAGATGGTGGAGGAAATTGAAAGAGAAGTGAAGACATTTTGACAAAATTTGAAGGATGCCCAAGACAGAAAGAAAGCCTATGCTGATCGGAAAAAGAATTATCAGTAATTTAAAGTTGGTGATCATGTATATGTTCAGATCAAGCCCAAGAAAATCACTTCGAGATGGACCAGTTGTGAAAAGCTTTCCCCTCTCTTTTGTAGTCCTTTCCAAGTATCACTTCGAGATGGACCAGTTGTGAAAAGCTTTCCCCTCTCTTTTGTAGTCCTTTCCAAGTATTAGAAAGAATTGGACGACTGGCTTACCATTGAGTGTTACCTAGTCACATAAGAGTTCATAAATTGTTTCATGTATCATTATTAAAACAATATGTGTATGATCCTAGACACGTGATTCACTAGCAAATTTTTTAGGTAATCTTATAATTACTTCCTTAAGTTGAGTATAAAGATTTATATGAACTAATTTTTCTTTTATGTGCTGACTGTCACAAGTCAAGCCGGATGGAGACTTCATGGTAGAACCTCAGTGCATCCTCGAATAAAGAGAAATAACACTATGGAAGTGATCCATTTCCCAAGTTAAAGTGCAATGGAATCACTTTACCCCGGAAGAGGCTAACTGGGAAGATGAAGAATTCATGCAGAAATCTTATCCAGAGTTGTTTCAGAGGTCTGGGATAAGCACCGAGGATGGTGTTTTTCTCAAGGGGGGCAATATGTAACACCCCTGAGCAAACTGACATTTACTTTTATTTTTACATACTACGTATAACAGGTTATGACTTGAGGTTGACAGAAAGAAAACATGAAATTATTATTATTATTATTATTTTATTTAAAAGAAGAGACAAAATGTTAATTTTAGTTAGTTAAGAAAGACAATAATGATTAGTATGAGGATCTTGGCTCCCAAGTGGTTCGGAAAAAATAGCTACTCCATCCCAAGGAGGGAAATTAATGAAGGAGGAAACATAAACCTTGAATAGGACGTTGTCAAGAGAAAAGAGAGCAGTACACTGCCGAGGGTTGTCCTGATCTGGTAGTAGCTAGTGGAAACTCTACAAAACAAACCATGTGGACTGGACAAGAGTCTTGAGGTCTTGGTTGGATAATGTTTCTGAACCACACTTGAAGCCAGGAGGCTCGGGGGGAGGACTGAATGTGATAACCAACCTCATTGGTTGGATGGATAAGAATTCATTTTGAACAATATTTAAAGCAAGGAGAAGAATATAAGTGTAGTCAAGAGTAGGAAATAATTATACTTTGATAAGTTATTGCTTTATTCTTACTGTTTGAATGAACTAGGTAATTATTTTATGAAGTTACAAAAGTTATAATTAGAGGAAATGAACAAACGGTATTTCCTATATGATAGCTATTTTGTTTACAGTCAAGTTATGAAGTCTACTAACTGAGTAGTGGCAGTAATGACATGTATGGATGGACCCTTGGATTCAGCTGAGGGTTTTACCCATTTTATATAAATATATCAAGAGGGTTATAGTATGCTGTAAATATAAAAAGAATCACTATGTAACTAACAAGGGAAATGTATCTGTGTTTATGCTTGCTTAGAATATAGGATTTAAATTCTGGTGCAGATACTATTAAAGAAAATATAACATATTTGTAAATATCTATGGATTTATCCAGCCATAGTTAATATAATAAATAATCCAACAATTCAAAAGCTAACCACACAGTATGGAAGTGTTGTAAAAACTAAATACATGACGTGAAACTTAGAGGCAAACCAGAAGACAGTTATACCTCCCCAGTCCGCTTCTAACTGGAGGAGTATTGTGCTCAAGAATTCGAATGGAATCCCAAGGGAGGGATTCCCATTTTTCTGTCACCTCCTTTATTAAATAATGACAAGGAAATTAAATTAACTCTGTAGAATTCTAAATAATGCTTGTGGTACAAATAAACAAAAAACATAACTGGAAACCTGCAATATTAGAATATAAACATAACCCTTCATTACACATTACACCATCCGAAAAACAACTTGACTCAGTAATAAAATTGTGCAGACAAGATTACTGAAAGAATTAAGCTAGGAATTTACTTTCTCATAAGCAAACACTATCAAAATAAACTTTTCAGGAAGAGCACTAGGGTTCAACAATAAATAGACATTAGAATTATTATTCAATAAAATCACTATAGCCATTAACCAAAATGGAACCTTTCCCAGCATGCCGAGAAGGGTTAGGGTCTTGAAAAAATTCCTTAAATATGTGAGATGTCTATTCTAGAACAAGACTAAACCCTCACAGGGAAATCATGGAATAATGCTCAAAGCTATCGAGCTAGAACAACAACAAGACTGTAATAATTTACAAGGCGGTTTTCCTATGCACACATCTAGTTAACCAACTAATAAATTAACAAGGTCCAAGAAAATTTGTTTCTTTTCCTGTCACAAAATAATACTAAGAACCTGGAAGAGATAGAACGTCTGTGTTGCGAGTCGAGATTGTGACATGAGCTAGGGTTTGCCGAAGCTCTAGTTTGCAAACAAATGGAACATGCAACAAAAAGAATTCAACTAGTCGAACATAGAACTATAAAATTACACAATATTACAAATTGGAAAATATGGCGGGGTTAGGGAAAATAACCTACAGGAGTAAACCCAACACGGATAATCGACACAGAGTATGGAAACCTCACTCCTGGGTGCCTTGAAAAATCCTGTGACTAGATAATTCTAGACAAGTTAGGGTAACTATGATAGAATAAAGCAAAACGTTCCTAAACCTTCAAATGAGGGAATTAACTGAACCAACTTGGAAAAATAATCATCAACCTTACATGTACCTGCAATTGATGGTCTGCGCCTGCGGAAGGTAATTCAAATGTGGAATCCTCGGTATGGAACTACTGGTATCCATGCAAATAGCAGCTGCAACCCTCACAAAGGGAAAGACTATCATTAGCAAGCCATGACGACGTAGCAAGGGCCAACCTTGCTGAGTCTCCCCAACTGAACAAACTTCTGCACCTAAAGGAAGATGGAGCAGTTGGGTTCAATCCTCTCTAGCATAATTGGTTGGACTTGGAAGAGCGTAAGCTGACAACGATGGAGAGTACAAATGGTGAACTGTGGTGGGAATCAGGTTAGGGTTCGTTACCCTAACCACTCTCAAGATATACGAGGCATTGGATCATCTTAGCGGCATCCAACGGTGAATAGGAAACCACTTGCCAGTCCAAGAGACCGACATCTGTCCTACACCTTCAAGAATTCTCCAAGAGATTAATATGCGCGTGTTATATTAAACCCTAGGTGTAGTGAACTATATTCTAATGCCAATAAATACAATATGACAGTGATGATCCATACCTCAATGTTATAAATGTGATGTAGACGTAAAACCATGATTCCACATAGCCAAACCCTTTGTGGTAGGTGTAAAATCATTAATCCAATGATATTATACATTATAAATAAAAAATATAGTTTTTAAACTACGTGTATAAGTTTATATCAAAATTTTATATACAAAATTATATATATGTTGGATTTTAAATTATCTAAAAAAAACTATATGGTATATTGTATTATTAAACCAAAGTAAAAAAAATATTTTCATGGTTTTCATGTTCTTTTAACAAAAGATTAGTAAAGCATGTTACAATCTACATAAATATTTATATAACTGAAATGGAATATTATGCAATGTATTGTACAACATTATAATTAAAATGTTTTATGAATACAAATATAATTTTTTTTGAAGAAAGAGAATAAATATTTTAGACTTGAATTTTGATGAGAATAATATGAATAATTTCTCTCTTGTATATGTAATTAAGACAATAGAAAATACAACTTTCAAATTTATTGCAAATTATTTATAAAATGTGAACATTTATTTAAAAATTTATATATATTAATACACCATTTTAATTTCAAAACCTACTTTTATATATATATATATATATATATATATATATATATTTTTTTTTTTTAAATTTTTTTTAAATTTTTTATTCAATGATGTCTCATGTTCTGCAGGTTGATAATACAAACATTATCATGTTTATGTATTTTTTTATAATTTGGTTATATGAAAATAATATTA